>CM060906.1:344781698-346031698 GCA_030737815.1 Allium fistulosum
ATCAGATACTTGGTTAAATGATGAGTGTAAAAATGAAGGTTTGTGCCTAGGAAAATCAAAGGAACAGAACAGGCAAATGGAGTAACAGACATATACACACATATATTACTCATAAATACATGAAATACTTATTTAACTTAACTTAAAAACATGCAACCATATTTAGATTTTAAGTTTATAAAAGGTTACTCACCAGCTCTATGGGAAAGAACAGAGCACCTTTAAAAATGAAGACAGTTTTGAATTTTTTTTTTGAAACTGGAAATTGCTCTCCACTTGATACTTCTTGCCTATTCCTTCTTGATATTGTTTAGTTGTATTGTTTTGTCGAAGCTTGTTTAAGATTTTAAAATGGAGTTTCATTTTGTATTTGCTTAACTCGAACTGGAAGTAAAAAGTGATAAGGAAAAGGTTGTTTTCCAGGCTATGTATAAAACAGCCTACAGTGTTTGTCTATATGTTTTCTTATTTCATTTCTAAGGTCAGAGATATTTTAAAAATTTGGAGGCTGAAAAGAAATTTATGCCAATTCGAACAGATTTGTTGGCTGCAAGGATTGAAGGCATTTAATGTTGTGTACTTTATGTTTTGTTTATTCATACTTATCTCATATTTTCACTTGCCTGGCTTCAATAACAAGCTACCAACAAATACTAGATACAAATGTATTTATATTTTACTTTTCTTTGATTTTCTTCTTTGTTGGCCGAGACAATATGTTTTTGGTGGCTGCAGCTTTGTTGTATTGGGCAGATGAAAGCATTTATTACTTTGTACAATCCTTTACTTTTATAAGTGTTGTTTCTTTTGTTTAACCTGACTATGTTTGCTTAGTCTTCATATATATTTATTTTTACTTGCCTTCCTATACAAGCTTACATACTTTTGTTTTGCTGCTAAAGATGGAAATATAAATGTACTTTATGTCTTCAGCTGTGGCTTGCATTTGTATTCATTTTAAAGGCATATTTTATTTGCCTAGATAACCTTTCATTTGTTTAAGCTGAGATAAAAGTTGTAGAAGTGATATTTTTATTTTACTGATATATTTATTTCTATTTTTAAACCATTTATTTACAATTTAAACACAAATCAATTATATATTATATTATTTCAAATTTAGTCAGGTATGTTCAAATACAGATATATATTCTTATATATACAATAATTTAAATTTTTAAACGATTTGTACAAATATACTTGGCTATCGGGGAAACTCGCATCACCTTATCGATTTATTTCACAAATATAAATTCAAAAACTCAATAAATTATCAATTTAAATATATGTAAAATTCGGGTCGTTACATATGTGGATTAATAGGAAGTGAATAAATTGATTTTTAATCAATTTGAAATGGATATGAAATTGTTTAGTATAATTATGAGTTGAATGCAAATTATTGGGTTGTAAATCATTCGAATTGAATGAAATGATATATAAATCGACTGAAATGAATAACGAGTATTGGGATCTTGTGGTTATATATTCATGCTATGAAAATTATATGTTTAAGTTGTTAAATAAGAGAAATGTTATTGAATTTCATATTTTGGTACTTACGTGGTTTAATTGGGTAGGTACAGGTACCCGAAGGCTATTGGGCTAGAGTTGGGTTGCGTAATTGCATATAAAATAAGCCACTCGCTTAAAAATGCTAAAAATAAGGTACGTTTTCGGATTAAATACCGCAAAATTATAAATGTTGATATATATCTTGTTTTTCCAACCGTGTGGGTCGATGTGTATATTTTTATCTCTCTTGTCATATTGCAAAAGGCTCTCCGTACAAGGGAGAATTTGTCAATTTTTTTGGAAATTTAGGGTGTTAGAAAAATTTTGAAATTTTTTGAAATTTTTGTTAACAACAATTTGATTACGAATGGTAATTGGAATAAATGGTTGTGTAATTAGAATTGAAAACTAATTATTTTGATTGAAAACTAAGTGATTAGGAAAGTGAAATGTCGAGTTTCACTAAGTGGGTTTTGAATAAGTAATGGGTTGGAGCGTTTTTCCTGATTTAGCAATTTCGAGGACGAAATTCTTTTAAGGGGGGAGGAATGTAACGACCCAGATTTTTCGATGATTAGGTTGAAATATTTAAATGGTTTAAATATTGGATTTTGAATTATAATTTAGTTACTAAGATTTTAAAACTGAAATTTCAAGTGATTTCGTCAATTTTTGAAATCGTCGATTTAATCGACATGTTAAAATAGCGATCCAGAGCATAGTCTCGGAATTCGATGAAACCAGTTCCATTGGGTCCGTAATAGTGTATATTGGATTTCAAATTTTGTAGCTTTTGGAGTTATCATTTGGTTATAGGGGATAGGAACGCGCTGAATTTAATATCGAAAATTCAATATAATAATTGGGTCCAAAAAGCTATCTTCATACGATCGAATTAGGACTCGGAACCTTTTCCATTGCGTTCGGAATAGGGATATAACATTATAAATGCCTAGTGGTACGCCTCGATAGGGGTTCGAGATTTTAAGTTATGAAAATCAAGATATTTATAAATTTTAATTAAAATATTGTCCAGTCAAACTTTCTTTTCAACTATCATTAAATCCTCTCACTGTACCCCTTTACCTACTCAAGCACGCGACCTTCTTTTCCTTCAGTTCAAAATAAAAATCACGTTACCACCCTTCTTCTTCTTTAAATAACAAGGCCGGTCAAAATTTAAAATATGTATATATATATACACTTAACGAAATCAGTTCAAACAAATTAAAAAAAGGAATTCGAAACAATTCAAATTTAAACTCGAAAATCACGAAGCCCTTTCACCAATCTCATATGCGTGCACGTTTCAATTGTTATATCAATCGAGGGGGTGCGGCATCGAGGTGAGGTGTGGCGACTAGGGGTCGAAGTCTCGACGAGGCGGAGCGGCCTCGAGCTCGACGTATATTCGAACAAGTCGCGTTGGTTCAGGTCGAAGGCGGCGATGAGGGGCACATGGGGAAATCAAAGTTGCGACGGGTTGGAAGGAAGAAGGCAGCGTGAGTTAGTGATTTGGAATTGCGATGACGGGAGGTCGTGTGAGCGAGTAGCCTAGCGGCGATGTTGAAGCGAGCGGTTGGGTTCAAGTCGAGAGGGTGGATGGTTTCAGGCGCTGTCGTGGGCGATTGAGAAAGGGGATGGCTTGCGTTGGAGGATGCGACTGCAATGGGGGTGTGGAGGAGTCTGTGGCAGTGGCGATAGAGGTGGAGTATGATGCAGCATGGGTGGGAGGTCTGCCTTGGCTCAACGTGAGGAGTGGTGGGGTCAGTGAGTCGATGGTGGTGATGTTGGCGACAATGAGATTGGGAGGGTGCTGTTTTGGTGATGTAGGTGCACGATTTTTGTTCGTGTTCAGGAAGAAGGTAAATTGTTTTTAATACGGTAATTAGTTATCAAAAACATGTAATTAGCAAATTGAATTTAAATTTAAATTCGTTAACTTATAAAAATTCATAACCCTCTTATACGAGGTCTAAAATTAACATAACAAGTCATGTTGGACTTAGGGGAGCAATACTTTACAATGGAAGAAATTGGAATTGGAACGACTAACCAATTAAAAAACAAGGTGAGTAAAATCTCACTCATTTGAATTGCTAGTTATAATTTAAAAATGCTGAATTTAAATTATTGGTTGGTTGGATGAATTTAAATAATATTATCAGTTTGGCTGTGATATATATATAGTAGTATATATATTAGTAGTTGGATATATACCCGCCGATTGGAGCGGATGAGACCCTATGCGCCCCACATAATAGCGGATGACCCTATATACCGCGATATCCCCCTCTAAGTGGGATTGATATTTTTTATGTTGTATTAACATCTGTGGATGCAGGGAAATAGGTTGGAGGGATCCAACTGGATTCCTCAAAAATTATATTGAGTATTTTTCATATATAATAATATATGATGTGTTACAATAAATTTGTTATAGATTATTGTTGTGATGTGAATTATTGGATGCTATAGTACCACTGGCCTAACTTTTGGTATTTAAAATACCATAAGTATTATTTTTGGAATTTTAAAGGGATTTTGAATGTAAAAATATTTATATCGAAATTTGGATTATTTTTAAGAAATTGATTTGGATAAAAACAATAATTGATTTTGGGTTGTATTTAACTATTCGTAAAAAATTTTAAATAGAAATTTTAAAATAAATTATATAAAGGATTTTTAAACGATGGATTTTTAAATGATATTTCTGGGAAATATGGAAAGAAGTTGAAATCAATATTAAAAATAGATTGGCAGAAATGAATAGAATTTATAAGAAATTGAATTTATAAAATGGGATTTTATAAATGATATTATTTTTTATAAAAGTGAAACTCAAGGGGTTTTATAAAATTTATAAACGATGTTTAAAAATAAAGGAAATCGATATCAGACGATAAATTGGAAATATAAATTACAGGGAGAATTTATATTAGAATATGGAAATAGGGTGAGAGAAAAATAATGGATACTATTTTGAAGTGGAAATGGTTAGGAGAATCAGAATGAAATCGATGGGGTGTGAATCGAGAGGAATCTATAAATTATTTGGTTATTGAGATTTTAAAAATATATTTTATAACCAAGAAATTAAGTTGCTTTTAAAGAGGGAAGTTTTATTTACCAAACTATGCAATTTTGAACTAGTAGAATTGAAATACATCGAAAGTGAATTTTTCAAATACTTATTATTTATTTTAATAAATCCTAAATTTTAAAAACTAGCTTTGAAAAGTGATGTTATAAAAAGGTGTTTCAATATTTTAGATAATTACTTGAACATGTATTAAAAATAAATTATTATTATTCTTTTAAATACTTATTATATATATATGTAGAGTTTTGTAATGTTTTAAATTTATTTATAAACCCTCTCGGAAATCTGGAAATGGGGTTATTCAGTATATGGGATTTATAAGGGAATTCTCAAAATAGAATTTGGGGAAAAAGTAAGAAAATTTCCGAAGTAGTTAAATAAAAGTGAACTTCGAAAAATGAAATAGAATTAATAAAAGATATGAGATAAGGAACTTACAGATGAATTGTAAAGGGTTTGAGCAAACAGGAAATAAATGAAATATTTTTTAAGTATTAGAAAAAAATAAATGATTTTTGGGAAGTTATACTTAAGTGTATTTTCTAAGTGTTGGACTGGATGGATTTGAAATATTTTAACTGTCAGGTTATTATCATAGAAATAATTTCAAAGTATTGAATTATAAATGGAATTGGAAAAAAATATTTCTAAGTATCGAGATGGTTTGAAATTATCCTGTTATGGATATAAATAGTTGAAATTGTTTTCGAATATTGAAATATTGAAAGAGATGAACGCATATCTTTGGAAGGATATTTTGAAATGAGTATTTTGGAAGAAATTACAAATAATGGCCTAGTGGTTGCTTATGTATGTTGTATTAATAGTTAAATAACCGACTATCAATATTGGCCAATTTCGTTAATCGTTTCGAAGAGATCGGGATCAGATTTAATTATCTGAAAACCACTTCGATCCGGTTTGAACGTTACAAATGGATACCGTGAAGACAGAGAAAATGGTGATTCGGTTTGTCCAGACCCAGGACAACTTATATGGACGAATGCTATCAGGACATCGCCATTAGAGAACGATGAGCTTTCTAAGTGAAAATTGTTCTTGAAAGGTAATCGTAGCCTCAAGCCTCATCAACCGAAATGACTGAAAATCAGGGGTTATGCAGCAAGGCTAAGTGGGTCGCACCCAATTAGGGTATGTTATCACCTTTCTAGATACCTTCTGATATATTATAAATTATTGATACAGTAGTGCATGCAAAAGAGCTCTCGATAAGGGTGGGAACACCCAGGGTGATAACATATTCGGTTCTATCCAGGTTAGGGATAGGGCCAGTCTTGTTTTGTAGGGGATCCCGGCGAGGTCCTCGGTACATTTTTCTAGAAGTGTGCCATGATAGGTGGTACCCCAGTGCCTAGTCATTGTATGGAATCCAATCTCCAATAAGCGTCATACGGTTTTGATTGTGCCCAACTATGCTGAAACGTGAGATGCAAGCATTTCAGCTATTTTCTATTTACTTTGTTTAGACACTATTATAATATCATACGATTTTGTTAAAAATGGTTTGGTTATCGTAAGAGAAAAACCCGTCGTGTTTATATGTGACGTGGTCTTACGAGATACCTTTATTTTCAAAGGATTTTGATAAAAGTTAACAATTCAAATTGAGTATGTTTTCTCACGCTGGTTTTCCTGACTAACTTTGGTGTTATTTTATTATAATGCTCGGGTCAGACCGAGTATTACAGATTCAGGTTAGGATGCTATGGAGTTCAGGAGACGAGTTGGAGGAGTTCAGGCATATATCACGTACTTGGTTATTTCCGCTGTGTGAGTTATGTATATAAGGACAAGTTATTATAACTGTCCAGATTGATTGTTGTCTGTTGTACTCTGATGATGGTATGTATAAATAACATTTATAGTTCTTTTGTATAAAAATCTGTCATTATATATTATATTTTGTTCCGCTGCGATTGTGAGATTCTGTGTTGTTGTTTCTATTTTCTTCTACCTTTTTCTTCTTCACTCCTAATGTACTGGTATTTCCGGCACTCGATTGCTCGGCATTCTACACAGTTGACGCATTGATGTCGATTTTCGAGGGTCAAAACTCCGGTCTATTACAATCCCCCCATGTCGACTGGTGACTGTAGAATTCAATTTTAAAATTTTCAAAAGATGTTTCTATTCGTCATAACCTTTCGCGAATGGACATGACTGTTGTTTTTCTATGTATACCAGTTGTTTTCAATGAATTTTAAGTTAGTTTTTCTTCATTTCTTCACTCCTTCTTCTCCACTCAAACATTCTCTTATATTTCAAATGCTTTAACAAAATTCTACCGAAATTTTAAGTGAATCAAACTCGATCATCTCTAGTTTGATTCTCTGCCACTCTCTCTCAAAGATCTCAGTGTTATTCAGAGTTATAGGATCATTTGTAATCAAAGATCAAAAGATCGAAGTGTATCGAGTCTCCCTCTATCAAAGTGATATTGGAAACAGTGTGATTGTGGCCCGTAAATCAATTGGGTGTGATTGTAGCCCGTAAATCAATTTGGTGATCTTATAGCCTGGTTAAATTAAGAGAGTTTTCCCTGGACTCAAAGACAGGAGGGTGTATCTCGTGGTCTTGAAATCGTGGTTGTAATATCAACATTATATTTGTAAAGAAATCTGCACAATAAATTGTGTGTTGTCTAGATATAGGGTAACTCCGAACTAGTATAAAATTCCGGTGTGTTCTTTGCTTTACTGTTTTTATTTACTATTTGCATCTATGTCTGATTCTCTGATTGTCTCTGTGTTTGTGAAATTGCATCTGTATGTGTTTAATTTGAAAAGATTTCAAAAATTCCATAAAATCGATTAAACGCTATTCAGCCTCCTCTAGTGTTAATCCAGCCTTAAGATCCGTAATCTGCATTTCCTACACAAACATCCGATCATAACTTAGAATATTATTCAAATTACCACAAAACTAATCGAGATGATTTCCTCCAAATTTTCCCAACGAAAATGTATTCCTCTTAAAATTTCACTTCCCAAAGCATTTTTACTTTTAAATAATTCTAAAAATACTGCTATTTCATTTCTCAAAAATTCTTTTGAAATTATTTTCAAAAGCTCCAATATTTAGATTCAAAAATCCTTTTTAAACACATTACTAAATTTATATAAAATTTCCTTTACATAAAATCATCTTATATTATAATAACTCTTCTTTATTATAATAGAATTTTCTCCAACTTCTATTTTATAAAGGTCTTATTCTACCATTTAGATTATACTAAACAACTTTTTTATTAAAGTTTAATCCTTAACTCACCATTATTAAAAGGTGAATTTTTAACATAACATTTTCTTCTAACACCTTACAGTCAAATTGTTAAAATTAATTCACAAAGGGGTTCATTTATGAATTCAAACAATAAATGCTTATCAATAAGCTAAACACAATTAATCCATAATAAAAAATCAACAAATGACAATCAATGCTCCTAATTTAATCGAGCATGACTAATCAAACAATAGTGATAATAAAAATATATTATCACATTTAAACAAACACACTCTATAACTATATAAAGTTTTGAAAATTATTCCTTTATATATAAAATATAATCCTATGAAAAATATTTCATTTACCAAATTTTCAAAAATTCAATACCATGTCTGTTGGCCTCAGTCGAGTGTTTAGAAATCCATATCAGTACCGTGGTGTCCCACGTCTCGACCAGAATTCATAAAAACTCGATAAACCAATTAACATAATATGTTTTTATAACACTAATAAATATGCTCTTATATATATAATACTCTCAAACTCATTCTAGGGTGTTACTTACCCAACCTCTAATGAGCCAGACCCTACCAAAGCCAAGGTTCTCGCTTAACCTTTAGCTTCGATACCATGCTGCAACGACCTGCCTTTTTGACCATCAACAATTGACACCGAACACTACCAATCTGTTTGAACGTCATGCATCCAATCGACAAAATGGCAGATTGTTAGGGCAAATAAAAAGAAAGGAATAGAGAACAGAAGAAAAATAGAATCTCACAGCGAAATCGACAACATATAATTTAACAAGGATGGTAAAAACTGCCACGCCAAAATACAAAGTACATCAGAGTTAAAAACAAACCTTATCAGCTGCATAGTTATAAAATCCTGACCTTACAATTGTTGATAGGGATACTATATAATACAACGGAAAGTAAAGCACTACGATAGGTGAACCTCCAACTCCTCTCCAAGATCTCCATAACACAAAAGACAACTTGGGAAAAATACAAGGTCAAACCTGAGTGTTATAATAAAATAACACCCGGATCAGTCTGGAAATACCAACGTGAGATAACTCAAATAATGGAGAACATAAAAGTTCTGTGAGACCACGTCACTAACGCAGAACGGGTTTATACCTCACAAGAATAACATATATACAGGAAAGAGTAGAGAACATCAACAGGAAACAAATCCAATAAGAATGGGCATAAATTGTATTATAATACAAAACTTGAAAGAATGAAAATAATTCGAGCAAAATCCAAACTGGACAGAATGGATAAAACAAGATAACAGTCCAAACTTGATAAAATGGAAAAAACAAGGCAACCGTCCAAACTTGATAGAATGGACAAAAAAAACACCGCAAAGAGTGGTTGACTCTTCCCATTGCAAGAAAAGAAAAACAGATTCAAAGGTTCAAATCAAATAAAAAAGGAAAATTTCCAACAAATGAATAGGAAGGTGCACCCCCTTGAAGTATACCTCTAGTAATATACTTCTGAGAAGCACATAGACTCCATGAGACTTCTCGGAAACCTCCAAGCCAGACCCCGTTAAACCTTACCGAGAATCCGAATATTTCATATCTAAATCTTAACCATTTTAAAGTGATGGTACACCAAAAATCTAGATGAGATGTGAAAATACCATAATGGGAGCAACCCCGTATAGCTTGGCCTCCTCTCGCACTTTGGATTTAGTCATTTCCGGCAAAGGATAACAAAGCTCAAAGAGCAAATCATTATTAAGGTGACGATACACCATGAAGAAAGCTGAATCCGATAATTAATAAATCAACTATCAGGGATAATTAAAATGATCGTATATGGAAATTAAATACCATATATTTACCACTACTTGTCGATTTCAAACAAGTGTTGTCTCTTGGTTGAAGATGAAGCTAGGCAAGTTGAGGTAGTGTTACCTCTAGGCATCGCTTTGACGACATTTTTATCCTTCAAGATAGTAACAAGTCCAAGCCTCGACATTTAACATTAAAAGTATGACTATATCCTTTCCATATAAGCAATATCGATTACGGAACTACGTTTCCATAACCGAAATCAAACTTTACTTTTAAAACTGAACTTGTGCTTGATTTCCATATTATAATATTGGTAAAAAACTTTGGGAGTACTCTGAAAAAAATGTTCTTTTAAAAGACAAACTCACAATACTAAGTGTATTAAAACATGGTTCAAAACAAATGTCATTAAAACATTGTTTACTATAAACCCAAAAACAATTTACACTTAGCTTTATTTATAAATAATTCCATTTAAAGGATTTTCTCATTTATAAACCATTATTTATAAATTTAAAACAATGTTTATTATCCCAAAAGATAAATAAACATTTTAAATATCCTTATAAATTTAAAACAATATTAATTATCTTGAAAGATAATCAATCACAATAATAATCTCTTTTCAAATAAACAAATCAATTATTTTAAATAGTTAATTATTTCCAAACACTTTTATGTTATCAGTAAATTAACTAATCTACTCTATAATTACAACAATGCCCCTCACCCAAACATCTCCTTCTTCTCAACAAAATAAACGTGCATAGTAGAAAACCAACCCATCAATAGGTGCACGAAGATCAAGTGATACAGAGCTACGCTCTGTTAAACTCAAATTCGTCTTCGCCAACGCATTTCTCTCGACAAACTCGACTTGCCCGTACCAAAATTCACGCCCCCAAGGCCGCCAATAAAAATGTGACATGCACCTCATCCTTATCGCTGCTCACTGACGTGACCTTCAAACATGAGCTGCCCAGTGTCAAAACGTAGCCAACGATGCATCCCCACACTACGAACCCAAATCCACACCCCAATTCCACTAACTCCCCTCTAGTCACCTAAATTCTGAAGCCCTAGTTTACTGCCAACAAAGTAGAGCACCGTCCAAACATGCCTAAGCCCAAAGCGAGGCCATGGAATCGAAGCTCTCAAGTATACAAGTTTAACGAATCAAAAATCATGATTTTTAGTTGCTTATTTAATTTGATTAGGATTTTTGAAGTCTTGGATTTAAAGAGGGAGCTCAAATTTTGTTTCCAGGCATGTTTTAAATATAGGAGAAGAGGGATGTGAGGAGTATGGGCCTGAAAAGATTGGGAATGTGCTAATGGTATGGCAACATGGTGAATATATATATATATATATATATATATATACATATACATATACATATTCAAAAATATCTAGCTCGTCGCACTCAAAAATCTCGAATTCTAAACGAGGCATGTCGCCTGACGTTTTATATGTTATACCTCTATTTCGAACATAATGGAACTGGTCTTGAGACTTAATTCGATCTTATACAGAAGATAGCTTTTCAAACCAAATTACATTATAAATTTCCGAAATTAATTTCTATGCATTTCGAACTCACACGACCAAACGATACGTCTGATCACATGAAATTCGACGGCATATTATAATTCATTATTACGGATCTAATGGAACTAGTTTCGTCAAAATCCGAGACAGTTCCCTGGAATGAAGTTTCACAGATTTAAATACCATTTTATATTTTCAATCCAATTATCAATTTTATCTGATCTATTTATATTTGTAAATAAATTTACAAATTGAATTCACCAATATTATTTATTAATTAAAAGGAGTTAAATAAAATTATTAAATCCATTTAATTAACATTCATTTCAAAATTCAAATATTTAAACATTCCCTATATTTGAATTATAAGTTATTAAATTCTAAAATCTAATCATTAAATATTTAAAATCAAATGACCAAAAATTTTGGTTGTTACACGAAGTGACGATGTTACATAGTTCTCTCGAATTGAGGATATTATTGAGCTTCAATGTGGATACTCCACTTTGATTATAATTAATCATGGCATAGCAGCCATTGAGCGACTATAGTTGGATTCAAATTAAAGCATTGGAAGTGAAACACCATTCAGTAAAGAATTTATCTCATCGGTTATATTAGGTTAGTATCACGATCAACTGTAGTCAACTCAAAGTCAAAATCTTTGGCCAGAGCGGTATGGTTAATAATAAATGTTCTTATTAACCCAAGGACTTTGTTTATGAACTAACCAAGTTGAATGTGGATGATATTGAAATTTTAATGTAAACCAAATTCCATAAATCCTAAAGTGATGTAGTGTTGACGAAGAGAATTAGTGTAAATAATTGTTGCTAAAAGGTACAACTTAAATTGTAAAATTGAATTTTACCGATGAGATATGAAAGCGATGAATTCTGTCAGATAATTAAACCACTAGCTAAGGTGATGTGCAAATGTTAGCATTCAAAATTTTCAAATGATAATCACTGACCGAGTTCACACCTGTGAGTCGTATAACTGAATTTATTCAGTCTTCGAAACACCACCCAAATTAGTTGGTTTATAATAGTTATAAATTGATTAAATAAAATAATATTTATGAAAATTTAGTTTTTGTTGTAGTTCTTGTATGGAGTGTATTTAGTAAATGTGGTAGTGCCTAGAAATGTTCTAGGTGCTATTAGTAATTAATTGAGTGCATATGTCAAAATATATATGTGTGTCTATCAATAAACGATATCGATGTACATTTAAATTTTATTTAAATAGAATTAGTTAAGAACGTGCTTGAGTATTTCAGTTGCTCTATTACGAGACCAATATGGGTTAGCTAAAGAAGAGGTAAAAGAGGGAGAGTGATGTGGATCTAAATTTGAATTGGTAGGAGATATTTATGGAAGACTTGATCTTTAAATTCCCTTTGTTGTTGTTTTGAATAATGCTTTTGCCAACTCTCTTGCCTCTTTCTTCCTTGTCTTGGCCGAACATATCTTCTCCCCAAATCATCATCGGTTGACCTTCTATACCAAAAATACAAAGAATTGCAAATATATTCAGTGGTGATGCATCAATTGCAAGCAACAGTGATGCAGATCTCGAAGATCTAAGAGATTAACAGATTAAGGTGTGAGTTGAAGGCATCAGTCGCTTTAGATAAATTCTATATTCATAACATATGTTATTTATTTACATTTATAATGCTATTACATGTGTTGATGTCTCTCATTAATTATAAATGCATGACCTCATTAAACAATAATACTACATAAAACAATTTATTTAATATAATGTTAAAAATCAAATATGTAAATAAATATCATATTTCAACCACATATATATACACTTTAATATATATTATGAATTTCTAAGAATTATAAATAATTCCAATAATTTTCAATGGTTATTTAGTAATTTTAAAATCTAAATTCATTTAAATCATATTTAAAAATACATAAATATATTAAATTATTTTAAAATAAATATTGGCTGATTAAACAACAAAAATTATGGTCAAAATTACTTTATTATATATATATATATATTAGTAAATACAATTTATATCTTTAATGTTATAATATATACACACATTTATATATTTATTAAATCAGCTTTCGAATTTTTCTCACTAGCCTAATAATGTTTTACACACACACATATATGTTTAAAATGTTTATTTTATAATATATATATATATATATATATATATATATATATATATTGTTATACATATTAAAATAGTGTTGTGTATTTTAAATGAATAAATATAAATATAAAATAAATATAAATCATTAAACAAGTTCTGTAAATTTATTTTTGGTTTTATAATTAGTGTTATACAAATATAAATATTTAAATTTAATTTGAGATATATTAAATGATAATTTTTAAGATCTAGTTTAAATTCTAAAATGTTTTACTTAGTCTTAATTAGATATTTTAAATACAAATTTTGAATTTAAAATTTGTTGACTTAGTCAAATTAGATTAAATTTTTATATTTTATTATATATAAATAATTTCAAAATTTATATCTATATTTATATATTTTATAAATATATTAAACAATATAAATGGTCATTGTTTGCATAGTGAATATAAATCCCAATATGTACTTATGTAAACATTAACCATGTACGTTTTACTATGTTTCACATTACACTTATATACATACAATAGTATATATTATATACTCAACACAAATAAGTTTTAAATTAATTAACATGCATTAATTAATTAAATCAAAAAAATAAATTATGATATTATTTAAACTAAGTAGATTGGATCTAGTACATCCATTAGATTTTATAGGCCCACTAGGATCCAATTAAGGATTTTTTTTTGAAATTTATCCATTTTACCCATTATAGACTGAGTCAGTTCCAACAGTTGTAGTGATCATTAAACATACTCTCAATGGTGCTGATCAATACCCTCCTCACAAGCAAGTCGATGGTGTTGGTTCGAGCTTTCCCAGTAATTCACAATGACCAACATAATTATTGAGATTAGGGGATCTGGCCACGCTACGGTTAGAAAGGAAGAACATGTATTTTATCATTAAGTCATTGATTTTAAATACAATTACATTTGACCCCCTGACTTGTAAACCTTATAATTTTCATAAACAAACTTCGTTTTGCATATAGCCTAGAATATTGGGTTTATGTTTAAATTCTGTATAGACTGATATTATTTAACTGTATATCATACACTTGTATTTGACATTGTTATTTAAATGTTGATATGCTTGTATATATGTACATGTGTATATTAATTTATTATAATAATATTTTTAAATTAACATAGTTAATGAAAATTAATATACTAAAACATTATTCATTTGATTCAAGTATTTGATATTTGAATTAAGGCAAATTATAATCATCTAAATTAATAACATAAATTTAATAAATATTGAATTTCAAATTCCTATTTGAGTTTATATTAAAACTATTTTTTTTATTTATTATCATTAAATATTAAATTATATCATATACATAACATTATATATAATTATTTTAATATTAAATTTATTTTAAATAAGTGTTATTTTGTTTGATAATGAATTATCTTGTTAAACATTTGAATAAATAAAACATTATAAATCATAATAATTATAATATAATGATAATATAATATGCCATTAAATTCAAACAAATCCATTTAGTAAAATATTAAATATGATTAAATGTTAACAAATATTCATGATAACACAATAAAAAAACCTAGTGCATAATGAATTGAAGGAAAAAATTGAAACTTGTCATTTCTACCCTGCTAGTTGATGCTTCCGATCCAACACTGTCATCCCTCAACGTGACCAAACATCCCTTGCAATCTAAAACTACCAATCGGACCCCCATCTAATCTAAACCCATCAAACCATAGCCAGAAAATCTAAGAACAAACGCATTAAGTATTAAGCTCATACTACCCACCCGTATGTTTCGACAGATCAGATTAAGGCTAGTTGACCCACATGTTAGGTTAGTAACGACCAAGGGATTTTCGATAATATCATTTTGAAGGTCGAGCCTATTTACAAAATTAATGGCAATAAATGACTGTGAAGCTCCAGTATCAAATGGAACATGTATAAGCAAATCGAACACTAGAAATGTACCTTTCGTATTGATGTTATTTCCCTAATAGCCCGCTGAGATAAGGTAAAAACCACATCAAATGCATAAGCCGTGACCACATATCCAGCCCTACCAAGGTTGGACAATCTTCTTTAATGTGACCTTGTTGATTGCACATGAAATACTTTATTTTATCTTTTACAGCTCTGCACTCGCTAGTGAAGTATCACTTCAAGCCACAAGATTTACAAACAAACTCTACCATTTTCTTCTTCTTGTTAAAGCTCTCTTTTTTACCTTGGCATTTTCGTTTTCTAGAACATTTTGATGTCTCTTCAGCTTCCTCTGCTGCTTCGACCTCTTTTAAGCCAGTTTGATAACTTTTGTGCCTGATTTCCATATCAAAAATGTTTCCAAAAGGCACGTCTGGAGAGACATGGCTAAGCATACGGTCACTGATAGAGGGGCAGAGACCATTAGAAAATCACTCGGTATTCATCGAGGGAGCATCTATCAATCCCAAGACAAATCTTGTCAAAGGGTTAAAGTAGGCAACATACTCTTTCACAAATAAGTCTCATATTGGCGCTTGATGCCAAGGCATAACATTTTAATATACTTCAACTACTGCTAAGTCCCACTAATTCAGGTGTAACGACCTAGCATTTCGAACCATTCAAATCGACAATCATCCACACATGTCCGACTTGAATTGCTCAAAACAACGTATTGTTAATTTATATTTGGCAAACCTTAGTGTTAACAAGATTTTTTGTTAACATCCCCGATGCTTTTCACAGAATTATTTTATATAGGCTCAACCTTTAGGTTGAGTGAATTCACATTTCCGAGTGAAATGACTAAGTCGGAAGGTTTTAAGGTCTTATATTAACCCTGACAAGAGGGAGTTAGCACCGGAAGGGTATAAGGGATTGTTTATCTCCAATAAGGATTTGAGTGAAGAACAATCTTACTTTCGACCCTACTGAAGGGTTTCAGTACGGCTCAAACATTATGGTTGGACTGGAACAATGGAATTATTAAACCTTCCGATAGGCCGGAGGGTTTAAAAAGCTATTTAGCCTTTACCAAAGGGTTTAAGTACGGTTCAAAACTTACGGTTTGACTAGAACAATGGAATTATTAAACCTTCTGATAGGCCGGAGGGTTTAAGAAGCCATTTAGACCCTTCGGTCAACTCATCATGATTATGTGATCTTCGTCCATGTCATTCCATTGAATTCTATCTCCCTTGGAAATCGAAAGTGATCCACACATCTCCTTTGAATCCTTTCGGGAGGTTATGAACCCTTCGGAGACATCGAATGGAGATATTGCTTTATTTATCACTCCTTTGACACTTTCGGCTTCCTAGGTTGATATTCCACTTGTGAAAACCTTTCGAAAAGAATGCACTATTCAAACATATTTAGATAATAATAAGAGCTGATTCAATATGCCATGAGACTTATATCTGGAACTAATTCACAAGTTACATTCTCCCTTTTTGCAGTTGGTACTATGTAGAGGAGAATGAAACTTGTGAGGTTTTCCAATGATAGTTTCATGGCACATTCTCGAAATAAACAAAAATATAAGAAATAAATCATAAATGATTAGCCGTTAATACTGAATTAATGCCTAATCATGATTATCCCCAAATTCCGAGTCAATTGCAAGCCAAAATTCTCTTTATTTCCTCATGATGGAATCTGATACAATATTTAAGAAGTTAACCCCCAATCTGATTTCTAAATTAGGGTTACAAAGTAATAAGCAGGAGCAATAGTAATTGTTGAGCAGAAGAATGGGAAGAAAATCGGATCCCCAAACTGGACCCCCTGGGGTCTTATTTATAGATGCCGACGGCCTTCCCTTTGGCCTTATGCTCTCGATGGGGACGATAGGTTGCTTCTTATATGTAGTTGTAAACCTCTCGGTCTCGACGGTAGGTTTCTCCTTATTCATCATCACGGGCCATTGAATGTCATCAAAAGGTTTGTATTTCCCAATGTATTCATGAACCCTTCGTTTTTCCTTAAGGGTTGGTCTTTTATAAGGTACTATGAACCTTCCGGCCTTATCGGAAGGTTGCTCCCTTATTTGATTACTACTGAGAGCCGCGCTTTTCCTGAACATTGTCGGTAGGTTGTCTTTAGTTTACTTATGAACGCCGCCCTTACCTTATACCTTTCGATACTGTCGGAAGGTATTAAACATGAGTTCCGACCGACCCGAAAGGCTTATTATGCTTTCAGAGGGGTTGTTATAGAATCAAATGTCCTTGCCTGGACTTCTTTATCCTTTTTGGAAGGTAATGACTTCTTCGAATGATGAGACATGAAACCCTCCGTCCCCTTCGAAAGGTTTCAAGCTGCTACCAATTGTTATCTGCATCCCTTCAACTCTTTCAGAAGGGTTTGGAGCGACCTTCTTTTCCCTTATCCTTGTATTATATTGGACGGTTTCACAATCATTTTCCTATTTGGTCTAGGAGGTGCTCAGAAGTTTTTCCTTCATGCTTGAGAAAGCTTCACTCTAGAGTTATCATGTGCTTTTTCTTTATTACTGTTATACAAACCTTTCGGCATTGTTGGAGGGTGTTTTCTCCCGACTTTCTTTTTCTTATGCGGAAGGTTTCTGAACTGTCTTTTTTTATCTTCACTTATATTTTATGGTTAACATTTAGCCCCCCTTGTATAAAGAAGGCTTTTGTTCTTTAGGACAAAAGTTCCAGGATCATCGAATTGTCCCTGCATTCTTCTATCTAATAATGAGTAACTGAAGACCAAAAAATCCAATTTGGCATTGATAATGGAAACTTAGAAAGTCGTCTTTGGTAGTGGGCAATAGTCGATCATGATCTTTATTTTAGATATTTAGTGGTAGAAGTTCAAGATATCATTTTAGGTGATTAACCATTGAAGCCCAGGATGCCACTTTCGAGACATCATTTTCTGACAATTAAAACAGAAGTTCCAGAACGCCATTTTTGGTAGCTAATAATGGATGACCAGAATACCATCTACGACAGTTAATAATAGAAGTCCAGAATACCAATTTTGGTAATTAATAATAGAATACAAGAATACCGATTTCGGTAATAGAAGTCTAGAACACCGTTTCCGGTAATTGATAATAGAAGACTAGAATACCGATTTTGGTAACAGAAGACCAGTACACTGTTCTCGGTAATTGATAATAGAAGACCAGAATACCATCTCTAGTATTTAATAATAAAAGACCAGAATACCATTCTGGTAAATGTTCGCAAGATGAAGTCAGTGACTTTTCTCTAATTTTCTTATTGAATGTGTCATCTTCAAACCTTGACAAAGTTCCGCATGCTTTTTCTTTCTCGGGCCCGAGTTTTCTTTGTCCATTTGTTATTTGTTTTGGTATATTTCAGGCAAGGACTTCTTAGTCCAATTTTGTGCTTATTTATGTAGAGCCCATTTCAGGCTGTTTTTCATTTTAGACATTACCGACCTTTTGGTGGTTGTTATTCTTAAGCGATGCCAATTTCTGGAGGTGCCTATTTCAGGCATGGAATTTTCTTAGTCTACCGGACATTTCATCTGGGTTTTCGATGCGCTCGACTAGCTTATTCTGAAGCAAGGCCCGAGGACTTACCCGACCTCCCTCCAGGAGGCGCCTTAACCTGGCCATACGTGACGCGGTTAAGGGCTTGTTCGGTACCTTGGCCAGGCCATAGCATGGCGGGACCAAGGGATTACCCATCCTCCCTCCAGGAGGTGCCTTGTCCTGGCCATAGCATGCCGTTGGTAAGGGCTTGTGCTGCTTTAACCTGGCCATTTCTGGTTTTGTCGCGGATAAAGGCTTACGCCCTCCCTCTAGGAGGTGCCTTGACCTGGCCTTCTTGGCGCGACCAAGGGCTTTCTACCATTATTGGTAGCCTACCATCTTAGGTAGTCCAAGTTCTTAAGGATAATTTCACTCCCGACTATGTAGACTTTTCTTAATAAATCACAGTAGAGACGTTCTTGGAAATGCTTTATTCATTCATAGTCGAAAAATATGGTCTCAAATGTTCTGCGTTCCAGGTTCTTGGTACCATATTTCCATTAGGATAGCATAGCTTGTAGGCTCCCGGGGGGATTTCTTTGAAGATTACCAATGGACCTTCCCAATTAGGTCCTAATGGCCCATCTGATGGGTTTATTGTATTGGCCATTACCCTTCGAAGCACTAAATCTCCTTGTCTGAATGACTTGGCTTTTACTTTTAAGTTGTAATATTTCAATATTCTCCTTTGATATTCGGCCATTCTCAAGGCTGCTTCATCCTTAATCCATGAATCAAGTCGAGTAATTCCTTTCTCAATTCTTAGTTTGGATTAAAGGCGTAGGCAATTCTTCTATGAGAAGGTACCTCAATCTCTACATGTAACATTGCTTCACATCCATATGTTAGAGAATACAGGGTATGACACGTTGCAGTTCTAGTTGATGTTCTATAATCCACAGAACTAGGGGTAATTCCTCTACCCAATTCCCTTTTTGCCTTGTTCATCCTCTCTTTCAAGATTTTCTTTATTGTTTTGTTAGCAGCTTTGACGGCTCCATTGGCCTTTGGATGAGCGACTGAGGAGAAGCTTTTTATAATTCCATTCTTGTGGCAAAATCGTGAAAACTCTTCACCCTCGAATTAGGTTCCATTGTCGGATATTATCTTATAAGGTATTCCAAATCTCGTGACAATGTTTTTGATGACAAATCTTAGCACTTTCCCGGAGGTAATTTTCGGGAGTGGTTCCGCTTCAACCCATTTTGTAAAGTAATCTATTGCCACCACAGCATATTTCGCTCCTCCCTTAGAGATTGGAAGTGGTCCAATTAAATCAATTCCCCAAACATCAAATGGCCATGGAGTAGCGATAGGGGTTAGTTGACTTGGTGGGAAACGTGGTATCTTTGAATAACATTGACACTTTTCACACCTTTTAACATATTCAATTGCTTGGTTAGTAAAATGTGGCCGGTAAAACCCTTGTCTCGTTATCTTTTTGGCTAATTTTATTCCATTAGAGTGATCCCCACAAAACTCTTCATGTGCTTCCTTTAATATTCTCAATCCGCTTTCGGGCTTCACACATCGTAAATAGGGAAGGGCATACCCTTTCTTGTAGAGAATTTCATCCATGATAGTAAAGCTCTGAGTTTGTCGTTTTAGTTTTCGTGCTTCTATTTTATCCGCTGGCAATGTTCCATTGACAATATATTTCATAATCGTAGCCATCCAAGTGTTTTTATAATATTCCTCCGTTATTGGAGTTACAGGTTCTTCATTCGATATCTCCTGATCTATCCCTTCTAATTCTTATGCCAAGGCTTGTGATTGGGTTAACACTAATAGTTCCTGGGATTTCTCCTGTTTTTTTCCTCAATGCTAGGATTAGCCTGAAATCTTACGGTACAATTCGAGTTTCAAGGGCTCCTCTCGAACTTGCTAACTTGGCCAGTGAATCCACTTGAGTGTTGTCTCCTCTCGGCATTTGATGTATGGAAAAATCTTCAAAAAGTGCGAGCATTTTTAAAACTTTCTTTAAATACTGACTAAGTTTAGGATCCTTGGTTTGGTATACTTGTTTGATTTGGTTAACCATCAACTGAGAATCGCTAAATACCTGAATCCTTGGGATCTTAAGTTGCAAAGCAAGGGTCAATCCTACAACCATGGATTCATACTCTACTACGTTGTTAGTTGCTGAGAATCCCAACTTCATAACATAATGTAGTTTGTGTCATCTGAGGTGATTATCACATATCCTACTCCGGCCCCTTGCTCGTTTGAGGCACCATCCACAAATAATTACCACTTGGGTTTTACATCCTTTTCCTTTTTGGACTGTTCCGAAATGAACTTTGTACACTCGTTAATGAAATCAGCTAAAGCTTGCCCTTTTATAGCCATACTAGGCTGATATGCTATATCATACTGACTTAGTTCAATTCCCTACTTAATCAATCTTCCTGAAGTTTCAAGCTTACCAAAGACTTGTTTTAGTGGAAAGTTGGTTAACACCTTCGCTGGGTATGCTTAGAAGTAAGGCCTTAATTTTTGAGCTGTCAAAATTAAATAATATGCCAGCTTTTCAATGACTGGGTATCAGATTTCAGCATCCTTTAACCTCCTGCTTACATAATAAACTGGTAGTTGCAGTCCCTTGTCATTTCTAATCAATATTGAGCTCACTACATGTTCAGAAATTGCCATATACAAGAATAGATCCTCTCCTTCTTCGGGGCTGGATAAGGTTGGTGGCTTTTCCAAATGTAGCTTCAACTCTTGGAATGCCTTTTTGCAATCTTCGTTCCATTCAAAAATTTCTTCTTCTTAATTAACTCGAAGAATGGTATGGACTTATCGGTGGCCTTTGATATGAACCTGCTTAATGCTGCCACTTTCCCATTCAAACTCATAACATTTTTATTTGTCCTAGGTTCTGCCATATCCTTAATGGCCTCGATCTGCTCTGGGCTAGCCTCAATCCCTTGTGCACTCACAATATACCCAAGAAATTTTCCAGAATGGACTCCAAAGTTGCATTTTTGGGGGTTGAGTTTCATTTGATACTTGCAGAGCACTTTAAACATTCCATTCAAATCTTCAAGATGATCTTTAGCCTCTTGAGATTTTACCAACATGTTGTCAATATAAACTTCCATATTCCTCCCAAATTTCTCTTTAAACATTCGGTTAACCAACCTTTGATAAGTTGCCCCAGCATTCTTCAACCCGAATGGCATTACCTTATAACAATAGGTTCCTTCGTCTATAATGAAGCTAGTATGCTCCTCGTCGAGTTTAAACATAGGGATCTGATTATACCCAGAATATGCATCCATTAGGGAGAGCAGCTTATGTCCACTGGTGGAGTCGACCAATTGATCTATCCTTGGCAATGGGTAACAATCCTTTGGACAAGCTTTATTCAAATCCGTGTAATCTATGCAAGTCCGCCACTTCCCATTAGATTTCTTTACTAAAACTGGATTTGCCAACCATTTGGGGTATCGGACTTCTCGAATAAACCCATTTTGTTGCAATTTCTTGACTTCTTCCTCTAGGGCGTTGGTTCTAACCTTATCAAATTGTCTTTTCTTTTGCCTGACTGGAGGAATGTCTGGATTAATATTCAGGGCATGGCTCATGACCATAGGGCTAATTCCAACCATGTCAGAGTGGGTCTAAGCAAAAACATCCTTATTATCTTTTAAAAACTCTATCAATCTTGACTTTAAGTGCTCCTCAAGATTCTTTCCCACTCTGATTATTTTAGTAGAACCGGCAGAATCTATTAGAACTTCTTCGGTTTCTTCGACCGGCTTAACTCTTTCCACCTCTCCTCGACAATCTAACTCTATTACGATTTCACTTTCCTCTATTGAGTTGGAATCCGTTCTCTTTCTCTTCCCATAAACTACAAAACACCTTGCAGCAATACGTTTATTAGTTTATCGGATTTTTTCTTTGCTTCGAATGATGGATGTAGAAATCCATCTTTCGAAGGCTGTAAAGTAATGGAGGAATCAAAGTAACAAGTGAACTCCCTGTTATATTGCTCTAGAGTTGAAAAATACATTCCTCGTGATGCGAATTGCTCGCCTCGGATAGTGCCCCAGCCGCTTTTAGTGAGGAACTTGAGCATTAGATATTTTGGTGAGACGAATGCGTCTACCTCGTCCAGTGTCGACCGTCCCAAGAAGGCACTGTAGAATGATGGCTGATCTATGATCACAAAGGTCGTTTCAAAGACTCAGGAGCACGGGGGGAGTCCTAGTTGGACCAAAAGCTTCACTTGCCCAAGTGGAGTTGTCCCTTTATTGTTGAACCCGAAGATAGGCTCGGGACGTGGTTCAAGCTTATCCTTGGAAATTCCCATCTGATCAAATGCATGATGAAATATCACATTCACAGCACTTCCTGTATCAACCAAGATTTTCGTGACCACCGAGGACCCTATCTGAGCTGTGATCATTAATGGATCGTTGTGGGGAAGAAGGATCCCCCTTTTTAATTCTTATGGACTGATCACCAGTTTGTGCATATTGATGTTGTGCTTTGGGCTTTTGAGTGGCACCTCCTCCTGTATTGAAAATACACCTTTCCTGGCCTCTGGAATGTATTTATTCCATGCACTTTGACTTCTATCGGTAGGATGTGGTCCTCCATACATGACATCAATCCTGTTCTGGGGTGGACTTAGGCTTAATGGGTCCTCTTCCTCGATCACATTCAGGCATTACAGGCAGGCTTCCTTGCTTTAGTGTCTGATGGGAAAGTTTGTTGCGGATTCTTCACAAACTCCTTCAACTGCCCTTCTCGAATTAACTTCTGAATTATCCCAGCCAGTACCTTACATTTATTGGTTCTGTGGCCATTCGCCTTGTGGTAAGCACAATATTTATCTCCTTTCTTCTGTTCAGGGTAATTTTGGGCTTTGAATGAAGTAGGGAAGTTGACCTTATCTTGGGTCATTGCATAGATGTAAGAAATTGGACGATTTAATGCCACTGCATTAGTATTAGCGTCCTCCCATCTCGCTCTTTTAGGAATCCTTTCTGGGCCGAATTTTCCGCTGTCCTTCTTGTGATTGAATTTCTTCTTTGAGTAATACAATTCGTCCATTCGAATAAATTTGTCAGCTTGAAAATGGAAGTCTTGTAGATCCCGACATCTATGGATAAACAACTCTTTCCAGAAAGGGGAATTGACTGTTAGAACAGAGTGAACGGCAATGAGCTTGTCTCTATCATTCATACCTTTGGCTTTCAAAGCTTCGGTGTTGAACCTCTTCAGATAATATCCTAACAATTCTCCATGGTTTTGTCTGATGTTAGCCAGTACGGTATAATCAATAGAGGGATCTTTGCATATGCAAAACTGAGCAGAGAACTCGTATGAGAATTGCTTCTAGGAATATATCGTGTTCTCTCGATATTGTCGGTACCATTTGGCAGTAGCTCCTTGTAGTATGACTGGAAAAAGCCGACACCTAACAGCATCGGAAGCATTGTATAAATCCATCTGACTATCAAACGCCATCAAATGGTCAACTGGGTCGGTTGTCCTATGATATTTCATAGTTGGGACTTTTACATGAGGTGGTATAGGAACTGACAATTGACATTTAATAGGTCCTTCACGGCCTTTTCCGCTACGTCTTTGAGGTAGGCCTCACTGTTCAAGTAGTTCCTTTTATTAGGCTTGTAGCCATCTGAATTTGAACTTGCGGAACAATCTTTATCTTCCGCTTGGACTCTTCCTTGATAATTTGCCTTCAGCGGAAGGCAACCCTTCTGTTTAGATGAAGAAACATTAACTTTACTTTTTACAGCCTCCGTGTTGATTTTCATATTCCTTCTTGGAGATTCAACTTCTTCACCCGCAGTAGTAGACATTTTTAAAATCAAGCTTATCAGTTTAAAGTGATGTTCAAAGTAATTATAAAGGAATGTTAAATTAGATTTAAATTATATTTAAATAAATAAGTTTAAAGATATGAAATTTGGAATTTCCAAAGTTAAATTATTGTTTATTTAATCTATTTAAGCATGTTTGAATGGATATTCAAGATTTTAAGTGCATATAAAATTATGGGGGAAATTGTAGCTACGGTGAAGGTGGCGTGGTGTTTGATGGTTGCTGGTAGACGTGACGGAGCTGGACGGCAGGAACGTATGGAGTGTTTCTACTGTGTTATATTATTGTATATCTGAGACTTGATAATTGTGTATATCCAGTGTCTGTATAAATGTGTAACTCTGATGTATAAAAATGTAATCGACAGATATAATATTGTTTTGTAAACTGTTATTATTTATTATTATATTTTATCCGCTGCGAATGTGAGATGTTGATGTTTCTGATCTTCTTCTTCTTCTTCTATCTCTTTCTTCTTTTTCATAACTATCTGGAATTTTCGGGTTCGAAAATTTTAATAATAAAATTATGATTTTTAGTTTTGCTCTGATACTAAATGTAACGACCACGACTTTCTCTCCATAGAAAGTCGTATCGCTAATAAGAAAGAAAGGGGTAGAAAATAGAAAAGAAGAGAAGAAAGAAAGAAACAACAACAACGATCTCACAGCGGAACGAATAAATTATATTAATAACATAAACTATTACATAGTTTACAACAATTTACAGAGTTACACAGCATATACATCACTTACTAGACAGTTATAACCATCTGTCTAGACATTACAACTCAAATTTTTACGAGTAGCCAAGGGATTCAGGTTTAGCTTTGACGAATATTCTGGAGGAGCAATGGAGCAGGAGGCTTCGGCGTTCGTAGATATAGTATATAGATGATGGATGAGACAACACTTCGTTCAGGAGATCTTTCAACTCTGCCATTTGTCATTCTAGATATACAATCTTAGCACTGTGTTCCTATGGCTGGAGATTTTGAGTCGGAGCCAGTTGTGGAGATGGCTGGACCTGAGCTGGAGGTGGAGTTGATTGAGGTGGGACAGAAGATTACCCCTGTTCCCTGTTCCCAGGGTTAAAAGATGGTGATATGTTTTCCTCCAATGAAGCAACATGCTCATTCCTTTTGCTTGCGGTAAGAGGTCCTTTTGATTTCATTTTCTTATAACAAACCAAATTTCACCGTTAGTTGTATTAATAAAACAGGTCAGAGGTTTAAGCCCTCATTCTAGTACCAAAAATGTTAAAAAGATTTTTTGTTAACATCCCCAATGCTTTTCATAGAATTATTTTATATGGGCTCAACCTTTCGGTTGAGTGAATTCATATTTCCGAGTGAAATGACTAAGTCTGAAGGTTTTAAAGTCTTAATTTTAACCTTGACAAGAGGGGGTTAGCACCGAAAGGGTATAAGGGATTGTTTATCTCCAATAAGGATTTGAGTAAAGAACAATCTTACTTTCGACCCTACCAAAGGGTTTAAGTACGGCTCAAACGTTACGGTTGGACTGGAACAATGGAATTATTAAACCTTCCGATAGGCCAGAGGGTTTAAGAAGCCATTTAGCCTCTACCGAAGGGTTTAAGTACGGTTCAAACCTTATGGTTTGACTAGAACAATGGAATTATTAAACCTTCCGATAGGCCGGAGGGTTTAAGAAGCCATTTAGACCCTTTGGTCAACTCGTCATGATTATGTGATCTTCGTCCATGTCATTTCATTGAATTCTATCTCCCTCAGAAACCGAAAGTGATCCACATCTCCTTTGAATCCCTTTGGGAGGTTATGAACCCTTCGGAGACATCGAATGGAGATATTGCTTTATTTATCACTCCTTTGACACTTTCGACTTTCTAGGTTGATATTCCACTTATGAAAACCTTTCGAAAAGAATGCATCATTCAAACATATTTAGATAATAATAAGAGCTGATTCAATATGCCATGAGACTTATATCTGGAACTAATTCACAAGTTACATTCTCCCTTTTTGCAGTTGGTACTATGTAGAGGAGAATGAAACTTGTGAGGTTATCCAATGACAGTTTCACAGCACATTCTCGAAATAAACAAAGAATATAAGAAATAAATCATAAATGATTAGCCGTTAATATCATATTAACGCTTAATCGTGATTATCCCCAAATTCCGACTCAATCGCAAGCCCCAATTCTCTTTATTTCCTCATGATGGAATCTGATACAAAATTTAAGAAGTTAACCCCCGATTTGATTTCTAAATTAAGGTTACAAAGTAATACGCGGGAGAAATAGTAGTTGTTGAGTAGAAGAATGGGAAGAAAATCGGATCGCCAAACTGGACCCCCTAGGGTCTTATTTATAGATGTCGACGGCCTTCCCTTCGGCCTTATGCTCTCATCGGGGACGACAGGTTGCTTCTTATATGTAGTTGTAAACTTCTCGGTCTCGATGGTAGGTTACTCCTTATTCATCATCATGGGCCGTTGAATGTCATCGAAGGGTTTGTATTTCCCATTGTATTCATGAACCCTTCGTTTTCCTGAAGGGTTGGTCTTTTACGAGGTATTATGAACCTTCCGGCCTTATCAAAAGGTTGCTCCCTTTTTAGATTACTGCCGAGAGCCGCGCTTTTCCTGAACGTTGTCGGAAGGTTATCTTTAGTTGACTTACGAACGCCGCCCTTACCTTATACCTTTCGATACTGTCGGAAGGTATTAAACATGAGTTTCGACCGACCCAAAAGGCTTATTATGCTTTCATATGGGTTGTTATGGAATCAAATGTCCTTACCTGGACTTCTTTATCCTTTTTGGAAGGTAATGACTTCTTTGACTGATGAGACATGAAACCCTCCGTCCCCTTCGGAAGGTTTCAAGATGCTACCAATTGTTATCTGCATCCCTTCAACTCTTTCAGAAGGGTTTGGAGCGACCTTCTTTTCCCTGATCCCTGTATTATATTGGACGGTTTCACAATCATTTCCTTATTTGGTCCAGAAGGTGCTCAGCAGTTTTTCCTCCGGGCTTGAAAAAGCTTCACTCTAGAGTTATCATGCGCTTTTTCTTTATTACTGTTGTACAAACATTTCGGCATTGTTGGAGGGTGTTTTCTCCCGACTTTCCTTTTCTTATGTGGAAGGTTTTTTAACTGCCTTCTTTTATCTTCACTTATATATTTATGGTTAACACTTAACATATACAGTAAATAAATCAATCACAGAACCATAGACAAAGTGTAATATAACAATAAGCAGCAGAATACATAAATAGTAGTTCATGAAGCTACTACAACATCAAAATCTAAAACACGATACAACAGAAATCTCAAATACAAAGTAATCTTGAATACATAAGCAGATGACAAGTCTGAACATAAACAACTGGAATAACTGAAAGTTGAATAGATAAAAGATCTTCAAGAAAAACTCCAAGTTCCAAAGGTGAGTCTCAAATGCTGTGACACTCAGTCTGACCCAAGCATAAAGCAAAACACAAAACACTCGAGTCAGGATTAACATTCTTATGCTAGTAAATCAACTCAAGTGAAATGTCCAAGTGAAATGCAATATAACTTAAAGGATGTTGGGATTCCATCCCTTAAGGATCCGTTAAACTATCTACGTACATAGTACAATACGCTACATAGATAAGATCTATAGTAAAATAAACTATTAATATAGCGTTAAGGCGTTACCCATATCCCCCTTAACACATTTGTTATAAATGTCGTAGTCTATATAGTACTGTAAACTCCATAAAAATGGTGGGCTATCAGGGAGCACTCCATAGGTATGACACAAAACAAACTCGTAGAAGGTGCGATAAGGCATTTTACAAGGCACGCGAGGCAATGCCTAAGGAAGGATTTTACCGTTTTGCAGAACCAGGCGGGTAGTAATGCATAGCAGATACTACCACCCACCTCGAGACACACTCCCAAAATCATAGGTGCACCCAATCAAATGACAAAGTAATAGAATGGTATCGAAGAAGCATGCTCGATCGGAGGTGCGACCTAACTTGGCCCAGGTAAGCTCCTGTTTTAGTCACATCAAGCTGACACACGGGGAGTCAGGGCTACATTCATACCTCATACAGATGTCGCCAAACCATCCTACTTCGTTCTGGATTCTCCACCATGTATACAGTTGTTAAAGTGGTTTTCGGTATTGGTAGAAAGTATAACAATATCCGATCTCGGTCTCTTTAACAACCAAACGCTTATTTCACACCGTGGTCATTTTAATTTCAAACAGTTCATACTTCATATCAAATTCATATTTATTGCAAATTCAGATCACTTTCGAAATCTTATTCACTTTCAAAATCATGTCATTTTTGAAATCATATTCACTTCCAAAATCATCACTTTCAAAATCGTATCCACTTCCAAAACCATAACCACGAAATAATTTAAACCATCATTTCAAAATATTCGCATTTAAATCTATTAAATCTAAATCATAACCATTCCAACTTAAACAGTTTAAATATTGAAAATAGTTTATATATATTGAAATAGTTATAAATTAAAAATAGTTTATAGATTAAAATAGTTTATATATTAAAAACAGTTTATATAGTAAAAATATAGTTTTATAGATTAAAATAGTTTATATATTTTAAAGAGTTAATATCGAAAATAGTTTCAAATTTAGAATTGTTTCTTCCAATTTCACAAATCAATTCAAATCAACTTTAGTTCCAAAATTCAATTTAAATCAATCTTAGTTCAACAATTTCAATTAAAAAGGTTAAAGGTTCAATTCAAATTCTCGATAAACCATTTTAAATTTATATCGATTTCAAATTTAGGTTTGAACTACAAATTTAAACCACTTCCAATTCAATAGGTTTCAAAGTTTCAATATTCAAACAATTTACAATAACTCAATTTGATAAATTTCACTTATATCTCGAGATTCAACTTTAATTTTTATTTAAATTTGAAATATTCATTTAATCATTTTTAATAACATTTAAATAAAATCTCAAATTACAAATTTAAATCAAAATTAAATATCTAACCTCAATTATATTTATTTTGAAATTATTCACCTAATCACTTTTATAAATAATTAAATAAAATCTCAAATTACACATTTAAATCAAAACTAAATATTCAATTTCAATTTATCTAAATTTGAAATTATTCATTTAATCACCCTTTAATCAAAATCAAGTTATCAAGTTATAAAATCATATCTTTAAAATCTCAAAATTAATGAGTTCAAATCAATTCTCATTTAAATTCAATTCTTAAACAAATTAAATTACAAGTCCACTTTAACTTATCTTTCCAACCTTTATTTATTTAAATTATTACAAAATCTACTTTTAAATATTAATATAAATTGGAAATAATATTTAAACATATTATATATATACTAGTTAAATTAAATTCTTATTAAATTTTATTATATTAATTATTATTAAATTAAATTTTATTATTATTAAATCTATTTTACATCTTATTTTATATATTTTAAATTTTATAAAGTTATAAGTAAAATTTTATAATTTACATTTTAAAACTTAACTTATAATTTTAAAAATTTTAAAACATATATTTTAAAAATCTAAATTTATACACATATTAAAATAAAAATTAAACTTTTATATTTTATTTAAAAATTAATATTTATTAAAACTCATATATTTCAAAATTCTGGAAATCAATTAAAAATAGACCAATGATGTCCGTATATAGTTTTCTAACCTATGGTCAAGTGATATAGAGATTTATCATTTCAATCCGTAATAATTTAATATTTACGGGTATATATCATTTTAACCCGCAATCCCAAAATTCCAAAATCAATAAAATCGCTTGGGTTTATCATTTCAACCCATAACGATTTTCGCTAATCTACAAGATCGTTCGGGTATGTATCATTTCAACCCATAGGGATTTCTAAACTAACAGGGAACTTGCAGAGTGAGAACAATATGATAATAACATATCAACAACAGACATATATCATAATTGACAATATAATATATATAACATGATATTGGTATCCATACCGTTAATTAGCATAGGTGAACAAATGCAAATAATAACATATCATATTTAATGATTAAATAACTAACAATTTAAATTTAACAACATACTTCAATCGTCATTTCATGTGAATATAAATTTACTAACATAAGACCATTAATCGTGAGTGATCGCTCACCTTTTGAGCTTAGAGAAATAACAATAGTAAGATGCAGATGGACACGGATAAGCCCGAATCAACATGCGGAACAACGGCAAAGCTAGAAATTACTACTGCGACCAATTCTGGACATCAGCGAGACAAAAGCAAAGAACGATGAACTAGAGTCGATGAAAATCAATTATATAAGCGAACTTATATATATAAGCCATACATATATATATTCTTCGATATTTATTGAAACCCATATATTACTTCAAAATTTTCAAATGAATATTTAATATGATATATATATTTAAGCTATTACTCAAAAAAATCTATTTAAAAGATATGAACATAAATTTAAGTAAATATTTTTAAACATAATATATATATACCCTTTTAAACATATTATATAATACTCAGACAAATGATATATACAACTCTAAACTGACCATGTATATACCTTAATAAAATAACAGAGGTGACGAGCGAATCTGAAGGGTTGATGCGATGGTGGGTAGGCGCCGTGCACAGGCGGTGGGTGATCGGCCAGTAGGTGTGGTAGAGAGCTTCTAGCGGTGGTGCAAGGCTGGAGAGATGAACGATGGGAGGCATGTGCTTTGAAGTGGGAAGGGTCGGGTTTTGATGTAGGGTTATCGAATGAGGGTAGGTGCAGCACACGGGTTTGGGGCGGCAAATTGGGAGAGCAAAAGGGCGATTGAAGGGGTGGAAGGAAGCGGTCGAGGCAAGGGGTTTCTGCCGAGGTTCGCCAAGCGGCGAGGGGATGGGAAGTTGATGTGGGTTCGACTGGAACTTCGTTGCTAGGTGGAAAGAAAGGGAACAGCTGGCGTGGCACACAGGCTGGCGGAGGGGAAGGGTAGGTGTGGATCTATGGGCTAACGTGGTGTGTGTGGTGTAGGGGAGAAGACAGGCCGGTGAAACAAATATGGTTGTGGGACGAACCAAGCTACAGGCAAAATATGGGTTGCGGCTAGGAGTTTGATTGATGCGGAGGCTGCCGAGATGTGGGCGAGTCAGGGCGGAGGACGGAAGTGGAGAGAGGATTGTCTGTAAAACTATGAGGCCCGCCGTGGAAGAACGAGGCGAGCAAATATAATTGTGGACGAAGGTTGCTGGCAATATATGAGTTTATACATGAGAATGATATTATATAATTTCCAAAGCTTCAACAGAATAAAATAGAAAAGAGGAAAGAGAATGAACAAAAATAAAAATGAACCAGTGGAAACAAATCAAAAGATAAATTGGAAAGGTAGGAATAGCAAAAGTCCAGAACGCTGAATTCAAGGAAAAATTAAAAGCTGATAGCTGTTTATATTCAACCGGTAGACAGATGAAGGGGCACAGGGAAACCAAATAGTTAAAATTGGGTACCAATACGGCTAATCGTTTCGCAGATTTCGCCACGTACTGGAAGCCGAAATGCACAAATGAATATACTGCAAAGATCAGCACGACGAGACTAATAGAATGGTACACGGATATGAGAGATACAACCATCCTATCAAAGTCGATATTCGCTGCCAAAAATGTTGCTAAACCACCGAAATAAATAGGGCTAAAGCAGTCCAAATTTGATGAAACGAAATATGACGTCTCCCTAAGAAAATGATTTACATTTTTCTTTTATAATATTCAGATTTCAAAATAGTTTATTTCCAGCAAATTTAACTAATTTAAATTTAAAATTGAAAATTATAAAACAGAACAAACATTCATATTTTCCAATGGAAATCTAACACTAGCTATGTTTAAATAGACACATACTAAATATCAAATTTTCCTTTCAAAAATTTAATATTTAATTTTCATAAATTTTTTGGTTAATTACATTATTAAAAATCGTTAAAATTTCTAGGTCGTTACACTCTTCTCCACTCAAAACTTTTCGTCTCTGAAAAGGAACGAGATAGGAGAGTAGAAATAACAGAAAGGAAAGATAGATTCGAAATACATAGTACAAGATACAACAATTAATTCAAAACCATATAAACTTCATTAGTTTTTTTAAATTGGTTTATATTCAACTAATTTGATTTCAATTCATTTATTCAATCAATAAATATTCATTGCATTTACATTTAGTTGATTTCAATTCAATGTATTTTCTTTCAATTGATTTGCTTTCAATTTATTAACATTTGTTACATTTGACTTCACTTAAGTTAATTCCACTTAAAAATTCAATTTCAACTATTCTTTTAAATTTACCTTTGTATCACAAACAGTACCAGTTTAGTTTCTTAAGTTCATATTTATTTACTTAAATAGTATTTCTCTTTTTATTATTCAATTCATTTCACTTAACATTTATATTGTATATTATTCAATCACATATTCTCATTACATTTAAACTTTTTCCAAGTAAGTTTTATTAATGTTTATTGAGTGTAATTGAGCACTATACAAATTTACCCTTTATTTACAACATTCTATTAAGAAAATTTTAGTTTGGACATTTTATTACTTACATTTTATATTATATACTATTCAATTACATATTCTTATTACATTTTAACTTTTTGAATATTTCAGGTAAGTTATATATATTTTAGAATGCAATTGAGTATTATACAATTAAATTTTATCCTAGTTCAACTGCCTCAAGTTGTTTCAATTCCATTTCTCATTTTAAACACTCCAATTATTCAAAAAATTGCTTCATTTCAATAATAAAAAACCATCATTAACATAAAACTTAAGAGTTCTATTTCCGTTGCACTTCAAATCATTGAAATAAATATAGACATATATATATTTTATACATCAAATAATACTCAAGAAATTCAAATCAAATCCATTTTCCAAAACAAAAGTGTAAAAAAAACTACTAAGTGGTCTCCCCACTTTGAAACTCGAAAAAGAATGTCGATGACGCTGTAGTCATCATCGAAATTATTTTCCAACAATACAAGAGGAGAATACTAACTTACTTATTTTAAATTCTTTGAAACAATTTCCATTCGAAAATACTTTCAAATAATATATTTTTCCAAAACCTTGAAAGCCCAATTTTGAAAAGCACCGGAAATTAAATTCTCAAATCCTTAATTTAAATTCATTTCATTTTCAATTTAGATTTATAGACCATGTTTAAAAATTTCATCTCCTTATAACAAACAACAATAGTAATAGTTTAGGAATGTTGACAAAACAATAAATGATAATCTAGCACTATCATTTCTAATAACCAATTCACTTAATTATGTAATGCAACGCCCCACTCCGAGACCCACATTAGCAAAGAGTATTACTAGGTAACACCGTCTGCTAATACGGAGAATAGAGCTGGATAGGAGCGACCATCTATAGTCGTGTCTTAATTATCTATTGAATAAGCCGACAATTGCCATACATTTTTTTTCTTTCTCAAGTGGATCGAGATATCCAATAAATACTTAATACAAAACCATAGGTGGCTGAAGGATCTATCAGAACAAAATATAACAACTCAAATGTAATACACATCACCGAACAGTGGATCATCACATGCATTTACACATATACAGATACATTACAGAGTATACAAAATGATATATGTCAAGTGGTAAGCAAACCACAATATACAGGCGAGTCAAAAGAATACATATCAAAGTTACAGCCAAAAAGGACTACACAAAAAGCTATAACAAAAAGGAGCTAGCAAAATAGTCCATGCGGAAGCAAAATAGGCTAAGTCCAATGTACCTAACCTGAAACATCTCGGTCTAACCCGAGTATAAAATACACGGGTCAGTCTAGCTAAACAAATCAGTTAGATAAACTAATTGATAATGAACATACAAGGTCATAAAGTACCACAAATATCTCCAAAAGAGATAACTAGATCATCTAATAAAAGATGAATCATAACATGCCTCGTATCATCGGCAACTCAAATAAACAAAGGATATGAATATCCCAAAACAAGCTAAAAAGGCAAATAACAAATACTAATAAAGGTAACACAAGTTTCCACCAGGTAATTGCTATATATCGTGTGGTTCAAAGGACCTACACCGAAGGGCGATACACTAGGGAAATATAATTGTTAAAGAAACAAAAGATGCTCGAGCTCAGTACTGTATAACAAGGATCCACAAACCCGAAGGCAACAAACCCAAATATCACTCGAGCGGTGACGAATGACCAACTCCTAAAGCGATACTATAGGGCAACAAACCCGAAGGAACAAACCCGAAGGTACAAGCCCGAAGGCAACATACCCGAAGGCAACAAACCCAATATCTCTCGAGCGGTGACGAATGCCAACTCCAAAAGCGATACTATAGGGCAACAAACCGTAGTGGCGAAGGTCCGGAGACCCAGTACTGGACACCACTAACTGGCAGAATGTGTCACAACTCTCAAAAAGGAACCCAAAAAATGTTAACGTGAGTCCCGTACCACACGTTCACACTAAACGGTTTACTAACCATTAGTCAATTTCACACTCAAAGCGGTACAAAGTTCACCTCATCTCATCGGTAAACCAGACCCAAAGGTCAAAACGATCAAACAAATAGATTAGGAATTAACTGGAAAGATAAACCCACGTGTTCATAGCACGTGTTTTATTTAATCATTTAATTCTCCTCCCTCTTCGCTCGAAGTGCAAAATTGTGTGTGTGTTTTATATAGAAATTATAAATTGGAGAAACGAGCTTTTAATACAATTTAAAAAGATCATTTTATAAAAACCCATGTACGAAATCAAAAAGGAATCATCAAAGTCAAAAATGCGATAACAGCTGATTGGATCGACACGAATCGATCAAAATTTGGAAAAAAACCAAGCAAATAAACAAATTGGGCTGAGACAAGCAGGTAAGTCGACTGGGCACTGAGTTCAGTCGACTGGCCCAATGACTGGAAACTCTCGGGTTCCAGGTCAGTCGACTGCACTCAGAGAGCCAGTCGACTGGACCGAGCCTGGAAAACTCTCGGGTTCCCAGTCAGTCGACTGGACTCTGAGTTCAGTCGACTGGACCCTGTTTTCCAGTATTTCCAGCCAATAAAAATGAAGGGCAAACTCTCACAATTTGCGATTGGACGAGCAATGGGTGCTAGGGGTTTATGCCAATCAACAACCCAGCCCTATAGGCTCTTCAATACACCACCAAAAGCATGTTCATGCATCAAAGCTAGGATTTTTAAAGTTTTTGACTTCAAAACACCAAAAATTGAAATGTTCACCAAATCAATTCAAACCAAAAGCAAATGAACATGAATAGATGTTAGGAATTCATACCTAACAACAATGATAGAAATAGACAAAGATGTGAGTTCAAAAACTCACCTATTAACTCAAAAACAATGATGAGAAGCTCAAACACAAAGAAAAGACCAACCACTCTTCACTTCTACTCTACAAGCTCCAATCTAAGATCAAAACAAGTATTTCCTAAATTAGGTTATAGGAAATTTCTGAAATTGGAGAGAGATTGAGATGGAGAAGGTGAAAAGAAGGCTTACCTAAGCTTCTCTTTGATTTTTGAGTAAGAATTTGAGTTTGCAAAAGGAAACTAGGGCTTGGAATTTCTATTTCCCATTCTCTTTCCCCATTTTCAGTTGAGCTAGAGCATAAGGAAATGAAATGAGTGAATGGATGAAGAGTTAATGAGTTAGAGTAATAAGTTGGGTTAGTGGGCTGAAACCCAAACCCAAAAGCCCAAATAGAAAATAGCAAAATTCTACTTACTCCAAACATATCGATGCTTATACTCAAAAAGATCGCAAATGCCATTTTGGACTCAATGGAAGTGGTCCCGAGTCCTAATTCGACCGTTTGCAAAAAGTGACATTTCGGACTTAAATCCGACTAACGACGCTATATTTAAATAAAACATTTAAATATAAAATCGTAAAATATGCAGGTTGTTAGAGATCTCCCCTTCTTAACAAAATTGCGTCCGCGCAATTCGTAGAGAATAATTTGCAACAACTACATACTTACATCACCCAAAAAGGAAAGATAATAAGCTTGGGATAAAAAGATATTCTCACCATTGCTAAGCAAAGATAGAAAACCCGGATAGGATCGCTCAGTAAACTCTCTGGTTTCCCAAGTACAGTCATTGGGATTAGCGGACCATTGAACTTTAATGAGCGGCACGTCCTTGTTTTGAAGGTGTCTCACCTCCGAGGCCAGTACGCGAATAGGCTGCTGTACAATAGATAAGTCTGGTGAGATCTCAAGCCCTTGCAAATCAGGAGAGTCGATAACAAAATCTGATTCTCGAAGACACTTCCGAAGCTGAGAGACGTGAAACACGTTGTGAACACCGGATAAATAAGCTGGAAGTGAAGCTCTATAAGCCACAGGGCCAATACGTTCAGTAATATGAAATGGTCCTACAAAGCGAGGAGCCAATTTCCCTGTCATACTGAAGCGCATAACCCCTTTCAAAGAAGAAACACGAATAAAGACGAGATCATCAACTAAGAACTCGAGAGGCTTTCTATGGTTATCCACGTAGGATTTCTGGCGGCTCTGTGCCTCTTTCATTCTCTGACGAATAAGATCAATCTTCTCAGAAGAATCATGAACAAACTCTGGGCCAATAATAAGCTTCTCCCCAGATTCTAACCAACATGAAAGTGATCGACATGGCCTTCCATATAAGGCTTCGAAAGGAGCCATACCGATACTGGACTGAAAACTATTGTTGTAGAAGAACTCTACAAGGGGTAGATGATCCTCCCAACAACCTCTGAAATCATGAATACAAATACGGAGGAGATCCTCTAAGATACGATTCACCCGTTCAGTCTGTCCATCGGACTGGGGATGGTAAGCTGTGTTGAAATTAAGCTTTGTTCGCAAAGCTTGCTGAAGACTCTGCTAGAAATGACTTGTGAATAAAGGATCACGGTCACTCACAATCGAACTAGGAACACCGTGAAGTCTCACGATTTCCTTGATATATAACTTATCCAAAAGAGAAGCAGTCCTATTATATTTAATAGGAACAAAATGAGCCGATTTGGTGAGGTGATCCACAATAACCCAAATGCTAGAATGGCCCGATCTCGTACGAGGTAGGCCATTAATGAAATCCATCGAAATCTGATCCCATTTCCACAATGGAATCTCTAGAGGCTGAAGGAGACCAGAAGGGCGCTATTGTTTGGCTTTAATACGTTGACAAGTGATGCAATTACTCACATAACTCGCCACATCGCGCTTCATGCCTTCCCAATAATAAAGGCGATGCATATCGGCATACATCTTACTACTACCAGGATGAATGGTATACTTAGAAAGATGACAGTCATCAAGAACGTCATGCCTAAGTGCAGAATCAGAATGCACAACAAGACTGTTCTTCTTGCGAAGACACCCATGAAGATCAATGCTGAAATCCCGCAACGCCTCATCACGGGATTCAGTCTCACAAAGCTGAATAAGAGGCACAAGATTAGGATCACACCGCTGAGCTTTGGCAATACGATCAAATAGAGAGGGTCGAGCTTCCAAACTGAATAATACTATCGAAGAATCAGAGGATAGAGCTCGATCACGAATATCACAAAAAGATAGAGTCTCGAGAATATCCCATTCGGCAAGCATCATAGAAACGATAGCCGAATGTCTTCGACTAAGCGCATCAGCAACACGATTACCCTTACCAGAGGTATACAGGATATCAAAGTCATAGGAGGCAAGAAACTCGAGCCAACGCTGTTGCCTCATATTGAGTTCCTTCTGAGTGAACAAATACTTCAAGGATTTATGATCGGTATAGAGAATGAAGCGCTCGCCTAATAAATAGTGTCGCTAAATCTTCAAGGCGAAGACAATGGCGGCTAACTCAAGATCATGAGTGGCATAGCGAACTTCAGTCGGACGCAATTGCCTAGAAGCATAAGCAAATACCCGATCCTTCTGCATAAGCACGGCACCGAGACCACTACCACAAGCATCGGTGTAGACAACAAGATCATGATTCCCCTCAGGAACCACAAGAATAGGAGCATTAATGAGAAGTTCCTTTAATGTCTGAAAGGAAGCTTCACACTTATCGGACCAAATATAACGAATGCCTTTCCGAGTAAGGCTGGTGAGAGGAAGCACAACACGGCAAAAATCCTTAATGAACCGACGGTAATAACCCGCCAATCCAAGGAAACTACGAATCTCATGAACATTCTCAGGCCTCTTCCAATTCTGGATAGCTTCGACCTTTGAGGGATCGACAGAAATTCCGTCGGAAGATACAACATGGCCTAAGAACTTAACCTTATTCTCCCAAAAATGGCACTTGGAGAATTTGGCTTTAAGCTGATGGTGACGAAGAGTACTCAAGACAATTCTCAAGTGATTAGCATGCTCGGCTTCAGACTTAGAATAAACAAGAATGTCGTCAATGAACACAAGGACGAACTTATCGAGATATTCCCGGAATACCCGATTCATAAGATCAACAAAGAAAGCAGGGGCATTCGTCAAACCGAACGGCATAACGAGCCACTCGAAAGAACCATATCGAGTGCGGAAAGCTGTAAGAGGTATGTTATCTTCCGCGACTCGGAGCTGGTGAAAACCAGTGGCAAGGTCGAGCTGAGAGAAGACCTTAGCTCCACTCAATAGATCGAACATATCATTGATCCTAGGCAATGGATACCTATTCTTGATGGTCAACTTGTTAAGCTTGCGATAGTCGATGTAGAGCCTAAGAGTTCCATCGGACTTCTTTACGAAAATGACTGCGGCACCCCACGGTGAAAAACTGGACTGAATCAACTGTTTGGACTCAAGCTCTAAAAGCTGCTTCTTGAGTTCCTCATTTTCTTTTGTAGACATCCTCGTGGGAGGACGGCCAACTGGCTGCGCGCCTGGAATGAGATCAATGCGGAACTTGATCGCCCGCTTGGGTGGCAAACTTGAAACTGGCTCAAAAACATCAGAGAAGTCACAAACAATAGGAATACGAGATATATCATCATCATCTCGTGAGTCAAGAGAATATAAGGCCATTTTGGAATTATCCACATTCCTAAGAACAAGTGACAGCTGAGTAGAAAAATCCGGGTGTCGAAGATATAAAATTCTTTCAAAAAAAATAATCCTGGCATCGTATCTCACTAGCCAGTCCATACCCAAAATCATATCAAATTCCAGATAGGAAATAACGTGCAGATTCGCACAAAAAGAAAAGCCACATAAAACAATCTCAACATCATCACAAAGCATGCTAAGGGTTGCAGACCCCCCAATAGGATTCGCGATCCTCAACGAAGTAACCATACAAGAAACATCCAAAGACAAATCATCGACAAGCTTTTTCAGTATGAAAGAATGCGAAGCACCCATATCAAAAAGAACTCGAATACTACGGTCATGAAATAAAATAGAACCTTCCAAAATTGATGGAGATATACCTCTGGGCTGAGAAGAACCTCCAGAAACCTTAGCAACATAAATCTTGCCAGACTTGGCATTAGGAACAGTAGGGCAGGAGGAAACATGATGACCTTCATTCTTGCAATAACGGCAGAAGAGAGGCTTAGTACAAGCTCGAATCATATGATCAGGAGAACCACAATTGAAACACTTCCGAATGGAAGGTGTTCCAACAGATTGAGAGTTAGAACCAGATTCAACATGCTTTTTCTTCTTAGAAGGGAGAAATTCCTACTTATGAAATGGAAACTTCTTCTTATTGGGGTTCTTGCGAACCTCAATATCATCACCACTATCACACTCCTTCTCGATGGCTTCGAGATGAAGTGCCGAGTCAACCAACTCCTCAAAAGAAAGCTTAAGATGAAGCATTAAAGACTTCTTAAGATATTTCTTAAGACCAGAGACAAACTTCATATTCTTCTTATAAGAGGTACTAATGAATTCAAGACCATACTTAGATAAGGCCTCGAATGATGCAACATATTCAAAAACGGAGGACTTCCCTTGCTTCAACTCAAGGAAGCGACGGGCTAATAAAACTTTCTCAGATTCAGGAACGAATTTGAGTTCGAATCATTCCCGGAACTGAGTCCAAGAAAGAACAGACTCATCAAGTTCGGCTACAAGAAGCTCGTATTAATCAAGGGCACGCTCTTGTAATAAGCTAGAAGTTACAAGAACTCGATCGTGGTCAGAAAGATCCATGCGAAAGAAGATACATTCGCATGTGCGAATCCAAGCTTGGACCTCAAGAATAGACTCGGAGCCTTTGAATGGCTTTCCTCCAAGATGAGAAAAATCACTGCACAGGCGTGCAAAGGCAGACTTGCATGGAGGAGATGCTCGAATAGGAGCTGGAGGCTGAGTGCTCCTAAATAACTCCAAAAATTGATTGGCATACATATAAACACCGTCCGGATGCGAGCCACTGGATTGCCCAGCTTCCGAGCGTCGTCCTCTGCCTCTTCCGGCCATTAGCTGAAAGTTAAGATAAGAAAAATATTATTCACAAGGTAGATATCATTAATTCAAATATGGAATACTACGGAATAAAATGCATTCCTAGACATATTCCCAAAATTCTATCTACCCCACAGGCACGGAAAGAATAAAGGCACGATGATTCAAAGATTCGTAACATTCGTACTACACCTTGATGTACCATAATATATGTCTCTGTTCTATGTTTATCATATTTTGTTCTGAACTCAGCTCTGATACAAAGCTGTAATACCCCACTATGAGACCCACATTAGCAAAGAGTATTACTAGGTAACACCGTCTGCTAATACGGAGAATGGAGCTGGATAGGAGCGACCATCTATAGCCTTGTCTTAATTATCTATTCAATACGCCGACAATTGCCATACATTTTTTTCTTTCTCAAGTGGATCGACATATCCAATAAATACTTAATACAAAACCATAGGTGGTTGAAGGATCTATCAGAACAAAATATAACAACTCAAATGTAATACACATCACAGAACAGTGGATCATCACATGCATTTACACATATACAGATACATTATAGAGTATACAAAATGATACATGTCAAGTGGTAAGCAAACCACAATATACAGGCGAGTCAAAAGAATACATATCAAAGTTACAGCCAAAAAGGACTACACAAAAAGCTATAACAAAAAGGAGCTAGCAGAATAGTCCATGCGGAAGCAAAATAGGCTAAGTCCAATGTACCTAACCTGAAACATCTCGGTCTGACCCGAGTATAAAATACATGGGTCAGTCTAGCTAAACAAATCAGTTAGATAAACTAATTGATAATGAACATACAATGTCATAAAGTACCACAAATATCTCCAAAAGAGATAACTAGATCATCTAATAAAAGATGAATCATAAAAAGCCTCATATCATCAGCAACTCAAATAAACAAAGGATATGAATATCCCAAAACAAGCTAAAAAGTCAAATAACAAATACCAATAAAGGTAACACAAGTTTCCACCAGGTAATCGCTATATATCGTGTGGTTCAAAGGACCTACACCGAAGGGCGATACACTAGGGAAATATAATTGTCAAAGAAACAAAAGATGCTCAAGCTCAGTACTGTATAACAAGGATCCACAAACCCGAAGGCAACAAACCCAAATATCACTCGAGCGGTGACGAATGACCAACTCCTAAAGCGATACTATAGGGCAACAAACCCGAAGGAACAAACCCAAAGGAACAAACCCGAAGGTACAAGCCTGAAGGCAACATACCCGAAGGCAACAAACCCAATATCTCTCGAGCGGTGATGAATGCCAACTCCAAAAGCGATACTATAGGGCAACAAACCGTAGTGGCGAAGGTCTGGAGACCCAGTACTGGACACCACTAACTGGCAGAATGTGTCACAACTCTCAGAAAGGAACTCGAAAAATGTTAACGTGAGTCCCATACCACACGTTCGCACTAAACGGTTTACTAACCGTTAGTCAATTTCACACTCAAAGTAGTACAAAGTTCACCTCATCTCATCGGTAAACCAGACCCAAAGGTCAAAACGGTCAAACGAATAGATTAGGAATTAACTGAAAAGATAAACCCACATGTTCATAGCACGCGTTTTATTTAACATTTAATTCTCCTCCCTCTTCGCTCGAAGTGCAAAATCGTGTGTGTGTTTTATATAGAAATTATAAATTGGAGAAACGAGCTTTTAATACAATTTAAAAAGATCATTTTATAAAAACCCGTGTACGAAATCAAAAAGGAATCATCAAAGTCAAAAATGCGATAACAGCTGATTGGATCGACACGAATCGATCAAAATTGGAAAAAAAACCAAACAAATAAACAAATTGGGCTGAGACAAGCAGGTCAGTCGACTGGGCACTGAGTTCAGTCGACTGGCCCAATGACTGGAAACTCTCGGGTTCCAGGTCAGTCGACTGCACTCAGAGAGCCAGTCGACTGGACCGAGCCTGGAAAACTCTCGGGTTCCTAGTCAGTCGACTGGACTCTGAGTTCAGTCGACTGGACTCTGAGTTTAGTCGACTGGACCCTGTTTTCCAGTATTTCCAACCAAAAAAATGAAGGGCAAACTCTCACAATTTGTGATCGGACGAGCAATGGGCGCTAGGGGTTCATGCCAATCGGCAACCCAGCCCTATAGGCTCTTCAATACACCACCAAAAGCATGTTCATGCATCAAAGCTAGGATTTTTAAAGTTTTTGACTTCAAAACACCAAAAATTGAAATGTTCACCAAATCAATTCAAACCAAAAGCAAATGAACATGAATAGATGTTAGGAATTCATACCTAACAACAATGATAGAAATAGACAAAGATGTGAGTTCAAAAACTCACCTATTATCTCAAAAACATTGATGAGAAGCTCAAACACAAAGAAAAGACCAACCACTCTTCACTTCTACTCTACAAGCTCCAATCTAAGATCAAAACAAGTATTTCCTAAATTAGGTTATAGGAAATTTCTGAAATTGGAGAGAGATTGAGATAGAGAAGGTGAAAAGAAGGCTTACCTAAGCTTCTCTATGATTTTGGAGCAAGAATTTGAGTTTGCAAAAGGAAACTAGGGCTTGGAATTTCTATTTCCCATTCTCTTTCCCCATTTTCAGTTGAGCTAGAGTATAAGGAAATGAAATGAGTGAATGGATGAAGAGTTAATGAGTTGGAGTAATAAGTTGGGTTAGTGGGCTGAAACCCAAACCCAAAAGCCCAAATAGAAAATAGCAAAATTCTACTTACTCCAAACATATCGATGCTTATACTCAAAAAGATCGCAAATGCCATTTTGGACATAATGGAAGTGGTCCCGAGTCCTAATTCGACCGTTTGCAAAAAGTGACATTTCGAACTTAAATCCGACTAACGACGCTATATTTAAATAAAACATTTAAATATAAAATCGTAAAATATGCAGGTTGTTACATCTGATTTCATAAAATTATACTTATATATATAATATAATCATACATAAAATTATTTCATTTACCAATTTCGAAAACAATACTATGTCAGTTTACTCTGTCCAAGTGTTTTGGAATTCCTATTGATAGCGTTGGTTAGACGAATCGATCGAAACCCAAAATTCAAACTTAACAACTCAAACAATACAATATAAAACATGTTTATATCAATTACAAATACACTCCCTCTCAAAGGATGATTCAAGAATGGATTTTAGAACAAGGATAGAGATTCAAATTTAGAGGAACCCTAATCAAAGAGAACTCTAACTAAGAAGATAGGCTCGAAAGGAAGATAGAATAATTAAATTACAAAAGAGAAAAGATGGATAGACTTATATTAATCGCGACGACCTTAACTGGGTCAACCGAGACTTAGAAAGACGAGAATACCATCAACTAAAACCAGGACAACTTGTTAAGAACATTGTGGAAAACGCGATTCATGAGATCAGCGTAGATGGAAGGTGCATTGGTTAATCCATAGGGCATGACTAACCATTCATAGAAACCATTCTCCATTCAGAAAGATGTCATGGGAATGCTCTCCTCGGCTACACGAAACTGGTGAAACCCGGTGGAAAGATCGAGCTCCAGGAATAAGATCAATACGGAATTCAATTTCCCGCTTGGGAGGGAGAGATACGACTTCACCAAAACATCAGGATAATCCCTGACCATCGGGGTGGAGTAAAACCACTAGGTTGAGAATCAAGCGAACAGATAAAACTGCTTGCAAAATCCTGAGGCATTCGGCATTCGATCACAAGAGAATTATCCTGGTCGTTTACTAGAGAAACGATTTAGGCTTTGCAAGAGATAATAGCATAAAACGAGGATATAGAAATCTTCGGTCAATAGACGCCTGTTGTAAAGGAGTTTCGCCCCTTTACAAATCATACTAAGGTTGGTAGGACTGCCGATGGGATTGGTCACATACAAGGATGAAGTTGCCAATTGAGGTTGCAAGATGTACTCAAATTTATTACAGAGATCAATAGGAATGAAGCTATGGGATGCTCTAGTATCAAGAAGAACACGAATAGGAAAAGACAAGAATGGATTTTAGAATGAAGGGAATGTTCCAAAATTCAGAAGAAATCCTAATCAAAGAGGATTCTAACAAAGAATTTCAAGCTCGAACGAATATGATTCTATAATCATTTCCATTCATTCTGTGGTATTACTACCCTATCTCTAATGTGTTTTTACTCCATATGCTAAGTTTTGCCTAAACTATAGCTCTGATACCAACTGTAATGCCCTAGCATTTCGAACCATTCAAATCGACAATCATCCACACATGTCCGACTTTAATTGCTCAAAACAACATATTATTAATTTATATTTGGCAAAACTTAGCATATAAAGTAAATAAATCAATCACAGAACCACAAATATAGAGTAATATAACAATAAGCAACGGAATAGATAAATAGAAGTTCATGAAGCTACTACAACATCAGAATCTAAAACAAGATACAACAGAAATCTCAAATACCAAGTAGTCTCGAATACATAAGCAGATGACAAGTCTGAACATAAACAACTGGAAATAACTGGAATAACTGAAAGATGAATAGATAAAAGATCTTCAAGCAAAGCTCCAAGCTCCAAAGGTGAGTCTCAAATGATGTGACACTCGGTTTGACCCGAGCATAAAGCAAAACACAAAACACTTGAGTCAGGATTAACATTCTTATGTTAGTAAATCAACTCAAGTGAAATGTCCAAGTGAAATGCAATATAACTTAAAGGATGTTGGGATTCCATCCCTTAAGGATCCATTAAACTATCTACATACATAGTACAATACGCCACATAGATAATGTCTATAGTAAAGTAAACTATTAAAATAGCGTTATGGCGTTACCCATATCCCCCATAACACATTTTATATAAATGTCGTAGTCTATACAGTACTGTAAACTCCACCAAACTGGTGGGCTATTAGGGAGCACTCCATGGGTACGACACAAAACAAACTCGAAGAAGGCGCGATAAGGCATTTGATAAGGCACGCAAGGCAATGCCTAGGGTAGGATTCTACAGTTTTGCAAAACCGGGCCGGTGGTAACGCATAGTAGCTACTACCACCCACCTCGAGACACACTCCTAAAATCAAAGGTGCACTCAATCAAATCACAAAGTAATAGAATGGTATCGAAGAAGCATGCTCGATCGGAGGTGCAACCTCACTTGGCCCAGGTATACCTCCTGTTTTAGTCACAGCAAGCTGACTCGTGGGAGTCAGGGCTACGTTCATACTTCATATAGACGTCGCCAAACCATCCTACTTCGTTCTAGATTCTCCACCATGTATACAGTTGTTAAAGTGGTTTTCGGTATTGGTAGAGAGTATGACAATATCCGATCTTGGTGTCTTTAACAACCAAACGCTTATTTCACACTTTGGTCATTTTCATTTCAAACAGTTCATACTTCATATCAAATATCATATTTATTTCAAAATCATATCACTTTTGAAATCTTATTCACTTTCGAAATCATGTCACTTTCGAAATCATATTCACTTCCAAAACCATAACCACGAAATATTTTAAACCATCATTTCAAAATATTCGTATTTAAATCTATTAAATCTAAATCATAACCGTTCCAACTTAAACTGTTTAAATATTGAAAATAGTTTATATATATTGAAATAGTTATAAATTAAAAATAGTTTATATAGTAAAAATATAGTTTTATAGATTAAAATAGTTTATATATTTTAAAGAGTTAATATCGAAAATAGTTTCAAATTTAGTATTGTTTCTTCCAATTTCACAAATCAATTCAAATCAACTTTAGTTCCAAAATTCAGTTTAAATCAATCTCAGTTCAACAATTTCAATTAAAAAGGTTAAAGGTTCAATTCAAATTCTCGATAAACCATTTTAAATTTATATCAATTTGAAATTCAGGTTTGATCTACAAATTTAAACCACTTCCAATTCAATAGGTTTCAAAGTTTCAATATTCAAAAAATTCACAATAACTCAATTTGATAAATGTCACTTGTATCTCGAGATTCAACTTTAATTTTTATTTAAATTTGAAATATTCGTTTAATCGTTTTTAAGAACATTTAAATAAAATCTCAAATTACAAATTTAAATCCAAATTAAATATCTAACTTCAATTGTATTTATTTTGAAATTATTCACCTAATCACTTTCATAAACAATTAAATAAAATCTCAAATTACCCATTTAAATCAAAACTAAATATTCAATTTCAATTTATTTAAATTTGAAATTATTCATTTAATCACCCTTTAATCAAAATCAAGTTATCAAGTTATAAAATCATATCTTTAAAATCTCAAAATTAATGAGTTCAAATCAATTCTCATTTAAATTCAATTCTTAAAAAATTAAATTACAAGTCCACTTTAACTTATCTTTCCAACCTTTATTTATTTAAATTATTACAAAAACTATTTTTAAATATTAATATAAATTGTAAATAATATTTAAACATATTATATTTATATACTAGTTAAATTAAATTCTTATTAAATTTTATTATATTAATTATTATTAAATTAAATCTTATTATTATTAAATCTACTTTAAATCTTATTTTATATATTTTAAAATTTATAAGGTTATAAGTAACATTTTATAATTTACATTTTAAAACTTAACTTATAATTTTAATTTTTTTAAAACATATAATTTTAAAAATATAAATTTATACACATATTAAAATTAAAATAAAACTTTTATATTTATTTAAAAATTAATATTTATTAAAACCCATATATTTCAAAATTCTAGAAATCAATTAAAAATAGACCAACGGTGTCCGTATATAGTTTTCTAACCTATGTCAAGTGATAAAGATATTTCTCATTTCAATCCGCAATAATTTAATATTTACGGGGTATATATCATTTCAACTCGTAGTCCTAAAATTCCAAAATCAATAAATCGTTTGGGTTTATCATTTCAATCCATAATGATTTTCCCTGATCTACAAGATCATTCGGGTATGTATCATTTCAACCCATAGGGATTTCTAAACTAATAGGGAACTTGTAGAGTGAGAACAATATGATAATAACATATCAACAACAGGCATATATCATAAGTGACAATATAATATATATATAACATGATATTGGTGTCAATACTATCAATTAGCATAGGTGAACAAATGCAAATAATAACATATCATATTTAATGATTAAATAACTAACAATTTAAATTTAACAACATATTTCAATCGTCATTTCATGTGAATATAAATTTACTAACATAAGACTGTTAATCGTGAGTGATCTCTCATCTTTCGTGGTTAGAGAAATAACAAGAGTAAGATGCAGACGGACACGGATAAGCTTGGATCAACACGTGGAACAACGACAAAGCTAGAAACTACTGCTGTGACCAATTCTGGACAACGACGAGACAAAAGCAAAGCACGATGAACTGGATTCGATGAAAATCAATTATATAAGTGAACTTGTATATATAAGCTATATATATACATATATATTTTTCTTTGATATTTATTGAAACCTATATATTACTTCAAAATTTTCGAATGAATATTTAACATGATATATATTGAAGCTATTACTCAAAAATATTTAAAAGATATAAACATAAATTTAAGTAAATATTTTTAAACATAATGTATATATACCCTTTTAAACATATTATATAATACTCAAACAAATGATATATACTACTCTAAACAGACCATGTATATGCATTAATAAAATAACAGAGGTGACGAGTGAATCTGAAGGGTTGATGCGATGGTGGGTAGGCGACGTGCACAGGCGGTGGGTGGTCGACCAGCGGGTGTGGTGGAAAGCTTCTAGCGGTGGTGCAAGGCTGGAGAGATGAACGATGGGAGGCGTGTGCTTTGAAGTGGGGAGGGTCGGGTTTCATGTAGGGTTGTCGAATGAGGGCAGGTGCAGCATACGGGTCTGGGGCGGCAAACTGGGAGAGCAAAAGGGCGGTTGGAGGGGTGGAAGGAAGCGGTCGAGGCAAGGGGTTGCTGCCAAGGTTGGCCAAGCGGCGAGGGGATGGGAAGTAGATGTGGGTTCGACTGGAACTTGGTTGCTATGTGGAAAGAAAGGTAACGGCTGGCGTGGCACACGGGCTGGCGGAGGGGAAGGGTAGGCACGGATCTATGGGTTGATGTGGTGTGTGTGGCGTAGAGGAGAAGACAGGCCGATGAAACAAATATGGTTGTGGGACGAACCAAGCTACATGCAAAATATGGTTTGCGGCTAGGAGTTTGATTGATGCGGAGACTGCCGAGATGTGGACGAGTCAGGGCGGAGGATGGAAGTAGAGAGTGGATTGTCTGCAAAACTGTAAGGTCCACCGAGGAAGAACGAGGCGTGCAAATATAACGGTGGACGAAGGTTACATGTAATATATGGGTTTATACATGAGAACGATATTATGTAATTTCCAAAGCTTCAACATAATAAAATAGAAAAGAGGAGAGAGAACGAACAAAAATGAAAATGAACCAATGGAAACAAATCAACAGATAAATTGGAAAGGTAGGAATAGCAAAAGTCCAGAACGTTGAATTCAAGGAAAAACTAAAAGCTGATAGCTGTTTATATTCAAATAGTAGACATATGAAGGGGCACAGGGAAACCAAATAGTTAAAATTGGGTACCGATACGGCTAATCGTTTCGCAAATTTCACCGCGTACCGGATGCCGAAATGCACAAATGATTATACTACGGAGATTAGCACAACGAGATGAACAGAATGCTACACGGATATGAGAGATACGACCATCCTATCAAAGTCGATATTCACTACCAAAATGGTGCTAAACCGCCGAAAATAAGATAAACGGGGCTAAAGCAGTCCAAATTTGGCGAAATGAAATATGATGTCTCACTCAGAAAATGATTTACATTTTTCTTATATAAAAATATTCAGATTTCAAAATATTTTATTTCCAGCAAATTTAACTGATTTAAATTGAAAATTGAAAATTATACAACAGAAAAAACGTTCATATTTTCCAATGGAAATCTGACACTTGCTATGTTTAAATAGACGCACATCAAATATCAAATTTTCCTTTAAAAAATTTAATATTTAATTTTCATTAAAATTTGGTCAATTATGTTATTAAAAATTATTAAAATTTCTGAGTCATTACATCAGGGTTCACCATAAAGCTAATGAGAGGCAAGTCTCCTCCTTTTATACCATCAAGATTCATATCGTTGAAGATTTGATCACAGATGCATAGCCAAGTTTGAGTCTTGATGTACGACTCAGTACCTATATATGGTTTGCTACCCAAATTGGCGTAACTCTTGCAAATTTTACCGAAGCCAACCCTAGGAGCTGGGATGACTATGTCTCCAACCACATTTACGCCACCCACAACTTTAGGAGTTCCAATTACAGTCGATTGAGGCATCAATTAGAGAATGGTATGTAGAAACTTCCTAAACCAACTAGGAATTTCGACGTCGTTTGGTGCCTCAAAGCAGGCCCCGGCTTGTCCTCTTCCTCTTCTTATACTCTTACTACTAATCTATAAATGGAGTTGATTAGCAACCTAAGAGAAATGAGAAGTAATATAATGTGGTGAAATGTGCTTGCATATACTATATTTTATCAGAAAAATACAAATACGTTCTCTCATACATTTGATTGCCATAAGTTCTTTATCTTACTCAAGTGCCTTAGCTCTTACGTGTACTTTATTCCTTTAAGTATCCATAAAAGATTTTACTTAAAGGAACTGTCCCGTGCATTACTTCCCAGTGTATACTTGAGTCTGGCTCATCACTCAACTTACCCCTAGAGATGAATCTACATTCTAATACCACATGTAAAGACCTGCTCTAATAACTCAAATCGACGTTTACTTAATAATAATGTTCTCAAGTATTGGAACACGGTGTTCCTTCGAGAAATAAAAACTTAAACTATCCATTATACATCGTCATCTACACACCCACAAGAGAAGTGGAAACATTTAATAGAAAATAGTGCAGTATAACATAACAAATAAGTATATAAGGTACATCAGAGTACTAAAGATACGACGGTTCATCCCATAAATACATGCATGCTATTAATTAATACAAAAAATAAAACCTAATCTAGATAATACTTAACAACTTCTTTAAGCTCCATCGACTATTGCAAGACCTGCTAGATAGTGCCCCTCAACAATTGACTCTCAACCTGCTCGTAAGAGTACCCGAGATTCGATGGAGAAAAAAAGAAAAAATGCGGATCAAACATAAAGCCTGATGTAAAGAGGAAACCAACCCACGATATTAGGTACATAGATGTGACTAAATATATGAAATATTAGATAAGAAGCACATGGGTACAAAGAACAATACCTCAACATGTCTCACCGACATCCAACAAGTTAGAAAAATAATAGTATATCTAACTATAAAGGCATAGTAAAGTATGTAATCTATACTATTATGTCACTGGTTAAAGTCTAATCATCCTATAATCTAGGCGAATAGAACCAACACCTATATCTATATGCATTGAGTATTATATATGAGGAGTATTGCCCTGACAACCACACATTTCATGCATCCATTTATTACCCAATGTATTACCAAGCATATCGAGTATAGTGAAACCCTATACTCTATGATTGAATGTGCCTCGATCCCTTTCACCGTCAATATGTGGCATGGTACGGATTACCTTTGATTCCTTTTCAAGGATCTATATTCCCCTTTCATATACGAATGACTAGCATATGGTCCGAGTCATCAACATATCATCCAAAAGCCCCTTGTTGTCCCATTTTTGAACCCTTAACAACACACATAAGAGTTTGTGGAGTTTGCTTGCTAGGCACCCGTACCCACTATCTTGCTAGAGAAGAGCGTTACTCATTGGGTTGTCATCCACTCTCAAGTTGATGTCGTTAAATCCGAGATATACATTTATGAATAATAATAACAATAGGCACATGACTTACCACCTATTCCTCATTTGTCTGATAGTTACCATTTAACTGGTCCAAAGTCGCATGGATGTAGACCCAAAACCGATTGTCTTACATCTTGAATCCATTTGTTTGTTCGTGCTGACCCGTTATTATTTCATCAATAATCCATTAGTTTGAGATTCGCCGTGCATGGATGGATCTTATGATTGTAGCCCAAAATTCAAAGTATCCAAATTCTTTCCAAAACTTCATATAATGGACAATATGCATGCAATAGCCAAGAAAATTGGTAAGTATTTTAATTAAATATTAATAATATGATAATGCGAAAATAATTGAATTTGATGAATTAATTAGATAAGTTAAAAATAAGGAAGGGAAAAATGGTCATTTTTCAAATGTTGGAATTTGATGATGAAACTAACGTCATTACGACCATCTTATTTTTCTGATTTACACAGTACTTTAGTTTGCCTTGTTTGGAGTTCGTATGAAGAGATCAAGGGTGAAAACGGTATCAGGTTAATCGAGCGTCAAAAAGTTAGGATTTGAATTTAAAAATAAACGGACAATTAGTTTCCCTACTTCCGCTTAAGAAACTAACTCACGTACGTTTAGTTTCAAAAATAACCCAACCACTTCTCCTTCTTCCTTTCATCTTCCTCTTAACCCACCAAAGATCAAACCTTAATATCTCTCTCATAACTCAACAAAAGTTCACGAAACCAGTGGCATTGCGAAGCTATCAAAGAGGGATATAGATCTGAAATGATTAGGAGGAAAAATAATGAAGCATAGGAGTGCAGTTGGTTAGACATTAAGGGGTAATGGAGTAAATCCGATAACCCATTTTTAGTATTCAACGGCCAACTTCAAAATGAAATATCTCCTACGTCTCTTAATGGAATTCGATGATCCACCCATCGAAATGACCATATAGATGAAGACTACGATCTACAAAAGGAGTTGGGGGGTGAAAAATGAAGGTTCCTAGCCAAAAAATAGAAGAACAATGAAGGTAGAAGCAATTTTGGAGTTTTAGTGAGTGATCTGTCCCCTATCTTTGTATAATGCAATTATAATGCTATTACATGACATATTTGCTATATTAGTGTAGTTTAACATCCATAAAATCTAAAATTCAGATTTAAGGGATGTTCGGGAGGGATTTGACTAATAACAGTACTTAGAAACTTGGTTAAGTTAGAATTTAGTAATTTGATAAATTTAAGAAAAATTTGATGAAATGATCAAACTAAACTTAGAAACGAAAGGTTAGGGTCTAGGTACGTCCTCAAGTGACCCAAGGCAGAGTGGAGGCAGCCAGTGATGGAAAATGATAACGAAACAACCAAAAACCCAAAGCTGGAAAAATAACTGGAATATTGTATGTCGGTGCACCGGTTGCACTAACCGGTACATCAGTGTACTATAGTTTCGCCAGGTTGAATCTTGACCCATAAGGGCCTATATATAGATAATAAATGATTGATTTGAATTTTTGTTTCTCTTGTGCTTTAGACGACAATTGGAGACCATTGAGGAGGCAAACGATGTCATTATGAAATGAATGAATATGTGTGATAATTGGTTGTTATTTGAAACGGTTAAATATGTTGTTGCGATACAGAAACATGATACGACGATGGACATGGATAGGAATGAGACTAGGACATAGGTAGACATCCTCGGATATGTATACAGATACAGATACGAATATAGACCTATGACACAAATAGGTGGTTTGGGTATTGCATTGCTCCCCTGTAGTGCTACGGTGGACCAGTAGGAGGGAAGGGATGTAAGAGATCCTATAGGGCATGAGGCTATCCCAGGGTGTGAGTCCTATATGCGATTGTCATAATAGTGGACAATAGATGACCTTGTAGTGCATGAGGTGAGTCCAAGGAAGTGAGTCCATACATATATGATGTGGTATCACTGGATGTATAAGACGGTTAGGTATAATGTGACGTGGTGATAGAACGTAAGGTGACCGAGCGATGGACTCATATCATGGTATAGTGTTATTTTTATATATGTGTATAGTAGAGCATGGCTCACTCACCAAACTTATGTCTCTATTTTCCCTTCTTTATATATATATATATATATATCCAGGTTGATGGAGTTTGGAGATCAAAGGCAGAGATATATTTGTATATATTTTATATGATGTACATGAGTGTTGTTACCTGAACTTGACTGTATATGGGGATTAGGTTGTATTTTATTATTCAAACATATGTATTTGAAATTGTAGACATGATGCAGTGATGTGACTATGGACACTATTTATGTATTATACATATATCCTTCCGCTAGGAGACTAAGAAGTAGATAGTGTTAGTTAGAACTGTATTTAATATCTATTTGTATCTATAGCCGCATATATATTTTATGTCACCCTCAATGACTTGTCCTTTAGGTTCTTGGGTTATCGACGTTGGATCGGGCATTGGACCGCGGTCAAAGAGGTGAGTTGTTATATTTGGTATTAGAGCATAGGTTAGAAGCTAGGATATGAACTAGGAACGTATTGAGAAAGCGTATTTGTATTTCTTATGTGATATATGTGTATATATATATTATATGAGTCAAATATGTTGTAGATATGCCAATTGCGCTATCTACCTATTAGGGGATTGCTAATGAATCCCAATTTATGGATAGTAGAAGATGAATAAGTTAGTGAAGATGGAAGTTGGAACAAAGATAGATATTAGTGGGATAATACCAAATTGGAAGTGTACTAGAGTCAAACTTAGGGATATTGCGGTGTAAACAACCATGTTTGGTTCTGCCAATATCTATAAGCGATGTGCCATACCAGTGTAAACCCCACAGTACCTGCACTTGGTGTATGAGGAGTTTAGTATTATGTTGGATTTGAAGCATAAATTATAGTGGGGATGCGGTTAAACAATTGAGAGTGCATGTGATGGCTTGGATTTGATTTGATGAATGCATTAGATAGGAAGCTAGTGAGGATGGTAAAAGGAACGAGTTTTGAAAGTAAAATATTTTTAAGAGTGAAAATTTAAAGAAATTGTGAAAAAAGAAATTAGTTTAGAAAGTTGGAATTATAGTTTTCGTTTATCAAAAAATTTATGAACTGATACTGTATTTATATAAGATAATAAGTATTTGGATGATTTATGAAAAAGAGATTTGAAAGCTAAATTCAAAGGAAGTATAATTTTGATACCTTGATACATATCTATATATATTTAATAAGAAATTGAAGGATTTATGAAATTAAATTCTTGAATACGTATATAATAAAATAGATGATTTGAGATCGTAGAAATGGTTTACTAAATTGATATAAATATGGAAAATAGATAAAATGAATTTTAAATTATATTTTATATATATAGGATGTGTTATTTAAAAGTGTTAGAAATTTCTATTTATGAAATAAATTAATGTACATTTATATATAATAAAATGACTTTAAATTATTTGAAATGATCTTTTGAAATAAAACAAGAGTACTTTAGAAAACAATCGTAGTTTATTCAAAATTTAAATATACTTTAAGTGGTTAATATTAAATTATTGAAGTTAAGGAAAATAATTGGTGTTGGAATTAAAATATAAAGATAAAGTAAATGTTTGATGAAAAATAATTTATCTTATGAATTTAAGTAAATGAGATGTTTTGGTAAAGCAGTATTTTTAAAAGTGATAATGTATCTTAAAGGAGAACGGAAGTTTTAAAATTTTGATGTGGTGAAGAATTTTAGATCAGTAAATTTTTTACTATTATTTTAAAATATGAAAAAGGAATTTTGAAATTTGGAAGTCAAGAATCATTTGATGAGTTAGAAAAAAATAAGGAAGAGAAGGGTTATGCATTAGAAGTGGCCTCAAATGCAAATATGCTACCATCTGTTGTAAAGAAGGGAAAACAGATTGTGAAAGGATGTGAGTTATGATTTTGGATATGGAACATGATGGTAAGTAGTCCAAGTCTAAGCCTCACATAGTGCGTAGATTGATTTACTTTGGAGCAGATTGAATGACTAGTTTTGAGATGATATTGGACAAATATATGAATGTGGCTTGGATAAGGATTAGCAAACCGGGCATGGTATTGTCATAAGTCATGGTCTCGATAATTAGATGGAGAAAGAAATCTCATATGCTTTCGAAGAAGATTCTAAACTTCCTACCCAAGTAAATAAATTTCGTAAGATCTGTAGATATGACAATTAGGCATATGACTCTAAAGGAGAGCCAAAATTTGGATAAGAGAATTTCTGAGCAATGAAAGAAAGATTTTAGTTATGGTAAGAAAAAGAAAGTAAACCAAATTTTTGCGTTAAAGTAAAATAAAGAGAAGACGCTTACCTAATAGAAAAATAAATTGGTTAAGATTCATATAATGGAGATTTGGGCCTAAGTTATACTTATTTAATGTTGGAAAATTTGAAGATGTAGTTGAAATATAATTTCATTCAGAAAGCTGATTAGTGTAAGAGACGTAAATGGTATTGGAATGTCAATTGATTGTATCCTGTTAACCAATTGATTGAAAATATTTTGGAAATACGAATGAAGATTTCTATTATAGGACCATGAGTTTATTTTAGGATAGGGTCTCGATGACCCAATGATACTACTATGAGGTTCAACCTAGTGATCGGTTCATCGTGCAGAAATTTAGAGAGTTGATGTTCACATTCTTTTGTTTTGTTTCATTAACTCATAATGATTCGTTGTTGATATTGTAGTAATAGTAGATTATTTGAGTTGAATCTGTGACAACCCGCACCCCTGAACACACCAATCCAAAGCCTAGGGTGACTTTCAAACTTGCGTCGGTGCCAAGAAGTACGAGCTATCAAGTTTTATAACATTATAGAGACTAAGAATAAACATATATGATCTAAGATATACTACACTTTCAGAACTCAAGTGGGAGGAATAAAATATAAATATACAAAATAACCATCTTAGAAAATATCTCAAAACACAGTCTCAGAAAAACAGTACGTAGTCAAACACAGGGTACACGGAAATACAACCCATAGTCTGATAAAATACCAAGTACTGATAAGATAGACGGTTACATGGAGAGTAAATAAATGGAAAAGCAACTCCTGTGATGAGCTTGCCTCTCCACGTACTGATATTGGGCTAATTACATGCTGCCCTATCCTCCTATGGTAGGGAAAGGAAAGGAAAGTGGTGGGTCAGACAGAAGTTTGGTGAATGAGTACATGTTTAATATATGGTGATCAAGTGTAGTTGACTTTAATTCTACTCTATGTGACCTAGGATGCTCTACAAGTGTCTATGTATTCCTAAGGCCCTTCACTTAAAAGTTTTTATTTAATATACACATACACTAACTACTAGTGCAGACTCCTATAGGGATCGAACTCCGGATTAAACCTCAATAACTAACGATCAGCCATCGATACTAGAGCTACTGAACATGGGTTCATCCTACAATTTTCCCATATGGGATTACAACTCATATTACGACTAGTGTAACTATCTTGCATAGGTTTCCCTACAATTTCCATATGGGCATAAATTTTCCTATAACTACAACTACATGTACCACAACTACGCATTGAGGGGGAACCCACAATGCCTACTCGTCGATGTGTCTCATCGTCTACATCTGTGTACAACTCTCAATGGTAGTTTACGCCTCTTATTGCATTGTCGGAATCCATCAACAACACGGTATCATGTTATGTCAGTTTCTGTGCGTACCAAGAAACTCCCGTTGTGACGGGCCCCTACACTTCATCAAGCATCAGTCTATGTTGCACGTCCACCGTAGAACTTCCTTTGAGTGCCATTTGTGATAGAATCCCCCCCAATCGAATAATCGACCCCATATTGGGTAAAGAGCATTTGCACAACCCCGCAACGTCCTAACGTCGTCTTATAGGGAACTAACTTCCCTACTATCTTTAACATCCATATATGTATATGATATAACTATACATACTACTAATATTTTTATTTTCAACTTTCCTTAGGTCGAGGTTCAGATTACGCATCTGGGTCGTCTATCGGTTGACCGCTATACCCTACCGGTCGACTGCTTGCTGTTGATTGGTCAGGGTGAACGGTCGACTGGTCATAGAGTAAATTTAAGGGTTTTGCTTATAGTTTATTTGATTTCAAATTTGTTATTAGTTTCATCGGTTCTAGGACATCGACAGTGAACCCTAAATTTTAATTTACAGTAATACATTCTTTTCAATTTACCCTACTTCAATTTAAATTTATAGATTTACACAAGTTTAAATAGATTAGATTAACTTATCATTAACAATTTAAAGTAGTTTCTACTTGGTTTAAATAGGGATTTAATCTAGGTTAATTCCTATTTAACAAGTTTACACATTTCTAATTTAACATCAAATTCAGATATGAACAATTAGGGTTTACAGTTTATTCACTAACATCCTAGATCAGATAGTGTAAACTAAAATTAACTGCAATTAATCAACTTATTAAAAACGCTTCCACTTACCTCGGATCCAAGCTCTAACTCTATCCTTCATTCGAAAATTGACATCCAATAATTTGGCCCCTCCTTGATCTGATCTACTTGTATTCTTATATTTTATTTTATTTTTATTTTGTTTTTGAAGAAATTTTATAAGTGGAGGATATGAGATTTTGACAGATTTCACTATACTGATAATTTTCTAATGAATTAGGATATAGGTTAGGTGTATATTTATAGGGGTTTTAGGTTAATACGGAGCGTTGATTTTCCCTGGTAAAATATTTTCTTTCATCTTAGACGCACATCATTTAATTCGCACGTAAGTAAAATCTTTCGTTCAATCATACTTGTCTATTTGATGCTCCGATCCACGATCTTCAACGTCAACTGGGCGACCGCTTATAGGAATCGGTCGACCGATTGAACCTAGGGGCCAACCACTTCAGTTATTTTATTTAGAAAAGTTTTATATTTTAATTTATTTTGTTTTCAAACTTTTAAAACGCTCGTAACTTCTCCATACTAACTCAGTTACAAAGTGTTATATATGAAAATTATCAAGAAAATCGCTACAAACATAATGGTGCAAGTTTCGTAGCCAAATTCAACGTTTGTGAAAATTTTATTTTTGACCCTGTTCTATTTAATATAATTCTTCTATTAAATTTTCGAGGTGTTACATTCTACCCCCTTAAAAGGATTTCGTCCTTGAAATCTCAAAGGATGGAAAAATGTAACTCGTACATGCCGCAATCAATGGATACAACCATCTATTCATCCATCATCCACAGGAAATCATTGTCCTTTGTAAATTTCTAATGCAATATATGTATATGCAAGCATGAAATGCACGTGAACCGATACTAATGCAAAGAGTAGACAGTCTCTTGATCTAGTCGACCTCTTGTCATGCAAGTGCTCATGCCATGTATCCAAGATGTATGTAATATCCTAAGTAAATATACTTGCAACTTTACATGTATGCGCAACCATTTAATCAATATGTAGCATCCGTATGCGTAATACTCAACAAGATAAAGAAAATAAACAAGAGATGATGTGAGTGTGTGCTATCTAAAGAGTATATTTTCCTAATTTTGTCAAAGAAACAATCCAAATAATACATCCACTAGCATCCATCATCCATAACATGTCCTAATGACACGTTTGCAAACATTCCTACCATTCAATGGTATCTACCTAAAGAGTATGCCAAGTTAAGTCCTAATGCATAAGTAACTTATACTTATTAGCTTTAAATCGGAATTGTACCAAAAAAGAGTTATGGGTGGATAGCTCGGATCTTCTCCTTAGGACCCCATGTACTTTCTGCTGGATCATCTCCGCGTTGGACCTTAACAAGTTTGATTACTACAGGTAGCTTTATACCATGCTCAAGAATATAAGTGGGTGCATGACGAACAAGTGACTCCTTCTCTAGCTGACTTTGCTCGACTACGGTAGCTAAATCATGCAAGCGCTTTTGCAAGTGCAACACATGGAAAACATCATGTACTCCCGCTAACTTCTCAGGAAGCTCTACTCTATACGCCAACTTCCCTATCCTATCAGTAATCGGAAAAGGTCCTAAAAACCTTGGTGCTAGCTTCTCCAAACCACCAAATCTCTTAACGTGCCTAAGCGGTGAGACCTTCACAAACACCATGTCGCTTATTGCGAACTCTAACTCCATACACCTTCTGTCAGCATATGGTTTCTGCCTATCTTGCGTGGTTTTCATCCTTCTATGGATCAAGTCTACTTTCCCCGATGTCTTCTTCACCATGTCTAGTCCAAAAATAAAATTATATGTAGTGTCCAACTTATACGACAGTGATCTACAGGGTCTCCCATATAGTGGCACAAATGGTACCATCCCAATGCTCGCCTGATAGTTGTTGTTATAGGTAAATTCCACCAATGGTAAGTGATCCTCCCAAGAGCCTCCAAAATCCAGGATGCACATCCGAAGTAAGTCCTCCAATATCTGATTCACTCTCTCGTTTTTTCGTCCGTCTATGGGTAATAAGAGGTACTTAAGCTGAACTTGGTGCCCAAAGCCGCCTGTAGACTCCTCTAAAACTCGTTAGTGAAAAGCGGATCTCGATAGCTAATGATTCTAGTAGGAACTCCATGTAACCTAACGACCTTTCTCACATATAGAGTCGCCAAAGATATCACTGTCCTCATACTCCTAACTAGAACAAAATGAGCACATTTAGTCAGCCGATTGACTATGACCAAATACTATCATTCCCTCTCCTATTCCTCGATAAACCATCGATGCAGTCCATAGAAATTCTCTCCAACTTCCACCAAGGAATATCCAAGGGCTGCCATAATCCTCCCAACTTCTTCTGCTCCACCATTACCCTCTGCCAGGTCATACATTGAGCTAAATACTCCGCTACATGCTTCTTCATTCTCGGCCAATAGAAGACTCCCTTCATGTTATGGTACATTTTGTCTCCGCCGGGATGAATGGCCACCCTCGAACGATGAGACTCAACTAGTACCATGTCAGTCAACTTCATAATGATAGGAACACATAATTAACCATCCCTTCAAGTCAACGGCATAATGCCTCAAATGACTCGACTACTCTCCTCTACCAAGCTTCTCGAAAATATCAACTAGCTCCTTATCTTACTTCTGACTGAACCTAACACGTTCCATAAGTGTAGGCTGCACATCCAAAGCTGCTAATAATCTTGGGATAATGTATGATGATGGTCGGAAATCAAATATATAAATGAACTCCAAATGCCTCCACTCTAAGGATAAACAACTTAATACTGCATGTTGCCTACTCAAGGCATCGGCCACCACATTGCCCTTGTCTATGTTATATGAAATATCAAAATCATACGATGCCAAAAACCCCATCCACCTCTGCTGCCTTAAATTCAAGTATTTCTGGGAGAAAAAATACTTTAGAGACTTGTGATCCATATACAGCTCAAACTGCTCCCTAAACTATAACCCTCCATGACTTGAGCGCAAAGACAATGGCGGGTAACTCAAGATCATGGGTAGGGTAGTTTCTCTCACGGACCTTCAATTGTCGACTAGCGTAACTCACCACTCTTCCTTCTTGCATCAAGAAGGCTCCCAACCCCATACCACAAGCTTTGGTATATACTGTAGATGCTTTCGTACCATCGGGTAATGCCCAAATGGGTGCACTAGTCAACGCTTCCTTCGGCTTAATAAAAGCATCCCTACACTTCGCATCCCACGAGAAAACTAAATTCTTCTTGGTGAGGCGGGTTAGAGGTGCAGAGATCTTCGTGAAGTCCTTAATGAACTTCCCACAGTAGCCTACCAAACCAAGGAAACTCCTCACTTCTATGGCATTCTTCGGCATATGCCAATCCTGAACTGCAACAACTTTACTAGGATAAACTGCCAACCCACTTTTCGAGACAAAGTGTCCCAAAAAGCGTACCTCCTCTGCAAAAATGGCACTTCAAAAACTTCGCCTTCATCTTATGCTCACGGAATGTATTTAGCACTTCTTTTAAGTGCATCTATGCTTCTCCTCGCTCGTCGAATAGACTAAAATGTCAATCAAAAATACCACTACAAATTTGTTAAGCAACCCTCTAAAAACTCGGCTCATCAGATAAATAAAGTAGGCAGGTGCATTTGTTAGTCCAAAGGTTATGACTAACCACTCATAAAATCCGTCAGGTGTACGAAAAGCAGTCATTTGAGTACTATCCTCAACTACATGTAACTGGTGGAATCTAATAGCCAAATCAAACTATAAGAACATCTTTGCTCCCACCAACTGATCAAAGAGATTGTCTATATAGGGCAGTGGATACCAATTCTTCTTTTTCAATTAATTTAACTCCCTATAATCAACGCAAAGCCTCAGATAACCATTCGCCTTTGTGGCAAAGACAACTGCTGCTCCCCATTCCAAAATGCTCCTCCTAATGAAGCCCTTCTCTGACAGCTCATTCACCTGCTTATTCAACTCACATCTCTCCTTTGGAGCCATATGCCTTAAGGGTATGGCAACAGATATGGCATTCTCTACAAGGTAAATTTGGAATTGATCTCTCTCTAGGATGGGAGACCGGTAAGCTTAGAAAAGACATCTCGGTAATCTCTAACTATAAGAACTAAATCTAGCTCATCATGTGACAGGTCTAATGAATACAAATAGCTCAACATAACTGATCCTTCGAGATCGCAATAAACCCCCAAGTTACATCTACTACATGTACTCAACATAACAACTTTCCTATCACAATCTTTATAGCCCCATACATTGTCATCCAATCCATGCCCAATATCAACCCAAACCTAGAAAATCCTAAGACAAAAGCATCACATTTGAACTCGACTGTTAAAATGAATAATTTCAAACCTTTGCATACCATAGACAAATAAGCAATCCTTCTACAGGGTCTGACACAACTACAGGGGTTGTAACTATGCTAGTGTCTAAGTGTAATTCATCCACAAGTTTACTAGAAATGAAAGAGTGTGATGCCTTAGTGTCAAATAAAGTGCGAATTTATAAACCAAGTAAAGTCAACACCCCTTCAATCATGACCTTCTTTCCCTTATCTGCAACTGGTAGGGCACTCCAGCTAGGCACTATGTCGGTGCATAAGCTGGGACCACCTAAGTATAGGTCTTTTGAGGCGTTGGACACTCCCGCTTCATATGCCCAAACTGATTGCAACTGTAACACTTGATCTTCAAACTATATATCTTGCACTCCTTTGTGAAATGTCCCTTCTTGCTACACTTCCTACAATGCATATCCTGCTTCTTGATTTTTTTTCCTAGGTCTAAATCCTCCCTTGCGCTGATTCTGCTACTGTGATTTTCCTTCAGTCTTCTTGGGCTCTTCCTTTGCCTCATCATTGGAGATGGTATTTAGCAATGCCATCTCCATTATACCCTCATATGTAGCACCCATTGAAATATAACTTAGAGCTAAACCTTGAAGGGGTTGGTTTAGCCCTTTAGCACACTACAGATCCTTTTTATGTAGGGTATTGATCAACTCCATCCCGAACATAGCCAACTCATTGAATTGATTGACATACTCCTTTACTAATATGTCTCGTTGCTTCAAATGAATAAACTTCTCCAACTACACTCCCTCTTCAGCTTTAGACATAAATTTTATCTTAAAATGTCTCTGAAACTCCCCTTAACTGATCTCCCCTCCATCAGTTTCTGCCTAAAGTACCTCCTACCAACTCAGGGCTTCCCCTAGTAACTACCAAGTAGCTAGTTGCCTCCTCACCTAATCAGTATGACCCATTAACCCAAAAATCCTCTCACAATTACAAATCCATGTCCAAGAATTTACATATTACTCGATCCCTGCATATGGCTTTCCTCCAAGGCTCGCAAAATCCTTACATAATTTAGCAAAATCGATGGCAGACGGGTGGGCAGGTACTACACTTGTCGCTTCCCCTATGGGTTCTCTAGTGGTATTAAGCTTGGTTTGTTCGCTCGCCTGAAGATACCAGCGAAACCGTATCAAGATGTTCACGCCTAAAATCTCGGTTGCATCGCTTGAGCATGAACCTATAGGGTCGATCATCTTATATATGTGATTTTTAAAAATTTTATTACCAATTTCCATAAATAGCACAGGCAAGGATAAGAGAGCGAGAGAGATTACGCTTATATCAAAATTTTAAAAAACTTTTTTTTTGAATTTTTTTTATCTATACGTACACATATATACTTTAAAAACTCATTTTCGAAACATTTTGGAAAATCATTTATGAAAAACCATTTTTTTGCAAAAACTTTTCGAGTACGTTGTCTTAATATGCCCCTATCCTTAAGGAATTTTGAACCTCGCCTTGATAGCAAATGTGACAACCCGCACCCTCGACACACCGATTTAAGTCTAAGGGTGACTTTTGAACCAGCGTTGGTGCCATGAAGTACGAGCTATCGGGTTTTTATAACATTACGGAGACTAAGAATAAACATATATGATCTAAGATATACTACACTCTCAGATCTCACAACGGAAGGAACAAAATATAAATATAGAAATAACCATCTCAAAACATAGTCTTGAAAAAAACAGTACGTAGTCAAACACATAGTACATGGAAATACAACCCATAGTCTGATAAAATACTAAGTACCGGTAAGATTGACAATTACATAGAGAGTAAACAATAGGTGAGCAACTCCTGTGACAAGCTCGCCTCTCCACATACTAAAATCGAGCCAATCACCTGCTGCTTTGTCCTCCTTTGATGGGGAAAAGAAAGGAAAAGGGTGCGTCAGACAAAAGTTAGGTGAATGAGTACAAGTTTAATATATGATGATCAAGTGTAATTGACTTTAATTCTACTCTATGTGACCTAGGATGCTCTACAATTGTCTGTATTCCTAGAATCCTTCACTTAAGGAGTTTTTATTCAATATACACCTACACTAATTATTGGTGCAGGCTCCAATAGGGATTGAGACTACGGATCGAACCTCAATAACTAACAATTGGCCACCGCCACTAGAGCTACACAACATAGGGTCATCCTACAATTTTATCATATGGGACTACATCTCATATTACGACTAGCGTAACAATCTCACATAGGTTTCCCTACCATTTCCATATGGGATTAAATTTTCACATAACTACGAATACACGTACTCCAACTACGCAATGAGGGGAACCCGCAATGTCAAATGCTGGTGTGTTTCATCGTACGCATCTATGTCCACCTCTCTATGGTGTTTTATGCCTCTTATTGCATGCGTCGGGATCCATCAGCGACACAATATACATCGTGTCATGTCAGTATTCGTGCATGCCAAGGAACTCCCGTTGTGCTGAGCCCCCACACTTCATCAAGCATCATTCAGTGTTGTACGTCCACCGTAGAACCTCCTATGAGTCTCATTTGCAATATAATCGCCCCTAGTCGAATAATCGACCCCGTATTGGGTAAAGAGCATTTACCCAACCCCGCAATGTCCTGGCATCGTCTCATAGGGAACTAGCTTCTTTATTATCTCTAATATTCACATATGTATAAAATATAACTACACATACTACTAATATTTTTATTTTCAACCTGGGCCTTAGGTAGAGGTTCAAGTTACACATCTGGGTCGTCTACTGATTGACCGTTATACCTTACCGGTCGACCGACTATGGTCGACCATTCAAGGTGAATGGTAGATCGGTAGTAGAGTAAATTTTAGGGTTTTGCTTACGGTATATTTGATTTTGAATTTGTCCTTAGTTTCATCAGTTCTTGGACTTCGACTGTGAACCCTAACTTTTATTATAGTAAAACATTTTTTGCAATTTACTCTACTTCTTATTCAATTTAAATTCGGAGATTTACATAAGTTTAAATAGATTAGTTTAACTTATCATTAATAATTTATAGGGATTTCTATTTGATTTAAATAGGGATTTAATCTAGATTAATTCTTATTTAACAGGTTTAAATCTTTCTAATTTAACATCAAATTCAGATATGAACAGTTAGGGTTTACAATTTAGTTACCAACATCTTAGATCAGATAGTGTAAACTATAATTAACTGTAATTAATCAACTTGTTAAGAATGTTCCCACTCACTTCGAACTCAAGCTCTAACTCTGTCCTTCATTCAAAAATTGACAACGGATAATTTGGCCCCTCCTTGATCTGATCTACTTGTACTTTTCTTATTTTATTTTTGTTTTGTTGTTGAAATTTTTTTATAAGTGGAGGATAAGAGATTTTGATACAGTTTCACTATACTGACAATTTTCTAATGAATTAGGATTTGGGTTAAGTGTATATTCATAGGGGTTTTAAGTTGTTACAAACCTTTGATTTTCCCTAATAGAATATTTGGTTCCATCTCGGAGCTCATCATTTACTCTACACGCAAGTAAAATCTTTTGTTCAATCATGCTTGTCCATTCGGCGCTCAAGATCCACGATCTTCAACGTCAAACGATCGACCGCTTATTGGGGTTGGTCGACCATTTATAAGGATCGGTCGACCGCTAACGGTCGAACGGTGGACCCTAAGGGTCGATTGCTTCGGTTATTTTACTAGGAATGTTTTATATTTTAATTTATTTCGTTTCCAAATTTATAAAACGCCTGTAACTTCTCCGTACTAACTTTGATTTACAAAGTGTTATATATGAAAATTGTTTAGAAAACCGTTATGAACAGAAATGCAAGTTTTGTAGCCAAATTCGGATTTGTGAAAAAAATATTTTCGCCCTTGTTTTATTTAATTTAATTCTTTTATTAAATTTTCCGCTTAAATTTTTGGGGTTTACAGAATCTGTAGATTGGTGTTGTTGACCTGATGTTGCAGGTAATGTTAAAAAATTTATGTTAATGGCTTGGATGGATGTTGTTCTCCAAGGAAATGATCGTTATTTTATTGTATATGTTTTAGATGATAGTTATAACTTGTCTATATTTGAGTGATTTGATTTATATGGCAAGAAGCCATCGCCATTGAGTTGTCTCATCCATTGTATGGAAGCATAATAAGCCAGTGAAATCATATTTGTGGAAAGATACCATTATTTTGGGATGATTTAAGCTTGGACTTTTGGTTATGAAGGGTACTAAGTGTGGATTTTTAATTGTAAAGGATATTTTGGATTTGATATCGTACTAAACTTTTATTAAATCAACAATTTTGGTATGTTGGATGAATCTATATAGATGCTTGGATATGGATGGGTATTAAGTTCTTATAAGTTTGTATTGTTGATAAATGGAATGAAGTCTTTGAAATTGTATAGATAGATATGATTTAGAAAATAAATAGTTTTAGGGAGTTGTGGCTTATATTTATAAAAGATATTCCAAATTAGATTAGTGGTGAGGGTTATATGAGAAGTAATTTTTATCGGTGTAGATAAGGAATTTAGATAAAAAGTTTCGATAAAATATTTTAAGCTATTGAGGTAAACCTAGTTTTACAAGTTGAAGAAAGATGTACGGGACTTAATGGATACTAAATTAAATTAAGGAAGTACCATTGCGTATCGTGGATTCAACTGTTCCTCAGTAATTAAAGAAAATTTATTTGGAAAGATTAAGTAATGAGTATTATGGTTAGCACGCATAGGAGATTAAGAGGCGATTTTATGAGAAATGGAACTTTAGAGAGTTCAGATATAACTATGAGTGAGGAGTACATGGATTCTTTTCAATCATCCCTCAGATTGAAAAGAATTTGTCTATTCAAAGAAACTCTTTTAAGTAACAACTTAAAGGTATAGAGTTTACATTGCATATAAGGTGCATATAGGCATTGTATTGTATAGTCGATTCTTTTAACTCTATCACTATCTTAGGTTAGGATTTCACTTAGATTAAGGATTTTTGGTTGTTATGGCTACATTGGTTGAATAGAATAAAATTTCTTTTGTTTGGATGCTTGCATGGTTTCTTTTATTTTAGAATTTAGTATTTGAATGTTAGTAAAGTCGAGGAGGTAATACTTTGAGTATCGAACTTGTTGGATATTTGGAGAAGTGATATCATAAGAGTAGTGATACACTTGAGTTAGATTGGAAGTTTGGGTGGGAGATATGTTATGTTAACCAGATTAGGACATCTTATTTTGAATGCTTTTAAGTGAAGAAGGGATAGTATTGTGATTCAAGTTGTTCAGATTTGTTTGGTTAAGACAACATCCACTTTGAGTTGCCTTGCCTTAGCAATTCAAAAAATGAATTGCAAAAACTACTACTGGATGATTCATGTGTTAGGTGTGTCCATATATGAATAGTATTAGAGACTGTAATTTTTTTGGGTGCGTTGGTGTTAAGGCTACCTATGTTATGCATTGTGGTATCATTTGTTTAAGATGGTAGCATGGATTACAAAAGTTGTAGACTTGCATGTACGGTTGAGATAGTTATTTTGGGATGAGTTATACCAGCAGTAGACCTTGTTGGATTATTTTAGGGAGAACGATTTGGTAAGGGACAATTGAAAAGTAAAGGAGTAGATTCGATCTTTTTAATTTAATTCCATTCCAAAGCATTTTCCATTTACTCGATTGTTAGTTTAGTTAATATCTAGGTTTGATTGAATAATTGCTTGGATTAATAGTTATTTTGTTTATGATACCAGTGATTTTGGATTATTATTTTGTTTATCTATAAATTGTGTTATGGTTATGTTATGTCTTATATACTTGGAATTTTATGATTTTTCATGTATATATTCATCATATGCTATGTTGATGTGATTGGTTATGCACATCTATAGAATTTATATATTCACCCTAAGATGCTTGCATCATGCTCTATATGTCATATCCTTTCATTCATGTAGGAGGACCCAAATGTTAGATATTTGCATTTAGATAATGTCATCTGCATACATAACGTGATATTATGTTATTCGTTGTATTTCATAAAAGTACATAAAATACCACGTATGTATTATATATGTTAGTTGAACATATACATCTATTTGATGAATTTGATTTCGGATATCATATGCTATATATGGATATTTAGTTTGATTGGCTTCCTTATTGTATGGATAATTGTTTGGATGAATGATTGGATGGTTTATTTTTGAATTCTTATGCATTTATGTGATATGAGAAAGAGTGCTACATTCTTTGTCTCTTGGAAATTTCGTGGACGAAATTCTTTTAGGGAAGAGAATATAATACCTTAGAAAATTGGAAATATTTTAATTAAATATTAATAATATGATAGTGTGGAAATCATTGAATTTAATAAATTAATTAAATTAATCAAAAATAAGGAAGGGCAAAATGGTCATTAATTAGATGTTGGAACTTGACAATGAAACGGTGTCATTGTGACCGTCTTGTTTATTTGATTTGCATGGTATTTTTATGATGACCGCCCTACACTACTGGCACCCAATATAACTAAATAGTGCGCTGTTGACGTGCCCGACTAATGTAGGATGATCATCAAGGGTAAAAAATGAAGTAAAACATCACAGAACCCGTCGTATATCTAACAGCATATAGAATAAAATATAATATACATCACAGATATAAAACATGAGAGACAGTAACAACTAAGTGATCCACATATCGAAGTACAGATTCATAGAGTTATACATCAAGTAATAGAGTTTATACAAATGGAAATAAACTCAAATAACCATCTCTTAATAGAAGCAATAAGCAAGCACTATTAAGGCTCCACAGTGTTACACAGTGGAATCAACATAGAAATCCATATATAATACGAGATAGCTCCTTTCAGCTCGTCCTCTACATAGCTACTGCATCACACCAAGATCTGCTATCTAGTCTACTCATTTAAGAGTACCCAAGATAACAAGAAACAAAGTATAAAACCTCGAGTCAAATAACAGTCTGGTGTGAGCGATAAGTGAATCTCAAAATCCTATACAAGTCGACATAGTAAGGAACAAGGGTATACGAACCATACCTAACTTATCCCTAAAACCAAAGAGTTATCACATAACAAACATAATATGCTACTCTACAAATATAGTAAAAGTATACTGCAAATCAAGTATGAGGACGGGTGTCCAAGTATCTCTATCCCCAATACCTAGCTCCATTGACATCCCTAGAGTGATAGACTACAAAAGAGAATAATCAAAGCAACCATAGCATCTATCAAACAATCCTCGCTATCACTCAATGTGCTCTAGATATATGATAACTCGTATGGCCTTTCCCATGCCAGGGACTAAGGAAATTTTGGCTTTCATTGTACTTGTATCCAGCCAGAAGCTGATGCTAGACCCTTTCCAATGGTTCAGGGTATAAAGATCCTTTCTAATAATCTCGGGTAGCCTTTCCAATTACCCAAGAGTGCACTTATAATATCCTTGCTTACGAGTACATCAGAAAACACACCACGTATCAATGATCCTTTAGCATGCATATTTGAGCCCTTTCCTTACTTCATCTAGTTTCCATTATTCTCGAGGACCGTTCCATATTCCTTCATTCCACGATAGAACCATTCTCACATTTTATCTACGGGTCACCCTTCCTAGAACCCGCCCATTGTGGATGACCATCTCACGACTCCTGTCGACATCGAGCTGCCATTGTCGGAACCTAAGTCCATTCACCATCGAGTTGTCATTACCGAAATCCCGAAGATATCGTCATGCTACTACATTGTCATAAAACCCAAGTAAACAAACAAACACCTTCACCACAACTTGCAGGGTCTCTACTCCTCTCCCTGGAAGTTTCACCCCGAACCCACCAATCAAAAGCTTTTGGTACCGAGTTAGGTCTTAGCCAATCTTGGCTAACTTTCTTCCTCTGCTTCTAGTATTCCATCTTCCAAGTGCTTTGACCCCGACCATTTCCTACCAAAGCTCTCGCCATCAACTCCAAAGTTCTTAGTACAAACTTCATAAGCTCTCATTTCCATGCCCTCCAAAGCTCCAGGTATAAAGTCCAATACTTAGCCAATTTCTTGCACTTGACCTTCACTCATCACCCCTAGCGTTGACTTGAAGAACCAAACATCCACCGAGCATTTTCCACCAACCAAAAGCACTTGGTGCCGACCAAAAGCTTTCGATACCTGGTCCTTTCCTTAGCTCCAATTTTGGTGCGACTTGAATCCTAGACTCCACACATGCTCCAGAACTCCTCCAAGTTTCATCCTATTCCAACCATTTTTTCCTTCGAATTGCTAATTCATCCATCTCTTTCCTAACTACCTAAAAGCACTAGCAAACCATATCAAAGCACAACATAAAAACATGAAATAACACACACATATATATCCATTCAAACATGCATTCCATAAGAATATGCTAATCAAGCCAATCCTAATCTAAATCTAAAAATTACATTTGCATATGCATATAAACAAAAGGAGTTACAAAACCATTTAAAAACCACTTTAAAACCTTTAGAATTCGGCCATAAACATCTCTAAAAATATGATTTAAGTTAGAAAACAATTTAAGGTGTAAAATCATGTTAAAAACGCCATTTTTAACTATATAAACTGCATAATAGAGTAAGAGGTCAAGAACCACTCACCAAAAACCTAAAATATCAATTCCTTCCCTTAAATCTAAAGTGGACGACAAGGAAAAGGAATGCAATCTGCCAAAATGATAACCTCAAGCCTCTATATGTTAATTACCCTAATAATTGATGATTTGGCTAACATTAATAAGGAAAAAGTAGGCCTTTGATGAAATTATGGTTAATGGAGGTTTAGAGCTATATTGGGGAAAATGGAAATGACTTAGATCAGTACCTACAGCCTTCCCTTAGCATAATTTTTGAGAAGGGTTAGTGGTCCTAAGCACCGGCTTAGTTAATTACCCACTAATGTAGGCCAGTAGAAGCAAACCTTAAACAGTTATAACTTTCAAACGGTATGTCTGTTACTCTATTATGACCATTCTATGAAATGGAAACCATCATCCTAAAGCAATGAAAGTGGTTTAAGACCCTAACTCGGCTCCTATTAAAAGTTATAGTTCAAACAAGGCTTTTAGGATCAAAATGGTCACATAGAAATTCAGAAAAAAAGCATAGCTGTGAAAATTTTTCCTAAGAGTCACTCCCCAAAATTATAGAGTCATATGACTTCATATGAATAAAATAGAAATATTTTACGATCCTACGATACATAAAATAAGGGTCGTAACACTCTCCCTCTTTAGGAATTTCACCCTTGAAATCCCCAATTAAGTCAAACATGGTTACCCAAGATGCCTAATAATCATTATGCAACCATCATACATATCAAACAGGGAGCTATGTAACCAATAGCGTAGACAAGCATATCCTAGCATGTGAGATACTAAACTATCCAATATGATATTAAAGGTAAAAGTAAATATGATAAACAATAAGCCTCACCATATAAAGAGCTCCGGATATGTGGCCCTCGTGCTCTTCTCAGTTTTCCATGTACGATCGCCTTCACTTTCACCCCGTTGAATCTTCGCTAACTCCACAGTCTTCTTCCTAAGCTGTTTCATATCGCGTCCGACAATTTGAACCGGTCTATGAGGTCTCGAAGCTTTTGGTTCAATCTCGGTATCATCAAGTTGATCCGATGCAATAGTCACATCTGCGTCATGCACAAACTTCCAAAGTGAGAGACATGGAAGACATTGTGCGCACCCGCCATCTTCTGAGGTACGTCGACCTTATATACTAGGTTCCTAATCCTCTTTGCTATCGAAAAAGGACCTATGAATCTTGATGCCAACTTCCCCTTACTACCGAATCGAATCACATTCTTCAAAGGAGAAATCTTCACAGACACCATATCGTCGACGGGGAACTCCAAATTTTCATGTCTCCTATTAGCGTAGCTCTTCTGCCTATCCTGAGTAGCTTTCATTCATTGTCGAACAATCGCTATCTTCTCCAAGGTTTCTCTAATTATTTCTGGCCCAAGTATCAGTTTCTCGCCCGCCTCCCACCAACACAAAGGGCATTACACGATTGGCCATACAATACTTCATATAGTGCCATACCGATACTAGACTAATAGCTGTTGTTGTATGAAAACTCCACCAAATGCAAGTGATCATCCCACTAGTCTCCAAAATCGAGTATGCAAGCCCGCAAGAGATCTTCCAATATATGATCACTCTCTCAGTCTGCCCATCTGTTTGTGGGTGATAAGCAATAATAAGTTGCAGCTTGGTCCCCAATGCCTTTGTAAGCTTTTCCAAAACCTACTAGTGAACAATGGATCTCGGTCGCTCACAATGCTCTTCGGCACACAATGAAATCGTATAACCAATTTCACATACAAATCGGCCAGTTTGGCTACCGTTCTATTTGACTTGATGGGTATAAATTTAGAGCTCCTGGTCAATCGATCGATTATACCCAAATGCTATTGTACCATGCTTGAGTCCTCGGCAGTCCATCAATGAAATCCATCGATACTTGCTCCCACTTCCATTAGGGAACTTCAAGCGGTTGCAAAAACCCACTTGGCTTCTTCTGCTCTGCCTTCACTAAATGGCGGTTCATACATTTCGAGATGAATGTATCCTTCTTCACCCCTTTTCGGATAATAAGTTTGCTTCATATGACGGTACATCTTACTACCATCGAGATGTATGGTCAACCTAGAATGATGGCACTCTCGTAGCACCTTGTCTTGTAATCCATCAACATCAGGAATAAACAATCTCCCATCCTTACGAAGCCAACCTTCTTGGTCGAGTCTATACTGCTTCATATCCTCAGACTCTACTCCTCATTTTATTTTCTACAAGATCTCCACTAGTTTAGCATCTCGCCTCTGACTAGTACCGATCTGCTAAATCAAAGTAGGTCTGATCGTCAATCTCGCCAACTTCTCGGGCTCTAACTCGCAATAAGGTTTGAAGTCATAGCCAGTTAAACACTCTAACTGCTTCCACTCCATGAACATCGCTCTTAGACAGGTATGTATTCTACTCAATGCATCGGTGACTGTATTTCCCTTACCAGGCGTATAGGAAATGCCAAAGTCGTAGGAGGTCAAGATTTCCAACCATCGCCGCTGGCAAAGGTTGAGATCCTTTTGGGAGAAATGGTATTTCAAGGATTTTTGGTTTGTGAACTGCTCGAACCTTTCTTCTAATAAGTGGTGTCTCCAAATCTTCAAAGCAAACATTACCACCACCAACTCCAAATCATGAGTTGTGTAATGACCCACTATTTTGGACCATTCAAATCGACAATAAATCCACACATGTCAGACTTGAATAATTCAAAACAATGGATTGTAATTTAAATTTGGCAAAACTCAGCATATATAGTAAATAAATAATCACAGAATCTCAGACACAGAGTAATATAACAATAATGCAGCAGAAACAAAAGAATAGTAGTTCATAAAGCTACTATATATATAACAGAGTTAAACAAGATACAACAGAAGTCTCGAATACAATAGTCAAATACAAGATCAGAATACATCGCTGGAATCAACTGATTATCTGAAAGCTGGATAGATAGCTGGATCTCCAAGCGAAGCTCCAACTCCAAAGGTGAGTCTCGAATACTGGTACACTCAGTCTGACCCGAGCGTAAAGCAAAACATAAAACAGTCGAGTCAGGATTAACATTCTTATATCCATAAATCCAACTCAAGTGAAATAACAACTGAAAATACAAGTAACTCAAAGTATGTTTGGGATAACCATCCTCTAAGGATCCGTTAAACTATTTATATATATTAGTGTACGCTAAGTAGATAATGCCTATCAGTAATATAAATTATCAAAATAGCGTTAAGGCATTACCATTATCCCCCTTAACACAATTTATATAAGCATCATAGTCTATACATCACTGTAAACTCCATCGTAAACTAGTGGGCTATCAGGGAGTACTCCATAGGTATAACACAAAACAAATTGTAGTGGTCGTGCATAGGGATACGAGTATGACAAGGCACATGAGGCAATACCCAAGGTAGTGAAACTACTGTTTGCCTGATCCGGACTGGTGAGAACACATCGCCACAACAATCGCAACAGCGCGAAACAACACTCCCAATTCAAGGGTGCACACCAATCAAAAACAAGTAATGAGTAGTTTACGAAGAAGTGTGTTCGCTTAGAGGTGGCTAACCTCATTGGCCCGGCACGGCTCCTGTTTAAGTCATTTCAAATTTAATACAAGTGTCAAGGCTATCCATTATCGTTCTCTTTCTTCAATTCCAGCAACGTCATCATTCCAACCACTTCATTCTGGATCACACTCCGCGTATGATAGTTATTAAAGTGGTTTTTGGTTTAGACAGAGAGTATGTCCCTAACCGATCCCGGACTCTTCAATAACTACGTAATTATTACACCGATTGGTCATTTAATAAACATTCAAAATAGTTTATATTTCAAAACCAAAATATCATTGCCATTTCAAAACCATATCAATACGATATCACTTCCATTTCAAAACCAAATACGATATCATTTCCATTTCAAATATATCCATCTCAAATATATCCATTTACAAAATCTTAGTACTTCAAAGTTATAACACTTTCTAAATCAAACACTTTGGAAATCATAATTCTTTGGAAATCAAAATTTAGAAATCATAATGCTTTGGAATCATAACACTTCCCACTTAACCGTTTAAATATAAATAATAGTATATAAAATAAAATAGTTTATAATTTGAAATAGTTTATATAAAATAGTTATAATTTAAAATAGTTTATATTAAAAATAATTTATATTAAAATAGTTTATATGAAATAAATTTATAAAGTAACATATATCAATAGTTTTAAATATAATTTAAAAATACTTTATATAATAGAATAGCTTCCTCAAATTTCACAAATCAATTCCAAATCAACACCAATCCCAAAATTTCAAACTTAGTTAAATATCAAATCATCAATTTCAATTCAATTCAGTTCTCAATAAATTATTATATCGATTTCAAATATAGATTTGAACCACAAATAAACCATTTAAATTTCGATATATTCCAAAGCTTTAAATATTTCACAATCTCAAAACTAAATTTGATAATTTCATATATATCTTAATTTAACTTTATTATTATTTAGTTTTGAAATATTCACTTAATAAATCTAATATTATTTAAATAAAACCCCAAATTACAAATAAACTAAATATTTCCTTCAACTAATTTAAACTTGAAATATTCATTTAAATCACCTTAACCAAAATCAAGTTATAAAATTATATCCTTTAAAAATCTCAAATTCAATAAGTTCCAAATCGATTTCTGATTAAATATATTTCTTAATTAAATACAATTTCAAATCAATTTCAAATCTATCTTCTCAACCTTAATATATTAAATCATTATAAACTCTATATGAAAATATAATTTAAATAAATACTTAACCATATTATATTTTAATAAAATCAAACTTTATTATTAAGCTTATTTTATATTAAAACAAATTTATGCATAGCTTAAAATCAAGAATTTAACTATATATAAAATAACATTTATATCATATCTAAAATCAATATTTATATAAAATCATATATTTCCTTCCAAAACCATAGTGATCATTTCAAATTATTTATATATAGACCAACGGTGTCCGTATATAATTTTCTATCCTATGGTAAAGTGATACGGATATTTATCATTTCAATCCGCAATTTAAATATATACGGGTATATATCATTTCAACCCGTAATCCCAAATTCAATTCAATGAAAATCGCTTGGGTTTATCATTTCAACCCATAACGATTTTCTCATATTCTACAGATCGTTCGGGTATGTATCATTTCAACCTATATGGAATTCTATACTAACAGGGAACTTGCAGAGTGATAACATATATAATAATAATATAACATGCATGTATCATCAATATAAATAATAGATAATGGTGTCAGATGTCCTAGGTGAACAGATACAGGTAATAGCATATATATAACAATGTACATAACTAACAACATCATATTTCAATTGTCGTTTCAATTGAAATCAAATTTAATATATATATAAGAACGTAAATCGTGAGTGATTGCTCACCTTTCGAGGCTAGAGATGAACGAGAATGAGATGAGTTACGAATCAAAGCATGAATTCGAAAGCAAAGCTATATTGGCACGAATTCGACGGACAAGCTGATAAAGAAGAATTGATAAATGAATCAGAACTGTCATGATAAATGAAACAAAATATACGTTAAAATTCTCAAAACCAAAATAAGATATATATATATATATATACATATATAATTTTTTTCACCTATTTATTATATATATAAAATTTTCTTCCCAGAATCAATATTTAAATTAACAATATATGTAACTAAAATTACAAAACCAGGATTAGTGTATTTAAAATATGTAGGCTTATGACTTAATATATATTCAAAACTAACTCAGGCTGTACTTCTTTAAACCAGTTATACTGTAAACAAGGATCTGAGTATAAAACCACAAAATAAACTGTTATATCACAAATCTACTAATATATAATATGTATATATACCCTCACTTTATATAAACAACCACTGTGATTATATATTTTTTAAACATATATTGTGTAACATTTACTGTAAAATCTTGAGACAAATTATACTTATATATACTTATGATTAAAATATACATATATACAACATCATATTATATATTATAACTATTTCAAAATATAGCTTAACTCTACTAAAATATGTTAGGATCAGTATAGACTATCATATATATATATATATATATATATATAGCTAACATCTATACAACCACAACAATTGTATTAAAACTATATAACTTTTCATATCCAAATCTATATAAACTATATATGTATATCCTTTAATATCCAAACAAGTATAACTATATACTACTAACATAGTTTATATAACTTAAGTAACTTCCATAACTTAATATGCTTTATAAACTTAAAATTTTCATATGGAAACAACTCGTGCAGACTAATATAAACAAATACATATATAGTACACTCACATAATATATACAAAACATGTCTTGGTACAACAACCAAAAGAATCAAGTATACATATAATTATAAGACGACAGCCAAATCACTTGCATACGTATCTTTAAACATATACAGACATATACATCTAATAAACAGCTAACAAAATATATATATATATATATCCAAACTATTAGCAGAAACTATATATATATGTACTATACGTATTATCCTGAATATATATAACTTGAATGCATACCGATGCATATATATATATATATATATATATATATATATATATAAATTAACGGTAAACGAGATTTTTAAAAAAAACTCATATGAAAAATTCTTGAAACAACACACACATATATAAAGCTATCAGAGGAAAAATGAACTCACATATATACATACTGTGAAACACGTATATATATTATTATACCATATATATACATAACTAACAACATTTTAAACAAGAAGAAAAAATATAAATACACAGAATATATGACTGAGATATATTTACATTACTATATATATACATACAGGAGAAACCCGAAGTGGTTGATGGTGGCTGGGCCTGAGCTCGGTGAAGGAGGTTGCGAGAAGGGGAGGCTGATGGTGTGGGCTTATCGGCGAGAGGTTGATGGTCAGGGAGGAAGATGCGAACGGGCTGGGTGATTGAGAAGAGGACGCGTGAGTTTGGAGGGGCTTCGGTTGATGGCTTCACGGCTGGAATCGAGTTCAGGCAAAGGCGGCGCTGAGTGGAAAGGAAAAGGCAAGCAAGAGGCAGGTGGGGCGTTGTGGGTTTCAGGAAGGAGTGGTGGCTGATGAAGAAATTGGAGGATCTTGAAGTTGAGATTTGTGGTGCTCGGGAAAAACATTACTGAAGCCAACTAAAGAAGAGCAACAGTTGTATTTTCTCAAATGAATGAACGGATGTATAAGAAATGAACCGACACACCATTAGAACCAGTGAAAAATAAAAGGTCAAGCATTGATTTTCTCAAAATAATAAATGCCAGTGGGCTGTTGGTTTAACCCAGTACAACAAAGAATTTTAAAAATGGTTAAAAATGCGAAACCGATACGGAAGTCATTCCGTAAATTTCATTGTCTTCCTGACTTCGAAATTGTCAATAGAATATACCATAGAGATCAGCATGACGAGGCGAACAAAACGGTATACAGATATCAGTGGTGCGAACATCCGATCAAAAGTCGATATTTGGTACCAGAAATGCTGCTAATTTGTCGAAAATAAGATAAATGGAGCAATAGAATTCCAAATTTGATGAAACAAAATATGACGTCTCACTCAGAAGATGATTTACAAATTTTCTAAGTAAAAATATTCAGGTTTGGAAAACATTTTATTATCATCAATTTTTAACTGATTAAATTGAAATAAAATTACACAAGAAAATAAACGTTCATATTATCTGATGAAAATTTACCAGTTGCTATGTTTAACTAGACGCATTCCAAATATCAAATTTATATTTCCAAATTCAATTATTTAAAATTTCACGAAAATTCAGTTAATTAAATTAAATAAAACCACTAAAATTTACGGGTCGTTACAAGTTGGATACTTCCTCTCATGCAGCTTCAGTTGTAGACTAGCGTAGGTGACAACTTTTCTCTTATGCATCAATACTGAAGCTAACCCAATGCCATAGACGTCTGCGTATACTGTCAGCTCCTCATTCCTACTCGAAATGGTCAATACTGGTGCACTCGTCAACCTCTTCTTCAAACTTAAAAACACATGCTCACACTTCGCGTCCTAAACAAAATTCTGATTCTTCTTCGTCAAATTGGTCGACGGTGCTGCTATTTTCAAGAAGTCCTTGATAAAACGTCTATAATATCCTTCCAATCCTAAGAAACTCCTCATATCCATGGCATCTTGGGTTGGCTCCAATCCTGAACCACTGCCACCTTGGCAAGATCTATTGTGATGCCCTGCTCAGAGATGACATGACCCAAGAATCTCACTTCCCTTCTCCAAAAGTGACACTTCGAAAACTTTGCTTTCAACTTGTGCCTCCTCAACACTTCAAGCACAATCCTCGAGTATGCCTTGTGTTCCTCTTTGGTCCTAGAGTAAACCAGAATATCATCCACAAACACAAGCACGAACTTGTTTATCTAATCCCTGAACATGTAGTTCATGAGATCAACAAAGTATGTCAGAGCATTGGTTAGCCCGAATGGCATAACCAACCACTCATAGAGACCAAAAGTGTGTGAAACACGGCGATTGGCACACTCTCCTTCGTTGCCCTCAACTAGTGAAATCCTATCGCCAAATCCAATTGGAAGAACACCTTCGCACTATGGAGCAGATCAAACAAGTCATCAATACATGAGAGTGGATACTTGTTCTTCTTTGCTACCTTATTCAGCTCACGGTAATCTACACACAACCTTAGAGAGCCATCCACCTTAGTGGCGAATACTACATGCGTGCCTCACTTGGATACCCTCCTACAAATGAACCCACTCTTGAATAGGTCATTTACTTGAACCTCCCACTCCTTTTGCTCTCTGGGTGTCATATGTCTCAAAGGTATAACTATCGATCTAACATCCGTCCCCAAGTCGATACAAAACTCAATCTCACGATCCGGCGGTAATCTAGTCATCTCCTCAAACACATACGGATACTCTCTAACGATAAGCATAGATGACAACCCATCTCGTGTAACCTCGAGCGAATATAGAAAGCTAACCATAACCCCATCATACGGCTGGCAGCCAATCACTACCATCCGCCCCTCTACAGCCCCGATAATCACCAACAGCTTCTCGTAATCCACTGCTACCACATATTTCCTAAGCTAGTCCATCCACAAGATAATCCTAAACCCCACAAAATTCAAAAAAAAAGCAATAACAAACAAAAGAGCATTCATGACTCGATAAGACCAAACCACAACAAACCATACACAGGCTAGTGGAGCCTCCAACATGATTCGTCACAATCAAAGGTCGGTCAACTATTCGGGTTTCAATCCCAATCTATCAACTAGGTCAATAGATATGAAGGAATGTGAAGCTCCAGTATTGAATAAAACACGTATGGGAACATCATAAATGGAAACCATATCTTGAATAACAACGCTCTTTCATTTCTCTTTCATCGAGGGAGCACTCGACAAAGTCGGACAACGTCCAAGCATATGCCTTCATAACCTGCTTCTTCTGTGCTGGTTCTCGAATACTTTTTTTAATATGTTCGAACTTGTAGCAGTTATAACACTTCTTCTTCCCATTAGCTTTTGCAGTCACTTATTAGGCGACCCTTGTGTCCACAACCAAAACAAACGGGTTCCCATTTACCTTTCTTTTGAACATTCTTTCCCTAGGACTACTTCCTCTTTCCATTCCATTTCTTCTTCCCTCCACCGCTTTGTTACGGTTTAGGCTCTTACTTAGCAACAATAGCTGATTTGGACTTAGGATATAGACTATTCTGGTGAAGAGCTTTCTCGACAAGTATGTCGAAAGGCTCATCGATGTGACTCGGTAATTCTTCTCTATATAGTCATCCAAACCCATAATAAAATTTTCATTTTTCCTCAATGGAGTGTCGATGAAAGACATCCCGTATTTCGACAAAGTGTTAAACTCAGAAATATGCTCGGAGGCAAACGTATCTCCCTGCTTCAAATCAGCAGATCTCCTAAATTGCACCGACTTCTGAGCAGCCGAACGAACTTCTCCTCAAACCTAGCCTTGAACTGGTTCAAAGTGAACCGATCCTCGAGTGTAGAAATAGTAATGGAATTCCACCAATTCATGGCCCACCCTTGAAGCTGTCTAGAGGCCAGCTTCCTTTTCATGGCATCCTACTTCCATGTCACCAAAGATATGATCTCGTAGGTGTCCAACCAATCCTGCACTTCGATGGCCAACTATGTTCCAAGAAACTGTTTGCCACCTAAGGTGGAGTAATCCTTACAAAACTTGGCAAAGTCAGCCCTCAGTGCCTACACCTAAGCACCACCACCTACAGTGACATTTAGAGCGACTACTTAGGCATTTTGTAGCATGTTCGCCATTATTGTATTGAACGTAGCTTGCAAGTTAGGGTTTGTAGCCTTCGAACCCACTCCTTCCTCAACTCCTGAGATGGAGTTACTTACAATGTTTGTTATTTGCAGGCTCATTCTCGATCTGTAACAAGAATGATCGGTCTCTCAAAAAGAAAACTATGTCGATGGTACTCATGTGTGCATGCAACTTATATAATATATATACTACTATATAGTTTTGAAAACAAAAATATATAACAAGCATGCACTCTCTCATATATATAATCTTGATCCATTCTAGGGTTATAACTCCTTCCTTATCTCTATTGGATCACGGTATCTACTCAGGTTAATCGTGTAACTAAGCTCTGATACCAAATGTGATGACCGCCCTACACCATCGGCACCCAATATAAATAAATAGTGCGTTGCTGACATGCCCTACCAATGTAGGGTAATCATCAAGGGCTGAAAATGAAGCAAAACATCACAGAACTTGTCATATATCTCACAGCACATGGAATAGAATATAATATACATCACAGATATAAACAAGAGAAATAGTAATAACTAAGTGATCCAAATATCAGAGTACAGATCCATAGAGTTATACATTAAGTAATAGAGTTTATACGAATGGAAATAAACTCAAATAACTGTCTCTTAATAAAAGCAATAAGCAAGCACTGTCAAGGTTTCATAGTATTGCACAACAAAATCAGCATAGAAATATATATAATACGAGATAGCTCCATCCAGCTCGTCCTCTGCACAGCTACTACATTGCACCTAGACCTACTATCTAGTCTACTCATTTAAGAGTATCCAAGATAATAAGAAGAAAAGCATAAAACATCGAGTCAGACAACAGTCTGGTGTAAGTGATAAGTGAATCTCAAAATACTATACAAGTTGGTAAAGTAAGGAACAAGGGTATACAAACCATACTAGACTTATCCCTATAACCAAAAAGTTATCACATAATGAACATAATATGCTACTCTATGAATATGGTAAAAGAATGCTGCAAACCAAGTATGACGATGGGTGTCCAGGTATCTCTATCCTCAATACCTATCTCCAATGACATCCCTAGAGTGACAGACTATGAAAGAGAACAACTAAAGCAACCATAGCATCCATTAAACAATCCTTACTATCACTCGATGTGCTCTAGATATATAATAAATCGTATAGCCTTTCCTATGCCAGGGACTAAGGGAAATCCTGGTTCTCAGTGTACTTGTCTCCAGTCAAAAGCTGATGCTCGACCCTTTCTAACGGTCTAGGATATATGGATCCTTTCTATTGATCCGGGGTAGTCTTTCCAAGTACCCATGAATGCACTTATAATAACCCTACTTTTGAGTATATCAGAAAACATTTCGAGTATTAACGATCCCTTAGCATGCGTATTCGAGCCCCTTTTTGTTGCATCTAGTTTCCATTATTCTCGAGGAACCATTACACATTCCTTTATTCCACGATAGAATCATTCTCATGTTCTATTCACGAGTCACCCATCTAGAACCCACCTATTATGGATAACCATCTCACGACTTGTTTCAACATCGAGCCACCATCATCGGAACCTAACTCCATTCACCGTTGAGTTGTCATTATCAGAGTACTGAAGCTATCATCGTGCTACTACGTCGCCATCAAACCATAAGCGAACAAACAAACACTTTCGGCATGACTTGTAGGGCCTCTACTTCTCTCCCTCGATGTTTCATCCTGAACCGATCATTTAAAACCACTCGGTACCGATCAAAAGCTTTTTGTGCCGGGTTGGATACTCAGTCAATCTTGGCTAACTTTCTTCCCCTACTTCTAATATTCCATCTTCCAAGTGCTTTGACCATGACCACTCCCCACAAAGCTCTCGACATTAACTCCAAAGCTCTTAGTACAAACTCCAAAATCTCTTGTCTCTATGCCCTCTAAAGCTCTCATATGAAGTCCAATACTTAGCCGAATTCTTGCACTTGACCTTCACTCATCAGCCCTAGCCTTGACTTGAAGAACCAAACATCCACCGAGCATTTTCCACCAACCTAAAGCAGCACTCAGTACCCAGTACCGACTAGAAGCTTTCGAAGTTGAGTCCTCTCCTTAGCTCCAATTTTGGTGCAATTTGAATACTAGACAACCCCTCCTCCAAGTTTCATCCCATTCTGACCATCTTTGCCTCCGATTTGCTAATTCGACCACATCTTTCCTAACTACCTAAAAGCACTAGCAACCCATATCAAAGAACAATATACAAACATGAAATAACACACATATACATCCATTTATACATGCAATCCATAAGTACATGCTAATCAAGCCAATCCTAATCTAAATCTAACTTTTATATTAGCATATGCACATAAACAAAAGAAGTTACAAAAATATTTAAAAACCACTTTAAATCCTTTAGAATTCAGCCATAAACATCTCTAAAAATATAATTAAAGTTAGAAAACAATTTAAGGTGTAAAATCATGTTAAAAACATCATTTTTAACTGTATAAATATGCACAGCAGAGTGAGAGGCCAAGAATCACTCACCAAATACCTAAACCAATTCCTCCCTTAGATTTGAAGTGGACAACAAGGAAAAGGAATACAAATCAGCCAAAATGATAATCTAAGCTTAGATATGCTAATCACCCCTCTAATTAATGATTTAGCTAAGATTAATAAGGAAAAGGTAGGCTTTTGATGAAATTAAGGTTAATGGAATTTAGAGCTTTTTGGGGGAAGATGAAAATGACTTAGATCGGTTCTTACAACCTCCCCTTAGCACAATTTTCGACATGGGTTAGTAGGCCTAAGCACGAGCATAGTTAATTACCCACTAATGCATCACAATAGCAGCTAAAACTTAAAACAACTATAAATTTCAAACGAGATGTTCGTTACATATTATAACAACTCTACAGAATGGGAATTTGGAAATTTATAGTCCAAACAAGGTTTTCAGGGTCAAAATGGTCACATGGAAATTCAAAAAAATCATAGATGTGGAAAATGTCCCTAAGAGTCACTTCCTAAAAGTTTAGAGTCATATAACCTTATATGAATAAAATTGAAATATTTTACGATCATTTGATACGAAAAATACGGGTCGTTATAATTTTGATTTGCCTCGTTTAGAGTTTGTATGAAGGGATTATGGACAAAAAGGGTATACGGTCGATCGGGCGTCAAAGAGTAAGGGTTTTAATTTGAATTTGGAAATAGGCAGATGAATCAGCTTCCTCCTTTCGCTTAAGAAACCAACTCAAGTATGTTTAGTTTTAGAAACTATCCGACCACTTCTCCTTCTTTCTTTATTCTTCCTCTTAACCTATCAAAGATCAAATCTTAATATCTCTCTTATAGCTCAACGAAAATTCATGAAACTAGCGGCGTTGTGAAGCCATGGAAGAGGGCTATATGCCTAAAGTGATTAGGAGGTGAAATACTGAAGCATGAGAGTGCAGCAAGCCGGACAGTAAGGGGTAATAGAGTAAATCTTGTAGCCCATTTTCAACATTCAACATCCAAATTCAAAATAACATATCTCCTTTGTTTCTTAAAGGAATTCGACAATCCACCCATCGAAACGACAATGGGAAAGGACTATGATATGAAAAAAGGGTTGGGGCAAAAAAACGTTTCATTGCTGAAAAATGGAAGAACGGCAAAGGCAGGAGCAACTTTGGAGTTTGATGAGTGATCAGTCTCCTACCTTCGTATATTACGCTTATAGTGCTATGTACATAACATGTTGACTATATTAGTGCAGTTTAACATCCATAAACACTAAAATTCGGATTTAAGGGGGATTCAAGAGGGATTTGTCTAATAACAATACTTATAAACTAGGTTAAGTTAGAATATATAGTAACTTGAACGATTTTAAGTTGAATTTGATGAAATAAATGATCAAACTGAACTTAGAAATGAAGGGTTATGGTCTAGGTATCTTCTTAGGCGACCAGAGGTGGAGAGGATGTGGCTAACGATGGAAAACGATGATGAAACGACCAAAAATCCAAAACCGAAAACTGTTAGGACTAGTGTACATCGGTGCATAGATTGCACTAACCGGCCCACCAATGGACTATAATTTCGCTATGTTGAACTTGTACCTATAATGGCCTACATATAAATAATAACAATCGATTCGAGTTTGTTTCCCTTGTGTTATGGAAGATGGTTGGAGGGTATTGACGAGGCAAAAGACGATGTTTGAATGTGTGTGATGATTGGTTGCTATTTGAAACAGTTAAATATGCTGTTGCGATATGGAAACGTGATATGACGATGGACGTGGATAGGAACGAGACTGGAATGCTGGTAGACGTCCCAGGATGTGTATACGGATATAGATACATAAGTGACACGAATAATTAGTCCAGGTATTGCGTTGCTCCTCTATAGTGCTACGGCGGACCAATGGAGGGGGTGGATGTAAGTGACCCTATAGGACATGAGTCTGGTCCGAGGCATGAGTTCGATATGCGATTAACATAACGGTGGACAATAGACAACCCTATAACGCATGAGACAAGCCCAGAGAAGTGAGTCCATATAGATATGATGCGGTATGACTAGATGTATAGGACAACTAGATATGATGTGACATGGTGACAGAATGTGAGACGATCGAGTGATAGACTCATATCATGGTATAGTATTATTTTTATAGTATATATAGAGTACATTATGGCTCACTCATCAGACTTATGTCTGAATTACTTTTATTTTTCCTTCTTTGTATATATATCCAGGTTGACAGAGTTTGGAGATGATATGATATCAGTGGCAGAGACTTATTTATATATATTGTATATGATGCACATGAGTGTTGTGACCTGGACTTGCTGTATATGGGATTGGGTTGTATTTTTATTATTCAAACATGTGTATTCTATATGGTAAACATGTTGTGGTGATGTGACTATGGATATTATCTATGTATTATATTTATTTCCTTCCATTGTGAGACTCAAAAGTAGATAGTGTTAGTTAGAACCGTATCTGAAATCCATCTGTATCTGTAATTGAATAAATATTTTATGTCATCCCCAATGATTCATACTTTCAGTTCTCTGGTTGTCAGCGTCGGATTGGGCATCTGATTGGGTCAAAAGGGCGGGTTATTACAATGCTGTATTGAACACATCATTCGGAGTTTTGTTGAAATCGAACTCTGCATGTTGAAGATATTCCATTTTAAAGATCAATTCTCACTTCTGTATGTCTGCATTGAGTATTCCCTATGTTTTCGCCATGTCAGCCTCGAAGCAGCTTCAATACCAATTGATTGTTTACCCCCAATACTACTCGATAATTACTCAAGGAATTTTCTTGGTTGACTCTGTGTCTTCCTACCAATTTCAATAGGGAAAATTTTCAATATTTATGGTTCAAATACCGATATATAATCGATCCATAGTGGTTAACTATTTTCCACTACCGACTCTAGTCCTTTATCTCAAAAACCCTAAAAGTCTTACATGTTTTCCTCTAAGTTCACCAAAATCCAATCCATAATCATGATCCATAAACTCAACTTTGCTGACTTTGCAATTATATAGGATTTACTTAAGTCGACCCTAGGCCCGACTTGATGATTTTCAATACCGATCCTTAACTTCAATTTTTGACTTCCATTTATTGTTTGGCCAACTTATATCGGTGGTATTGATCCATGATGGATCGGCGTCGATCCATACACTTAGAAAAATTCCCATGTGTTATTTTAGCAACTAGCTCCAATCTTTCATCGATGTTTCTACACATCTTTGCCTATCCATATCCATTGTACCTGAATTTCCTAAGCAAAATCTCACAAATACAAATAGTAAGTTCATATATACAAATATATAGTTCAAACAATGATGAAAACTTTTAGGTATATGTATTATACGTATCATTTAATCTGCACCACACTATGAATTATTTGGATCTAATAACATATTTGGAGTTTTTAGGTGATATCCAATAATCCTATCCATATAATAACGTTAACTCATTTATGATTGTGAATCTAGCAGTATATCTAAAGCCAATTCATATAAATATGCATATGTACATATATATGCCAGAATACCATTAGAGGTAGTCTCCCACTCACCAAGAATCTTCGTACAAGCAATAAAAATGTTCAAACAAGCCCAAAACATATGTAGGTCCACTGTCCCGAATTGAACGCCTCCAGAAAGGTGATTTGCTTGTATTGATTATTGCTTTTGGCTTGATTTGAATTAATATGATTCTATTTTGATATTAGGGATTTTATTTTGGCCTAGAGGATGATTTTTTGAGAGGAAGATAAGGAAATGAAGACGAGGATTTTAGAAATGTAATTAGGGATTTTGAAAAGATGATTACTAGAGTAAGTTAATATCTAGCCAAAAAAGTGGGCTTAAAGGGCAGGGCTGAAAATGAATAAGCGTTGAAAATCTATCTCATTTTATAAAATTCTTATTTTAGTCATAAATTTCTCTCTATAAAACTTAGCAATTTATAGTTCGTTTCAACCAGAAAGATCTCCTCTATGCAATGGTAATATTTTCAAGCCTTAATTCTTTTGTTTGCGAAAATTCTTTTTTTGCCCTTCGTTGTTTAATTAATGGTTTAATTATTAGGTTAGTTGTTTTAATTGCTAGATATAAATTTTACGGGTTGTTACGGTTTAAGCGCAAACTTTACAAAATTTTGGAATTCTAAACTGGATCCGTACCATGCTACAACTACAACTGCATCAAAACTTGGATTGATTTTGATTGAAACCTAGTTATCCTCAAGTGTGAGCCATCATTTTTTTTTGAAACTTTAACAACAATTTAGTGTTCTGGCTTTTAATAAATGAAACATGCTCATTTTAAAGTTTATTAACAAAAGAAAGTATGTTTCTTCCACCTCGATTGTCACGTAGCATTTTATGATGATGTGGTGTCAAATCAGCCGAGGGTGAGAGTTATAAAGGCGAGGCACTAATATATTAATTTGGGAGGGACAAAATGTTTCACATCAAAAGCAGACCAAAAACATTCTCTGACTTCCCTATTAGACTATCCCTCAAGAAGGAAGAAACAATTGCAAGCACCTCTCAATTCATTTGTTGATCATGTACTTTTTTAAATGAAATAGTAAAATTACATGATTCTAAATTGTGCCTACCGCCACAAATTGCAACGATTATTTTTTGTGTATGTGAAAGAGTATGATTATACAATCTAAAACTACACCATCACCTAATGTTGAGTGACAATTTAGGTTGAAGTAACAAATATTTTTTGTGTCATTATGGGTACCATAATTTCTTCTTTCTGATATTATTTTCTAAATAATACAATCAAAATTTATATTCTACTCCTTAATACCAAAATTGTAGTGGCTACCATACTAAACGTCTATGGTAATTTATTACCAGTCAACTATTTTTTGTCATCTATGATGAAAATCTACAGCTGTAAATCACTATACAGTAACTTTCCAATTTCCATTGAGTAATCTCTATGCTTGTTTGTTATCGAATGGTGGTTTTCAACCGGATGAAATAATATAAAAGATTGTATTATTAAGTACATCATTTTTACTAAAATTGTGGTGGAATTAGTAAATAGCAAAAAAGATACAGGCCTCTATTTTTCGGGTGCGTCTATTAACACCCCTATATTTGTTTTTCCCATCCCATTACATTGAACAAAAAACTCTCAACCCCACTTTTTTCTTTAGCTACCCCATGTATTCCAAAATTGCCCTATGCTTTATACTTTATTTTCTTCTTTCTATTTCCATTTTACTTCTTCTTTTCTTTAAAAAAATCTTTACAAAACCGTAGCAATGAAGAAAAGAAAACGTGGAGAGAGGAGATCCAAGCAGCAGTGCAGTAAATCTCTAGGTTCTTCTTTAGTTAGTGGTTATGGTTTGATTTTTATTCCCTTTTTAAGTTGTTCGATCAAAATCCTAACAACAACAGTTGAACAAAGGTGAATAGAGAAGAAGGGTGAAGTGCTAAATGATATCTATAGAGTTGGTTGTTGAACACCACTTTTGTACCACCCTTAATTTTGATTAACATTATTTAGAATTTTTAATTAGAAAAATTAAATAAAATAATGTAAGAGGATAAGGAGGTTGAGATTTTATAATTATAATATGGATCGAACCTTAATTAATGAACTAATAAGATTGATTAGAACATTAATAAGAAGGAGGATTTAGGTGAAGGGAAAAATAGGAAAAGGCTGTATTTCCTTCACATACACCCTTCCATTCTCATTTCCTCCCTACTATCATTCATATAAACAAAAATAGAGAAGAGGCTAACCATTGTTAGGGGAAACCAATAGAAGAAAAGTTAGGAAACAAAGAGAAAGCTTAAGGAAATCTCAAGTCTTATTATCTAATCAAGATGAATATGATAGCACATCTCATGTTTACTTACTTAACTTCGGTTTTATGATTAAATCCAAATCCTATGATTGTTTTATTCCATGTTTTGAATGATTGGTTGATTATATGTTTGAATGATGAATTATTGGATTTATTATGAAATTATTTAATAGGTTTTAAGAGTGAAAACATAGTTTTTGACATCCATTTAACTTGAAATGTTGATATGATGTGAGAAACATTATTTTAGAAGTGGGTTTTTAATTTCATAATTTTTCAATTAAGTATGAATATTTTAAGAATTTCTTAAGTGAAGAAAACGGTTTATTTCGAGTTTTAATTATTAAAAATAATTAAATAACGTTTTTGATCTCGAAATTTTTATTGTTAAAGAATATGATAATTCTGATTTATCATGAATTTTTATGATTTTTCCCAAGTGTTTAAAATCTTATATAAATTTATTATGCTAGAATGGCTTAGTAATTATATTAAAATATTAATATAAAATTATAGTTTGCAAAAATGTTTGGGAATGGAATTTCTGATATATATATAGTAGTTTTTCTCTAAAAAGATTTGGTAAAGAAAGTGATTATCCAATAATCATTTGATAAAGAACTGGAGTTAGTGAAAAGAAATTACTTTATATAGAAAATTTACAGTTTTTATAATAATTACGGGAATTGTCATTGTCTCATTGATGTCGCAACCCATCTATGTCGCATATAAGCTTTACGATGTCAACTAATGGTGATGCATATGATATCAACCCAAGTTGGTATGAAATGAATCGACGTTGGTTGAAGTGGGAAGTATAGCTTCGATGTTGATATTGATGTTTGCGATATTGGTTATCACGCATTTTCAATGTCGCGTATCGATGCTGCATATATTCTGTTGAAGTATAACCCAATGGTTTCGAAATGAGAAAGGTTTAAATGGTTTCAAAAGGTGTTTTTCCACATGTTTTAAATTGAACCCAAGTACTTTCAAAAATTTGAGTTTCTAAAGGTTTGATGCTTTCTGTAACAACCCAAAATTTAATCCATAATAATTAATTTGTTAATTAATTAGATAATAAAATAACTTTGTGAAATCATCAAAATTAAGCCACGAAAGTTGCATCATTGTGTCCGTGGTAATTTTCTGGTCAATTTCCATATATAGAACGTCAGAAACTGAGCTAATATGACCAAGTTATAAAATAAATAAAATAAGCAGAAATATAATGAAAAAAATAATAATAATATGTATGGTCAGCTCGACCGGCCGATCGACCTGGACAAGGGGGCAGTCGATCGCCTGGTTGACCCACCTTGTATTTCGGCAGGCGTACGAACGTTAATTCATTCGAATGAATTAGAGGCCACCGAACACGTCATTTGCATCCTTTAGTTTAATCTGGTCCCTCCGTTTCTGCATCCGATGGCTCCTATTTAGCCTATGATGTGGTTGCATCCTATTCAATCTCCAAATCCAACAGTTCGAGATCCACTTCTACACATATAAATAGACTCCTAGGCCTAACACTTTTTCTCATTCTAGGTTTTCTCCAATTGGGTTCGCCTTTCTAGGAAGGACCCTAAACGGAATAATTTTTCCAAAGGAGAAAATCGTTATAAATTAAATTATTTTACAGTTCCAAGTGGATCCGGGAAGACCAAAGGAAAAGCTTAGGACTAGAGGTAAGTGATTGTAATTATTTTAAGATTTCTTTAACTAATTTAAAATAATAGGATTTCCAATAGTTGTAGTTTTACTATGATATTTGGAATAGCCTTTTTCAATAGTTATTTACAGTTTTTAATTATTTTCAGTTTATTTCCTTTCAGCTATTCCTTTCAATAATTTTAGTATTATTTCTGTTAATTATAATTTATTATTATTAAGCATAGCTTTTTATTAATTTACAGTATTTAAGTTTATTTACTGTTATTTATTTCTCATGTACATCTTTTCGATGTTTTGAATTTTATGCAAGCGTTTATTCTCTTCATTCCCCTTTTCTGCGCGTATGGATTAGAATAAATTGAACACGAATATGGATTTTATAAGTAAGAATATTGAATGAAGAAAATAAGATGTAAATTACAAAGACTATAACAAATAATGGAATTGGACTGTAATAAATAATGAAATTGGACTGAAGTTACGCCTAATTATAACTAGAACTAATTAAAGATAATTGGCATAGTTATAACCTAGAATTATAACTAAATAAAGTTAAAAAAAGAAAGAAGCTTATTTTCACACTTAGACCTTGGGTTAAGTAATAAGCATGATTATAACGTAGGTTATAATAAGAAAAAGAACATAATGGGACTTATTTTAAGGCTTGGGATAAATTAATAAGCGTGGAAAGTAAAAATGGTAATAAAGGCTTATTTAAATAATTTATCTAAGTTAATAAGCAAAGATGAAAGTAGGACCTGTACCAAATAGCATTCCCTAGGGCACGCTTATGCTAAGAATGGTAGTAATTGGTCAAATAGAAATCCAAATCACGGGGATTTGAAAAAGGGCGAACTAGATATTGTTTGGATGAAGGGCCAGTACCAACAGCATTTTCCTTATTTTTTTATGGACACACAATGATCTCGCATTAGCCTGAAGTGAGATGAGGGGCACGCTATGCTGTGCTTTGAGGTAATAAGAAGACCCAATAGGTGGAGCAAAAGGTAGCATGGGCATGGTGGCAGTTACGCGTGCGACTTCCATTTGGGTGCTCAGTAATTGCTATGAGTTCCAAGCGCTTAGTATGATGTCTTAGTAGAAACCATTGCCTTCTGTGTAGGGAGCTATATATGTCATCCGTATCCACAGTAGTTGCTCTATGCATCTTCCGTAGATATCATTGGCTGCTGTGTAGGGAGTTATATAGCAGTTGGCCCACAGTAAGGTCTATAGTGTAGCAGGCCGATCAAAAAGGGTAGAATTAGGGTCACATCCTAATTACTGGATTAGGAATTCAGCCTAATTAAATCAGAAAAAGTGAAAGCAATCAAAGTTAATCTATGTTGAGAAATATTTAATCGTATTTATTTCCAGTTTATCTCTTTCCTATTTCCTTTGTTATCCTTATTTATGCTAGAATTGTTGTAGAGTCTATTACTTTTATCTTGCTTAAAAACTCTAGTAATTACTATCATTCACCAGACTTTTAGTCTGACCCACTCCTCTATTTCCCCCTTAGGAAATCAAGGAAGAAGCTAGTAGATTGCAGCAGCTTGGAGTTCTTCTTGGAGGATATTTCTTTTGTGTACTTCTTTCATTTTCAGCTTTTGTTCTTGTATGAACTTGTTTATTTATGGGGGATATTACGTACTCTGATTTTGAGACTATGAATTTTTATAAGACATGATTGGTTTTGAATGTTGTATTTGGCATTTGACTTATTTTATGAATTAATTCTGAAGCCTTGTTTTAATTAAATACTTATTTAGTTTCCGTTGTTTTTACATATTTCTGTCTTGTGAATCTTAGTCTCTATTAGTTTCAGTTATACCTATAACATACCATGCCTTTCAATGTGTCCTTTTGGGTATATTAGGGGGTGTGGGGTGTTTCTGGCTGACCATTGTTAGGGGAAACCAATAGAAGAAAAGTTAGGAAACAAAGAGAAAGCTTAAGGAAATTTCAAGTCTTATTATCTAATCAAGGTGAATAATGATAGCACATCTCATGTCCGCTTACTTAACTTCGGTTTTATGATTAAATCCAAATCCTATGATTGTTTTATTCCATGTTTTGAATGATTGGTTGATTATATGTTTGAATGATGAATTATTGGATTTATTATGAAATTATTTAATAGGTTTTAAGAGTGAAAACATAGTTTATGACATCCATTTAACTTGAAATGTTGATATGATGTGAGAAACATTATTTTAGAAGTGGGTTTTTAATTTCAAAAATTTTCAATTAAGTATGAATATTTTAAGAATTTCTTAAGTGAAGAAAACGGTATATTTCGGGTTTTAATTATTAAAAATAATTAAATAACGTTTTTGATCTCGAAGTTTTTAATGTTAAAGAATATGATAATTCTGATTTATCATGAATTTTTATGATTTTTCCCAAGTGTTTAAAATCTTATATAAATTTATTATGCTAGAAAGGCTTAGTAATTATATTAAAATATTAATATAAAATTATAGTTTGCAAAAATGTTTGGGAATGGAATTTCTGATATATATAGCAGTTTTTCTCTAAAGGATTTGGTAAAGAAAGTGATTATCCAATAATCATTTGATAAAGAACTGGAGTTAGTGAAAAGAAATTACTTTATATAGAAAATTTACAGTTTTTATAATAATTACGGGAATTGTCATTGTCTCATCGATGCTACAACCCATATATGTCGCATATAAGCTTTACGATGTCAACCAATGATGCATATGATATCAACCCAGGTTGGTATGAAATGAATCGATGTTGGTTGAAGTGCGAAGTATAGCTTCGATGTCGACATTGATGTTTGCGATATTGGCTATCACGCATTTTCAATGTCGCATATCGATGCCGCATATATTCTGTTGAAGTAGAACCCAATGGTTTCGAAAAGAGAAGGATTAAGTGGTTTCGAAAGGTGTTTTTCCACATGTTTTAAATTGAACCAAGTACCTTCGAAAAATTTGAGTTTCTAAAGGTTTAATGCTTTCTGTAACAACCCAAAATTTAATCCATAATAATTAATTCGTTAATTAATTAGATAATAAATTAACTTTTTGAAATCATCAGAATTAAGCCACGGAAATTGTACCATTGCGTCCGTGGTAATTTTCTGGTCAATTTCCATATATAGAACGTCAGAAACCGAGCTAATATGACCAAGTTATAAATTAAACAAAATAAGCAGAAATATAACGGAAAAAAAAAATGTATGGTCAGGTCGACCGGCCGGTCGACCTGGGCAAGGGGGCGATCGACCGCCCGGTCGACCCGCCTTGTATTTCGGCAGGAGAACGAACATTAATTCATTCGAATGAATTAGAGGCCACCGAACATGTCATTTGCATCCTTTAGTTTAATCTGGTCCCTCCGTTTCTACATCCGATGGCTTCTATTTTGCTTATGACGTGGTTGCATCCTATTCAATCTCCAAATCCAATGGTCCGAGATCCACTTCTACACATTGGATTTGTAAATTATAATTTATTACCGTTAAGCATAGATTTTTATTAATTTACAGTATTTAAGTTTATTTTCTGTTATTTATTTCTCATTTACATCTTTTCGACGTTTTGGATTTTATACAAGCGTCTATTCTCTTCATTCTCCTTTTCTGCGCGTATGGATTAGAATAAATTTAACACGAATATGGATTTTATAAGTAAGAATATTGAATGAAGGAAATAAGATGTAAATTATAAAGACTGTAACAAATAATGGAATTGGACTGTAATATATAATGGAATTGGACTAAAGTTACGCCTAATTATAATTAGAACTAATTAAAGATAATTGGCATAGTTATAACCTAGAATCATAACTAAATAAAGTAAAAAAATGAAAGAAGCTTATTTTCACACTTAGACCTTGGGTTAAGTAATAAGCATGATTATAACGTAGGTTATAATAAGAAAATGAACATAATGGGGCTTATTTTAAGGCTTGGGATAAATTAATAAGCGTAGAAAGTAAAAATGGTAATAAAGGCTTATTTAAATAATTTATCTAAGTTAATAAGCAAAGATGAAAGTAGGACCTGTACCAAATAGCATTTCCTAGGGCACGCTTATGTTAAGAATGGTAGTAATTGGTCAAATATAAGTCCAAATCACGGGGATTTGGATAAGGGGCGCAACTAGATATTGTTTGGATGAAGGGCCGGTACCAACAGCATTTCCCCTATTTTCTATGGACACACGGTGATCTCGCATTAGCCTGAAGTGAGATGAGGGGCATGCTATGTTGTGCATTGAGGTAATAAGAAGACCCAATAGGTGGAGAAAATGTAGCATAGGCATGGTGGCAGTTACGCATGCGACTTCCATTCGGGTGTTCAGTAATAGCTATGGGTTCCAAGTGCTTAGTATGGTGTCTTAGTAGAACCATTGCCTTCTGTGTAGGGAGCTATATATGTCGTCCGGATCCACAGTAGTTGCTCTATGCATCTTCCATAGATACCATTGGCTGCTGTGTAGGGAGTTATATAGCGGCTAGTCCACAGTCAGGTCTATGGAGTAGCAGGACGATCAAAAAGGGTAGAATTAGGGTCACATCCTAATTACAGGATTAGGAATTCAGCCTAATTAAATCAGAACAAGTGCAAGCAATCAAAGTTAATCTATCTTGAGCAGTATTTAATCGTATTTATTTCTAGTTTATCTCTTTCCTATTTCCATTGGTATCCTTATTTATGCTAGAATTGTTGTAGAGTCTATTACTTTTATCTTGCTTAAAAACTCTAGTAATTACTATCATTCGCCAGACTTTTAGTCTGACCCACTCCTCTATTTCCCCCTTTTCCCCCTTAGGCAATCAAGGAAGAAGCTAGTAGATTGCAGCAGCTTAGAGTTCTTCTTGGAGGAGATTTCTTATATGTACTTTCATTTTCAGCTTTTGTTCTTGTATGCGTTGGTTTATTTATGGGGGATATTACGTACTCTAATTTTGAGACTATGAATTTTTATAAGACATGATGGGTTTTGAATGTTGTATTTGGCATTTGACTTATTTTATGAATTAATTCTGAAGCTTTGTTTTAATTAAATACTTATTTAGTTTCTGCTGTTTTTACATATTTCTGTCTTGTGAATCTTAACCTCTGTTAGTTTCAATTATACCTACAACGTACCGCACCTTTTACTGTGTCCCTTTGGGTATATTAAGGGGTGTGGGGGTGTTTCTGGCTGACCATTGTTAGGGGAAACCAATAGAAGAAAAGTTAGGAAACAAAGAGAAAGTTTAAGGAAATTTCAAGTCTTATTATCTAATCAAGGTGAATAATGATAGCACGTCTCATGTTTGCTTAGTTAACTTTGGTTTTATGATTAAATCCAAATCCTATGATTGTTTTATTCCATGTTTTGAATGATTGGTTGATTATATGTTTGAATGATGAATTATTGGATTTATTATGAAATTATTTAATAGGTTTTAAGAATGAAAACATAGTTTATGACATCCATTTAACTTGAAATGTTGATATGATGTGAGAAACATTATTTCAGAAGTGGGTTTTTAATTTCATAATTTTTCAATTAAGTATGAATATTTTAAGAATTTCTTAAGTGAAGAAAATGGTTTATTTCAGGTTTTAATAATTAAAAATAATTAAATAACGTTTTTGATCTCAAAATTTTTAATGTTAAAGAATATGATAATTCTGATTTATCATGAATTTTTAAGATTTTTCCCAAGTGTTTAAAATCTTATATAAATTTATTATGCTAGAAAGGCTTAGTAATTATATTAAAATATTAATATAAAATTATAGTTTGCAAAAATGTTTGGGAATGGAATTTCTGATATATAGCAGTTTTTCTCTAAAGGATTTGGTAAAGAAAGTGATTATCCAATAAGAATTTGACAAAGAATTTGATAAAGAATTGGAGTTAGTAAAAAGAAATTACTTTATACAGAAAATTTACAGTTTTTCTAATAATTACGGGAATTGTCATTGTCTCATTGATGCCGCAACCTATCTATGTCGCATATAAGCTTTACGATGTCAACTAATGGTGATGCATACGATATCAACCCAGGTTGGTATGAAATGAATCGATGTTGGTTGAAGTGGGAAGTATAGCTTCGATGTCGACATTGATGTTTGCGATATTCGCTATCATGCATTTTCAATGTCGTGTATTAATGCCGCATATCACTGCTTACCTATATCGGCATTAATGATGCCGCTAGTTTTCAATATATACTCTTTATGATTTCAATGTCGAATGTTTTTTATGCCGCTAATTTATCTTTTCAGCATTGACTATACTATGGCTTTAGTGTCGCTATTATTACTTTCGACATTGGTTTTGTGCGACTGCCGCTAGTTTATTATGTCGCTGTGTTTTGGCCATGATGCCGTTATAAGTTATTTTCAACACCGATTTTATACGGCAATGATGCCACCCAACCTAAATTTCAACATTCTCATATTTCCAAGATTTAAAGTTTTATATTATTCGAACCTATAAGTATGCCGCTTATAGTCGGTAACCTATATTCATTTATGATATACGACGTAAATGGTTTTGGTCTTATGATCTTATATTTTATTAATCAGATGCTTTAACATGGTTTTAATATAGAAGAGGTGTGATAACCCATATAGGCAATATCAATGCCGCACTTTGCCAATATAAATGGTTTTAGTGTATTTGGTTTCATTGCCTAAGGTTTTGAGGTGCGACAACCTCTAAGTGATTTCAAAATTCATCGACGCTATTTTATAAAACCATATACATTGGCATAATATATTTTGGAAAATAAAGAGCTATAGTATTCCTTGTTTTAAGTATGATTTAAAGGGTTAAATCAATTATAAAGATTTATGTTTTCAAAGAAATAAAAATGGTATTTAGCCAAGAATTTTACTAAAGAATTTATTTTTCTTGTCACCTTTAAATAAATTATGAAAGGATGAATTACCTCAGAGATTAGAAAACCCGATGGGATTGGTGTAGAGTCATACCCTATAGTTCAGCTGTTAGCCCCACATTGATATTAGTCCATAATTCCAGTGCATAGGGCTTCGTCAAGGGTAAGACTAAAACGAGGTTTACGTACATAAAGAAATACACAAAGATGAGGTAGGTTACTTGTTGACCTACAAAACTATTGGGGTCAGACTGGCCCTAGGAATAGTAAGTTTCAGACAGACCGTCCAGTTTTCTTCTAATAGTAAGTTGGAGAATTTGATATATCTTTTAGGCCCGAGTCAGCCATATAGGTTTGTGGTTACCTTGAGAAAACTATGATGTGGTGTAGATAGTCCATTTATATAAACAGATTGGTGATGATTACCCATGTCGTATGCATGCATATGATTGTTTATATTGTCAAGTTTAACCATTGAGGTTGCAGATGCTTGATTTATAAAAGACATATATTGAGGATACTAGTGAAGGGAAAACCCATTCCGCTCAACAACTCGGTCTCACTATATCTGTTAACTGAGATAACATATTATTATTTACACCAGAATTTTTATCTGAATCAAAGTTTTTGTTTTACCCCTTAAACTCTCAGGTACTCATTTGAATTATTCAAGAGTGAGGTTTTGTAACACCCCAAATTTTTGATAACATTATTCATAAGATTTAATTAGATAAATTAAATAGAATAATGTAAATGTAAGTGATAAGGGGATTGAGACTTGAATTAATTAAATAAGGGTCGTGCCTAATGAACTAGTTAATGGGCTTAAGAATGGGTTTTGGTTAATTAAGTCACATAAGGGTATATTAGGAATTGTCGTCCCTAGCTTCCACCCTTATATATATTTCATTCCCACCTTCTTACTTCCCATTCACGTCATTTTAAAATGCAAACAAAAATATAGAGAACGGTCGGCCATTAAGAGAAAGGGAAATTCAAATTAAAGCTAGAGATTCAAGCTTAGGGGAAATCAATCTCAATCCAATCTCCTTATCAAGAGCAAGGTGAATAATAATTCCATCTCTATTTCGGTTTTAAATCATATGTTTTTGGATTTAAGGGATAAATTCGTTTTTATGATATAATGGATGATGATATGCTTGATTCATGATTTATTTGATTTAAACAAGGTTGTTTAAAAGGGATTTAGCATGGTTTTAGGTCAAAACTGAGATTTAATGTTGATTAAATGCCATAGGAAAATTTTATGTTATGAGAAACATGATTTTGGAGTTGGGTTTCAATTTTGAGAATTTTCCAAGCTATGGAAAGATTATTATGAATTTTCAAAAAAAATATGGTTATTTGGGTTTATAATTTATTTTGGAAAATATATTAAGAATTTGGGTTTGAAATTTTAATATGTTAGATAACATGATTAAAGTGAATTTCTGGAATTTTTTGGGATTTTTCCAAAGTGATTTGCTATGCAAAATAAATTGTTTTAGAAGAGGGACTTCTTTGCAAAAATTGGAAGGGCTAGTTTGATAAACTTAACCGTGGTTTAGATCTGGATTAGCGACAGTTATTTTTGAAAAAGAATTTGAAAATTTTAAGGCAACAAATATGGTGTTGACACATGGCAAGTTAGTTAGAGAATAGTTTACTTAAACAAGAATTAAACCTAGTTTTGCTCAGAAATGTGGTTCCGCCTATTTAGGAAAGCGCCTTTCGACACAATAGCTTCAGCCTTTATCCTTGTCGAAACCAAATATGCCGAAACCAACACACAAGGTATCACTATGATGGTACATAGTGGATTGGAGATAGGCGGAAGTTAGAGTGTCGAAAGCATAGCTTCCGATGGGTCGAAACCTTGGTTTGTTTTTAAAAGATAAGCGCCTGCCTTTGTTTTAAGCCTTCGACAGGGTCGAAGCATAAGGTTTCGAAAGAGGTTTTAAAGGGTTTCGAAAGGGGTTGCCATTAACTTATAATTGCTTTTGACAGGGTTCCTTACTTATAAAAGAATGTTTTGAAAGAAGGGGTTCCAACCTAGTCGATACCCTGCTGCAGTTTTATAGTCTTTCGATGGTGTTGAAGATATCAATGTTGTTGGAAGATACTTTGTTTTATAAAGCCAAGCCACTTCCTAAATCTTTCGAAATAGGTTAGGGGTTTCAAAGGTGATGGTTTCGACTCCAACCTTCCAATGTTTTATCCAGAGGTTTTATGCTTTCGAAAGAGATAGTTCCAACACCATCACGTTTCCCCAATGTTTTATAAATTATAAAGGATGGTTTCAAAACAAATGTTTTTGCCTATATTAACTTTGACCCAGATAATGTTTTAAGTATAAACCCAATGTCTTCGAAAGGGGTACTTTCAATGATTTCGGAAGAGTTACTTTGAATAGCGTCGAAAGGGATACTTTTAACTGGTTTCAAAGCTAAAGCTTCTAAAGTTATATGCTAATACTTTAATGTATTCAAAAGGTTTCGAAAGGTAGATTTTAAGTGTTATCAGGCAGGAGCCTAGTGTTTTTAAGAGCTTTCGAAGGAGGTCATCCTATGAAGTCGAAAGCTAGGTTTCAAAGGTATCAAATGGTTTTATAACCCAAACTCTATTTTTGAAGGAAAAACCCATGGCTATATTAAAGGAGTTTTATAGTGGTTTTAAGAAGAAGCTATCTTTGATAAAGAAATGGGTTAAGGGGATTAATCAAATAAAACCCGCAGGAGTGTTATTGCTATGTTTTATATTGCTTCTTCTAATATGAATATATTTACTATATAATGGACCCATAACTGCATATTGGGGATAAAGGGTTGGAGAACTAGTTAGGTTAACCTAGTAGTGAATATAAATTGAATAAACTCCCGAATGAGTAGAATTGCATCCAGGAGGTCAGGAAGACCGAAATATAGGATGCTAAAATATAAAGGAAAGATATTGGCAGGGGCCAATAGGTTTAAAGAAAGCCCATGAAAACTATATGATATTGGCAGGGGCCAATAGGTTCATAGTTAGCCCATGAAAACTATGTATAAGAGAAGATGTCAGATAGACAGGTTCATAGTTAGCCCATGAAAACTATGTGAGAAGGAAGATGTCAGATAGACAGGTTCATAGTAAGCCCATGAAAACTGTGATTGGATACTGGCAGGGCCAGTAGGTTTGTAATTAGCCCATGAAAACTATATCCGGATGAAATATTGACAGATGTCAATAAGTTCCTGGTCAACCCGTGAAAACTAGGGTAAGAAGAAAGGATATCGGGGATTTAATAGGTTCCTAGTCAACCCATGAAAACTAGGGTAAGAAGAAAGGATATTGGGGTTACCAATAGGTTCCTAGTCAACCCATGAAAACTAGGATAAGAGTAATATTGGAGTTACCAATAGGTTCATTGTGATCGCATGAGAACTATGTAATTGGACAGGGAGTACTCAAATGTTTAACCGGTTATTAGTCATCCCATGAAAACTAATAGGTTAATAGTAATCCTAGAAATTATAACTGAGGCAGATAGTCTAAATTGAATGGAGATGGGTAATCCAGAATTAATTCAATTATTTTACATATCATCATAATATAGTATTTTGAATTGTTTTAACCATTGTGGTTGCAGTAGCATAGTATATGGTTTTGTAAAGGTTTTGAGATACTAGTGAGGGAAAACCCGTTCCGCAAAGTGGCGTGGTCTCACTAGATATCTAAATGATTTAAGACGGTAGATTATTATTCATACCAGGATTTATGTCTGACTCGAAGTTTATGTTTTCCCCTTAAACTCTCGGGTACTCAATTGATTTTGAGTAGTTTGAAAGTTGAGGTTTTCAGGTACCTCTTAAGACGAATAAGCTTCCGGAGACGTGTAGGAGGCATGATAGCTATTTGGAGTTCTCTTTTCTTTTGATTCCGTTGTGTTGTTTGTAATGGCAAAGTTGTTATTGCCTGTATATACTCTGATCATCCTAGGGGGCATCTTCATATGCCGCTCCGGGCGTGTGTTGTAATAAGAATATTTTCTTTGAATGTGGTTTACGAATATTGGGATTATGTAATGAATTGGAAATGTTTTGATATGGAATGTGATTTTGTTTGAAGTTTAAAATTTTTCCATACTCATATGTATCCGTGTATCAATGAACCTAACACCACCATATTTGGTCTCCGAGGATTATTAACTATGGATGACTGCAGCATCCGTAGCCATTAGATTTAGGCCTCCAACTAAGGGGATGTTATAAGTTGGTATCGGAGCATAGGTTTATGAAACTTTAAAAGAAAGTTAAACCTAAAAGATTTTCAAACGTAATCCAATGAATTTGAAAATATGATCGGGGGTTGGGTTAACACTATAGTAACGTACTTGTATTTGGTATGTGTGTGTGTGTGTATAAGTATGTGTTCCCCTTTATCTTAGACCATTCTTCTGTATCTTACTAAGGCTCGTATGCAGATTTACGAGAAAGAGGACATGGAAGCAGAAAACGGAAGAGGAAATCTAGGTGGAGGAAGCACCACAACCAACGGAAATGCTCGACCTAATACCAGGAGGAATCAAGGTCGACAGGCTAATGCTAATCCAAATGTTGAAGCCAATGTAGATGCTAGAAATCCGCCAGTAGATGCGAGGATGGTATACCAGTTGTTGGCCAATCTTTTGCAAGCTGGAGTTGCTGGTAACGTTAGAGGAGCTAATCCGTTGACTCCAATTGGGAATAACTATGCTAAGCTAAGCGGAGACTACACTGGTTTGGATGGAAAGCCGTTTGTTGGAACGGAGGATGCTGTTGAAGTAGAGAATTGGCTACTGAGTTGTGAGAGGATCTGTACTGATCTAGGCTTGGATGATGGGCAAAAGAGAAGGCTTGCCTCTAGACAGTTGCAAGGGTTAGCACTTCACTGGTGGAACAGTGTAACAGCCGGGGTATCGGAGGAAGAGCTGACATGGGATGATTTTAGGAGAAGGTTTGAGCAGAGGTTTCTTTTTGAAGTTGCTAAGTCTGAATTGATGAGAAAGTTTATGGATCTGGTTCAGGGATAGATGTCAGTGGTCGAGTATGCTGCTAAGTTTGATGAGTTGTCTATGGATATGCTTTGGTTGACACTGATGTCAGGAGGAATGAAAGGTTCATTCGAGGATTGAAACCTGAGCTTGCTAGGATGACTGTGACCCATATCCGAGATCCTTCTAATGTGGTGATGGAGATGGCCATTTTCCATGAAGAGTTTCTTGCTATTTCAGTGTTATCCCGCCTTTTGGCAAGGCTGTGACACCAACGAATTGACTGAAAATCCAAGACTGTCTGTCCCGAAGATCGGTTATACGCAAGTTCGCTATGGATACTAGTAAATCTGGTCCGAGTTCGGATCGAGCTATAATTGATGTGGCACGACAAAAAAAGCTGTGAAAAACAACATTCCAAATTTCAAGTCAATCCGAGTTCATATGCTCAAGATATGATCGATGCAACTCAAGTGATCACATTGTTCGTATCCATCAAGCAACCAGGAAGAAACCTCATTCGTATCGATCTGTTCGAATCCATCGGGTGCACATAGCTTCGTATCGATCAGGGGAGCACAAGTTCGTATCCATAGAAAGCGGCGTTCTTCGCATCCATCATCTCCAGCTTGTTCATATCGATCAACCAACATCCACTTCGTATCCATCAAAACCATACAAAGCCGCTACTTCATATCGATCGGCCAGTGATCGATACGAACAGAGCAGTTACAATCGATACAAACAGAGCAGTTACGATCGATACGAACAGAGCTAAACTGGGTCGATACGAACAAGGCGCATCCATAATACAGACTCGGTCGCTCGGCATAAAATGTGGATCGATCCTAAAAGCAAGCGCCACATCATCAGACATCACGTGCAGAACCATCGATACGAAACTATCGATACGAACAGCATCGATACGATTTCGACAGCCTTCGAAAAACCCAAACTTAAATCGATCATAACTCAAAATCTACAGGCCCAAATGCCACCGAATTTTCACAAGAGCTTGCGTACATCCTCAAGAATTATCATGATCGATCTCGACTCGATTGGACGAAATATTGATCGATACAAAGTTCGTTCGTATCGATCACGGATCGAGTGCAAATGGCGTGGGATCGATCATGTGGGCCCACCCACGTGAGAGGAGAGGTCTCCCAAGCTCTGAGCGAGATATTTGCAGCCTACGCCTATGAATGGCAACCCGGGACCTACAAAAAAAAGGACTTTTGACTCTTCTACGTCCAGACTCTACCGAAAACACTGTTGTACTCAAGTTTTACTGTTGTAATTCGCTGTAACCAGCAAGAAAAAGTTAATAAAGATCAATCATTTCATAGTGGACGTAGGTCATACGCCGAACCACTCTAAATCTGTGTTTCCGTGCGTTTTTCTTGTTTATTTTTGGTGTGTTTGTTAGATCTGCCTCCTTTTTTATTTATATTCTTCATTTTATCTCTTCGAACACATCCGAAGGGTGTTGTGCCCAATTTTGGTACAAACACTTGGGTGCTTTCACTAAGAAAACCTAGTTTTTCTCCTGCTTGTTGGATCTACTATCGATATCGGATTGCATAAATCTAAAAAGAGGATCCAGATTTCAAGTTTAAAGTTCTTCCATCCTATTCAGATTTGCATCAAGTCTATCAAAGAGCTTCTCTACCCATCATGGTTAACACCAGGACTACCTCAACTACCGTAGATCTAGAAGGACGGGATAGGCAGAACCCCGTACAACTACCTCCTGCCGATCAGAATGCTGCCGGACCATCAGATCCGCAAGGCCCTGTCACCAGGGAAGAATTATAATTGCTAATGCAAGAGCTTACTCAAAGCCGTCAGCAGCTCACTCAGCAACTGTGCGCCAACGCAGAATTAACCAATCGACTGAATCATCAAAGACGAAGGAGATCCAGGAGGGATTAGGCTTCTTATTCATCCACTGAGAGTTCGGCCTCTTCTGTCTACCATCATAGATCCTCACGCCCACGACTGGACGAAAGTTACACACAAGCCACTGAGCATCAGCGCACATTGAATCTTGGGCAACCGAGAGTTGGCCCATCAACCAGCCAACACACTGGACCCTCCTCCCGAGGAGGTGCTGCCCCATATCACATTATCGACAACCATACTACCACTACTACTGATTTGGGAGTTGATGCTCGGAACCGAACGGATCCGACCCACCGCCAACGCAACCATACTCATGAGCCTTATGTCCCTGAAGACATAGAACCAAGGAGGCGAGACATGGACCATCGACCGCAACCGGCCCCTCCTCGCATTGTGGAACCCGACCACACCTTGGCCCAACATGCACAAAATGTCCAAATGCCGGACATCCCGACGATGATCCGTCAAATGATCCGCGAAAGTTAAGGTCTTTCTAATGACGACTGTGGAATCTCCCGGAGTCATACCGCTTTTACTGATGAGATACTCTATGCTGAACCACCTCGGTGATTCAGGATGCCGACTTTACCCGTTTATGAAGGGAGCTCTGACCCTAATCAACATACCTTGAAGTACGAATGGTTAATGAATGCTGCACAAGCTGATGATGCAGTTAAATGTCGAAGTTTCTCGATCTCTCTAAGGGGCATAGCAACTATGTGGTTCACTCTTTTACCACCTCGATGGTTATTGAGCAGTTTCGCATGCATGTCGCAAGGCCGAAAGATGTTAATACTTTGTCTAGTGTCACTCAAGCTCCTGGAGAGATGCTCAGACGTTATTTGGAGAGATTTCATGCTATATGTGCTGAGATTAGTCACCCCAATGATAACTCGATCCTGATGGCACTGACTAAGGGGATCAACCCCAACTCCGAGTTCGGTAATTGGTTGGCCGGAAAACCTCATGCGTCATTGGATTGTTTCTATTCCAAGGTAGCCCAATCCTTGAGAAAGGAGGATGTAAAACAGTCTAGGAAGAAGGATGACGCAGGGCCCGGTGTGGAAGGAATCCAAAGCAATGTTGTTGTTAAACAAACTAGAGAGAGTTCCGGAAAAGTACAATTGAATATACAAAATAAACAAAATCAACAGAAAGGCAATAGAAACCAAAACAAGAAACGAGATCAGAATCGTGGGCCACGACGTCGGGCTCCTATGTTTGACAATTACACTCCTTTGAATATGTCGCTGGAAAATGTGTATTTACAGACCTACAATACTTTTCAGTATAAGAAACCTGCTCAAAAACAATCATCGGAAAAACAGATCCAGACAGGGAAGTTTTGTAGATTTCACATGAGCAATGGCCATAACACAAATGAATGCCGTCATTTGCAGGATATCATTGAAAATTTGATACGTGAGAAAAAGTTGGAGCAGTTTGTGCGGGCGTCGCAGTCCGGAGGTGCGGGCCCATCGAATCAAAACCATATGCCAAATCAGACAAGACAGGAGGAACCCGCTCGTACTGGCGGGAGGTTGGTGATAAATACTGTTAGTGGTGGTCCTCATCCAGCAGACCGAAGATGGAAGGAAATGGAGTCGTATGCCAGCTCTATTAGGCATGCGAGCTTCGAGTGTTGTAGTAGTTTGGAAGATGGGGCTCCGATCAAGCAATAGAAAACGATGACTGACCCATCGTGTTTCAAGCCCGAGATGCCGATAGAGTCGAAACCCCAACCATTGATCCACTTGTCATTTCAGCCCAAATAGGTCTTGCTTGGATGAAGAGGATCCTGGTGGACAGCGGAAGTTCAGTAAATATATTGTTTAAACGAGCATATGACCAGATGAAAATGGAAGCAAAGGATCTGAGGCCTTGTCAGTACCGCATCCATGTCTTCAATGGAAGTGCGACAATACCCACTAGGATGGTGGAGCTACCAGTGGAATTAGGAATCGCAGAACGTCGGAGAGTCCGGATACTACAGTTTGTTGTATTGGATATAGATTCGCCATACAATGCCTTTCTGGGCCGACCGGCCCTAGCCGAGTTTAGGGTTGCCATCGCCCCTTGGTGTCTGACTTTAAAATTCCCTACCGACAATGGTCGGAGTTGTTCAGGGAGACTAGGCTGCTGGACGAGCCTGTTATGTTGCTGAGCTGTGGGAGGCGCAGCGAAAAGAAAAAGGAAAGGGCATAGAGGAATCTCTCTGCGTCCTCTTTGCTGAGAATTGACAATTGATGCCTGGACCCAGGCCCGAGCACCCCAACCAATTCCCAAGGGATCTTGACCCGAGAGATACTGAAAGTGAAGATGAAAGTAAAGATAGTCAAGCTTCCCCGGTCGAACTGACGATCGATGTTCCGATCGACGATAATGACGATTCTAAAATGATAAAGATTGGATCTCAACTAAGCCAACGGATGCAAGAGGAATTTGTTGAATTTCTCCGGGCAAACCTCGACGCATTTGCCGGACGCACTCTGACATGTGTGGGATTTTGCCGGACATCGCGAGCCATGCATTGAATATCGACCCGCGGCATGTCCCAGTCAAGCAAAAAAGGCGTGGTATGGATCCAAAGAGATCTGTCGCCCTTAAGGAGGAGGTAGAAAAGCTCAAATCGAACGGGTTTATTCGAGATGCATTATACCCAAAATGGGTATCCAATCCTGTACTCGTCTGAAAGCCAAATGGAAAATGGAGAACGTGTGTTGACTACTCAGACTTGAATAAAGCTTGCCCTAAAGACAGTTTTCCACTTCCCCGAATCAATCGGCTCGTAGACTCAACGGCTGGACATGAACTCTTATCCTTCATGGATGCATATTCTGGCTACAATCAAATACCCATGCACTTGCCCGACCAGGAGCATACCGGCTTCGTAACCAAGATGGGGCTTTACTGCTACAAAGTTATACCTTTTGGACTCAAGAATGCTGAGGCAACTTATCAACGGTTAGTTAATCGAATGTTCGCTAACCAGATTGGAAAAACCATGGAGGTATATGTAGACGACATGCTCGTGAAGTCGCGATTCTCCACTGATCATATCAAAGACCTAGAGTCAATGTTTAATATCCTCCGAGAATATAGAATGAAGCTCAACCCGTTGAAATGTCACTTTGGGGTCGCATCCGGAAAATTCCTTGGGTTTATCGTCGATGCTCGAGGAATCGAAGCAAATCCTAAAAAAATCTGGGCCATCAGAAATCTTGAGACCCCAAGAACTATAAAGCAAGTCCAGAGCCTCAACGGGAAAGTATCAGCGTTGAGTAGGTTCATCTCAAAATCCATTGACAAATGCATTCCCTTCTTCGACCTGATCAGAAAAGGGAAGCGAAACTTCGAATGGACTACGGAATGTGAAGGCGCATTCCGAGCACTAGTTCAACATCTTTCCACACCACCCATTATGTCAAAGCCTGTTGATCATGAAAGGTTGTACATTTACTTGGTGGTGTCAAAGAACGCTATCAGTGCTGCCCTAATCCGGGAGGAAGATCGGATACAACGGCCAGTATATTACATTAGCAAACAACTGACCGGGGCAGAGAGAAATTATCCGAAGCTGGAGAAGTTGGCTTATTGTCTTGTTAGTGCCTCGAGGAAGCTCCGTCCGTATTTTCAAGCTCATCCTATCACCGTCTACACCGACCAGTTGTTACGACAGGTCCTTACGCGGCCTGAGACGTTTGGTAGGTTACTTAAGTGGAATATCGAGCTAAGCCAGTTTGACATTACTTACACTCCAAGGCGAGCTATCTAAGGACAAGTCCTAGCAGATTTCATAGCTGAATTCACTATCCCGAAGGACTTTCCCGAAACTAGTGAATCTCCCAAGTATATCTGGAAGCTGCATACTGATGGTGCATCAAATGACCGTTGCTCAGGTGCAGGGGTTGTACTTGAAACTCTTGAAGGTCGTTCTATATGCTATGCTTTAAAGTTTATTTTCATGCAACCAACAACGAAGCCGAATATGAAGCCCTACTGGCTGGATTGAAACTTGCCAGAGACTTAAGAATCATTGCTGTGGAAATTTATTGTGATTCGCAATTGGTCGTGTGTCAAGTTCGAAGGGAGTACCAAGCCAAAGGTCGAAGACTGGCTGCTTACCTTGCTCAGGTTCAGGAGATATTGGATCGGTTTGATTATTATGCCATTTATTGCATACCCCGAGAGCGCAATCAGAAAGTCGATTCATTAGCAAAGTTAGCTAGTACAGGTGAGGCACAACAAATGGGAATCGTTCCCGTGGAAACATTATCTTCCCCGAGCATCGATCAGATGGAAACAGATTGGGTATTTGAGGTCATTCCAAATAAGGAGTCATGGATGACTCCGTTCAGAAATTATCTCGAGCATGGGACCCTGCCAGAGCACATGAGTGAAAAGAGACAAGTTCTTCAAAAAGCTTCGCGGTTCACCATCCAGAATGGAATCATGTATAGAAGAGGATACTCTGTTCCTTTGCTCCGGTGTATCTCTCACGATGAGATCAAACGAGTATTGCATGACGTACACAAAGGAGAATGTGGCGATCACACGGGGGGCAAGCCCTTGTCAAGAAAGTGCTCCGATATGGATACTATTGGCCGAGCGTAAATCGTGATGCATTGGATTCAGAAAATGTGACAAATGTCAGAAGCATGCTCGAATTCCAAGAGCCCCACCTACCGAAATAACTCAGATGGTCAGTCCATGGCCGTTTGCAGTATGGGGCATTGACATTATTGGCTCTCTACCTCTAGCCAAAGGTGGTGCGAAGTACGCCATCGTAGCAGTTGATTACTTTACCAAGTAGGCGGAAGCTGAACCCCTTGCTACAATCACAACAAAGAAAGTGATTAACTTTGTAGTGCGCAACATCATCTGTCGGTTTGGTCTCCCGCATACCATCATCACTGATAACGGAACCCAATTCGACAGTGTTGAATTCAAGAATTTCTGCCAACGATTCCACATCTAGAAAAAAAATTCTACAGTTGCACACCCTCAAGCGAATGGATAGGTTGAAGCTGTTAATAAAGTTATAAAGTATATCCTGAAGAAACGACTGGAAAAGGCCGGGGCAAATGGGTCGATGAACTTCTTATGGCCCTATGGGCCTACAGGACAACCCAGAAATCTGCAACCGGCCACACTCCATTCACTCTTTCCTATGGTTCAGAAGTCGTTATTCCAGTCGAAATGGAAGTACCTTCTCATCGTGTGACCTATTATGATCCGAAGACAAATGCTATACTACTTGCTGATTCTCTAGATTTATTGGATGAGAAGCGTGGAGAGGCTAATTTGAGGGCAGCCGCATATCGGAGTCGAGTCGCCCGGTTATACAATGCCAAGGTCCAGCCCCGAACCTTTGAACTCGGTGATCTCATCCTCAAGAGAATTTACCCGGTCCCTTCACTTATGAAGCCAACCTGGGAAGGGCCATATGTTATTGAACGAAAGCTCGAAGATGGCACATTCAAATTATCGACCGTTGATGGTCTCACTCTACCGAGAGCCTGGAACAGCGAGAGTCTTCGTCTCTACTAAACCTGACAGGCTCTTTTTATTTATTTAATCTACTTTTCATTTGCAATTTGTTTATGCATTTAAAAATTTGAATTTGTAATAAGGCAACTAACTTTGCCATATTTACTTATTTCAGCAATAAAATGCAATCTCTTCGAGCCAGAGCTGTAGTTTATTCGAAATACGTCATATGACCGTCACTATGCATGGAGAGTTAAGTTCCGCCGTACGGTGGGATTTATTCAAATAGGGAGTGACTGTGATATGATCGGTCACTCACTAAGTGAAACCCGAGCTCGGGGACAAGTCATTACACTGAAGCTAAAAAGGGATTGATACACGATAATCCTCTAACTAACAACAGATTCCCAGAGTGCGAACTAGAGTATAAACCTGTAAATGCGGTTTCGAAGGGAGTGGATCCGTCCACCTAACGACTTCGCCCGTATTTGAACCAAGTTCGAGGAGGATGGATCCATCCATCTAACGACCTCACTTGTTAACTCAGGGTAGATGTGAGTCGACCATCCACAATCCTGATAGATCCGTCGTTCCTAGAGTGCGAACGAAGTCTTAAAGCCTAAACAGATGTGACTGACCGTCTGTCAGCTGACTCCAGACTCCCGGAGTGCGAGCTGGAGTATGAACATAAATACCAAATGGGTTTGACTGACCACCCATTAACTAACTCCGGATTCCCAGAGTGTGAATCGGAGTATAAACATTAAATAACCCCAGATTCCCAGAGTGTGAACTGGAATATAAACATCGAATAACTCTAAATCCCCGGAGTGCAGATTGGGGTATAAACGCAAGCCGGGTGCGACTGACCACCCACAAATCAATCTAAGTTCCCAAAGTGCGGACGAAGTTCTGAATATCAAACAGGTGTTACTGACTGCCCATAAAATAACTTAAGTCCCCGGAGCGCAGACGTATCTCGAAACCTTGTGCGGGTGTGACAGACCACCGATCTACAAGTGCAATCCCCAAAGTGTAGATGGAATCTCTAATGGACGAGCAAATGTGATTCGACCACCTGAACTCGTCTTGTTTCAATTCTGCTTCAGCGGAGTTTAGCTCGATATATTAAAGGCAATCAACTATTGTTAACCAATATTTTCAATTTCTCCCCGAAATTGGGGGCATAACTTAAGTTCCAGCCACTGATTGGGACAGTGCAATATCGGAATTCGAATTAGCGCTCGACCGCGACCCGAAACCGTGACTCCGGAACTTAGCAACTAAACCCGGGTCCGATTTAAAGACTAAAACTCCATAAGTATGTTGAATGAAAGTTCAAACAATGAAGCACTTTAACAAATGAACACAAATTGAGCTAAAGACAAAATGAAATTTTATTTCCATTGTTCTTTGGAAGAAGCAAAAAAAATAAGTACAAAACTATACCAAAAGTCTTACTAACGGGGGCCGAACCCGCGTCTATACACGGCCTACGGAAAGAAAACAAAAGTATATTCCTGTCTATCTACCAAAAATGAGCCGAAGAAACATATCTACTCTTTCTTCTTTCTCAGCTTCTTCTTCGGCGTTGAACCACTGGATTCGCCGCTTGGTTTCCTCTTTGAACGCTTGCCTTTCGGCGGATGATCTTCGATTGGGGGCATTACATCAACTTCCTCCTCTGAACTCAAGTGAATAGGGATGCTTCCCGAAGGCGGAGTCGGAGGGATATGATGAATGTTAGCAGGCGGAGGAGGCACACTTGTATCAACGATCGTTCCTCCCGGGGAGATCATCCGCAAGGGGGCTGGGCCAGGTCCCGCCATTCCACCTCCAAAGCCATTGCCCCATGCAGCTGCTTCCATCTCGGCATTAATTTCAGCCAGTATTTCCTCTTCATGCATTGTTTGCGCATCGCCAGGGATGCCTGCAGTTGGGGCCGAAGAACTAGTCATTGGTGCGCTTCCACCCATAACGAATGGCAAATCGGCAAAGATGTCACTGTGATGACCGAGAAGTTCCTCCATCATCTGCTCATCGAAAGTAAGTGTGCTTCCCTATGCTTCGTCAATTGGTATCGTGGTCATTGTGGTGGTCGCTTATGTTATGATGGCCTCCTGCGCATGATGTGATTCTTGAGTTGCAGAAGGCATGACCGATGTGGCTCAGATCACTAGATAAAAACAAAGGAAGTACTGTTAGTAATTATTTCAAGTAACGCTTCCGATTTTGAATAGGCATAAAAATGTTCAGAGTACCTTCCTTAGTTTGGCTCGCAGGTGGCGGAACAGCTTCAGAGACTTGCTCGCGAGCTGGAGATAACTGCGGTTGATACGGGTAATAAGCAGGAACGGGCTGAGGATCAACCGTAGATGTGGATTCAGGCTGAGTTGGCGCAAGAGTTTCAGAACTTATATCATGGTGCTCGACACCAGAGCCTTCTCCAGCCTCCGAGTGATGAGCGCCAAGTTTCTCCTTTTCATATGAAATCATCATATCGTATAGAACTTTCCATTCATCTTTGCTCAACACCCGGTTCTCAAGCTTGAACTCATCAACCGATTCGGTTTGTTGTTCAGTTTTCTCATCCTGCACCAACCGGCCCCAAGCATTATGCAGGTGTGTTGGATAATTGTCGAGCCAGGTTAGATCCCTATACTTCAGCACTCTGGCATTGTACGTAATAAGAAGATCTTCAATATTGGCCTCTAAACTGGCCTCTGCCATCTTAACTTCCTCCTCAACCTTGGCCTCAGCCTCCCGAACTTTAAGTACGGCCGCATCCTTTTCGTCCTGGAGCACTACAGCTTGTTCGCACGCCTCCTGGGCTGCTTTGTTTGCGTCGTCCTTTTCCTTGACGATTTCAAAAAAATTGGCTTTATGCTCGTTAAGTTCCTTCAACGTAGCATCCCTTTCAGCTATGATAGTGGTGTTTCGGTGGCCCATCTCCTCGACCAATGCGAAATACGTTTATCGCATCCTTTCCATGGATTGGTTTGCCTCGTCAGCTCTCTTGGTGGCCTCTATTTCAGATTTGCGGGAAGACCCAGCTTCATTATTTAGCACTTGGATTATATGGTCCTTTTGGGCGAGGTCGGTTTCTAGCTTCTCAATCACTTTTGCCCGCTCAAAGGTCACCGCTGATGCTTTGCCGGTAGTTTTCATCCACTCTCGATACTGGGTATATATGTCATGGATGTAATCATGCATAGTCTGCTCCACCTCGGCTGGAATTCTCTTTAAATTCGGGGGGAAGACGAAGCCATCGAAACAGATGTTAGGGAAGTCTTTTTTCAACTGGGCAATTTTGATTGCTCCTTCCCCAGTAGGCTCGGTAATGGCTTGTTCAATGACTATGGGAGTTTCGGCCTCTGTCCTACGGCGTTGTGAATCAGGCCTGGGAGCTTGATAAGATGGTTTTTGACATGGAGGCTCTAAGGATTGTTTCCCATGACCGGAGGGTGGTGTTGGAGTTCGAGGAGGTGGAAAGCATGATCGGGAGCGATATCTATATTCTATGTTTCTATCTCTCTCCCTCTCATAACGCTCTTGACTAGAATAACCGCGATCGCGGTCTCTATCAGCTTCCCTCCTACGGGACTCATAGTATGAACTCGATGATTGGCGTGCTGAACGGAGGCTTCCAAGCATAGAATCTCGCCTAGTCATTGTATCTATAGAATGAAAGAAAAGCAAAGTTAGTGATCTCTATATATGAACAACTTAAGACTGGAAATCGTGTAGTGTCGTGAAGTGTATACGTGTGTGCAACTCCCCGACCAACCAGAAATGTCGGCCACACTTGTGGGAAGAGACTCGCTTAAATCTAGAGCACTTTGAAGCCCTTCCAATCCGGTGTCATGTTGAAGTGACACATAGTCCGGAATCGGAATATCGACAAGTCCTTCAAAAGAATTCTCTACTTGCGAGGGAGGAGCCTCTGAAATTCTTACACTGGAGGCTGGCAAAGGCACAATTACGGATTTCCATCTCGAAGATTTATGACGCTTGTGTGCTACTGCCTTGCCTTTTCTCCTTCCCTCTAAACCCTGAAAACTATCAAAAGGCCCGGCTACGGGTTCATCGTCAATGGACGTATTTTCTTCGTCGCCCTCCTCGGCTGTTGCAACCCCTAGCGCTTTATGCTTCGATCATCTCGTCGAAGCTGCCCTAAGCATTCCCTCCAGCCTTATGATTTGCTATCGATCGATCAGCCCGACAATCCTTAAGTTTCTGTCTGTTAGCACCAAGTCTATATCTCTCATTTCGCTCGGCACTTCCTAGAGAATCCGTACTATTTCTATGAACTGAGCACCTTCGGGTCGTGGAATTGCAGCTGTAATGGAAAGAAGATATTAGTTTCAACATCAACTATGGTTATCTCATTAACTACTGAAACAATTGCAACACTTACGTCTGACCAACCATCGACTAGCAAATCCTGGAGGACATCAGACGTAGAACCACTCTGTCTTGAAATAACTAAGTCTGGTCCAGGATCCGGCCACGACTTGGCAATTCCTGACTACCTCTAGAAACGTGAACAAAGGACTATCTCCCCGACTCTTAACATTAAACAAGTATCTGACCTCGATCGGGGTCGGAGGTCGAAAAAGATGCTCCATGAATACAATGAATAGATTGTTCAGCAGCGCATATCCATTGGGATGTAATTGCGAGGGGGCGATTCCAAAGAAAGCCAACACTTCTCTAATATACTGGTTGAATGAAGGAAGTGTTCCAGCTGTGCACGAATGTCAATTGAAAGCTGTGAATCCTTCTAGAGGAGCGTGCGGCCTGTCATTTGGTCCGCGTAGTAATACGTCGTCTAATGATAGACCTTGCCTTAAGCATATCCGCCCTAGCATATCTTTGGAGACATTGGACGGCATAGAATCTTGTGGATTCGCAATAAAAGTTACTCCCGGCAGTTCATCCGGAGTTGGACCTATTACCTCGGCTCCAACGGCCGGCTTCTCTATTATTAGAGAAGACGAGCTTTGAAGCTCTGGCTGCTATGAACTTGTAGATTCCATAGCTAATGAACTCATCAAAAACCATCATTAGATGATAATAAGCCCGTGTGTTCCCCAGTGTGAAGTGCATGAATGTGTTGTGCAGTGCAGTGCTACATGATACTTAATAAATTATACAAAATTTAAGGAATGTTTGAACGACAAGACTTAGAATTCGATTGGAATGGCCGTCATCGCTGACCGTCACAACCATGCCATACAGGCTTAAGAGACCGATCTGAGTTAAAGTTCGCTAAATTTTTGTCAGGTTATAGTCCCATCGACGAGCTTCGAAGGGCAGTCAAATGTGCAGTTTAACAATTAGGTCCAGATATGCGAGGCAGCTCGTCGGAGTCAAGTGTTGGAACGTACATGAAATTTCGTATCCATCAAAGTCAAAACCTAGATCATACATGGCCAAAAACAAGTTGATTTCGTATCGATCATACAATCATTTCGTATCCATCGAGATTAATCACTTCGTATCGTTCAAGATATTCAATTCGTATCGATCGAGGCCAACCACTTCGTATCGATCGAGGCTAGTCACTTCTTATCGGTCCAAGCCAGTCATTTCGTGTCGATCGAAAAGTATTAATTTCGTACCCATCTAACAACTTAGTTTCATTTCGATCAGGAAGGCATCGGCTTGTTTTAATTCGAAGTGATCATTACGAAGTGGGAGGACCCTCTATTGATACGAAATCAGGAGGTGGAGATCGATATGAAACTTTACACTATAATCGATACAAAGTTAAGCATCTTCTTCTCCAATTCATCGATACGAAATGAAGGCCGAACTACCTTCTACAAAATATTTTGCATCCCTCCAAACACCTTCTTCTCCAATCGAACACGAAAACATCCCAGACCTTCCTCAACCTCTAATTCAACCATCTCCTCTACACAACGTTTGGCCATGAATTTGAATGGAATGACACGAGAATTAAAGTCTCATCATTTTTAGATGGGTTTAATTAGTTGATTACCTAGTTCGAATGGATTGGATTAAGGATTAAACAAGTTGAATGATCTGGAGACGAAGGCGGTTTTCTCTTCTTCCAATTCTACCGATACGAAGGCAAAGTGTGGAGATAAAAGCAACTGAATTTTTTTTTCTAAGTCCCAAAAGTATTTATATTAATTCATACCCAAGAAAGAAACGCTTCGTATCCCAGTTTTTGTACTGAGATAACCGGTAGCCCTCATCGATACAAAATTGGATCTTCGTATCCGACTAGATCGTATCCATCCATGCATCGATACAAAAAGAGCACTAGAACCGCGTGACTCCATCAATACGAAACATCTATTTCGTATCCATCCATGCGAGTCCTATCGATTCGAAAAGTACAACGAAGTCACGTTTGCCTTACTCGGTTCTATCGATACGAAGCCTCCCGAAGAGACCATCATGTTCATATTGATAGCCATTGATACGAGAAACACAGCAAAGGCCTGTTGAAGCTACTTAAATCCATCGATGCAAAATGACAACTTCGTATCCATTACTCTGAGGTCCACTGGTACTTGTATTCATCGATGCGAGACACAAAAAAAAATGATAATCAAATCAACAAACTCGTATCGATCCCTATCGATACAAAGACAATTTTTTCAACTTTCGAAATCGATCCCGGAGAGGATCGATACGAAGGAATACATCAAAACAACCACCAAGTGTTGTTACAGCTCGAATTTCACATCGATTCAAGAGAGGATCGATATGGAATTCGATAAGAGAAAACTGGCAACGACTCGTGAACGTACAAACGTTAAAGGGAGCCAGGATAAAGTATGATTTATGTGCAACCAACTAACATTCAATTTTTAAGATTCACAGGAGTTGAATGTTCACCTAGTGACAATTACAACAACGGACGATAGTTTGCTACCATTCGATACTTAGTAACAAAAGTGCACAATACAACAATTGGCAGTCAACAATTCATATTACTGAAGATCAGTCAAAGGCTATATCTTTCGACGAAAAGACAACAACCATTCAACAAGTCAGATAGAAATGTTCAGAATGAAGATTGCAACTTTTCAAAGCACGTCATGTTCTCACAAGACGTACTTCGAGGGGCAAATGTTATTCCGCCTTTTGGCAAGGCCGTGACACCAAGGAATTGATTGAAAATCCAAGATAGTCCGTCCCGAAGATCGGTTATACGCAGGTTCGCTATGGATACTGGTAAATTTGGTCCGAGTCCGGATCGAGCTACAATTGATGTGGCATGACAAACAAAGCTATGAAAGCCAACGTTCCAAATTTTTAAGTCAATCTGAGTTCGTATGCTCAAGATATGATCGATGCAACTCAAGTGATCACATTGTTCGTATCCATCAAGCCACCAGGAAGAAACCTCATTCGTATTGATCTGTTCGAATCCATCGGGCGCACATAGCTTCGTATCGATTAGGGGAGCACAAGTTTGTATCCATAGAAAGCAGCGTTCTTTGCATTCATCATCTCTAGCTTTCTCGTATTGATCAACCAACATCCACTTTGTATCCATCGAAACCATACAAAGCCGCTACTTCGTATCGATCGGCCAGTGATCGATACGAATAGAGCAGTGACGATCGATATGAACAGAGCAGTTACAATTGATACGAATAAGGCACGTCCATAATACAGACTCGGTCGCTCGGTATAAAATATGGATCGATCCTAAAAGCAAGCGCCACTCATCAGACATCATGTGCAGAACCATCGATATGAAACTATCGATACGATTTCGACAGCCTTCGAAAAACCCAAACTTGCATCGATCATAACTCAAAATCTACAAGTCCAAATGCCACCAAATTTTCACAGGAGCTTGCGTACATCCTCAAGAATGATCATGATCGATCTCGACTCGATTGGACGAAATATTAATCGATATGAAGTTCGTTCGTATCGATCACGATTCGAGTGCAAATGGCATGGGATCGATCATGTGGGCCCACCCACGTAAGAGAGAGGTCTCCCGAGATCTGAGCGAGATATTTGTAGCCTACGCCTATGAATGGCAACCCGGGACCTATAGAAAAAGGACTTTTGACTCTTCTATGTCCAGACTCTGCTGAAAACACTGTTGTACTCAAGTTTTACTGTTGTAATTCGCTATAACCAGCAAGCAAAAGTTAATAAAGATCAATCATTTCATAGTGGACTTAGGCCATATGCCGAACCACTCTAAATCTATGTGTTTCCATGCGTTTTTCTTGTTTATTTTTGGTGTGTATGTTAGATCTGCCTCCTTTTTCATTAATATTCTTCATTTTATCTCTTCAAACACATCTGAAGGGTGTTGTGCCCAATTTTGGTACAAACATTCAGCTAGAGAGAAGCCAGTTGAATCCCAGGGTCCTCAGGGAAAGAAGAGGAAATTCTTTAAGAAGAAGGGAGCCCAGAAAGGGGAGGCTACCAGAAGGCAAAGGCTAATTTGGTTTGCTATAAATGTGACAAGAAGGGTCATTATTCAAATGAGTGTCGGTCAGGCAAGGGGACGAAGGCTGCAGACAAGAAGAATGTATAGTGCTTTAACTGTGATCAAGTGGGGCACTACAAGAACTAGTGTCCAAAGCCAGTTAGGGCGGACAAGGGGAAAGTTTTTATTGTTGGAACATCAGCTAATCCCGCTGCAGCTGATAAAGGGAAAACTGTGATGGAAGGTACGTTTTTTATTCAGTGTATACCAGTTAGGATACTTTTTGATACTGATGCATCACATTCATTTATATCCCAGTGTTTGGTTAATAGGTTATGCTTAGAACCCATGTACCTAGTTACTTCCTTAAGGATTGCGAATCCAATAGGAAGGTATGCACCTTTGGGGATAAGATATGACCAGTTAAAACTTGATTTGTTAGGTCATAAGTTTGCATGCAGTTTGTATGTGTACGATTTCGTAGATTTCAAAATCATTTTGGGTATGGATTGTTTGAGGAGGTATGAGGTCAGGATATTCTACCAGGATGGGGAGATATCTTTGAGACACCCAGATGGTCGTAACCGAATTATATTCTCAGTAGAGAATTCTGACCAGAGTTGCTGTGCTTTGTTAAGTGCAATGGAAGTGGGTGAAGAGTTAAGTCAGGTTCGGATTACAAGAGAGTATGCAGATGTGTTCGAGCTAGTTACAGGACTACCACCGAAACGAGCTGTTGAGTTTCGAATAGATCTTGTGCCAGGAGCTGAACCTGTGAGTAGACCACCTAGTAGGATGACACCGACATAGATGTAGGAATTGAAGTTGCAGCTAGTGGATCTTGAAGGAAGGAATTTTATTAGACCCAACCGTTCACCTTAGGGAGTGGCCGCGGTATTCGTGAAGAAAGCAGATGGGTCCTTGAGGATGTGTATCGACTATCGTAAGCTGAACGAAAGGACGATAAAGAATAAGTATCCTTTGCCGAGAATTGATGATCTGTTTGATTAGTTGAGTGGAGCCAAGGTGTTCTCCCAGTTGGATTTGGCAACAGGGTTTCATCAGTTGAGAGTGGCAGAGGATAGTATTCCTTTAACTGCATTTCGAACTAGATATGGTTCGTATGAGTGGTTAGTGATGCCATTCGGATTGATGAATGCACCTACTTTCTTTGTGGATTTGATGAATCGAGTCTTTCGAGAGTATTTGGATAGATTCATGTTGGTGTTTATAGATGACATTTTGGTATACTTTAAGGATGAGAGAGAGCATGAAGATCATCTTAGAGTTGTGTTAAAGACGCTGAGGCAAAATCAGCTAAAGGCAAAGTTTTCCAAGTGTCATTTTTGAAAGAAAGAGGTTAAATTTCTTGGTCATGTGGTTTCAGAGAAAGGATTGTCAATCGATCCAGATAAGATCGAAGTTGTGAACAATTAGAGAGACCAAAAAAGGTGACCGAGATCAGAAGTTCTCTTGGACTTGCTGTCTATTACCGAAGATTCATTAAGGATTTTTCACGGATAGCGACGCATTTGACTAAGCTTACCAGGAAGGAAGTGAAGTTTGTTTGATCCGACAAATGTGAGGAAGCATTCCTTAAGTTAAAATATTTTTTGACCAATGCTCTAGTGTTAGTAGTTCCAGATTGTAACCGGGGGTTGGTAGTATACACAGATGCGTGTGGGACTGGATTGGGAGCAGTGTGCAGAAGGGCAAAGTCATTGCTTACGCATCTAGGAAGCTTAGACCGCACGAAGTAAGATACCATACTCATGATTTGGAGTTGGCAGTGGTGATTTTTGCCTTGAAGATTTGGAGGCATTATCTTTTGGGGGAGAGATTTGAGTTATATACCAATCATAAGTCTTTGAGATATCTATTCTCTCAGTAGGAGTTGAATATGCGACAGTAGAGGTGGCTGGAATTTTTGGCTGCTTATGATTTTGGTATAGAGTATACCCCAGGGAAATGAAAAAAAGTAGCAGATGCTCTCAGCAGAAGACATCAGAATGTGGTGCCGGCTATGTTGATAGAATGGAAAGATCTAGAAGCTTTAGCCTGTTATGGAGTGCAGTTAAGATCAACTGCTAGTTCTAGTCAGAGTACTGTCATGTTGTCTTGTTAAGAAGTTCGACCAGTGTTGATCGAGAGAATTGCTTCTAAACAGAAGGAGGATCCATTATTAGCTGAGAGGATTAGAAGGCTTGAGGTTGGATCTGAGGTCGATGATTTGAAAGATTTTTGTCTTGACCGGAGAGGATGGTTGAGAAAGAAGGGACGGTTATGTGTTCCAAATGTGAAGAACTTGAGAAGAGAAGTTCTTGAGGAATGCCATCGATCCAAGTTTATGATTCATCCTGGAGGGACCAAGATGTATCAAGATATGAAGAGGAGCTTCTATTGGGAAGGCATGAAGAGGGATGTTGGCTTATGGGTTAGGCAGTGTGTAAACTGTCAACAAGTGAAAGCCGAACATCAGAAGCCGAGTGGGTTACTTCAGCCTCTAGATATTCCAGTTTGGAAATGAGATTCGATATCCATGGATTTTATTGATGGGTTGCCAAGGTCAAGAAGAAGAAATGAAAGTATATAGGTTATTGTGGACAGGTTGACCAAGAGTGCCCATTTCATTCCAGTAAAGTCTACCAGGACGGCACCGGTTTTGGCGAGATTGTTCATGAAGAACATAGTTAGACTTCATGGAGTTCCTAGTAGCATAGTCAGCGACAAAGATGCTTTATTCGCTAGTGAATTCTGGATGAGTCTACAGTATGTGTTAGGCACAAAGCTCAAGATAAGTACCACATATCACCCACAGGCGGATGGGCAGACAGAGAGAGTCAATAAGGTGCTCGAGGATTTGTTGAGGGCTTGTGTGTTGGACTTTGGTGGATCTTGGAAGGATCACCTACATTTGGTTGACTTTTCCTATAATAATAGTTACCAGACTAGTATAGGAATGACGCCTTTTGAATCTTTGTATGGAAGGCCAGGAAAATCCCCTGCATGTTGGTTGGGGACTGGAGACAGATTAGTCTTAGGTTCAGATTTGGTAAAGAAGGCGTTAGAGAAGATTGAGTTAATTCGAGAAAGGATGAAGGAAGCTCAATCTAGACAAAAGAGTTACGCAGATAAGAGGCGTAAAGACCTAGAGTTCTCGGTGGGAGACAGGGTTTTCATTAGGGTATCACCTATGAAGGGTGTGGTATGGTTTGGAAAGTCAAGAAATTTGGCCCAAAGATATGTTGGTCCATTCCAGGTTTTAGAAAGGATTGGAAAGCCCGCATATAGGGTTGAGTTGCCGAGCAATATGCCAGGTGTCCATAATGTATTTAACGTGTCTCATATTCACAAGTATGTGCATGATCCAGAGGCTACCAATCCTCAAACAGAGTTGGAGGACTTGGTGGTAGAGCCTGATTTGACTTTTGTTAGACAACCAGTTTGGGTTGTAGCGAGAGAAGAGAAGAGATTGAGGAACAAGACAGTCAAGTTGGTGAAAGTTCAATGGAGCGACAATGAGAAGGATTGTACTTGGGAGACAGAGGACAGGATTCGAGATACTTATCATGATCTGCTTTGAGGGTATGTCTATATTAGATTTATATAGATATTTCCTAGTTAGGTAGACAAGTATGGTTGTTAAGAGTCGTTACAGATGATTGTTATGTTTAATATTTAGTTCTTACTGAATTTCAAGGACGAAATTCTTTAAGGAGGGGAGCCTGTAACACACCAAATTTTTGATAACATTATCAAGAGATTTAATTAGATAAATTAAGTAGAATAATGTAAATGTAAGTGATAAGGGGATTGAGACTTGAATTAATTAAATAAGGGTTGTGCCTAATGAACTAATTAATGGGCTTAAGAATGGGTTTTGGTTAATTGAGTCACATAAGGGTATATTGGGAATTATTGCCCCTAGCTTTTATATATATTTTGTTCCCACCTTCTTACTTCCCATTCACGTTATTTTAAAACGCAAACAAAAATATAGAGAACGACCAGCCATTAAGAGAAAGAGAAAATTTAAATTAAAGCTAGAGATCCAAGCTTAGGGGAAATCAATCTCAATCCAATCTACTTATCAAGAGCAAGGTGAATAATGATTCCATCTCTATTTCGGTTTTAAATCATATATTTTCGAACTTAATGGATAATTTGTTTTTATGGTATATTGGATGATGATATGCTTGATTCATGATTTATTTGATTTAAACAAGGTTATTTAAAAAAGGGATTTAGCACGGTTTTAAGGTCAAAACCGAGATTTAATGTTGATTAAATGCCATGGGAAAATTTTATGTTATGATAAACATGATTTTGGAGTTGGGTTTCAATTTTGAGAATTTTCCAAGCCATGGAAAGATTATTATGAATTTTCAAAGGAAAATATGGTTATTTGGGTTTATAATTTATTTGGAAAATATATTAAGAATTTGGATCTGAAATTTTGATATGTTAGATAGCATGATTAAAGTGAATTTCTGGAATATTTGGGGATATTTTCAAAGTGATTTTCTATGTAAAATAAATTATTTTAGAAGAGAGACTTCTTTGCAAAAATTGGAAGGGCTAGTTTGATAAACTTAACCGTGGTTTAGATCTGGATTAGCGGCAATTATTTTTGCAAAAGAATTTGAAAAAGATAAGGCAACCAATCTGGTGTTGACATGTGGCATGTTAGTTAGAGAAAAGTTTACTTAAACAAGAATTAAACCTGGTTTTGCTCAGAAATGTGGTTCCGCCTGTTTAGGAAAGCGCCTTTCTACACAATAGCTTCAGCCTTCATCCTTGCCGAAACCAACTATGCTAAAACCAACACACAATGTGTCACTATGATGGTACGTAGTGGATTGGAGATAGGCGGAAGGTAGAGTGTTGAAAGCATAGCTTCCAAAAGGGTCGAAACCTTGGTTTGTTTTTAAAAGATATGTGCCTGCCTTTGTTTTGTTTCAAGCCTTCGACAAGGTCGAAGCATAAGGTTTCGAAAGAGGTTTCGAAGGGTTTCGAAAGGGGTTCCCATTAACTTATAATTGCTTTTGACTGGGTTCCTTACTTATAAAAGAATGTTTTGAAAGAAGGGGTTCCGACCTAGTCGATACCCTACTGCAATTTTATAGCCTTTCCATGGTGTTGAAGATATCAATGTTGTTGGAAGATACTTTGTTTTATAAAGCCAAGCCACTTCCTAAAGCTTTCGAAAGCGGTTAGGGGTTTCGAAGGTAATTGTTTCGAAAGGGGTTTCGACTCCAACCTTCCAATGTTTTACCCAGAGGTTTTCTGCTTTCGAAAGAGATGGTGCCGAAACCATCATGTTTCCCCAATGTTTTATAAATGATAAAGGATGGTTTCAAAACAGATGTTTTCGCCTATATTCACTTTGACCCAAATAATATTTTAAGTATAAACCTAATGTTTTCGAAAGGGGTACTTTCAATGATTTCGGAAGAATTACTTCCAATAGTGTCGAAAGGGATACTTTTAACAGGTTTCAAAGCTAAAGCTTCTAATGTTATATGCTAATACTTTAATGTATTCGAAAGGTTTTGAAAGGTAGCTTTTAAAGTATTATAAGGCAGGAGCCTAGTGTTTTTAAGAGCTTTCAAAGGAGGTCATCCTATGAAGTCGAAAGCTAGGTTTCGAAGGTATCAAAAGGTTTTATAACCCAAACTCTATTTTTGAAGGAAAAACCTATGGCTATATTAAAGGAGTTTTATAATGGTTTTAAGAAGAAGCTATCTTTGATAAAGAAATAGGTTAAAGGGATTAACCAAATTAAACGCACATGAGTGGTATCACTACGTTTTATATTTGCTTCTTTTAATATGAACATATTCACTTTATAATGGACCAATAACTGCATTTTGAGGATAAAGGGTAGGAGAACCAGTTTGGTTAACCCAGTAGTGAATATAAATTGAATAAACTCCTAAACGAGTAGAATTGCATCTAGGAGGTCAGGAAGACCAGAATATAGGATGCTAAAATGTAATGGCAGGGGCCAATAGGTTTACAGAAAGCCCATGAAAACTGTATGATATTGGCAGGGGCCAATAGGTTCATAGTTAGCCATGAAAACTATGTATAAGAGAAGTTGTCAAATAGACAGGTTCATAGTTATCCCATGAAAATTATATGAGAAGGAAGATGTCAGATAGACAGGTTCATAGTAAGCCCATGAAAACTATGATTGGATACCGACAGAGCCAGTAGGTTTGTAGTTAGCCCATGAAAACTATATCTAGATGAAATATTGATAGATGTCAATAGGTTCCTAGTCAACCCATGAAAACTAGGGTAAGAAGAAAGGATATTGGGGTTACCAATAGGTTCCTAGTCAACCCATGAAAACTAGGGTAAGAAGAAAGGATATTGGGGTTACCAATAGGTTCCTAGTCAACTAATGAAAACTAGGATAAGAGTAATATTGGAGTTACAATAGGTTCATAGTGATCCCATGAAAACTATGTAATTGGATAGGGGGTCCTCAAATGTTTAACCGATAATTAGTCAGCCCATGAAAACTAATAGGTTAATAGTAATCCTAGAAACTATAACTGAGACAGATAGTCTAAATTGAATGGGGATGGGTAATCCAAAATTAATTCTATTGTTATACATATCATCATAATATACTATTTTGAACTGTTTTAACCATTGTGGATGCAGGAGCACAGTATATGATTTTGTAAAGGTTTTGAGATACTAGTGAGGGGAAACCCGTTCCGCTAAGCGGTGTGGTCTCACTAGATATCTAAATGATTTAAGATGGTAGATTATTATTCCAACTAGGCTTTATATCTGACTCGAAGTTTATGTTTTCCCCTTAAACTCTCGGGTACTCGATTGATTTTGAGTAGTTTGAGAGTTGAGGTTTTCAGGTACCTCTTAAGACAAATAAGCTTCCGGAGACATGCAGGAGGCATGATAGCTATTTTGAGTTCTCTTTTATTTTGATTCCACTGTGTTGTTTGTAAAGGCAAAGTTATTATTGCCTGTATATACTCGGATCGTCCCAGGGGGCATCTTCATATGTCGCTCTAGGCGTATGTTGTAATAAGTATATTTTCTCTGAATGTGGTTTACGAATGTTGGTATTATGTAATGAATTAGAAATGTTTTGATATGGAATGTGATTTTGTTTGAAGTTCATACTCATATGTTTCTGTGTATCAGTGAACCTAGCACCACCGTATTTGGTCGCCGAGAATTAATAACTATGGATGACTGCAGCATCCGTAGCCGTTAGCTTTGGGCCTCTAAGTTAGGGGATGTCATAAGTGTCAGGGTTAACTAGGTTGGACGAATAAAGCTTTCGGAGATGTGCATGAGGCAGAGCTAGCTTTGCAGGAGTCTATCTATTTACGTATCCGTTGCGTTTTTATGACTTTTGTTTGTATATATGTAATGGCAGAAATTGTATCCATCTAGTAATTAACTCTGATCAACCAAGGGGCATTTTTATATGTTGCTCTTGGAGTATTTTGTAATAATTATATTTTGTCTAAACCTAGAAATATTTAGGATTATGTAATGAATATGAAAATTAATTAATGAAATATGAGGTTTGAAAAATTTTCGTGTTCCCGTGCTTTGATGTTAATAATACTATTAATTAAACTCAATTTATCACCGAAGAATAATACTATTGGTGGATGCAACATCGGTAGCACTTATTTTTGGACCTCAGAATGGGGATGTTACAAATATCAGAGCAAAGGTTTACGTAAAACTAAAAGAACCTTGAATTTAAAAGAGTTTTTGAAAAAATAATCCTAATGAATTAAAAAATGAGAATGGGATATGGAATAACGTTATAGTAACGTGCTTGTATTTACTATATGTAAGTATATATATCTTATCTCTATTCTCTCCCCTCTCTTAGACCGTTCTTTCATATCTTACTATGGTTCGAATGCAGATTTAAGAAAAGTAAGATAAGGAGGTAGGAAACGGAAGAGTTAATCTAGATGAAGGAAGCACCACAACTAATGGAAATGTCAGGCCTAATGCTAGGAGAAATTCGGGTCGACGAATAGCTGCTAATGTGGGTGCTGGAACTCCACCAGTGGATATGAGAGCTACGTATCAATTCTTTGATAACATGATACAAGTAGGAGCTGCAGCTGGATTAGTTGGTGGTAATGCCAAATGAGCAAATCCTAAATTTCCAATTATCAACAATTATGCTGTTTTGAGTAAGGATTATGCAAAACTTGAAGGAAAGCCATTCATTGGAACCGAGGATGCTATCGAGGTGGAAAATTGGTTGTTGCATTGTAAAAGGATTTTTGCTGATTTAGGTCTGAATGACGAGCATAAGAGGAGATTGGTATCCAAACAATTGCAAGGAGTTGCATTGTACTGGTGGAAAAGTGTAACCGTGGGAGTACCGGAAGAGAACTTGACTTAGGCGGAGTTCAAAAGGAGATCAAGGAGAGATTCATGTCTGAGATAGCCAAGTCAACCTTGCTTAGGAAGTTTGCTAAGTTAATGCAAGGAGACATGACTGTGTTGGAGTATGCAACAAGATTTGAGGAGTTATCTAGGTATGGGTATGCTGCAGTTGATACAGTGATTAAGAAAAATGAAAAGTTCGTCCATGGATTAAGACCAAAGCTTGCAAGGGCAACCTTGCTACATCTTCGGGATCCATGTGATGGGGTAGTCGAGATGGCTTGCAGGAATAAACAGATGCTTGCTTTCTTTAGTGGTAACAAAGCAATATTGACTCAGAGTGGGCAGAGTCAGAAAAGAAAATTCTTTCAGAAGAAGGGATCTCAGAAGTGTGGAGCTGCCAAGAAAGGAAAAGTGGATGTAATATGCTATAAGTGTGACAGAAAAGGATATTTTGCGAACGAATGTTGCTTAGGAAATGGAATGAAAGTAATTGAGAGGAAGAACATCAAGTGCTTTAATTGTGACCAGACGGGCCATTCCAAGAATCAGTGCAAGGAACCAACCAAGGTTGAGAAAGTGGAAGTGTTTGCTTTGGAATCAGCTTCCTTGAGACTAACAGCAGAGGAGAAGGGAAAAGTTGTGATGAGAGGTACGCTTTCGATTCATGGCATACCTGTTAGAGTATTGTTTGATATTGGTGCATCACATTCATTTATATCTCATTGTTGGGTAGATAAGCTTAATTTAGAGCCATCATACCTGTTACTGCCTTAAGGGTTGCGAATCCGATAGGAGGGTATACAACTCTTGGGATGAGATGTGACAATTTAGAGTTTGAGTTGTTTGGTCATATATCCACCTGTAGTTTGCATGTGTTTAATTTCATGGGCTTTGGAATTATATTGGGTATGGATTAGTTAAGCAAATATGATGCTAGGATATTGTGCCAAGATAGGGAAATATCACTAAGATACCCTAATACTAGCGATCGAATTATATACTTAGTAGAGGACTCGAATTTTGATGCTTGTGCTTTATTAGATGCAATGGAGGAAGAAGACGAGCTGAATTGAATGTTTGTCATTAGAGAGTTTGCAAATGTCTTTGAGCCAGTAACAAGACTACCATCGAAACGAGCTATTAAGACTCGAATAGATCTTGTACAAGGTGCTGAACTCATTAGTAGACCACCTATCAGATTGATACCTACAGAGATGAAAGAGTTGAAGGAACAACTGGTGGAATTAGAAGGATAAATTTTTATTAAGCCAATCAGTTCGCCCTAGGGAGTGGCCGCATTGTTCGTGAAGAAGCCAGACGGGTCATTGAGATTACGTATTGATTATCATAAGCTGAATGAAAAGACAATAAAGAATCAATATCCTTTGCTAAGAATAAACTTTTTTTATCAATTTACTGGAGCCAAAGTATTTTCTCAATTGGATTTGGCAACAGGGTTCCATCAATTAAGGGTAGTAGAGGATTTTATTCCATTGATGGCATTTCAAACAAGATATGGTTCGTACGAGTGGTTAGTACTGCCATTCGGATTGACTGCGCCTGCTTTCTTCATGGATTTGATGAACCGGACCTTTCGAGAGCATTTGGATAGGTTCATGTTAGTATTTACAGATGACATTCTGATATATTCTATGAACGAGCAAGACCATGAGACGTACCTTAGAATAGTGCTTGAGACATTACGGCAGCATCAACTGGAAGTGAAGTTCTTGAAATGTCATTTTTGGAAGAAGTGAAGTTCCTTGGTCATGTAATCTCAGAAAAAGGGTTGTCAGTAGATCCAACTAAGGTAGAAGCTGTCAATAATTGGAAGAGACCCGAGACGATGACCGAGATAAAGAGTTTTCTTGGATTAGCTGGCTATTATTGAAGATTCATCAAGAATTTCTCTCGTATAGCAGCACCGATGACTAACCTAACAAGAAAGAATGTGAAGTATGTTTGGACTGATGAATATAAAGAGGCACTCCTAATGCTGAAACATTTACTGACCAATGCACTTGCGTTAGTTGTTCTAGATGGGAATTAATATCTGGTTGTGTATACTAATGCGTGCGGAATAGGATTAAGAGTTGTGTTGATGCAAAAGGGTAATGTGATTTCCTACGCTTCATGACAGCCTAAACCGCGTGAATTTAGTTATCTGACTCATGATTTGGAGTTGGCGGCAGTAATCTTTACTTCAAAAGTATGGAGACACTATCTTTTGGGAGAAAGATTCAAGTTGTTTATTCTCTCAGAAGGATTTAAATATGAGACAACAGAGGTGGTTGGAGTTCATAGCAGCTTATGATTTTGGAATTGAGTACACACCATGGAAAAGAAATAAAGTCGCAGATGCACTTAGCAGAAAACGTCAAAATGCGGTGTTAGCAATGATATCAGAGTGGAATGATTTAGAAGCGTTAACTACTTATAGTGTGCAGTTAAGATCGACTGCTAGTTTTACTCAGTGTACTGCAATGATATCTTTCTTGGAAGTTCAACCAGTATTGAATGAAAAGATTGCTTCTAAGAAAAGAGATGATCCATTGTTAGCAGATGGAATTAGAAGAATTGAAATTGGAATCGAGATTGATGACTTGAAGGATTTTTATCTTGATTAAAATGGATGATTGAGAAAGAAGGACGACTGTTTGTTCCAGATGTTGGCAACCTAAAGAGGGAAGTTCTTAGGGAATGTCATCGATCAGAGTTTAAAATTCATCCTAGAGGAACTAAGATGTACCAGGATATGAAGAGAAGTTTCTTCTGGGAGGTTATTAAAAAGGATGTAGGCTTATGGGTAAAGTAATGTTTGAATTGTAAGCAAGTAAAAGCCGAACATCAAAAGCCAAGCAGATTTCTTCAGCCTTTAGATATACCAATGTGGAAATGGGATTATATATATAGATTTCATTGATGGATTGCCAAGGTTGAGTAGGGGAAATGAAAGTGTTTGGGTTATAGTGGATAGATTGACCAAGAGTGCATATTTCACCCCCGTTAATTCGACAAGGACGGCACCTATTTTGGCTAAGTTATTTATGAAGAATATTATTAGGCTGCATGGGATTTTTAGTAGTATAGTCGGTGATAGAGATTCTTTATTCACTAGCGAATTCTAGAAGAGTCTACAAGAGGTGTTAGGTACCAAGCTCAAGATGAGTACCACTTACCATCCATAAACGGATGGGCAAACAAAAAGAGTTAACAAAGTCTTGAAGGATTTTTATAAGCTTGTGTGCTAGTTTTGGAGGATCATGGGAAGACCACCTACACTTAATCGAATTTTTCTGTAACAATAGTTACCAGACTAGTATAGGAATGACACCTTTTGAGGTTGTATATGGAAGACCCTGCAAATCACCCGTATGTTGGTTGGAGACCGGAGATAGATTTATTCTTGGTTTAGATGTGGTAATAGATGCCATAGAAAAGATTGATTTAATCCGAGTTAGAATGAAGGAAGCTCAATCCAGGAAGAAGATTTATGCAGATATGAGATGGAAAGACTTAGAATTCTCAGTTGGAGATCATGTTTTCGTTAAAGTATCACCAATGAATAGTGTAGTAAGATTTGGGAAGTCAGGGAAATTGACATCTAGATTTGTTGGACCATTTCCTATTAAAGAAAGGATCGGGAAACTCGCTTACATGATAGAGTTACCGAGCAGTTTGGCTGGAGTCCATAATGTTTTTCGTATTTCTCATTTTAGGAAGTGTGTTCGATATCCACAGACTACTATCACTCTGATTGCATTAGAACAATTAGTAGTAGAACCAGAAATGACTATTGTTAGGCAACCAGTCCGTATCGTGGCTAGGATAAGAAGAAGCTGAGGAACAAGACAGTCATATTAGTGAAAGTCCAATGGAGTGACAACAAGAAAGACTGTACTTGGGAGACAGAGGACAAGACTAGAGACACTTATCCTAATTTGTTCTAATGGTATATTTTATCCCAGTGTTATATGTTTGTTATATACTTTATCGTAATTTCGAGGATGAAATTCTTTAAGGAGGGTAGTTTGTAACACCCCTAATTTTAGTTAACATTGTTTAGGACATTTAATTAGATAAATTAAATAAAATAATGTAAGAGGATAAGGAGATTAGAAATTTGATAATTATAATATGGGTCGATCCTTAATTAATGAACTAATAAAATTGATTAGAACATTAATAAGAAGGAGGATTTATGTGAAGGGTAAAATAGGAAAAGGCTACATTTCCTTCAGCGGCGGATCTAGAAAAGATTTCCAGTAAGGGCGGATCTTTACAAGTTATAAAAATTTGAGTCTCACATTCTCTATTTTTCTCACCAAAATCTTTATAAATATCATAACTTAAGTAATTAGTTCAAAAGAAAAATCTTGAGTAGGGGAAATATCTTGATTTTAACCCATATTTGGTCAAAATACCATGTAAAGTAAAAAAGGTCATGTTTTGAATCTCAGTAGGGGCGGTGGCCCCCTACCCCCTCCCCCCCGGGACTCCACTCCGGTCCACCACTAATTTCTTTAACGTACGCCCTTCCATTCTCATTTCCTCCCTCATTATCATTTATACAAACGAAAATAGAGAAGGGCTGGCCATTGTTAGGGGATACCAATAGAAGAAACGTTAGGAAATTAAAGAGAAAGCTTAAGGAAATCAAATTAACACTCAAATCCCAAGTCTTATTATCTAATCAAGGTGAATAATGATAACCTATCTCAAGTTTGCTTACTTAATTTTAGTTTTATGATTAACACTGAATCCTATGATCGTTTTATGCCATGTTTTGAATGATTGGTTGATTATATACTTGAATGATGAATTATTGGATTTATTATGAAATTATTTAATAGGTTTTAAGACAAACCTAGTTTATGATATCCATTCGACTTGAAATTTTGATATGATGTGAGAAACATTATTTTAGAAGTAGGTTTTTAATTTCATAATTTTATAATTAAATATGGATGTTTTATGAATGAAGAAAATGGTTTATTTCGAGTTTTAATTATTAAAATAATTAAATAATGTTTTGGTTATGAAATTTTTATATGTTAAAGAATAAAATAATTCTGATTTATCATGATTTTTGGTGATTTTTCTCAAGTGTTTATGATTTTATATGAATTTATTAGGCTAGAAAGGCTTAATAATTATATTAAAATATTAATATAAAATTATGGTTTGTAAAAATAATTAGGAATGTAATTTCTGATCTATAGTAGTTTTTCTAAAAAGGATTTGGTAAAGAAAGTAATTATCTAATAAGAATTTGATAAAGAATTGGAGTTGGTAAAAAAATACTTTATATAGAAAATTTACAGTTTTTATAATAATTACGGGAATTGTCATTGTCTCATTGATGCCGCAACTCATCTATGTCGCACTTGAGCTTTATGATGTCAACCAATGGTGATGCATACGATATCAACCCAGGTTGGTATGAAATGAATAAATGTTGGTAGAAGTGGAAAGTATCTCTTCGATGTCGAAATTGATGCTTGCAACATTGGCCATCGTGCATGTTTCAACGTCGCGTATCATCGCTAATCTTTGTTGGCAATATGATGCCTCTAGCTTTCAATATCGGCTCCTTATGATTTCAGTGTCGTTGTTGTCTATGCCATTAATTTACCATTTCAGCCTTGACTATACTATGGCTATAGTGCCGCCATTATTACTTCGGACATTGGTTTTATACGGCAATGTTGCCGCTATTTTCTTATGCCATCATGTTTTGGCCATGATGCCGCTATAGGCTATTTTTGACACTGATTTTATAAAATAATGATGTCGCTTAACCTAAATTTCGACGTTCCCATATTTTCAAGCTTTAAAGTTTTATATTATGAAAACCCATAACTATGCCGATTATGGTCGGCAACCTATATTCATTCACGATATGTGACATAAATGGTTTTGGACTTATGACCTTATGTTTTATTAATTGGATGCTTTAACATAGTTTCAATATAGAAGGGGTGTGATAACCCATATAGGCAATATCAATGCTGCACTTTGTCAATATAAATGGTTTTGTTGTATATGGCTTCATATCCTAAGATTTTGAGGTGCAACAACCTCTAAGTGATTTCGAAATTCATCAATGCTATTTTATAAAGGCATATAAATTGGCATAATATGTTTTGGAAAGTAAAGGGCTATAGTTTTTCTTATTTTAAGTATGATTTCAAGGGTTAAATCATTCAAAGATTTATGTTTTCAAAGAAATAAAAAAGATATTTAGCCCAGAATTTTACTGAAGATATTGTTGTTCTTATCACCTTTAAATTGTGATAGGATGAATTGACTCAGAGATTAGAAAACCAGGTAGGACTGGTGCAGGGTGACATCTTATACTTCAGTTGTTAGCCCTTAGCTGATATTAGTCCACAATTTCAGTGCATAGGGCTTCGTCAATGGTAAGATTAAAAGTATGTTTACACACAGAAAGGAATACACGAAGATGAGGTAGGATATTGGTTGGCCTGCAAAATCATTAGGATCAGAGTGACCTTAGGAACAGTAAGTTTCGAACAGACCGTCAAGTTTCCTTCTAGTAGTAAGTTAGAGAAATAGATATATCTGGTAGGCCCGAGTCAACCATATAGGTTTGTAATTATTCCAAGAAAACTATGATGTGGGACAGATGGTCCATTTGTATAAACAGATTGGTCATGATTACCCAGGTCTCATGCATGCATATGATTATTTACATTGTCTAGTTTAACCATTGTGGATATAGGTGCTTGATTTATATAAGACATATTTTGCAGATACTAGTGATGGGAAAACCCTTTCCACTCAGCGGTGGTCTCATTAGATATATATTAATCGGGATGGCATATTCTTATTCACACCAGACTTTTTGTCTGACTCGAAATTTTTGTTTTTCCCCTTAAACTCTTAGGTACTTATTTGAGTAGTTTGAGAGTAAGGTTTCCAGGTTAATTAAGTTGGACAAATAAAGCTGCCGAAGACATGCAGGAGGCAGAGCTAGCTATATAGGAGTCTATCTATTTATTTATCTGATGCGTTGTTATGACTTTTGTATGTATGTATGTAATTGAAGAAATTGTATCTGTCTAATAGTTAACTGCGATCAACCAAGGGGGCATCTTCATATATCGCTCTTGGAGTAATTTGTAATAATTATATTTTATTTGAACTTGGGCAAAGTTTGGAATTAAGTAATGAATAGGAAATTAATTAATGAACTTTGTGTTTTGAAAACTTTTTATGTTTGTGTGCTTTGATGTTAACGATACTATTAATTGATCTCATTTTATCACTGGAGAATAATACTATTGATGGCTGCAACATCAGTAGAGCTTATTTTCGGAACTTGGAATGGGTAATGTTACAACTTTCCTCCTCCATGAAAATTTCAATCCCTCCTTCAAGCTTTCAACACATAAGGAATGGTAGATGAAGTGAATGTCTAACTAATTACCATAGGGTAAAAATGAAATTAAAGGGAGGAACAAGCAAATACAGTAGTGTTAGTAGAACAGTCGAGAAAATCTCCCTATTTTTCTAAATTCTTAAGACTAACCTGATTTACAAAACTCTTAGTGAATGTAAATGCTAAAACACCTTGTGTTTTTGTACCTAGACTAAAGTGCCATTCACAGCCTTTTTAACAAGTTACCATTGGTGACGCATCCGACACGTCAATGCCCTAATGTTCAATTCCCCTTCCCCAGCACCGTTGCTCGGTTGAAGAAATTTGATACGTTGGCATCCGATGCGTCTGACGCCAACGTATTTCCAACCTTCCTCTTCATAACCAGCACCTCCTCCACACCATTCCACCAACCTCTTCTCCTCCTCTTCCCCTTCATCTCTTCTCGACTTTACACATTTTCGTCTACACCAACAATATCTAATTTGGAATCAGATTCCGACTACGAAGATGCATAAGATTTGGTTACTACAGCAACGTATTTGCATAGAAAAAGTAATGATACCGCCTAAATTCACACGCCAGAATATATTGGTTTAATGTGGGTGGAATACATACTGAATGGGCATGAAGAACGTTGTCAATGAAATTTTTGAATGAAAAGGCTTTGTTTTCTCTCGTTATGCCATAGGCTGCAAAATCATGGTCTGACTACAATGGAAAGCGTTAGTAACAGAGAAACGGTTGCCATATTCGTATACATCATAGCTGCAGCACTCTCAAATCGACAACTGAATGAAAGATTTCAAAGGTCAGGTAGCACAATTTCAGTTTGTTTAGATGTTGTACAATTACTCGCTATAGGTATTATTAAGCCAGATGACCCTCAATTTAATACTATTCTTGATCATATTAGAACTTCAAACCGCTACTACCTATACTTTAGAAACTGTGTTGGTGCTATGGACTATACACACGTAATGGCATACTTACCTGCAGATCGAGTAGTTCCATAAATAGGACTAAAAGGTTATGCCACACAGAATATCTTAACAGCATGCTCATTCGATTTAAAGTTTACTTATATTGTACCTGGTTGGGAAGGTACTACAGATAATAATAGAATTTTTAATTCAGTTGTAACTGATAGAAACTCTAACTTCCCTCACCCTCCACCTGGATAGTATTATGTAGTTAATTTAGGATATCAAATTCAAACTGGTTATTTACCACCTCATCGTAATATTGGATATCACATTCCTCATTTTTTGAAACCGCAAATCAACCAAAATCAATAAAAGGATATTTTAATTTCTATTATTCGAGTTTACGTATGGCAATTGAGAGAGCCTTTGGAATATGAAAGAAAATGTTTGTCATTTTGAAGAATATGCCAACATGCTAATTTGAAACTCAAGTAAAAGTTGTCGTATCTACAATGGCAATACACAATTACATATGAAAATACAACATGGGTGATCCATATTTTATGGCTTATGATAATTATCCCGATCTTATTCCAAAGGAATACCAGGAGGAATATTATAGTATGAGAACTACACCGAATAGAGCAACTGAACCGGTACAACGACAGGCGGGCAATGAATGGTAACAATTTGAAATACCATAAGATATTAAGTTGTTGCAACAGGGCAGCACTGATTGATTATATCATTTTATTTGTATTCTTTTTTTGCAAGGCAAGTCGGCAGTTACAATGGGCCGACCACTAATATATTTATTATTGAGAAATGAGATTACAAGGACCACTAGGAAATGAAGAAAATGAAAAATGAAACAGAAGGAGAAAAACAGACAGGAAAGAACGGCATGAAAGAACAGTAAAGGAGCAAAAAGAGGCTTGCAATGAAAATCAACCCAAAATCGCGCAAATTTTCAAAGCATACCCGATCATATCCTCTTTAAGATTGCTTGATAAAGCAAAGTGGCAGGCCGTTTAACCTCATTAAAGAACCTGGAATTTCTTTCTTCCCAAATGGCATAAATGAATTTTTCAGCAATTTCAAAAGCAGATCAGTCGAGTCATTTCTCCTTCTTGACTGGTTAAATATAGTAACCCATTCGATAGCGGGGTCCCTGGATGGCGTATGCAGATTGTGAGTGGAAAGAAGTCTTTTCCATAGAGAATGAACATAAGTACAGGCAAAAAATAAATGAGAAACGTTTTCATTTCTTCTACCACATAGTAAGTATTCAGCAGCCGAAGTAATTCCAGTTCTGACGAGACGATCACGTGTTTGCAAGGCATTGTTTAAAACTCTCCAAAGCATTATATTCTCTAAAGGCTTAGAAACAGAAGTCCAGACCCTCTTATACCAAGGAAAAACTATAAAATGTTGAACAGTTATCAAACCATGATACATGGCAGCTATAGTATGTTTGTGAATGGAATTCCAAAACGTATAGTACGAAGCAGGCATTTTATAATTCAAGGAAATGTCAGACCATAATGCAGAGATGATGGGAGAACTAGAATGAGGAAGAGAGACTTTACCATCATGAATGTAGGAAGCTGCCAGAGCATTCTCAGGGATGCCTGATAGTACTCGACTGTTGTAGTCAATGCAATTAGCCAATATTAATCCTTGGTTAGACCAATAGTGAACCGGAATAGAGAGTTCGGGGGAGACGTGACAAGAGGAAGGACCTTGTGTTTAATCTTAAGGAGACATTCCAAAACCATAAGCTATCAGGAGATTCATCCATGTTCCAGAAGTTCTTAGTTTTTAAACTGTAATGAATGTTCCATTGAGCCCAAAGGCTTGAATTATTATTTAATATCAGGTTGATATAATGAGATGTGGCTGCCGTGTTCCATAATTCTAGGTCAATAATACCCAGACCACCATGTTTGAGAGGAAATTGGAGTTTATGAAAGGCTATGGGAATGAGTTTCCTTGAGTAGGGGTTAGCATGCCATAAGAAGTGATTGAAAGCTGCATTTATCATGTGAATAATTTTTTAGGCAGAAAGAATAATCATACATAAAAGTCACCATAGAAAATCCAATAGATTTAACAATAATCAATCTACTAACCAAGGATAAATAAGATGAAGACCGGCTATTAAGCCTGCACATTATTTTCTTATATAAAGGAAGGCAATGTGCAGAAGTAATTCTCGTATCCGAAACAGGTGCTCCCAAGTGAATTTCATTTATTAAAAAAGGTTGGAGGCCGGAAAAGTGCTGAATTTCCAGAACTTCAGAAGGAGATAGAGCAGCAATTTTAATATGAGATTTATTCTTGTTAATTTTCAGACCAGTTATCAAAGAAAACTTATCAAGTGTATGCAGAAGAGTGTCAATGGAGGATTGTAATGGCTAAGTAAAAACCAAAAGATCATCAGCAAACATCAAAGAAGTGATATTGTGTTTAGCACATTTTGGATGGAAGGCCATATGTTTGAGAATAACATCAAGATTGATCATCTGAGTGAGGCATTCCATGACAGATATATAGGATCACCTTGCCAGATTCCTCGACCAGAAGAGAAGTAACCATAGCTAGATCCATTGACAAGGACTGAAAATTTAGGTGTAGATATGCAAGTGTAGATCCAAGCAAGGAATGGTAATGGAAAGTTGATTTTAGACGTAATTGAAATGATAGTTTCCCAGCGAACAGTGTCATATGCTTTTTGTATATCAAGTTTTAAAACACACCTAAGAGAAATAGTTTTTCTGTTGTAACCTTCCATGATTTCAGAAGATAAAATTATATTTTCAGCAATTGATCTATTCGGGAGGAAGGCAGATTGGTTGGCATATATAATTTCATTAAGACAACCCTTCATTCTAGTAGCCAAAATCTTAGCTATACATTTGTATGTGACATTGCAACAGGCCAGCAGTCTAAACCGAGAAACATCATGAGGCAGTACAGTTTTAGGGATGAGGTAGAGATTAGTATGATTAATACCACCAATGAGTCTATTAGTTTTGAAATTTTTTTGGATTGCCCTAATAAAGTCAGACCCAATGATATGCCAGGATTTTTGAAAAAATGAGCATTGTACCCATCAGGACCAGGGGAGCTAGATGTCTTCATTTCGAATATAGCAAGCTTAATTTCCTTAGGAGTAATTAAAGTAATCAATTCAGCAGTATGGAGGTGAGATATTGTGGGAGTGGAAATATTGGATAGGAGATGTATATCATTCTAGTCATCATCAGGCAAGGCTAATAAATTGGTAAAGTAATTGAGGAAGGCAGCATTAACTATCTCAGGGGTTTCATGAAGAACATCATCAAGGTCATGAATTGAATGGACTATCTTCTTGGCTTGTTTTAATTTAATGGTGGAATAGAACAGCTTTGAATTCCTATCACCATTTAGATCCCACTAGTATCTAGACTTCTGTGTGATCATGGCTAACTCATTATTAAGGCATCAGTTAATTTATCTTTGAGAAAGATTTCCTCAAAAGAGATAACATTGTCATTGGGGTTGGCTAGTAGAGAAATCTGGATATTATGTAGCTTTTCTCTAATATTAGTAATCTCAGAGTGAGCCAAATCAAACTTGCTGCTAGACCAATTTTTGAGAGCAACTTTAAGAAGTTTTAATTTTGTCTGGAAAATATGCATAGGAGTACCATATACTGGAGACTTCCAAATTCTTGCAACAGAGAAAAGTAATCAATATGGTCAGTCCATATATTAAAGAAGTTAAAATTAGACGGGCCTTTAGTTTCTGCTATGCACCAAGAAAGGATGATAGGGGAGTGGTCTGAAATGTTGGGAGGGGGAATTTGGCAACAAGATTAGGCCACAAGGAAAAGGCAGATGGATTGAAATATGCACGGTCCAGTTTACAAAAAATTCTGAAGCCAGAACGACTTTTGTTATTCTAAGTGTAATAAGCACCAGAAGATGGTATCATGTCTAAATTAGCTTGAAGAATGGATTGATTGAGGGATTGAATATCTCTGTACTGCAAAGGGATTCCACCTTGTTTGTCATAGTAAGAATGCATACAGTTGAAATCACCATAGCATATCCAAGGACTTGTAGAATTGTGAAGAGATGGTAAATGACCAAGAAGCTGAAGGCGAGAAGCTTTATTGTTATTAGCATATCTTGAAGTCAGAGAGAATTGGGAATTAGAAGGGAGGTGTGTAACTGCAAAATGATATATTGATGAGATGATGATATAATGGAAAGAGAGTACACTTGAGGATTCCATAGGATCAACAAACGACCATAGGGGGCATGAGATAAATTGTTAGCTTGAGACCAGCATGTATTTATAAGTTTGACAGCAACAATGGTGAGTTGACCATTGAGTTTCATTTCAGAAAGAGTAATAAGACTGAGCTTATTACAATTGATCAAATGTTTGATTTCATGTTCTTTTGCTCCAAGATGAGCACCCCTGACATTCCAATATCATATGTCATGCGTCATTGAGAGTTTAGAGATTTTGTGGCAGAGTGCCTAGTGATTCTTGAAGAACTGCTTTTTTTTTATATTTCTTATGGTTAGCTGTGCATGGCATAACTATCTCATTTGAGAATTCCTCACTAGAATTCATATACCCTTCACCAGTGGTTATGATATCAGTGGCAGTTTTTTTGTTGTGTTTCTTGTTTTTCTTGTTTATGGTAATCTTGGTGGGCTTGAAAATAGAAGAGGAGTGATCTAAAACCAGTTCATCAGAATTGGGGTCAGAACAGTCAGGGGGGAATATGGTGATATTGCTTGGTGGATTGAGATTGAGGTAAGGTGAAATAGGAGTCGTAGGGACCGAAGGATTTTGATAGGGGACTCGAAGCAAGGACCGAAGTGGGCTAGGAGTTCTCAAGAGAGGGATATTTGATAAGATTGGAGTTGAAGTTATAGTGGAGACAGAAGGCATAGTGCCTCGAAGAGAGGACTGAAGGGGACAGGGTACAATGGAACTGATCGAAGAGAGCAGTGGAACCGTAACAGAATTAACTGTAGCAGCAGTTGTAGAAGCCCGAAGTGAGGACCGAAGAGGAGAATGAAATTCAATGGGATGCAAAGGAAAAGGCTCCTTGTGATTAGTTGTAAATGTAAAAAGAGTGGGAGATGTGGCAAAAGTCGTTTGATGAGTTGCCGAATTTGTTAAAGGAATAAACACCAAACATGCACCAGATGTCAGTTGTGTGCATGTTTCCTTTCGTGCATTATCCGCGGGCAAATACAGGTCATTTTCTAGCACCAAGTTATCATCACTTACAGCATTACCATTTTTGTTTGTAACTTCTTTATTTGCAACAAGCATTTCTATCTCTCCCTCCTCCAAATCTTGCAAAACTGAAAATTTATTATTTATATTATTAACGGTGTATGCACGAATTTTCGCAGTCTCCAAGCTGCTTTCCTTTTCTTTATTCACAGCATGTTGTATATCATCCTCTATAATAAGGGGTCGAATTGAATTCAATTGAAGTTGTTTGTCATGATTAGGCAATTTCCTCTTCCACACTCTGGATTGACCACGCTTTTTATAATGAATAAATGGTTTAGCTGGAACAACGTCATAGGCTTCAACAACTTTAGTATGCAAAAAATTTAGATCGTGTGCTACTGTATCTTTCTTTTTCTATTCCAGATGCCTTATACAATTTGTTTTTTCATAGCCAAAAACACAACGTTGTGACCAAATTAGAGGTCCCCAAGCATACTCCACATGAACTCAATGGCAGTTCACTTCCCTAACATTAATATAATCTGGTAGCTCCTTGTCCGTCGAAATCCCTATAAGACACTTAGCATATTCCAACCTCTGCTGTGTTTCAGTAGCTTCATTAAAGCAGACAAGCCTTCCAATATGACAAGCGAGCCAATTGATACCCAAAAGCGTCCACGTTAAGTGGGGGATGTTGTAGAATTGAACCCAAATGGGAACAGTTTTAACTTGAGCCTGGACTTCACCAAAGGCTCGCTTCCACTGCGTTAGCATGAACATCTGCCCTTTGATAAAAACTGGGTTTGCATGAAGTACTTTAACTCTATCTTCGGCACATTAGAATTTAAAGAAAAAATTTGCTCCATCTGATTTGATTTCAAAATCTCCTTTTAGTTTCCACGGTTTCTTTAAACTTGTTACCACAGCCATGTAATTCACTTTAACACCCATGAAAAAACAAACTAAGTAATCGTTCCAAAAATTAATACCTTCATTGACCACTTCCCGAGGAGGGATCAACGCTTCACCATCATAGGCTAAGACAAAGTGCTTAGGGATATACGCACCCGCATTACACGGTAGGGAGTTGAACAGAGGAGACCAAGGCTTGCTCGAAGGTTGAGCAAGAGGGATCGCATTTGAGCGTTCATAAGTGATATTATAACCAGACAAGGTCAACGAAGGAACAAAAGATGTAGAGGGTGGGGGCAAGGATGGAGGAGGGGGCTCAGGAGGGACAGATGGGATAAGAGGGGCAGAAGGAAGAGGACGAACAAGAGGAGAGCAGGAAGGTACCGCCTCAAGAGCAGGAGGTAATACGACAAAGGACGAAGGGAGATGGGTAAGAGGGGACGGAGCGGAAAGAGAAGTACAAAAAGGTAAGGAAGGAGTAGCTACGAGAGGAATGGGAGCGGCAGGCATGGCAGAAAAAAATTTAATTTGGATGTATTTTAATCTATGTACTATTATTTCATTTTAATTAAACTCATATAACATAACAAAACAAATAATTAATTAACTATAAATCAATTAAATTAAAAATCAAAATTTAAATGCCCTGCTCAAATGCCTCATTCAGATACCCCGTTCGTAGCCACCAAAGCATTCCCTGTTCACCAATATTCCCTGCTCAAATACCCCACTACCATTCGTTGTAAATGCACCCTAAGAAGTAAGAACAGATCTCTTCATCAAAAAAAAAACAAAATAAATTAAGGTTAAATCTATTAATATCCTTTCAATTTCTTTTTCCATCCCCCGGCTGTTAAAAATATGAACACCACATTTAGTTCATTTTCCACCTATTTTATTTAGTACTTACCCTTAAATACTGTTTAATTCATTCATAGTGTTGATTCATTCTATATACATCTTCAATGTTATCTTCTTCCTTCCCTTCATCAATTCGCGATTTATATTTTTTCCTTTTTTATTATTCATCATTTTATATGAGAGTTTTTATTTATTTTGACCAGTACAATGGTAAATTTTATAAATTTTTAATGGGTTTTTCAAATTTGATGGTGCATTAGGTATTGAGTAAATCCTAATGCATAGCATCTTAGGTTTTGCTCGAATCCTAGAGGATGACAAACTAAGTTTCAAGAGAATTATATAACACACTTAGTTTTTTATTCTTTGTTGCTGTAAAAGAATACTTTCATTGTAAAATTGACAACAATCAAGTTGCTAAGTTAATTTGTCAATCATCATTTTCATAGCTAAATGAATAAGAATGTTGATTATTCTTTTTATTTGTCTTAAACAAAAAATGAAAAATAGATGCTTAGTTAATCCTATAGAGAGGTATAAATATAGAGTATTATCTTGGACACTCCATTTTTGGATATGAGAAGGCCAAATTTTATGAGCACTCCATATTTAATAAACTTGATATGAGGAGTACATAGACTTTAATTGAAATTATTGGTAGTGTCTGCTTTTCCCTTGTTAAAATCTTAAATATTCTTACCCTACCCACAGTAAAAGTAAAAAAAAAGTAAAAAAACTCTCTTCTCCTTACGTAGAAAAAATGGTGAGAACAAAGAATTCTTCACAATCGATGGAGCCAAATCCAAACATTATCGAGAATATCGCCGCAAGTTCAGCCAGTTTTCTATAATTAAATGAAACCCTAATTTGTTAAATTTGTGACATGAAATCGAGAAACCCTAATTCGTTCATGTTCAACTAATAAAATCATGGCATAATCGTGTCGTGTTTTAAATATTACATCAATGGTAGGTCGTCGGATGTTCTATTTTATTTCAACAAGGATCCGTCGACTTTTATATTTTTGTTCAGCCAAGATCTGTCGATTTTTATATTTTTGTTCGGCATGGTATTGCCGAAACTGAATTTTTCAAAACCAACTACATTTGTCAAAGCCAACTACTACTCTGTTGCATTTTGTTCCTAACAATGTAGTAAATGATTGATTACATTTGTTTGTTATAGTAAAAAATTAATATTTACATCTTCGACCACACGTATACCACCGGCAGCATCAAATCGCAAAAATTATCTTCAAAAAGAATGAAGAAACATATTGAAGAGGAAAGTCTAAATCTCGATGGCAATAACAATGGTAGTAGTAGCGGTGAGGATGAGAATACTCAATCCGATCATGATGTTGAGGAAGATTTAGAGGGATGCAATCAGTAGGAGGATATTGCTAATTAGCAAGCGGAGGAAAGCAAAGAGGAGAGCAAGTGTGGATGACGGGTTGTCTATAATACAATGCAGAATAGATCTTAAGGCTATTTGAACACTTGAGGGGATGAAGTGTATATATTATTTATTTAAAACTTACTTATGAATTTAAAACTATACCTACTTAAATTGCAAACAGAAGCCAATAATCATAGAATATGTAAATAGTATAGTAAAATGCAATAAAGTAAATAACACCGGGATTTTTATACTGGTCCGCATTGACCAACCCTACATCTAGTCCTGTACTACACCATACAGAATTTCACTATAACCGCTTGCTTTCCACAGGTGGCAAGAACACATTTACAATCTTGATTTCATGGGCTAGAAGATGCACCCACTTAATTTATTGGGCTACAAGAGCACCTTCTTCTCTTTAAAAACAACAGTAGAGTATGACAAGTAGTTATATCTTCAATACAGATTTGGTACAATGATCCTATGGACCTCCAGTAGCAATATATTGTTAGGAAATCAAATCTATGGTTTTAATGACAACAACTATACAATGAAAACAAATGTACATATATATCTACATTTACAGGAACTTGCTAAAGTAACATCACTAAAGAGACAAGAACAAGACTCAAAAAGAAGTATCAAGAGGCTACAAGTCGATAGAATTGGAAAAGGAATTGCACAGACACAGATACAGCAACATGCACACATTCAGACGTCTGAATGCACTAGCCAGACGTTTGAATGATTCCTCTGGTTTAAAAATCCTAAGGAAACAGACATCTGGTTAATATATCAGACGTTTGGAGAAAGTCTTTGGTTCACAACTCAGAAGAGAACAGACGCCTGATCCTGAACTCAGACGTCTGAAAGACATCCAGACATAAAACAGAAATGAAGACCAGATGTCTGGATAATAAACACAGACGTCTGAAATGCTACCATACACAAAAATATATGAAGGCCAGACGTCTGAGGTCACTTTCCAGACGTCTGATTATAGGCTCGACTGTGTATCTTCAAAGTCCAACTGTCACATCTGAAAAGACATCTTCGCTTCTCTTTGCTGCAACTCTTCATCACCATCAGAAGCGACCATAGAACACTTGTTAATGGATGCAACTACTCAAGGAATCTCTCTACAACTATATATATCATCAAGAATCAAGAGAAAGAACGAACCTGACTACTTTACTGACTTATGCTCTCTGATTATACACTCTATCATATACTCTTGATCTCTAGCAATCTATACTTGTATTCTACTCTTCCAAATATACATTTCCTCATAGACAATACTCTCTAGATATATATTGGAAGCTTTTTGTACTCAATAGTCAACATCCGTGTTATAGAACACATTCTTGACAAAGAAACTCTGTTATTGTAAACCTGTTCCTCCGGGTGAAGTGAGGGTTATTTGGTGAAAGGAAATTCCGAAGAGGAGCTTCGGGACTGGACGTAGGATGGGAGGTCCGAACCAGTATAAAATCCTGGTGTGATTATTTTATATTTACTTAGATTAATATTGTTTTAGTTGCATCATATGTTTTGCCACATATACTTGCATATACACTACACGATCCACTCCGTATAGACTTTCAATTGGTATCAGAGCCTGGGATTCTAGTGATCGTAACAACATCCTAGAATAAATGGTTATAAAGAGATCTACTCAAGGCAATGGAAAGAGGAAGAGCAATAAAGAAGAATCAAAGGAGAAAATAAACAATTGCTTCATGGCTAAACTCAGATCACAATCGGTATGCTTAGATTCTTTATGTAAAGATCTTTTGTTAGCACATGATGAATTATTAAAAGATTGTAAAACCTTGAATAAAGTTAATAGAATTGCTTTAGAAAAGTTAAAATATTGTGAGCAAGAAATTTCTAGTTTAAAAAAGGAAAATAAATTTTTGATAAAACAAACTAAATGTTTTGAAAATACCGTAGAAGAACTATTTCACAAAAAGATTTCCTACAAAAAGAAAATGAGCAGTTAGAAGATAAAAACAATGATCTTTTAGAGGAAATCAATGTTTTGCAAAATAAAAATACTATGTTTGATAAAGAAAAGGAAATTTTTTCAAAAGAAATTACGGATTTGAAAAGACAAAATGATTTATTACAATCATCTTTAGATAATTCAGAATCTCGAATTTTTCTTCTCGAAAATGAGAACTGTACGATAAAAAGGGAGAATTCTAAATTAAACAAGCAAATTGATATTTTGAAAAACAGTAATATTTCTTTTGAAAATAATAATTTTAACTTCAAAGCTAAATTTGATAAACTTAACACTGAAGTCACAAAATTTAATAAAGGTCAAAATGATTTAAACATGATTTTATCTAGTTCTAGACCTTTACATGACAAAAGTGGTTTAGGATATAATAAAACTGATCGTAGAAATAGCACTAGATACGCTTTCATGTATAGTAAAAATGTTAATACTAGTACTAAATTTCGACTAAAGACTAGATCAAATTCTTATAGAAATTCAAATACTGCTATGGCCAATAATATTTATAATTTCTCTAGAAGTACAAAATCATTGAACGGAAATATGAATAAAAATTATCTAAGTATTTGGGTTCCTGTTAATTGGAAAAATAGAGAAAAATACATTGATGATTATTTTGATATGGTAGCTAATAATGAAAATTATATTTATAAAGGTTCAACCACACCCAAATGGGTATGGTTTCCAAAGATCTAACCCCCTGGACCCTAACATAGTAAGTGGGTACCAAAAAATAATTTTTATTTATTGCAGGTACTTAGAGAAACAAAAGAAAAGATTTTGGAATTTGCAAATATGATTCCCTCATTCATTTTTGATAATGACAAAGGTGGAGAGATAATGGAAAGCACATATTCAGGGGGAGATTTATAAAAATTATATATAAGTACATTGTATAGTTGTCATCATCAAAAAGGGGGAGATTGTTAGGAAATCAAATCTATGGTTTTAATGACAACAACTATACAATGAAAACAAATGTACATATATATCTACATTTACATGAACTTGCTAAAGTAATATCACTAAAGAGACAAGAACAAGACTCAAAAAGAAGTATCAAGAGGCTACAAGTCGATAGAATTGGAAAAGGAATTGCACAGACATAGATACAGCAACATGCACACATTCAGACGTCTGAATGCACTAGCCAGACGTCTGAATGATTCCTCTGGTTTACAAATCCTAAGGAAACAGACGTCTGGTTAATATATCAGACGTTTGGAGAAAGTCTCTGGTTCACAACTCAGAAGAGAACAGACGTCTGATCCTGAACTCAGACGTCTGAAAGACATCCAGACATAAAACAGAAATGAAGACCAGACGTCTGGATAATAAACACAGACGTCTAAAATGCTACCAGACACAAAAAATATATGAAGGCCAGACGTCTGAGGTCACTTTCCAGACGTCTGATTATAGGCTCGACTGTGTACCTTCAAAGTCCAACTGTCACATCTGAAAAGACATCTTCGCTTCTCTTCGCTGCAACTCTTCATCACCATCAGAAGCGACCATAGAACACTTGTTAATGGATGCAACTACTCAAGGAATCTCTCTACAACTATATATATCATCAAGAATCAAGAGAAATAACGAACATGACTACTTTACTGACTTATGCTCTCTGATTATACACTCTATCATATACTCTTGATCTCTAGCAATCTATACTTGTATTCTACTCTTCCAAATATACAGTTCCTCATAGACAATACTCTCTAGATATATATTGGAAGCTTTTTGTACTCAATAGTCAACATCCGTGTTATAGAACACATTCTTGACAAAGAAACTCTGCTATTGTAAACATGTTCCTCCGGGTGAAGTGAGGGTTATTTGGTGAAAGGAAATTCCGAAGAGGAGCTTCGAGACTGGACGTAGGATGGGAGGTCCGAACCAGTATAAAATCCTGGTGTGATTATTTTATATTTACTTAGATTAATATTGTTTTAGTTGCATCATATATTTTGCCACATATACTTGCATATACACTACACGATCCACTCCGTATAGACTTTCATATATCTTTGAATTTTTTGAGGAATAGGATAAAACCAGAGAGAGAATGATATGAATTCAAGTACAAACTCTCTAATATTGTGTGGTTTGCAAATCCTTGGAGAATTAGAGTGAAAGAGTATGGATTTGCAAAGAGAATGAAAGAGTTTGCAATGGATTTCTCTCACAAATGTATGGATATGAAAGAGTAAGAGAAAAAGAGAATTGTTATTATGAAAATTCATTTTCCAAAGCTTTTAAATAGTGGTTGAAGAGACATATCGTTTAGTGAAGAGGTGGAGGGAAAAATCCCTTCGTTTGAAGTTTAAAAAACTGAAAACCGGCTAGTATGTCAACATACATGGAAAGCATATGTCGACATATAGGCTAGTATGTTGACATACATGGAAGGCATACGTCGACATATGTGTATTTAAAAAAATTAGGAACTCCAATAAGGTGTTGCAGATTTTCAGATATCAAATTACCTCATATTTATCGATAATTAATTATTCGGTTGAGGAAATGGTTGATGGTCTTCAAGTATAATTGCCATGGGGTCCTTAACAAAGATTCTAAGATTCAACTAACTACTCATCACTTCAAATACCTCTGTCTTTTCAACATTTGCATTTCTTCTTCAACCAGTTTTGTTCTTCCATTTACTTTGATTAATCTTCATATATAATTCATTTGCTTCCACTGAGTTCTTGTTTATCTCTATAAATGTCTTCATAATATAACTGGAAGTACTGAACAACTCAGAGATGTGTTAGTAGTAATATTTATATGGTTAATGTCATCGAACTCAATATTCGAGGTATTAACAACTTGACGGAGATTGAACCATTGAGGAGGAAGAATAAAGGCAAGAAGTTAATCGCACAGTCTTCAAGTCATACTACCGAAGCTGAAGCTCAACCGTTGTTGATCTTTGCTTACAAAGATCATATTGCTAATACCATTTGGAATTCGTTGGTAAATTTTTCACTAAATAGTTTAGCAAGTTGATTATTAATTATTATGTATGTATACATTGAATATCTTTTTATTAACATAGGCACCAAAAGATGAAGCTAGAATCGTCAAACTTCACAGCCATGTTAAAACCCATAAATGTTGGGATTTAACCAAGGAATGTGACTTTGTTAAGACTACAGTTGCTGAATCTAGATTTGAGCATATAATAATATATGCTTATGATAAAGTTGACAAGGTGTTGATCAATGCTTTTATAGAAAGGTTCTACTCGAAGACGAACACATTTCATCTCCCGTTTGGTGAAATGGGAATTACAATTGATGAATATTTTCATATTACTGGTCTTCATGTGGATGGAAAGGCAGTTACTGGACCACTTGAAGGGTCGAGGGGTATAAGTGATGAAGATATGTATGACTTGTTGGATAAGTGCCTTGGCATCGATTGAAAAACAGTTGACGATTTATTGGGTAGGGAGAAAAAAGTACGTTTGGAGTGGCTAAGAGCAACATTTGTTGGTTCTCAAGAGGAAGATAGTGTAGAAAAGAAAAGACTATATGCGATTACAAACCTATTATATACCATTGGCATGTTAGTTTGTGGTGATAAATCAGGAAACAAAATTTCTGTTTATTTTTTGCAATGCTTACATGTATTATGGCAAGTGCACACTTACTCCTAGGAGACCGCATGCTTAGGTTGGTTGTTTTACAATTTGGCTCAGGACTAGAAAAGGCGTACGTCAAATTGCTGGTTGTATGACTCTACTTCAGGTACGAGTAAGATAAAAATTATAATTAAGTGTTTTGGTATCTATTTATGATATGGTTCTTGTATATATTTGGATATATGAGCACCTCCTTATTTTTTGATGACATAATCAGCATATTAGCGCAGCGCATAGTGAGCGATGGTCGTCGTTTTATTTTGCAATGGAACCTAGCAACAATTTAGCATTTGATTTGGTCACTCTTATAGAGAAGATTGATGGCCTTAAAGCCATGGATGTTGTTCGGGATTGTCTAAAGGATATTAGTGATCATTATCCATTTCAGCGATGTGCGTTGTTCAATGGTCTCATTGTTTATTTTGAAATAGTAGCGTGGTATCTTCCATAAAGATTTCTTCATCAATTTGGATTTTTTCAACCAGTTCCTACCACCTCTTTCACTCTAAAGACCAAAAAATTAAATCTTTGGTAAAGTCATACAAGGCGTCCTACTCTAATTTAGGAGATTTTAGCTGGAGTGGGTAGCAAAATCATCTTCCTAACAAGAGTTTGACATCTAACCGTGTAGTATTCCCTTGGGATTGTGATTCAATGTACATGAAATGGTATAAGTTTGTGTCACATTTGTTGGTGGCTAATCCGCAAGTAAGATTCACCGAGTTAGTCCGAACAAGTGAGCAAAATTAGCTTGTTGTAGCATTGTAAGTTTATATGTTAACATAAGTAATTTCACATGTTATGTAAGTTTGTTACTAATGCAATAATTTGTACCTATAGAAAAGAAGAATTTTCTATATTGCAGACTTCATTAGACCTTGCACACCTACTGAGTCAATGTCGCAAGTGTTAGAAAGAGTTGAATGTATAGAGGAAGATAAACCACTTGAGATCTATGGAGAACATGATCATGTAGAAAAACATGTAGAAGGGTCAAAGGCGAAGAAAATCAAGAATAAAAAAGATGAAGGAATGAGTAAACATGGGAAGAAAGGTAAAAGTAAGAAGAAATAATGTTGAACTATGTTAGTTGGTGATGATTCATTTTAGGGGAGTGTGTGTGTTTGGTGATGGTTATGTATGTGTTGTCTTTGGTTATGTATATTGTTGATGAACTTATGTTTGTTGGTTGATGGTTATATATGTTGGTGATGGTGTAAATGTTGTTGAACTTATGTATGTTTGTTGATATTATGTGTGTTGGTGATGGTTTGTTGGTCTTATGTATATTTGTTGATGGTTATCTATGTTGAACTATTATAAGTTTGGTGATAAATATATTCTATGTTGGTGATGACTTAGTTGTTGGTGAACTTGTGTGTTGGTGATGGTTTAAATATTTTTGAACTTATATGTATGTTGAACTATGGTTAGGAGAAGTAAATATGTGAAGTAGATTGAGTCGAATGAAAATGGTTGGTGATGGTCTGTACATATTCAAGAAGACTGTAGTTCGGTGGGGGTTAACATTGTGAAGTTTCAGATTTGGTGAGGGGAAACCGAAGTTGGTTGCTTATGTTGATAACTTTCGCCAAAGCGATATATAATAGAGGGGTAAGCATAATATAATAGCAATAATGACAGAAGGATATTGAAAAAAAATATTAGTTCGACAATATTCCAATGAAAATAGGCAAAACTTTCAGGAAGGACACACCTATGTCGAATTTTAGTGGTACAGTCGACAAGATGCCACTGAAAACAGGTAAAACTTATAGGAATAACACCCCCTTGTCAAATTCCTCCTGTGCAGTCGAAACATGCCTATCGAACTCGGTCAAATCATTGTGGAAAAAATGCAAGCATAATATTTCGAAAGAATGCTGTCGTCGTAAACATTTATTTTCGATACATGCCTGGCGAAATTACTTTTAATTTGATAAATCCTCCTTCGAATGTTAGAAAATTTAGATTGTTGGATTATCGTGTACAACATTTAAAGCCACTAAAACTGTTAAACCTTTTTTATATACAAAAAAATTACACTCATGTAAAAACAAAATTAAACCATTATTGGTTTGAAACTAATGATTGTGTACAGACAAAATTACACCAAATTAAACCATTTAAAACCATTCAAACAAAATTACACCCATCCAATGTTAGTGCACAATGAAAAGTAAATACGTCCACCATTTCCAATTTACAATATAATGAATAGTAACCTATTATGCTTCAAGTGCATGTCCTTCATCTTCATGGTCCTTCATAAAAGCTAAATACTTATTCATTCTTTCCATGTACGGTTTGACCCAATCCGCTGTATTAATGTTGTAAAATTATTGAAAATACGTGAATTGAGGAGTATGCGGAAAAGAGAGAGTCCGGATGGAGTTCAATACCAACAAAATATGAGTTGTTTACGTGGCCCATAACTACCATACTATACTGGTTTATCAAGCTCACACAAACTATAGTGAGGACAAACGCACAACTCATATGCTTGCTTAACAAAACCACAATAGTGCTAAATGTTTCGTCTATAACAAATCCAGATTCAGACATCTGCATCCACTCACTAAACCCCAATAATATTCGTACATTGTATCCTATTCTTTATTTCTTCATAACCATATTCATCCCACATTTTTTGTACATGTTAGAATTTCGAAGTAATTTATCAGTCATAAACTCACATATAAAATTACAAGAATTTTCAGGTCTTCGATTATGGACATTGTAACAACCCACCCCAAAACATGCCTAAATTTCGACTTAGAAAAGGCCCATCGAAACTTAGATCCATTCTAAGGTAAGCTGTTGGAAGTAAAAGGAAATAATATTGCAGAGCCATAACTAAACTTTTAGAACTCATAGCGGATGGAATAAAATATAATAGCAAAGTGTACCCATTTATTTCAAAACCATAAAAAAATGTCATAGCACAAAATCCATATAAACCGTAATATAATATCCATTACAATAATTCTCTAAATCCATGGGTATATATAAAAGCAAATAATAATAAAAAATACCGCCACAAGCCAAGCTTCTCCATCTTTGAGCAGCATCACTGCCATCACTCCATCCTTAACCTGTGTTGTAATGAGGAGGGAGTCAGAACAACAAGTGTCTGGCGAATAAAAATCTTGAGTCTTAGATTTTCAGTACTTAGGCAGTATATTTCAAAATAAGAATATTTCTACGAACATAAAACCATTAAAATCATTTCATACTTCTTTACATGGAAAGGAGGCGGGTCCAACCACTTAATAGCTTTCGTTCCAGAAGTAGGTTTCTAAAATTCCATATCTCAATCATACGTCATAAATAGCTAATAATGTGAGAGACGGTACCCGAAACACTTAATACCTTTTATTGGAAAATAGATAGACTTTGGTCATTTAAGACCTTAATTAAGGCAGACCCCACCATTTAAGACCTATTTCCAAGGCGTGCTCCTTAATGGTACTATTTAGCTGACATCATATGGAATCTCATAGGCCACTTAATACTTCCAAGCGGAAAATAAGCAGACTCTGATCATTTAAGACTTGATTAAGGAAGACCCCATCATTTAAGATCTATTTCCAGAAGCGAACTGTAACACCCCGTAATTTTAGTGACATTATTTAGGAAATTTAATTAGTTAAATTAAATAATGTAAGATGATTAATAGATTGAGATTTGATTATAATCATGGCTAGCTGTGCCATGTTAGTGTGTAAATCAAAATGAGATAGCATGAATAAAATGTATTAGGAAAATAAGTGTTATAAGGGAGGGGTAAAATAGGAAAAAGGGCTCTCTAATACCCTAAACCCTTAGCCGTGAGTATTACTTCATTTCATTTGAAAATAATAAACAAACTAAAACAGTGGTCGGCCACCATTTTCAAGAGTAAGAAGAAGAAAGATAAAGGGAAGCTTAATCAACATCAAATTCATTCAAATCTCATATATTTAATCACAAAGCTAAGGTGAATAATTACTATATCTCACTTTTCTATATTTTTTGGTTTTAAGGTTAAATCTGATTTATCTTGCAAGTTTATGCCATGTTTTGAATGATTAAATGATTATATATGCTTGTTGATGACTTATGCATATTTATACGGATTTATTGATATGTTTCGATGTGAAAACCCTATTTATTGACATCTAAATGCCTTGTGATTTTAGATATAGATTAGAATAATATTTTAGAGATGGATTTCAATTTTCATAATTTTCTGAATTAATGTGGATTTTATATTAATTTTCTAGTGAGGAAAATGATTTATTGGGTTATAAATTATTTACGGCTAAATAATTAATTATTCGTGTATGAAATTTATATATGTAAGAAAACATATTGAAAATGATTTTTTGTAATTTTTATAGAATTTTCCAAAGTGTTTTGATGAATATATAAAATTATTTAAGGTATGGGACTTAAATGTTTTATATATTTAATTAAGTAGAAAGGGTATTTTGTAAAATAAAATTATTGTTTATTTCTGAAAATATTAGCAGCACTTTTGAAAAAGGTATTTAGCAACCAATGAAAATTTGACAAATAATAGCAGGTTAGTTGAAAAGTGCTTCTCTTTTAAGTTAAAAACAAAAATAACATGTTTTTAGTATGTTCCGCTACTTTCGGTACAAGGGGTTCCGACTAGGACGTTTCACCACCCTGCTTTCGAAAACAAGGCACATGGTATCAAGTTACTTGGTACGTATCATACTAGATAGAGGCAGAAGGTACGTAGTTGAAACGTTGGGTTCCGAAGGGGTTGGAGTATGCCTTTGTTTCAAATTAAAATAGCGCCTACTTTGCTTTCGAATGGATAGCTTTCGACACGATTGGCTTACGACTGTGTCAAATGTTTTTAAAGAATAAGTTTCGAAAGGGTTGCGCTCTTTTGTTTTAAGTAATGCTTTTGAAGGGGTCGAAACCCCTAGCTGCCACATTTCTACCTTTCGAAGTCAATGGTTTCGAAAGGTATACTTAGCATTTAAAATTAGCCACTTCTCCAATGCTTTCGAAGGGTGGTTTCGACACCATCACTTCTTTACTTAGGAATGCTTTCGAAAGGTAGGCTTTTGACTTAGATGATTTTATAGACCATTTTTATTCTGTTGAAGTATAACCCAATGGTTTCGAAAGGAGAAGGTTTAAATGGTTTCGAAAGGTGTTTTTCCACATGATTTAAATTGAAACCAAGTACTTTCGAAAAGTTTGAGTTTTTAAAGCTTTGATGCTTTCTGTAACAACCCAAAATTTAATCCATAATAATTAATTTGTTAATTAATTAGATAATAAAATAACTTTGTGAAATCATCAGAATTAAGCCACGGAAGTTGCATCATTATGTCCGTGGTAATTTTCTGGTCAATTTTCATATATAGAACGTCAAATTCTGAGCTAATATGACCAAGTTATATATATATATACATATATATATATATAGGCAGGTCGGCCGGTCGGTCGACCTGGGCACTAGGCTTTCGACCGCCCGGTCGACCCACTTCTGCTATTTACGAACGAACGTTCCAGAGCCTCAAGCTGAAGTGTTTTGCATTATTTATTTTAATTTGGTCCTTTTATTTTTGCATCTGATGGCTTCTATTCAGCCTATGACGTGGTTGCAACCCATTCCATCTTCAAAATCCAACGGTCTGAGATCAACTTCTACCCCTATAAATAGACCCCTAGACCTAACACTTTTTCTCATTCTAGGTTTTCTCCAATTGGGTTCACCTTTCTAGGAAGGACCCTAAATGGAATAATTTTTCCAAAAGAGAAAATCGTAATAAATTAAATTATTTTACAACTCCAAGTGGATCCGGGAAGACCGAAGGAAGTGCTTAGGACTAGAGGTGAGTGATTGTAATTATTTTAGATTTGTAGTTTTACTACGATTTTTGGAATAACCTTTTTAGTAGTTTATTTACAGTTTTTAGAATTATTTTCAGTCTATTTCCTTTCAGTTATTCATTTCAGTAATTTTAGTTTATTCCTGTTAATTATAGATTTCTCGTTTATTTACAGTATTTTAGTTTATTTACGTTATTTATACGTTATTTACATCTTCTTTCTACGCTTTGGATTTTCTTCTATTTTCAGTTTTCTTTTATTCCTCCTTCTTCTTCGCCTATGGATTAGAATAGGATTAACGCGAATATGGATTAAATTGTAAGAAAACTGAAATAATGGAATATAAGATGTAAATTTCAAAGACGGTAATATAAATGGAATTGGACTGAAATTATGCCTAATTATGACGTTAGTTGGACCGAATTAAAAAGATTGGTCTAGTTATAACTTAGAATTATACCTAAAAAGAGAAAAAGATGAAAGAGGCTTATTTTCACACTTAGACCTTGGGTTAGGTAATAAGCATAATTATAACGTAGGTTATAATAAGAAAAAGAACATAATAAGGCTATTTTAAGACTTAGGATAAATTAATAAGCACGGATAGTAGAGAAAAGTGTAAAGGCTTATTTAAATAATTTATCTAAGTTAATAAGCAAAGATGAAAGTTGGACCTGTACCAATTAGCATTCCCTATTAGACAAAACGGTGGTTCCACATCAGCCTGAAGTGAGACGAGGTCACGCTTATGCTAAGAATGGTAGTAACTGGTCAAATAGAAGTCCAAATCACGGGGGATTTGGATAAGGGGCACAACTAGATATTGTTTTGATGACAGGCTAGTACCAACAACATTTCCCCTATTTTCTATGGATACACGGTGATCTCACATAAGCCTGAAGTGAGATGAGGGGCACGCTTTTGCTAGAGTTCGAGATAATAAGAAGACCCAATAGGTGGAGCAAAAGGTAGCATGGGCATGGTGGTAGTTACGCATGCAACTTCCATTCGGGTGCTCAGTAATCGCTATGAGTTCCAAGCGCTTAGTATGAGTGTCTTTCGTAGACACCATTGCCTTCTATATAGGGAGCTATATATGTCATCCAGATCCATAGTGGGTGCTATGTGCATCTTCGTAGATACCATTGGCTGCTGTGTAGGGAGTTATATAGCGTCTGGTCTGCAGTAAGGTCTAGGAGTAGCAGGCCGATCAAAAAAGATAGAATTAGGGTTACATCCTAATTGCAGGATTAGGAATTCAGCCTAATCAAAGCAGGAATCAAGGACAAGTGCAAGCAATCAAAGTTAACCTATCTTATAAATTGAGTAATATTTATCGTACTTATTTCCAGTTTATTCCTTTCCTATTTGCTTTGTTATCCTTATTTATGCAAGAACTATTGTAGAGTCTATTACTTTTATCTTGCTTAAAGATTCTAGTAATTACTATCATTCACTAGAATTTTAGTCTGACCCACTCCTCTATTTTCCCCTTTCCCCCCCATAGGCAATCAAGGGAGAAGTCAGTAGATGTTGTTGCTTGGAGTTTTCTTGGAGGAGATTTCTACTATGTATTTCTTTTATTTTCAGGTTTTGTTCTTTCTATGTACTGGCTTATTATGAGGGATATTATGTACTCTGATTTTTGAGACTGAGATTTTGTTTCATGAGACATATTGGATTTTTAGACATGTATGTGGTATTTGGTATTTGACTTATTTGTGAAGCAATTATGAAGTTTTGTTTTAATTAAGTTATTATTTTAAGTTTCCGCTATCTTTTATATATTTTTGACTTGTGAATCTTATTCTCTGTTAGCTTTAGTTATACCTACACCGCACCATGGCTTTTAATGTGTCCTTTTGGGTATATTAAGGGGTGTGGGGTGTTTCACTTGGTATCAAAGCCTGAAGTTACAGGATTCCTAAAAAAATTATTTTTAAAAGTAAATTATTTTTTCAAAATAACTTGTTTTAGAAGTATTTTTTAGAAAAGAACTTTTAGAAATGATTTGAAGTATAAAAGAGTTTTTATAAAAATCCCCTTATAAGTCTAGTTCAATCTCCCTTTGACTCTTTGCTAAACTATCCTTTTCTTTTTGTAGAATGGCTGATGCCCTGAACCTTCCCGAGCGCATCCCTATCCCAGCCTGGTTTCGTAGGTACTTACAAGCCACGACTCCAGAGGTGCACTGGCCAGCACCCAATCCTGCACCAGCTGGTGGGAATCCCATCAACCCACCTACTGCCATCAATTTCTCTAAGCTTTGTAAAGATATTGCGAGTTTGGGCGGGAAGACTTTTTCTGGCAAGGAGACTTTTGTGGAGGCGAGAGAGCATGGCTTAGGGACACAGAGAGGATTTTTGGTCTTTTGGGATTGGATGGTTAGCAGCGAGTTCAGCTAGTCGCTTGGTAGCTGAAGGAGCAAGCATCTTATTGGTGGGAGGTGATAGAGTTGGAGGGTAGAAATGTTACTTGGGATGGATTCCGGGAGCGATTTGATAGGAAGTTTCTGTCTCAGGCAGAAGAGAGTGTTCAGTTGAAGAGGTTTATCAATTTGAAGCAAGGGAGTCTGTCTGTTAAGGAATACATCAATCAATTCAATGAGCTGTCATGGTTTGGTATGGAATTGGTGAACACACAGCATAAGAAAGCTATGAAGTTTGCAAAGGGATTGAATCAACCCCTTCAGGGACTATTGCTGACTCATGTACCGATAGGAGCAACTTATGAGTCTTTGGTCGAGATGGCGCTTATGTCAGATACAGTCAAGGAGGGAGAGTCTAAAGAGGAGGTTAAGTCAGAAGGTTCAAAGAAGAAGTGGTGGGAAAAGAATAAGAAGAAGAAGATGAAAGTGCGCTATGGATCATGTAATATGGATATATGATAATACATAGTGTAGTGATGATAATTATAAGGTAAATAGTGCGGAATATAAAAGCAGTATAGTAAAATAACACCAGAGATTTTTATACTGGTTCGGAGCACCGTCCTACGTCCAGTCCCAGACTCCTTCTGGAATTTCACTAATAACCCTCACTTAACCCGGAGGAATAGGTATATACAACCCTTGAGCAGCCGAACAAGGACCTGAGCAGCAGAACAGGATTTCGCCTCAGCAGCCGAAGAGGACTTCACACGCCTGAGCAGCAGAACAGGACTTCAACAAATACAAAAATACTTTTGACTTTGTGTGTTCTTAATAACACGAATTTGTCACTTGTAGTACACCCTTCCTATAATCTTTTCCTCAAGTATGATATGTGTAGTTGTATGTATATGAAGATTAGGAAGTTTCAAATTGCTTGAAGAATATGGAAATGAATACGTAAGCAATGAATGTATGAATTCAAGAGAGTAGTTAATTCAGAAAATATGAGTCAAGTATAAGCAAGTAAGTGAAGTGATTTGATCTTGAAATTCATGCATATATATAGTAGTTAAGGAGTTGCAACTGCTGGTGAAGAGTTCTCTGCGAATAGCAATGGTTGCAACCCTTGGGGAGGAAGAAGGCTATTCAAAAGACGAAGTGACTTTTCACAAAAAAATGACTGTTGCAGAATTCAGTCGACTGACTCAGGTCATTCAGTCGACTGAATTTAAGAACATGTACATATATGTTAAAATGCACAGATTCAGTCGACTGACTCAGGTTATTCAGTCGACTGAATTCTGTTGTTAAGCAAAAACTGCAGTAGCTCATTTGGTTAGAGTACTTGCCTTCCAAACTAGTGACCCGGGTTCGAGCCTCGCTCCATGCATTTTTTGAAAACTTGATTTTGATTAAAATATGCATGCAAGTTTATTTGAATGTGAATGATGATTCTTGAGGAAAGATTTTAACAAAGCACTAAACTAGACTCTATATACATATATGAACCATACTTTGAGTCGTTGAGTCCAGATGTTGTCGTAGTCGTAGATTCGTGAATTGTTGTGTCTTGTCAGCAATCAAAACCTATGATCCAACATTCTCCCCCTTTTTGATGATGACAACTTCATTTGCTACGGATGAATCTTTGACAAGCTTTGTTGACGTACCTCTCTCTCTGAATATATTTCTGTAATTGTGCTATAGACTTCTCCCCCTGAATCTATGCTATATATTCCTGTAAATAATTAATCTTTTCTCCCCCTTAATTTGTGCTTGCATTGTTTATTCCTGCAAATAGTGTTAGAGCAATATCTTTCTCCCCCTTTGTCATCGACAAAAAGGAGAGTTTATATGATGACATAAATTAAATTCTACATAAGTGTCAACATAGAATAATATAAAACAAAATAGCTACTACTTATAATGTAAGGTATCAACAAAAAAATTAACATTTAAAGCATGTGATACCCAAGGTTCTTATAATTTCCTAATTTTTAGAAAACCATACCCATTTGGGTGTGGTTGAACCTGTATAAATATAATTTTCATTATTAACTACCATATCAAAATAATCATCAATGTATTTTTCTCTATTTTTCCAATTAACAAGAGCCCAAATACTTAGATAATTTTTATTCATATTTCCCGTCAATGATTTTGTATTTCTAGAGAAATTATAAAAATTATTGGTCATAGCAGTATTTGAATTTCTATTAAAATTGGATTTAGACTTTACTCGAAATTTAGTACTAGTACTAACATTTTTATTATACATGAAAGCATATCTAGTGCTATTTCTATGATCGGTTTTATTATATCCTAAACCACTTTTATCATGTAAAGGTCTAGAAGTAGATAAAATCGTTTTTAAATCGTTTTGACCTTTATTAAATTTTGTGACTTCAGTGTTAAGTTTATCAAATTTAGCTTTAAAGTCATAATTATTATTTTCAAAAGAAATATTACTGCTTTTCAAATTTTCAATTTGCTTGTTTAATTCAGAATTCTCCTTTTTTAACGTACAGTTCTCATTTTCGAGAAGAAAAATTTGAGATTCTGATTTATCTAAAGATGATTGCAATAAATCATTTTGTCTTTTCAAATCCGTAATTTCTTTTGAAAAATTTTCTTTTTCTTTTTCAAATATGGTATTTTGTTCATCTAGAAAATCTTTAAGAGCCTCAAAATTATTTTTCAAAACACCATGTTGATTTTCTAAATCTAATTTCTCATTTTTCAATTTCTCATTTTCAAGTTTGATAGATTTCATCTTTTCTAAAATAAGAAAATTGTGCTTTGAGATTTTATCGCATAAACTAATTAATCCATTATTACCACTTACTGAAATTTGTAAATCAGAATGTACCTTTTTACAGTCCTCATTGGTCATTGCTCTGATAGTTTCAGGCTTTTTTCTTGCTGTATTTCGACCGGATCTTTTTCTGGCCATTATTCTATGATGTTGTGACGATCGATAGAATACCAGGCTCTGATACCAAATGAAAGTGCGCTATGGATCGTGTAATATGGATATATGATAATACAGAGTGTAGTGATGATAATTATAAGGTAAATAGTGCGGAATATAAAAGCAGTATAGTAAAATAACACCAGAGATTTTTATACTGGTTCGGAGCACCGTCCTACGTCCAGTCCCAGACTCCTTCTGGAATTTCACTAATAACCCTCACTTAACCCGGAGGAATAGGTATATACAACCCTTGAGCAGCCGAACAAGGACCTGAGCAGCAGAACAGGATTTCGCCTCAGCAGCCGAAGAGGACTTCACACGCCTGAGCAGCAGAACAGGACTTCAACAAATACAAAAATACTTTTGACTTTGTGTGTTCTTAATAACACGAATTTGTCACTTGTAGTACACCCTTCCTATAATCTTTTCCTCAAGTATGATATGTGTAGTTGTATGTATATGAAGATTAGGAAGTTTCAAATTGCTTGAAGAATATGGAAATGAATACGTAAGCAATGAATGTATGAATTCAAGAGAGTAGTTAATTTAGAAAATATGAGTCAAGTATAAGCAAGTAAGTGAAGTGATTTGATCTTGAAATTCATGCATATATATAGTAGTTAAGGAGTTGCAACTGCTGGTGAAGAGTACTCTGCGAATAGCAATGGTTGCAACCCTTGGGGAGGAAGAAGGCTATTCAAAAGAGGAAGTGACTTTTCACAAAAAAATGACTGTTGCAGAATTCAGTCGACTGACTCAGGTCATTCAGTCAACTGAATTTAAGAACATGTACATATATGTTAAAATGCACAGATTCAGTCGACTGACTCAGGTTATTCAGTCGACTGAATTCTGTTGTTAAGCAAAAACTGAAGTAGCTCATTTGGTTAGAGTACTTGCCTTCCAAACTAGTGACCCGGGTTCGAGCCTCGCTCCATGCATTTTTTGAAAACTTGATTTTGATTAAAATATGCATGCAAGTTTATTTGAATGTGAATGATGATTCTTGAGGAAAGATTTTAACAAAGCACTAAACTAGACTCTATATACATATATGAACCATACTTTGAGTCGTTGAGTCCAGATGTTGTCGTAGTCGTAGATTCGTGAATTGTTGTGTCTTGTCAGCAATCAAAACCTATGATCCAACAGAAGAAAGGTGATGGTCCTAAGAAGCAGATTAAGAAAGGAATAAAGTTCCATAGTTGTGGGAATACTGGGCATACGGCCAAGGATTGCATGAAGGATAAGATGAAGGGTAAGTGCTATGTTTGCAGGCATCCCGGTCATATGAGTAGGAGTTGCCCCCAGAGAGCTGGTTAGGGAGCGAGTGCACCAGTTGCGCAGATTCAGGCGTTGGACACAGTACCTTCTAGTTACATTCCAGATAGAGGTAGGAAAGTCATAGTTGAAGGTTTGATTTCTATATCTGATTTTCCCATTCGGACTTTATTTGATTCTGGAGCATCACACTCTTTTATCTCTAGTTCTATAGTAGATTGTTTGCACTTGGACATATCATTAGTAGTAGACCCATTATTGTTTCAAACCCCATCGGAGGATCAGCACACTTATATATGGTTTGTAAGGGTTTGAAAATCTTTATCCTAGGCGTAGAATTTGACTGTGATGCCTATGTTTTGGGATTCTCGGGGTATGGGATGATCTTAGGGATGGATTGGCTATCCACATACGGAGCTATATTAGACTGCGAGAGGAGAGTCGTTAGACTTGAGACTTGTAGTGGTAGGACTCTGGAGGTATCTTGCAACCCGCAAGGGTCAATCATGTTGAGTTTTCTCTATTCTCTCGATTCATCTTCATCAGAGTTGCATTCGATTCCTGTCATTAGAGATTTTGCAGACGTCTTTGAGGAGGTTAGGGGACTTCCCCCTAAGAGAGAGATTGACTTCAGGATTTATTTGACCGAGAATGCCAAGCTAGTAGCATTACCTGTGAGGCACATGGCACCTAGGCAGAGGAAAGAATTGAGCAAACAAATTCGTGAGCTTTTGGAGAAGGGATTCATAAGAAGGAGCATATCAAAGTGGGAAGCACCAGTTGTCTTCACCACTAAGGCGGACGGTTCTCTTCGACTTTGCGTAGACTATAGGGAATTAAATAAGCTCACCAAGAAGAACCAATATCCACTCCCTAGGATTGGTGATCTTTTTGACCAGTTAGTAGGATCTTCAGTTTTCTCTCAGCTAGATTTAGCCACGGGATTCCCTAAGCTTAGAGTGGCGGAGGACAGTATAGATAAGACTGCATTTAGGACACCAGATGGATTTTTTGAGTGGTTGGTTATGCCTTTTGGGCTAACCAATGCTCCTGCCTATTTCGTTGATTTAATGAGCCGCATCTTTAGGGATATCCTAAATAAGTTTGTGGCGGTATTTGTGGATGATATCTTGGTATTTTCCAAGAATATGGAGGAGCATGCTGTTCATTTGGAAGAAGTTCTTCGCACACTTCGTAGTCATCATTTGAGAGCTAAGTTTTCGAAGTGTCATTTTTGGAGAGAGGAAGTTTGTTTCTTGGGACACGTAGTCTCAAAGGAAGGTTTGGACGTTGACCCCGCTAAGGTCATTGCAGTGCAATATTGGAAGGCCCCCAAGAACGTTACCGAGGTTAGGAGCTTCCTAGGATTGGTTGGCTACTATGGAAAGTTCATTAGAGACTTTGCCAAGATTTCGGCACCACTCACGCGCCTTACTAAGAAAAATAAAGCTTTCGTGTGGGACATGGATTATGAGGATTCCTTAACGAAGCTTAAGAGAGCCCTTACTAGTGCACCAGTGTTAGTTTTACCGGACGGGGCTAAGCCTTTCACTGTATACACTGATGTATGTAGGACGGGTCTAGGAGCGATGTTGATGCAAGAAGGGAGGGTAGTGTGTTATGGTAGTAGGCAGTTGAGGACGCATGAGAAGAACTACCATATCCACGATTTGGAGTTAGCTGCCATAATTTTTGCACTCAAGTCTTGGAGGCACTATTTACTTGGAGAGAGGTTTGAGCTTTTTACCGACCATAAGTCTTTGAAGTACCTATTCTCGCATAAGGACTTGAACTTGAGGCAATAGAGGTGGATGGAGTTTTTAGCCTCGTATGATTTTGAGATAGCTTATACCCCTGGCAAGGGTAATGTGGTTGCGGATGCATTAAGTAGAAAGAAAGCAACCCTTAATATTTTGTTCATAGTGTGGAGGAGCTTGGAGTTTATTTCTACTTTTGATTTTAAGCCCTCTAAGGACATTACTCTCGGATTGTTAACGACATTAGAGGTGAGGCCTACCCTTATGGATCATATTGGCTCGAGGCAGTAGGAGGATTCGGAACTCATGGACATTATGGATAGGATTAGCCGATGAGAGGTCTCGAGACATCTCCATGCTATTCCATTGATAGCAGAGGGTGTCTTAAGAGAAATGGGAGGCTTTGTGTTCCACGCGCAAGTGACTGGTTGAGAGCAGTTTTGGAGGAGGCGCACCATTCCCGTATGACTATTCATCCGGGTGGTGACAAAATGTATCGGGATATCAAGAGGATGTTCTATTGGGGTGGCATGAAGAAGGACGTGGCTGAATTCATAGCTAAGTGTCTCATATGCCAAAGGGTAAAAGCAAAGCAGCAGAACCCCGATGGATTACTTCAGCCTTTAGATGTGCCGGAGTGGAAGTAGGACAGTATTTCTATGGATTTCATTGATGGTTTACCCCGTTCTAGGAAAGGGAACATTACCATTTGGGTGATCGTTGATAGATTGACCAAGAGTGCCCACTTCATCCCAGTTAAGAGTAAGTGTACGGCTTTATATTTCGCATCCTTGTATATTCGAGAGATAGTCCGTCTACATGGAGTTTCTTCTAGCGTTGTTAGCGATAGAGATCCCATTTTCACTAGTGAGTTTTGGAGAAGCTTACAGGAGACGCTAGGGACGCAACTTAGGTTGAGTATGGCCTATCACCCCCAGACAAATGGCCAAATGGAGAGGGTAAATAGGGTGCTTGAGGATTTGCTATAGATGTGCGTTTTGGACTTTGGAGGTACTTGGGAGGAGCATCTCTTATTGGTTGAGTTTGCCTACAATAATAGTTATCATGCAAGCATAGGGATGGCACCGTTTGAGGCTTTATATGGGAGACCTTGTAAGTCCCCATTATGTTGGGTTGATTTTACGGAGAAGTTATTACTTAGGCCCGATATGGTCAGAGAGACATTTGAGAGGGTGGATTTGATTTGGTGGAGGATGAAGACAGCTCAAGACAGGAAGAAGCCTTATGTGGATAAGCGGAGGAGAGACTTAGAGTTTGAGGTTAGAGACTTAGTTTTTATCAAAGTTTCCCGGCTTAGGAAGGTGGTAAGGTTCGGATCAAATGGAAAGTTAGCCCCTAGATTTGTTGGACCATTCCCTATCATAGAGAGAGTTGGGAAGATGGCTTACAGAGTGAAGCTACCTGATAGGCTCGCAGGAGTGCATGATGTTTTCCATGTTTCGCACTTGCGAAAGTGCTTACATGACTCGGCAGAGGTTGTAGAGCCAAGTCAGTTGGAGGAGGTGGAGGTAGAAAGGGAAGCTTCTATTCGGTGTATCTCCACGAAGATTGTTGGAAGATACATCAAGCGACTAAGGAATAAGGAGGTTCCACTGTTGAAGGTGCAATAGGGAGATGATGTTGCAGACGCCACTTGGGAAGCAGAAGAGAAGATTCGTACTTTCTATCCTAATCTTTTTGATAGTAAGTTTTAGAATTCCTTTTTTTCATCTTTAGTTTTGAATAGGTTCTTCCTTTATTATCCTTTGGGATGGTAGAACTTAGGATTTAACCTATGGATGGTAGGGTTTGATGTAAACATGTTAATAGAACATGTTATGAATGATGTATGCTAGTGATTGCAAGTGTTTGCTAGTGGATGCTAATGGACGCATATAGGTACACTAGGCACTATTATTCCTTAGGGATTGGCCTAACTAGGACACTAGAGCATATGTATATGGATGTGTGCGCATTTTTACTTTATTTCCATGGTTGTCATAAACAGATGTTTATCACATGATTGTTGCATTTAGATGATGATTGTAGCACGCATATAGAACTATCAGTTATCATTAGGAAATTTTTGCATTTATTTGGATACATGGCACGAACATGATTGCATAAAAGGAGGTCAACTGAATCAGTGGACCACCTAATCTTTTGCATTAGTTAGGGTCATTTACACTACACTAATTGCATAAGTATCATAAACTTCATTAGAACTTGGATAAATGGTTGATGATTGAGTAGTTGGTTGTAGAATTTAGATGAAAGCATTTAGTCATTCTTTTATCCTTAGAGATTTCGGGGATGAAATACTTTAAGGAGCGGAGAATGTAACAATCCAAAATTTAATCCATAATAATTAATTCGTTAATTAATTAGATAATAAAATAACTTTGTGAAATCATCATAATTAAGCCACGTAAGTTGCACTATTGTGTCCGTGGTAATTTTTTGGTCAATTTCCATATATAGAATGTCAAAATCTGAGCTAATATGACCAAGTTATATATATATATATATATATGTATGTATGTATGTATGTATATAGGCAGGTCGACCGGACGGTCGACCTGGGTACCAAGAGGTCAACCGCCCGGTCGACCCGCCTCTGCTATTTACGAACAAATGTTCCAGAGCCTCAAACTGATGTGTTTTTCATTCTTTATTTTAATCCGGTCCTTTTATTTTTGCATTTGATGGCTTCTATTCAGCCTATGACGTGGTTGCATCCCATTCCATCTTCAAAATCCAACGGTCTGAGATCAACTTCTACCTCTATAAATAGATCCCTAGACCTAACACTTTTTCTCATTCTAGGTTTTCTCCAATTGGGTTCACCTTTCTAGGAAGGACCCTAAACGGAATAATTTTTCCAAAAGAGAAAATCGTAATAAATTAAATTATTTTACAACTCCAAGTGGATCCGGGAAGACCAAAGGAAGTGCTTAGGACCGGAGGTGAGTGATTGTAATTATTTTTGATTTCTTTAAGTAATTTAAAATAATAGGTTTCCAATAGTTGTAGTTTTACTACGATTTTTGGAATAGCCTTTTTAGTAGTTTATTTACAGTTTTTAGAATTATTTTCAGTCTATTTCCTTTCAGTTATTCATTTCAGTAATTTTAGTTTATTCCTGTTAATTATAGCTTTCCCGTTTATTTACAGTATTTTAGTTTATTTACTGTTATTTATACGTTATTTACATCTTCTTTCTACGCTTTGGATTTTCTTCTATTTTCAGTTTTCTTTTATTCCTCCTTCTTCTTCGCCTATGGATTAGAATAGGATTAACGCGAATATGGATTAAATTGTAAGAAAACTGAAATAATGGAATATAATATGTAAATTTCAAAGACTGTAATATAAATGGAATTGGACTAAAATTATGCCTAATTATGACGTTAATTGGACCGAATTAAAAAGGTTGGCCTGGTTATAACTTGAAATTATAACTAAAAAGAGAAAAAGATGAAAGAGGCTTATTTTCACACTTAGACCTTGGGTTAAGTAATAAGCATAATTATAACATATGTTATAATAAGAAAAAGAACAGAATAAGGGTTATTTTAAGACTTATGATAAATTAATAAGCACGGATAGTAGAGAAAAGTGTAAAGGCTTATTTAAATAATTTATCTAAGCTAATAAGCAAAGATGAAAGTAGGACCTGTACCAAATAACATTCCCTATTAGACAAAATGGTGGTTCCACATTAGTCTGAAGTGAGACAAGGGTATTCTTATGCTAAGAATGGTAGTAACTGGTCAAATAGAAGTCCAAATCACAGGGGATTTTGATAAGGGACGCAACTAGATATTGTTTAGATGACGGGCCAGTACTAACAACATTTCCCCTATTTTCTATGAACACACGGTGATCTCGCATTAGCCTGAAGTGAGATGAGGGGCACGCTTTTGCTAGAGTTCGAGGTAATAAGAAGACCCAATAGGTGGAGCAAAAGGTAGCATGGGCATGGTGGCAGTTACACGTGCGACTTCCATCCGGGTGCTTAGTAATCGCTTTGAGTTCCAAGCGCTTAGTATGGGTGTCTTTCGTAGACACCATTGCCTTTTGTGTAGTGAGCTATATATGTCATCCAGATCCACAGTGGGTGCTCTGTGCATCTTTCGTAGATACCATTGGCTGCTATGTAGGGAGTTATATAGCGTTTGGTCCGTAGTAAGGTCTAGGAGTAGCAGGCCGATCGAAAAGGGTAGAATTAGGGTTACATCCTAATTGCAAGATTAGGAATTCAGCCTAATCAAAGCAGGAATCAAGGACAAGTGCAAGCAATCAAAGTTAACCTATCTTATAAATTGAGCAATATTTAATCGTACTTATTTCCAGTTTATTTCTTTCTTATTTCCTTTGTTATCCTTATTTATGCTAGAATTGTAGTAGAGTCTATTACTTTTATCTTGCTTAAAGACTCTGGTAATTACTATCATTCACCAGACTTTTAGTCTGACCCACTCCTCTATTTTCCCCTTTTCCCCCCATAGGCAATCAAGGGAGAAGTCAGTAGATTGTTGTTGCTTGGAGTTTTCTTGGAGGAGATTTCTACTATGTATTTCTTTTATTTTCAGTTTTTTTTTCTTTCTATGTGCTGGCTTATTATGAGGTATATTATGTACTCTGATTTTTCAGACTATGAGTTTTTGTTTCATGAGACATATTGGATTTTTAGACATGTATGTGGTATTTGGTACTGACTTATTTATGAACCAATTATAAAGTTTTATTTTAATTAAGTTATTATTTTAAGTTTCCGTTATTTTTTACATATTTTTGTCTTATGAATCTTAGTCTCTGTTAGCTTTAGTTATACCTACTCCGATGAAAGTAGGACTTGTACCAAAAATGGTTTTGATGGGGTGGTTCCCCAAGGGTTTCGAAGGAGTCGAAATATTATGTTTTTCTGATTGTTTCGAAAGGGTTTAAGGGATAAGTTCTTCCAAGGGTTTCTAAAGGCTATGTTTTGAAGTGTTTTAAGATATGATGTCTAAGGTTTTACAGCTTTCGAAAGAAAAGTTTTTCAAGGGTTTTGAATATGGTTTCAAAAGGAAGGTTTTGGCCTTTCGGCCTAAGCTAGAAAAAGGGTTTTACTTAGTTTCGAAAAAGGTGCTTTCAATGGTTTTGAAAGGGGTACTTTCAATGGAATTGGAAGAAGTACTTTCAAATGTGTAAATGTTTTCATCAACTAAGGTTTGAGTAAAGTATATATATATATATATATAACATGGCAAGGTGATTTTGAGTAAAGCATAGAGTATAAATGTTTTCCTTGTTTAAGTTTGGTTTAAAAAGTTTTAAATCAATTTCAGATGGAAAAGGTTTTCAAGGAAAATTTTGGGAAGGTATCCCTAAGTAAAATGACTCAGATGTTAGAATACCAGATAGGACTGGTATAGGGTCGCGCCCTATACATTAGCTATTGGCTCCAGCTAATTTAGTCCAAAATTCCAGTGTGTAGGGCTTTGTCATAGGTAAGACTAAAATTATGATTACACACAAAAGGGAATATATATTTGTATACAGATAGGTTATTAGTGAGCCCGCAAAACCATTAGGATCAAGTGACCCTGAGAGATGTTAAGTTAGGGACAGTCCATTCAGAAGAGAAGTATTTAATAGATAGTTAATGACAGACCATCCAGAAGAGGTGTTTAACAGATGTCAGATTATTTTGTTATTTTTTCTGGTAGGCCCGAGTCGGCCAAGGGTTGATAGCAAGTCAAACAAAACTATAGTGTTCGGACGGATAATCCATTTGTTACCTGATATGTATGTTTACATAACAATGCTTTACAGTTTTAACCAGTTTTGGTTGCAGGATTGTGATTTGCAAAAGATGTGTTTTAAAAGGATGTTAGTGAGGGGAAACTCGTTCAGCTAAGCGGCATGGTCTCACTTAACATTAAATAACCGAGATGTATGGTATTATTCACACCGGGCTTTATGTCTGACTCGAAGTTTATGTTTTCCCCTTAAACTCTCGAGTGCTCACAAATTGATTTGAGTAGGATGGGGTTGAGGCTTTTCAGGTTTTTAGTAGGATGAGGAATAAAGCTACTGGAGGTGAGAAGGAGGCTAACAGATAGTTATTTAGCAGTTGTGGTTCTTTGTTTTGTGTTTATTTCGCCGTGTATTAAATTAGTTATGACTCTGATCAACCAAGTGGGCATCTTCATATGTCGCTCTTGGCGTATTTTATAATAATTATATTTGATCTTTGCTTGGAAACGTTTTGGGATTATGTAATTTGAATATGGAAGATATGTTTTGAAATGTAATGGAAAATTCTGTTTTAAAATTTGTGAGTTGTTTCATATTCAAGTGCTTCTGATATTATAGATACCATTAACATGGTCTTATTTGGTCGCCATAAAGTAATACTATAGATGACTGCAGCATCTGTAGCGCTTAGCTTTGGGCCTCTAGATAGGGGATGTTACAACTTGGTATCAGAGCATTATGAAATACTTTAACTAAAAATGATTTTTGAAAACAAAATCCCTAGAAGTTAGAGTTAACATCGGGGTATGGGATAACGCTATAGTAACGTACTTGTATTTGCTATATATATATATATATATAAGTATACGCTTTATCTCTAGACTCCTATCTTTGTTAGGCTATTCTTCTGTATCTATTAGGCTTGAATACAGATATGGACGAAAGAAGAGGCAGAGTTAACTTAGGAGGAGACAACACCACCACAAATGGAAATGCCCAACTGAATACCAGGAGGGCCCAAGGTCAGGCTCAGGCTGAGAATGTTGGTGCTAGAGTCCCACAAGTAGATATGGGGGCTATGTATCAGTTTTTCGCAAACATGATGCAAGCTGGAATTGCCGCTAGGGTTGTTGGAGGAAATGCCGCAGGAGGAGTTCAGGAAGCTCTGGTTGCCAATCATTATGCTAACTTGAGTAGAGACTATGTTAGGCTTGGAGGGAAGCCGTTTATTGGGACTGAGGATGCTATCGAGGTGGAAAACTGGCTACTACACTGAGAAAGGATTTTTGCTGACTTAGGGCTTAATGACGAGCAGAAAAGGAGACTTGCTTCAAGACAGCTTCAGGGAGCTGCTTTGTTTTGGTGAAATACTGTAACTGTTGGTGTGGATGAAGAGACTATGACGTGGGCAGAGTTTAGGAGAAGGTTCTAGGAGAGATTCATGTCAATAATGGCACGGTCTGTTTTAATCAGGAAATTTGCTGAGTTAGAACAAGGAGAAATTTCAGTTTTGAAGTATGCTATTAGGTTTGAAGAATTGGCTAGATATGGGTATGCCACTGTTGATATGGTGATGAAAAGAAATGAGAAGCTCATTAGGGGATTGAAGCCTGAGTTGGCTAGGGCTATCATACCGCATATCAGAGATCCTTGTGATGTAGTAGTGGAGACAGCATTAAGACATGAAAAGTTGCATGCTTGTTTAGAGAAGAAGAAGGAGAAGGAGGTCCAGGTTGGGCAAAGTCAAAAGAGAAAGTTCTTTCACAAGAAAGGTGCTCAGAAAGGTGGAGCAGCTAAGAAGGGGAAGTCTGAAGTGGTCTGTTACAAGTGTGATAAGAAAGGCCATTATGCTCATGAGTGCCGGACAGACAAAGGAAAGAAGGCTGCTGAGAAGAAAGGAGTTAGGTGTTTCAACTGTGATCAAGTTGGGCACTACAAGAACCAGTGCAAATAGCCAGCTAAAGGAGAAAAAGGCCAAGTATTTGTATTGGAGACTGCTACTTCAAAGCCGACAGTGCAGGAGAAAGGAAAGCCAATATTGGAAGGTACGCTTCGGATTCATGATATATCTGTTAGTATTTTATTTGATACTAGTGCATCACATTCTTTTATATCTCGATGTTTAATAGATAAACTTAACCTAGAACCCATATATTTAGTTACTTCCTTAAGAGTTGCAAATTCGATAAGAGGGTATGCGACACTTGGGATGAAGTGTGACCACTTAGAGTTTCACTTGCTAGGTTACACCTTTGTTTGTAGTTTGCATGTATTTGATTTGTAGGGTTCGGAATTATATTGGGTATGGATTGGTTAAGCAAATACGATGCTAGGATATTTTGCCACGATAGGAAAATATCACTTAGACACCCTGACTGTAGCGATCGGGTAGTTTATACCGTAGAAAACCCTAGCTATGAGGTGAATGCTTTGTTAGGAGTTATGGAGTTAGAGGATGAGTTAAATCGCGTTTTCGTGGTTAGAGAATTCGCAGATGTCTTCGAGACGGTAGTAGGATTGCCACCGAAACGAGCCATTGAGTTTCAGATAGATTTGGTGCCTGGAGCAGAACTGGTAAGTAGACCACCAAGCAGGATGACACATACAGAAATGAAGGAGTTGAAAGCTCAATTGGTAGATTTGGAAGGCAAGAGTTTTGTCAGACCAAGTAGTTTGCCTTGGGGAGCAGCCGCTGTATTTGCTAAGAAGCTGGACGGATCATTAAGGCTATGTATTGATTATCGTAAGTTGAATAAGAAAACGATAAAGAATCGATATCCATTACCTAGGATTGACGATTTGTTCGATAGCTAAGTGGAGCCAAGGTATTTTCTCAATTAAAGTTAGCAACAGATTTTCATCAGCTCAGAGTGGCAGAAGATAGTATACCTTTGATGGCATTTAGAACAAGGTATGGGTCATATGAATGGTTAGTTATGCTGTTCGGACTCACTAATGCGCCGAGATTCTTTGTGGGTTTGATGAACCGAATTTTCCGAGAACATTGGGATAGGTTCGTGTTGGTTTTCATAGATGATATTCTGATATACTCTAAGGATGAGAAGGAGCATGAAGTTCATCTTAGAGTTGTGCTTGAGATGCTGAGGCAGCATCAGCTAAAGGCTAAATTTTCAAAGTGCCATTTTCGAAAGTAGGAAGTAAAGTTTCTTGGTCATGTGGTTTCGGAGAAAGGGTTGTCAGTCGATCTAGATAAGATCGAAGCTGTTAATAATTGGAAAAGACCAGAAACGGTAATCGAGATAAGAAGTTTCCTTGGATTGGTTGGATATTACCGAAGGTTTATAAAGGATTTTTCATGGATAGCAGCGTCGATGACCAAGCTGACGCGAAAGGATGTGAACTTTGTGTGGACCGATAAGTGTGAGGAAGCGTTCAAGAGCTTGAAACACTTATTGACCCATGCACCTGTGTTAGTGGTTCTGGAGGGGAATCAGGACTTGGTAGTTTATACAGATGCGTGTGGTACTGGGTTAGGAGTTGTACTAATGTAGAGGGGTAAAGTGACTGCCTATGCTTCTAGGCAGCTTAGACCGCATTAGGTTAAATATCCAACGCATGACTTGGAGTTAGATGCAGTTGTTTTTGCATTGAAAGTGCGGAGGCATTACTTTTGGGGAAGAGGTTCAAGCTTTATACAGATCATAAGACGTTGAAGTACTTGTTCTCTCAAAAGGAGTTGAACATGAGATAGCAGAGGCGGTTAGAGTTTTTAGCCGCTTATGATTTTGCAATAGAGTACACACCAGGAATAGGCAACAAAGTTGCAGATGCACTTAGTAGGAAGCATCAGAATGCAATGTTGGCTATGATAGCAGAATGGAAAGATTTGGAAGCCTTGACAGCTTGCAGAGTGTAGTGGAGATCCGAGGCTGGGTCTAGTGGAGGATCTGCTATATCATCTTGTTTAGAAGTTCGACCGATATTGATTGAGAAGATTGCTTCTAAATAGAAAAAGGATTCAATGTTAGATGAAAGGATCAGGAAATTAAGGGATGGAATGGAGAGCAATGACTTGAAGGATTTTAGTCCTAACTAGAATGGGTGGTTGAGAAAGTAGGGCAGATTATGTGTTCCAAATGCGGGGGACATAAGGAAGGAAGTTCTGGAGGAATGTTATCGTTCGAAGTTCACTATTCACCCTGGAGGAACGAAGATGTATCAGGATATGAAAAGAAGTTTCATCTGGGAAGGCATGAAGAAGGATGTTGGCTTATAGGTGAAACAGTGTTTGAACTGTCAACGGGTAAAAGCCGAGCATCAAAAGCCAAGTGGGTTGCTTCAGCCATTGGATATCCCAGTATGGAAGTGAGATTCTATTTCTATGGATTTCACAAACGGATTGCCAAGATCTAGCAGAGGGAATGAAAGTATATGGGTCATAGTGGACAGATTGACCAAGAGTGCCCATTTCATTCCAGTTAAGTCAACTAGGACGACACTTGTATTGGCTAAGTTATTTATGAAGAATGTGGTTAGGTTGCACGGAATTCCTAGTAGTATTGTTAGTGACAGAGATTCCTTATTTACTAGCGAATTCTGGAAGAGTCTACAAGAAAGTTAGGAACCAAGCTCAAGATGAGTACCGCTTACCATCCACAGATAGATGGGCAAACAAAAAGGATTAACAAGATCTTTGAAGACTTGTTAAGAGCTTATGTATTAGACTTCGGGGGATCATAGAAAGACCACCTACACCTAGTCGAGTTCTCAAATAACAATAGTTATCAGACTAGTATAGGGATGGCACCGTTTGAGACTTTATATGGAAGATTATGAAAATCCCCTCCATGTTGATTAGAGACCGAAGACAGGTTGGTCCTTGGTCCCGATTTGGTAAAAGAAGCAGCATAAAAGATTGAACTGATAAGGGCGAGAATGAAGGAAGCTTAGTTTAGGCAGAAAATCTATGCAGATAGAAAACGAAAAGACGAGCATGCTTTCGTCAAAGTATCACCAATGAAAGGTGTTATCAGGTTCATGAAGACGAGGAAGTTAACACCGAGGTTCGTAGGACCATTTCCTATTTTAGAAAGGATCGAGAAACTCGCGTATAGAGTAGTGTTACCGAATAGTTTGGCAGGAGTCCATAATGTTTTCTATGTATCTCATCTGAGGAAGCATGTTAAGGATCCAGACACTACTATAACACCGACTGTGTTAGAAGATTTAGCAGTGGAACTAGACATGACTATAGTTATGAAGCCTATCCGAATAGTCACGAGAGATGAGAAGAAGTTGAGGAACAAGACAGTCAGATTAGTGAAGGTCCAGTGGTGTGACGATGCCAGAGACTGTACTTGGGAGACTGAGAGCAGGATTAGAGACACTTATTCTGATTTTTTTGATGGTATGTCTTAACTTTGATTGTTTTGATGTGTACCTTATTGTAATTTCAAGGACGGAATTCTTTAAAGAGGGGAGATTGTAACACCCCATATTTTTAGGGACATTATTTAGGAAATTTAATTAGTTAAATTAAATTAAATAATGTAAGATGATTAATGGATTGAGATTTGATTATAATCAAGGATAGTCGTGCCATGTTAGTGTGTAAATCAAAATGAGATAGCATGAATAAAATGTATTAGGAAAGTAAGTGTTATAAGGGAGGGGTAAAATAGGAAAAAGGGCTCTCTAATACCATAAACCCTTAGCCGTGAGTATTACTTCATTTCATTTGAAAAAAAAATAAACTAAAAGAGAGGCCGGCCACCATTTTCAAGAGTAAGAAGAAGAAAGATAAAAGGGAAGCTTAATTAACATCAAATTCATTCAAATCTCGTATCTTTAATCACAAAGTTAAGGTGAATAATGACTACATCTCACTCTTCTATATGTTTTTGGTTTTAAGGTTAAATCTAATTTATCTTGCAAGTTTATGCCATGTTTTGAATGATTAAATGATTATATATGCTTGTTGATGACTTATGCTTATTCATACGGATTTCATGATATGTTTTGATGACCCTATTTATTGACATCTAAGTGCCTTGCGATTTTAGATATAGATCATAAATAATATTCAAGAGATGGGTTTCAATTTTCATAATTTTCTGAATTAATGTGGATTTTATATTAATTTTCAAGTGAAGAAAATAATTTATTGGGTTATAAATTATTTACGGCTAAATAATTAATTATTTGTGTCTGAAATTTATATATGTAAGAAAACATACTGAAAATGATTTTCTGGAATTTTTATAGAATTTTCCTAAGTGTTTTGATGAATATATAAAATTATTTAAGGTATGGTACATAAATGTTTTATATATTTAATTAAGGAAAAGGGGTATTTTGTAAAACAAAATTATTGTTTGTTTCTGAAAATATTGGCAGCACTTTTAATAAAGGTATTTAGCAACCAATGAAAATTTGATAAATAATAGTAGGTTAGTTGAAAAGTGGTTCTCTTTTAAGTTAAAACAAAATAACATGTTTTTAGTATGTTTCGCTACTTTCGGTACAAGGGGTTCCGACTAGGACGTTTTGCCACCATGCTTTCGAAACCAAGGCGCATGGTACCAAGTTACTTGGTACGTAGCATATTGGATAGAGGCAGAAGGTACGTAGTCGAAATGTTGGGTTCCGAAGGGGTTGGAATATGCCTTTGTTTTAAATTAAAATAGTGCTCGGTTTGCTTTCGAAGGGATATCTTACGACGGTTGGCTTGCGACTGTGTCAAATGTTTTTAAAGAATAGGTTTTGTAAGGGTTGCGCTCTTTTGTTTTATGTAATGCTTTCGATGGGGTCGAAACCCGTAGCTGCCACCTTTCTACCTTTCGAAGTCAATGGTTTCGAATGATATACTTAGCTTTTAAAATTAGTCACTTCTCCAATGCTTTCGAAAGGGTGGTTTCGACACCATCACTTCTTTACTTAGGAAATATTTTGAAAGGTAGGCTTTCGACTTAGATGATTTTATAGACCCTTTTTATTCTGTTGAAGTATAACCCGATGGTTTTGAAAAGAGAAGGTTTAAATGGTTTCAAAAGGTGTTTTCCACATGTTTTAAATTAAACCCAAGTACTTTCGAAAAGTTTGAGTTTCTAAAGGTTTGATGCTTTCGAAAGGCTTTACCAATCGTTTTGAAGGGGTGGTTTCCCAAGGGTTTCGAAGGAGTCAAAAAGTTTGTTTCGAAAGGGTTGAAGGGATAGGTTCTTCCAAGGGTTTCTAAAGGCTATGTTTTGAAGTGTTTTAAGATCTGATGTCTGAGGTTTTATAGCTTTCGAAAGAAAAGTTTTTCAAGGGTTTTGAATATGGTTTCGAAAGGAAGGTTTTGGCCTTTCGGCCTAAGCTAGAAAAAGGGTTTTACTTAGTTTCGAAAGAGGTGCTTTCAATGAAAGGGGTATTTTCAATGGAATCGAAAAGGGTACTTTCAAGTGTGTAAATGTTTTCATCAACTAAGGTTTGAGTAAAGTGTGTGTGTGTGTGTCTATATATATAACATGGCAAGGTGATTTTGAGTAAAGCATAGAGTATAAATGTTTTCCTTGTTTAAGTTTGGTTTAATTTCAGATGGAAAAGGTTTTCAAGGAAAATTTTGGGAAGGTATCCCTAAGTAAAATGACTTAGATGTTAGAATACCAGATGGGATTGGTATAGGGTCATGCCCTATACAGTAGCTATTGGCCCCAGCTAATTTAGTCCAAAATTCCAGTGTGTATGGCTTTATCACAGGTAAGACTAAATTATGATTAAACACAGAAGGGAATATATATTTGTATACAAATAGGTTATTAGTGAGCCTACAAAACCATTAGGATCAGGTGACCTTGGGAGATGTTAAGTTAGGGACATACCGTCCAGAAGAGAAGTATTTAACAGATAGTTAAGAACAGACCATCCAAAAGAGGTGTCTAACAGATGTTAGATTATTTTGTTACTTTGTTTGGTAGGCCCAAGTCAGCCAAGGGTTAATAGTAAGCCAAACAAAACTATAGTGTTCGGACAGATAGTCCATTTATTACCTGATATGTATGTTTACATAATGATGCTTTACAGTTTTAACCAGTTTTGGTTACAAGGTTATAATTTGCAAAAGATATATTTTAAAAGGATGTTAGTGAGGAGAAACCCGTTCCGCTAGGAGGCTAACGGATAGCTATTTAGGAGTTGCAGTTCTTTTTTTTGTGTTTATTTCCGCTGTATATTAAATTATCTATGACTCTAATCAACCAGGAGGCATCTTCATATGTCGCACTTGGCGTATTTTGTAATAATTATATTTGATCTATGCCTGGGAAATGTTTTGGGATTGTGAAATTTGAATATGTTACATATGTTTTGAAATGTAATGGAAAATTCTATTTTGAAATCTATGATTTGTTTCATATTCAAGTGCTTCTGATATTATAGATACCATTAACATAGCCGTATTTAGTCGCCAGAAGTTAATACTATAGATGATTGCAGCAATTGTAGCGCTTAGCTTTGGGCCTCTAGATATGGGATGTTACACGGACCCCTGTAAAGATACCACCTAATGTGTCCCTTGGTCATTTAATACTTTATATGGGGAAAGGAGGCTGGTCCAACCACTTAATACCTCAAAACCCCAATGTAGGCCCTCGTTTTATGGCCCATACTTATAATGATGTGCCACATTAGTCCGCTATTCTTAGGAATTGGTAGCCAGATTAGCTGGGCAAATTTCCCTACATAATTTGGGACCAACCTCGCGTCATTACAAATATTTATCATAAGGATATCTCACATCAATAAAGTGTACACAACCGCTGGTAGCATCAAAGTAAAGGGTAGACTTCCATCATGTAACTCTATTGACCTCGCATCCGACTAAGCCACAAATCAATTACTCTCCATTATACACACACACACTCATCTCATCATTTCGTAAATAATGCCTTATAAGGAATCTTTCTTGTTACGCCTTAAAGTAAGAATCAAGCTATATAAGAGTTTCATCTTATTTTCGCCTCAAAATCAATTACCTTCCTAATGAGGGAAATAAATGTAAATAGATGCCTAATTAACTATGACATATACACAATTGTTATACGTTAATTACGTAAATAGAGATAAATAAATATTCACGCCTAATAAGTTCTAAATGTATCAACTTTACGCTCTAAACTAGCGTTAAATGTCACTTCCTTAACTAATTACTATTACAAGTCCATTTTCTTCAAATTCCCAAGATTCCATGGGATTCTAATGTCCAAAACAGGGGATAGATATTCATAACCAAAATTTCAATAACAGACTTGTAAATAAAATAGACTCAATTTATTACACCAATTTAATGGAATATGTTAAATAATAAGAATTACAATCTAAACCGTATATTCTATTCAACTCCCCTTTTACAAAGAAATAGATAAGAATAAGTAGTGTAAACTACGAATAGAATTCGTAATCCAAACCCCTTATTTTATTGAAGAATCACAAATTTGACCCAACGAAGAAGGAGAAGTGGAAAAGACTACGAAATTATTAAAAACTGCATAAACAACACAAATTCCATCAAATTAATGTAAATAATTTAGAATCTCAGCATAGAATTAACATATCGAAATAAAAAGGAATTTTGAAGGATTTTATCCATCATATTTTCGAAATCCTAGAATCCCTAAGGCGTATTCAAATCCAAAAAGAAATACACTAAACAGTTGCTGAAAAGAAATACTAAGGTTTCCACTCACAGATTAGCCTTAGCTTCACTCAAATAATTTTGTATCCTTCCGAACTCTTCCAAAATCTCTCTCTTTTGATATATATAAATACACACACACATAACAGGGAAGATGTGTATATATTTTTATTAGATTAAGAATAATTGGAGAATAATAGGATAAGAATAAATTGGAGGAAAATAGGAAATAAGTTGAATTCTTACCTGAATTCTCTACGGAGATTCTGAATCTTATTAGAGAGAGATAGCAATGGTAGAATTTCGTCATATACCCCAAAATAATATGAACAAAAGTGGAGAGGATAGGGTTCTATTTATAGGGGTTGAAATGCACCAGAACCATGAGATGGAAGTAGGTAGGAAACAGGTAAATCTGGAATGTACAACTAAATAGAACATATCTTTAAACCCTAGCCCCACCTGCAACTTTTGTTGCGAAGCAGTCGACCGCCTATGGGCGACCTGTCGACCACTACGGTTGACCTATATAGGTCGACCGCTCCTCTATTTCGAAAAACGTTTATCTTCTTCCCTTGCACGGTTATTTTATTCCCTAATTAACTTTTTAACGTTAAACGTTAATTAAACATTTACTTAGCCCCCAAGCTAATTTTTTGAAATCTAAACCCTAAATTAGATTTCTCATTTGAGTTTGAATTAAAACTAAATTAATTTAAATATGAAAACTTCAAATGCTCATAACTTATTTGCTTGAGCTCCGTTTTCAGCATGTTATATATGGAGACATATCGGAATTTTGCCACGAATGCAAGGAATAACTTTCATGGTCAAATTACAACTTTTATAAAATTTCCATATTCAACTTTTATTATATTTAATTCAATTTACTTCATTTATTTATGGTTCATTTTACAGGATGTTACATTCTCCCCCTTAAAAGGGATTTCATCCCGAAATCTTCCAAGGGGCAAACAGCGTAATGCGCAATAATATCTATGTTATACAACCAAGTTCTCCACACAACCATCTACTCAACTAATAGTGCAATGTGATTATATACTGTAGACATGCTAAAATGAGCTCAATCCTAGCGTGAGTGTGTAATTGTGTCATGAAAGTATGTATGCAAATATCTTAAGCATACATAAAAATTTCTACATGAGTATAAAATGATTGTGACAAAGTGTAACAACCATCTCCTACCATCCAATCTAGCAACAACAACGCAACCAAAATCCTAGTTTAGGGAGAAAAATTACCGGTGAAAAGCTCTGGGTGAGTGTTTTTCATCTTCTCCTTGGTCTTCCATGTGCTTTCCGCTAGATTGCCCCTATTGTACTCAGACCAAACTAATTATTTTATTACGGAGTCTCCTAGTACCATGCTCCACTATGTGTGCGGTGGCACGAGGCACTATCGGCTCCATCTCAAAATCCCCCAACTGATCAGGCTCTATTCTATTAGCGGTGTCATGAAGACATTTTCTAAGGTGATGTTATCCAGCATTTTGACTCTGCTATATCCAAACTGATTGGACAAGTTAGACTCGATTGTCATCAAGGCCAGTAAGCCCAGAGCGATGATTGTGGGGCCAGAAATCAAGTATAGATGGTAATATGAAGCCGTGATTGAATGGAATTAAGAGATATGCTATACAGAACGTTCTAAGTATGGAATATAACTTAATATAGGAAAGGGATCAACTACAATCCCTTTGAATCATAGGGATCGGCCTACTTCATCTAAACAAGTGCAACTCAATGGAAAACAATCGACATCTCGAGATCCATAAGTCCAATACATATGAAACTTTGGGAGCAAGATGTGGGGACCTTAGGGAATCTACCTTAGGAATCGCACCTCAAAAGGACTAAGCAAGAGGGATCGGTCCTCTTTCCTCCATAGGGATCAGCCAGAATCAGGTAACAACACAACTTGCAGCAATAATCAAACAATAACTCGACATCTACTAATCCAATTGGCATGAAACTTGGAGACTGGGCATAATACACCATGGAGTAGCTCCCATAGGAATTGCATCCCCGAATTCCTTCCCCGATCCCTATTTCTTGGGATTTGGGCCATGCGATCCCTCTTGTGGGCCCATATGGTATTTGAGATCTTTCTGCCGAAATTTTAGGGAGAAATTTCGCCGTCTTCCTCTGTAAATATAGGCTTGATTATTCATTTTCGGGATCTTTACATTGCTTGTTGCTTTGTACTCTTTAGTAACTGATGCAGCGCAACCCTTATTTTGGCTAAGGCATGAGTCGTATATGACTCATGATGAGTCGGATGATGAGTCGGATGATGCAGCGCAACCTTTATTTTGGCTAAGGCATGAGTCGTATATGACTCATGATGAGTCGGATGATGAGTCGGATGATGCAGCGCAACCTTTATTTTGGCTAAGGCATGAGTCGTATATGACTCATGATGAGTCGGATGATGAGTCGGATGATGCAGCGCAACCTTTATTTTGGCTAAGGCATGAGTCGTATATGACTCATGATGAGTCGAAGATGATGAGTCGAAGATGATGAGTCGAAGGTGATGAGTCGAAGGTGATGAGTCGAAGGTGATGAGTCGAAGATGACTCATGACTTAGGATTTTTTCTGAATATGTGTTGTAGCCTATAATGATGAGTCGAAGACGACTTATGATGAGTCGAAGGTGATGAGTCGAAGATGATGAGTCGAAGGTGATGAGTCGAAGGTGATGAGTCGAAGGTGATGAGTCGAAGATGACTCATGACTTAGGATTTTTTTCTGAATATGTGTTGTAGCCTATAAATAGGCAAGTTGTGTCATTTTGTAAGGTTGTTGAATATTGAATAAAATTCTCTTTTGATTGCTTTGTGCTTTCATTTTAAATTGGTAGTTGAGTGTAATCTCCTATCTCCTCTTTCGGATAATCGAGTGCGCTCGATTCAACGATTGTAGAAGCCGATTCGCGGAATCAAGTGCGCTTGATCAACGCTTGAAGAATTGAAGATCTTTGAACCCGGTATCGTGCGCGATCAACGAGTTCGAGATAGCTAGAGTTCGGTATCTTCGGATCAACGAATTCGGGCAATTCAGCATTCATCAATCCATCGACTGCTACTTTCACCGATCTACATTGTTTTGAATTATCCGCTGCGTCAGTTTTGGTATCGGAGCTTGTTCTAGCCAATCATAGCTAGATCGAGTCTTGGAGCCTAATCATTTGAAGAGTTTTGAAGTTTGAGGAGAAGCCGAGCTTGAAGTGTTGGGACACGGCCGAGAGGAAGAAGTTGTTCGCATTTGTTTGAAGATTGAAGTTCGGATTTGCATTGGAGGCCGAAACTTTGTCCATCGTGTTCATCGCGATTTGCTACAAAGTGGAAGTTTTCGATCCGTTTCATTTTGGATCAAAATCCGGAAAGTGTTTGAAATTGAAGTGTTGGAGAATTTGTGAAGCTTTCAAGTATGCCGCCAAGAAGAGCTAATCGCCACCAAAACGTAGAAGCTTTATATCGAAGAGAAGAGGCTGATGAGATGGAGCAAAGAATCAATGAGAATTTTAGCGAGAAGCTTAATGAAGGAATTGGCCGGTTAGAGAGGCTTATGACGGAGATGAATCAAAATCGGAGGAGGGTTTCACCAGAATCTAATCATGGAGGTAGTAGAGTCTCGCCACATTCCAATCGAGACCGAAGTGTTGAAAACGATCAAGGGCGTGGGAGGAACGTGAATGATCGTGAACGGAGGAATGTCGATAGAAGGGATGATGGTGGAAGGCGTAATGGTAGTAGAGATGTTGGTGGTCAGAATCGACATCGTTATGCGTCTGATTTTGAAGAGGAGTATGATGGTGGTAGTATTCAAGGAAGAGGTCAAGGAAGAAACTATTCTGAGTATGATCACAAGTGGGAATCGGGGATGAAGACAGAAATTCCTGAATTCAAGGGTGGTATGCAAGCAGAGGAGTTTCTAGATTGGGTGGCTAATGTTGAGGAGATTTTTGACTTCAAAGAAGTACCAGAACATCGTAGAGTGAAGTTGGTTGCTACGAGGCTGAGGGGTAGAGCTTTGGCATGGTGGCAGCAAACCAAGCTTACACGTGAACGTATGGGAAAGTCAAAGATTGAATCTTGGGAAAAGATGAAGAAATTGATGAAAGCAACATTCTTACCTTATAATTATCAATCGCTTATGTATCAGAGGTTGTAGAACTTGAGACAAGGAACGAAGTCTGTGAATGACTATGCTGATGAATTTTATCAACTCATTGCAAGGAATGATATTATGGAAACAGAAGAGCAGCTGACATCTAGGTTCATTGGAGGATTGAGAATGCAGATTCAGGATATGGTCAATATGTTCGATCCAAGATCTGTAGCGGAAGCACATCAGAAAGCGTTGGCTTGGGAAAAACAAGGGAGACGAGGAGGTGGTGTGTTTACTAATTCTAACAATCAAGCGAAGGATGTTGGAGGAAATTCTAATGTTTCTAAACCTATCAGTAGACCAGTGGTGAAGGAGGCTGAGAAGACAAGGGTTAACAATGGTTTCAAATGTTACAATTGTCAGGAATTGGGTCATAAAAGCAGTGAGTGTCCAAAGCCAAAGAAGAGAACCATGATTGCAGAAGTTGACGATGAGGATGTTGATGAAGATTGTTCTAATCCAGCTGAGGAGGATGAGCAGGATATTGCGTCAGGAGACGAAGGTTGTAACCTAATGCTGAGGAGATCGTGTTTAACACCGAAGCAGGAGGAAACTAGTTGGTTGAGGAGTAATATCTTTCAGTCAACATGTACTATTCTGGGGAAGGTGTGTAAGTTTGTGATCGACGCAGGAAGCTGTGATAATATTATTTCAACCGAAGCTGTGACGAAGTTGAAATTGAAGACAGAGAAACATCCGAGTCCATACAAGTTAGCATGGTTGAGAAAAGGAGGAGAAGTGAAAGTGGATAGACGAGTTCGTGTACCATTCTCTATTGGGAAGAAATACAAAGATGAAATATGGTGTGATGTCGTAGAGATGGATGTATGCCACTTATTATTGGGAAGACCATGGCAATATGATCGAGCAGTACTACATGACGGTCGGACCAATAGCTACAGTTTTATGTTTAAAGGCACGAAGATTATTTTAGTTCCAAAGAAGAGATCACAAGAAGAAAGTAAGTCAGAAGAAATCGAAGAGCTGAAAACTTTATTATCTTTGAAAGAGTTTGTTAAGGAGGTTGAGGAAGAACCGGAAGTATTCTTGTTGATTGGGCGTGAGAGCAGTGAAGAAGTTGAAATTCCTGAAGAAGTTAAACCAATCTTGAAAGAATTTGACGATGTATTTCCAGAGGAGTTACCAACGGAGTTACCGCCGTTGAGGGACATACAACATCAGATAGATCTTGTTCCAGGTGCTGTATTGCCACACAGACCACATTATCGAATGAGTCCGAAGGAACATGAAGAATTGCGGAGGCAGGTAGAGGAATTGCTTGAGCAGGGGCGTGTGCAGGAGAGTCTGAGTCCTTGTGCTGTACCAGCTTTATTGGTACCCAAGAAGGATGGGACATGGAGGATGTGCACTGACAGTCGAGCATTGAATAAGATTACCGTGAGATATAGATTTCCAATGCCGAGGTTGGATGACTTGTTAGATCAAATAAGTGGAGCTACTATATTTTCGAAGATTGATTTGAAGAGTGGATATCATCAAATTCGTATCAGACCAGGAGATGAGTGGAAAACTGCTTTTAAAACTAGGGAGGGTCTATACGAGTGGTTAGTCATGCCATTTGGTTTATCTAATGCACCAAGTACTTTCATGAGGGTGATGAATCAGATTTTTCGACCGTTCATTGGGAAATTTGTGGTGGTGTATTTCGATGATATTCTTATTTACAGTGGGAGTCCAGAGGAACATTTGAACCATCTTAGAGAAGTGCTGATGGTACTGAGACAAGAACAATTTTATGCTGCTACGAAGAAATGCGTGTTCATGACGCACAGTGTTTTATTTCTGGGGTATGTTATTTCAGAGAAAGGAATACAGGTTGACCAAAGTAAAATTGAGGCGATCAGAAATTGGCCGCAGCCCAAGACGATAACGGAAGTTCGTAGTTTTCACGGGTTGGCTTCATTCTATCGAAGGTTTATACCACACTTTAGTAGTGTGATGGCACCTGTTACAGATTGCATGAAAGGTAAACAGTTTGCATGGACAGAGGAAGCAGGGAGTGCTTTTGGGAAGATCAAAGAATTGCTGACGTCTGCACCAATTCTAGTATTACCTGATTTTCAGTTGGTGTTTGAACTACATACTGATGCATCCAAGGTTGGGATTGGAGGGGTGTTGAGTCAGAAGGGACGTCCAATTGCCTATTTCAGTGAGAAGTTGTCAGGAGCAAAGATGCGATACAGTACATATGATGTGGAGTTTTATGCTGTTGTGCAGTCTATTAAACACTGGAGACATTATCTATTTCAGAAAGAATTTGTTCTATATACTGATCATGAAGCATTGAAGCATTTGCAAGGGCAAGATAAGATTTCAGCGAGACATGCATCGTGGATTGCATATCTACAACAGTTTACTTTTGTTGTGAAACACAAGTCAGGGGTGACAAATCGTGTGGCTGATGCTTTGAGTCGGAGGAGTCATTTGTTGACTACACTGAAGGTTGAAGTAACAGGATTTGAATTATTGCCAGAATTGTTTGAAGAAGATCCTTATTTTGCAAAGCTTGTTGAGAAAGTGAAAGACGGAAGTACTGATGAATTTGTGATGGTAGATGGTTTTCTGTTCAAGGGAACTCGATTATGTATACCAGATTGCAGTTTACGGTTGAAGATTGTGAAAGAATTACATGAAGAAGGTCATGTGGGAAGAGACCGTACACTACAATTGATTTCGCAATCTTACTTTTGGCCATCAATGAGGAAGGAAGTAGAGAGGTTTGTGGAGCGTTGTCATATTTGTCAGGTTTCGAAAGGAACTGCGACTAATGCGGGTTTATATATGCCGTTACCAGTGCCTATAAAACCATGGGTGGATATCAGTATGGATTTTGTTTTGGGTTTGCCTAGAACTCAAAGGGGAAATGATTCTATATTCGTTGTGGTGGACAGATTTTCGAAGATGGCACATTTTATTGCTTGCAAAAAGACGGCAGATGCTGTTCATGTCGCTCAATTGTTTTTCAAGGAGATCTATCGACTTCATGGATTGCCAGAATCTATTGTGTCGGATAGAGATACTCGATTTCTGAGTCACTTTTGGTTGAGTTTGTGGAAAATGGTGGGAACGAAGCTGAAATTTAGTAGTGCTTATCACCCACAAACGGATGGACAGACTGAGGTGGTTAACAGATCTTTGGGAAACTTGTTGAGATGTCTTGTTCAAGATAATCTGAAAAGTTGGGACATGAAATTACGCCAAGCAGAGTTTGCCCATAATCATGTTGTAAATCGAAGTACTGGGTTCAGTCCATTCCAGATTGTTTATTCGAGCTTACCAAAGGGCCCGTTGGATTTGACGGTAGTGCCACAATCAAAGAAGACAGTTAAGAAAGCTGCTGATTTTATTGAAGGGTTGACGGAATGTCATAAGGTCGTTCAGGAACGATTGGAGAAAGCAAATGAGAAATATAAACGAGCTGCAGATTTGAAACGACGAAATGTTGAGTTTAACGAAGGAGATTTGGTTTATGCAGTATTAACAAAAGATCGTTTTCCAGTGGGCGCTTATAACAAGTTGAAAGCCAGGAAAATTGGTCCGGTGGAAGTTGTGAAACGAATCAATGAAAATGCTTATAAACTGAAGCTGCCAGATGATGTGTATACATCTGACGTATTCAATGTTAAGCATCTCGTACCATATCATGGGGATGAGTTTGTTGGGGATGAAGAGTGTGCAAATTCGAGGTCGAATTTCTCTCAACCTGGGGAGGATGATGCAGCGCAACCCTTATTTTGGCTAAGGCATGAGTCGTATATGACTCATGATGAGTCGGATGATGAGTCGGATGATGCAGCGCAACCTTTATTTTGGCTAAGGCATGAGTCGTATATGACTCATGATGAGTCGGATGATGAGTCGGATGATGCAGCGCAACCTTTATTTTGGCTAAGGCATGAGTCGTATATGACTCATGATGAGTCGGATGATGAGTCGGATGATGCAGCGCAACCTTTATTTTGGCTAAGGCATGAGTCGTATATGACTCATGATGAGTCGAAGATGATGAGTCGAAGATGATGAGTCGAAGGTGATGAGTCGAAGGTGATGAGTCGAAGGTGATGAGTCGAAGATGACTCATGACTTAGGATTTTTTCTGAATATGTGTTGTAGCCTATAATGATGAGTCGAAGACGACTTATGATGAGTCGAAGGTGATGAGTCGAAGATGATGAGTCGAAGGTGATGAGTCGAAGGTGATGAGTCGAAGGTGATGAGTCGAAGATGACTCATGACTTAGGATTTTTTTCTGAATATGTGTTGTAGCCTATAAATAGGCAAGTTGTGTCATTTTGTAAGGTTGTTGAATATTGAATAAAATTCTCTTTTGATTGCTTTGTGCTTTCATTTTAAATTGGTAGTTGAGTGTAATCTCCTATCTCCTCTTTCGGATAATCGAGTGCGCTCGATTCAACGATTGTAGAAGCCGATTCGCGGAATCAAGTGCGCTTGATCAACGCTTGAAGAATTGAAGATCTTTGAACCCGGTATCGTGCGCGATCAACGAGTTCGAGATAGCTAGAGTTCGGTATCTTCGGATCAACGAATTCGGGCAATTCAGCATTCATCAATCCATCGACTGCTACTTTCACCGATCTACATTGTTTTGAATTATCCGCTGCGTCAGTAACTAAGGATTTTCATCCGATCCCTCTTGTACTCAGTTTACAAAGTAATTAATAAAGCTATCTCTTCAAAGTGGACGTAGGAAAAACAACGCCGAACCACTATAAATTGCCATGTCTCTGTTATTTGTTTATTTCTTATTGATTTACTGATATATTCCCTCTATTTACTTTTAATATTCTTTATTTATTCCTCTACCAAATCTCTATTGGGTGTTTGTGCCAATTTTTGGTGCAAACATTTTGGTGCTTTCATTGAGAAGAAGATTCTCAGCTCTATTTGGATCTCTTTGCGGCTACTGGATTGCATAAATCCCTAGTAGAGATCTAGAATTATCTTCAAGTAGTTTATCCGTTCTGTTTAAATCTGCAAAAGTACAAGGAAAACTATCAACAGTGGTTAGGAACACCAGATCTACCTCTCAAAACGTAGACGGAAATGAGAACTCTAGCATCGAGCAAGGAAGCCAGAGCAATCTACCAGTAGATGTTAATACTACTAATCTAGTTGATGTCCAAAATCCGGCCGATTCCATCACAAGGGCTGATTTTCAGAATCTGATGAGAGAGTTCATGGATATCCACCGATAGTTGAACCAGCAGATTCAAGCTAATATCGATTTAATGAATCAACTAGCATGAGAAAACTAGGAGGGAGCCAACCCCTTATCCTGTATCGGAGAGTTCTAATTCATTAGATGACTATCACAAACGCATACGTCGCAGAACTGACGATATGACGCAGAAGCATCTGGACATCAATAGGCAAACCAACCTGGGTTACCATGACCGATCGGGCCCGATCCCTCCTCCAGAGGAGGAAGTTTTCCTCTTCATGTTGGAGCACAAGCTGGAGCCGCTGCAATTGATTTGGATGCTGGAGTTCAGGTGGATGCAAATCAGTTACCTCCCTAAAATGACAATGGAGTAAATCCTCATGATATGCATCAAGTGGATATTGAGCCAAGAGGGCATGGAAAGGCCCATAGACATCGACCAGACCATTCACGTAAGGTGGAGCACGACTACTGCTTGGCTCCAACTATCCAAATGCCGGACTTATCGGCAATGGTTATACAGCTAGTAAGGGAGAGCCAAGGTTTGTCCAATGATGATTGGGGAATCTTGGGAAGCCATACCCCGTTCATCGATAATATCCTACGTACGGAGTATCCAATGAGGTTCAGCATGCCGTCGATGCCTGCTTATGAGGGAAAAACCGACCCCGGGCAGCACATCATGAGATATGAATGGCCGATGGATTCCGCATGAGCTGATGATGCCAAAAAATGCAGATTTTTTTCCATTACTCTCTTTGGCATAATAATGATGTAGTTTACGAGATTACCCTACGGTCAATCTCTAGATTTGATGGTTTGGCAATAAAATTTATGGAGCAGTTCTATATGCATGCAACTCGCCCCAAGTTGTAATGTCCCTATCAAGTGTGATCCAGGCTTCGGGAGAATTGCTGAAAGTTTATTTGGAGAGATTTTATATAGCCGTCACAGATGTCAGTAATATGAATGACCATTCAATATTGATGGTGGTAACAAGAGGGATTGACCTAGAATCTAATTTTGGTGATTGGTTAGCTGGCAAACCATCCGCAAAGTTGGAGCATTTCTATGCAGAAGCAGCTCAATATTTAAGGAAAGAGGAAGCTAGATGCTCTAGAAAGAAGAATGTTGTGGGACCAAGTGGAGAGGGAGTGCAGAGTAGCATTGCGGTGAAACAATCTGTGGAAAGTTCCAAAAAAGTTCAACTAAATGTCCAAAATAAATCGAATCAGTAAAAGAAACTCGGAGATAGGAACCGTGAGCGAAAGATGGATCATGGAAGAGGAAAACCTAGGATTCCAATGGATGATACCTACACAGTACTGAATACATCTCTAGAGAACGTCTACATGTAATATCATGCAGTATAGGAAGCCACCTCCGAAATAATTGATGGAGAAGTAGACTGGAAAATTTTGGCGGTTCCATGAATGCTATGGTCATAACACGAATAAATGTAGGCATCTATAGGATGTTAATGAGAAACTGATTCAGGAAAGAAAACTATAGCAGTTTGTTAAGGCCCAACAGGATGGCGCGCCGGGGACATTCAACCCCAACCGAGGACAAGCGCCGCACAGGGCCGAGGAGCCTGCACGGACTGATGGAAGATTAGTAATCAATATAATAGTTAGAGGAAAGCATCAAGCGGATAAGAGCTAGCACGAGATGGAGCGTTATGCTAGCGCAATCAAGCATATGAATTTTGAGTGTTGTTCAAGTACAGAAGATGGGGCTTCGGCGAAACAACAGCGTACAATGACAGACGACGTTGTATTTAGAAACAGAGATGCAGATAAGGTGGAGGCACCGACGATTGACCTAATGGTCATTGCAGCCATGATCGGCCCCGCTTTAGTGAGGAGGATCTTGGTAAGCTATGGTAGTTCCGTGAATATAATTTAAAAAAAGGCTTACGATTAGACTATGGTCATTTCATGGCTTTAACGGTGCTCCGCCCGAAGCTGTCGATTATGTCAAATTACCCGTGGAGTTGGGAGAAGTTGACTACAGAAGAGTGCGGATGTTGCCATTTTTTGTCTTGGATATTGACTCTCCATGCAATGCTTTTCTAGGCCGACCAGCCCTAGTTGAATTTCGGACAGCTCTTGCCCCATGGTGTTTGACTTTGAAATAACTAACTGATAACGATGCTGGAGTTGTGCATGGTAATCAGGCGATTGGATGTGCCTACTATGTGGCTGAATTGAGAGACGCTCAACGGAAGGAGAAAGGTAAGGGTGTGGACAAGTCTCCCTACATCCAAGCCATCAAAGATTGACAACCAGTGCCTGGGCCTTGGCTCGGGCACCACAGTCGGTTCTATAAAGACATAGATCCAAGGGATGATGAGGAGGAGCCCAAAGAGGCCAAAGCTGCACTGGTTGAGCTAAAGATCGACATCACGATCAGCCACAATGACCCATCACGAGTCCTAAAGATCGGATCATAGCTCAGCCCCTCGATGATGAAAGAATTTGCTGGTTTGTTCCGAGCAAATTGATGTGTTCGCTTGGACTCATTCTGGTATGTGTGGGATCTCACCTGCTATTGCGATTCATGCATTAAATATTGACCCAAGGCATGTCCCGGTTAAACCGAAAAGGCATGGCATGGATCCAGAGAGATCTGCTGCCCTTAAAGAGGAGGTGAATAGGATCAGAAGCAATAGGCTTATTCGCGACGCCCTCTAACCTAAATGGGTATCTAATCCTGTACTTATGAGAAAGGCGAATGGAAAGTGGTGGATATGCATTGATTAGTCGGACTTAAACAAGGCGTGTCCAAAAGACAGCTTTCCCCTTTCGAGGATCGATCAACTGTTAGACTCAACCGTATAACACGAGTTGCTATCTTTCATGGATGCGTACTCCAGATATAATCAAATCCCGATGCACATTCACGACCAGGAGCACACCAGTTTTATTATCGATGTTGGATTGTACTGCTATGTGGTAATGTCATTCAGATTGAAGAATGCTGGAGCAACCTATCAATGCCTAGTTAACCGGATGTTTAAAGATCATATTGGAAAGACGATGGAGGTATATATGGATGATATGCTCGTAAAGTCACGATGATCAAGCGACCACATTAAAGACTTAGCAGGAATGTCCAAGATCCTTCGATATTACAAGATGAAAATCAATCCTCTGGAATATTCTTTTGCTATTGCATCGGGAAAGTTCTTGGTTTTATCATCAATGCTCGTGGAATCGAAGCTAATCCCGAGAAGATTTGAGCAATTCGCAACATCCAAGCACCAAAGACAATTGAACAAGTACAGAGCTTAAATGGAAAGGTTGCCACGCTAAGTCAATTTATTTCCAGAGCCGCCGATAAATGCATTCCTTTCTTCGACTTGATTAGAAGAGGGAAAAGAAACTTTGAATGGACATAGGATTGTGAAGACGCATTACAAGGTTTGGTGAACCATTTAAAGAGGCCTCCCCTCTTATCAAAGCCGGTGGATCATGAAGACTTTTGTAACTACTTGGCAATGTTGGTACATGTTATAAATGCCGCACAGCTTCGTGGGGAGAATCAAATCAGGAGTCTGGTCTATTATGTTAGCAAACAATTAACAGGAGCTGAAAGGAACTATCTAAAGCTCCTCCCCTATTTTCTGGCCCATCCCATCAATGTTTACATCGATCAACTGCTACGATGGGTCCTACAGTGACCTGAGCCATTTGGAAGGTTACTCAAGTAGAACATCGAACCGAGCCAATTCGACATCACTTATCTCGCTCGAAGAGCCATCTAGGGATATGCACTAGTAGACGTTATAGCAGAATTCACTACATAGGATGATCTTCCAAAGAGCGGTGGAGCCTCTGCCATTCGGTGGAAAATATATACGGATGGAGCATCCAATATCGTTGTTCTAGAGCCGGAATCGTGTCAGAACCCCTTAAAGCTTGACTTCCTTGCAAGAACAACGAAGCTGAGTATGAAGCTCTGATTGCTGGACTCAAACTTACCAGAGAACCGAAAATAAAATCTCTTGAAATCTTTTGCGATTCCCAATTAGTGGCATACCAAGTCAGGGGAGATTATCGGGCTAAAGGACAATGACTTGCACCATATCTTATCTAAGTCCAAGAGCTATTGACTGGCTTTGAGTATTATGACATCACGCACATTCCCTGGGATAAAAAAAGAGGTCGAATCATTAGCAAAGTTCGCTAGCACCGGGGATGTACAACAAATGGGCTCGATTCCAGTCGAAGTACTAGATGCTCTGAGCGTAAATCAGATGGAAATTGATTGGGTACTAGAGATGGAGCCCGAAAAAGAGTCTTGGATGACTTCGATTAAAGATTATTTGCTCTAGGGAGTCCTTCTCGAACGAAGGAATAAATAGCGACAAGTCCTCCGCAAAGCTTCAAGGTATATCATTAAGAAAGGAGACATGTATAGAAAGGGTTTTTCCGTTCCCCTGCTCTGGTGTATCGCTCATAGTGAAATAAAATGAGTCCTAAAGGAAGTTCATGAAGGGGAATGTGGTGATCACACTGGACGGCAAATCCTAGCAAAGAAAATACTCCGTTATGGGTATTATTGGCCGACTATCAACCGAGATGCTGCCGATTATGCTAAGCAATGCGACAAGTGCCAGATGTATGCAAAATTTCCAAGAGCTCCATCGATGGAAATCACACAAAAGGTCAGTCCATGGCCGTTTGATATATGGAACATAGATATTATCGGTTCCTTACTGATCTCAAAAGGTGGTGCGAAGTATGCCATCGTAGCAGTTGATTACTTCACAAAATGGGCTGAACCGGAACCTTTAGCTAAGATCATGACAAAAAAGTAATCAACTTCATTATCCAGAACATCATCTATCGTTTTAGCCTTCCACGAACCATGGTAACTGATAACGGGACTCAATTCGACAGCGCCGAATTCAAAGACTTCTGCCGTCGGCATCATATTAAAAAGGGATTTGTGACAGTTGCTCGCCCTCATGCAAATGGTCAAGTTGAAGCTGTGAAAAAATCATAAAGTATATTCTGAATAAGTGTTTGGAAAAGGCTGGAGGCAAGTGGATGGATGAACTCCCAACAGCATTATGGGCTTACAGAACCACCCAGAAGTTCGCGACTGGCTATACTCCATTCGCCCTTGCTTATGGCTCCGAAGCCATTATTCCTATTGAACTCGAAGTCCCTTCTCGTCAGATAACCTACTACGATACTAGTACGAATATATATCTCCTCTTAGAATCTCTAGACTTTATAGATGAAAAGAGCGAAGAAGCTGATTTGAGGGTAGCTGCACATCGATATCGAGTCGTCCGATACTACAACACTAAAGTCCAACCTAGAACCTATGAAGTCGGCAACCTCATCCTGAAACAGTTTTTTCCTATTCCATCACACATGAATCCTACTTGGGAAGGACCATATGTCATTGAAAAGAGGCTTGGAGAGGGAACTTTCAAGCTAGCGACTATTGATGGCGTCACGCTCCCAAGGCGTGGAATAGTGAGCATTTATGATGCTATTTCACTTAGTTTATTCTTTTTCATTCAGTTGTATTTAATATTTGAATTTGCTTTAGCATTTGATTTTCTAGATGTGTAATAAGACGAATTATGTCATTTCTTTCCATTTGGCAAATAAAATTTGAAATTTCCTTCATATATGTGATTGATGTAGCATTACATATTAGTTACGGTACCCGACTAACTAATGTTGACATTTTCGAGCAGGTTCCCAGAGTTTGGAGCTAGCCGATTACATTAGTTCACGATTGAACTAAACAAAATGAACGTGGTTCGACCGTTCATTTGATGATTCACGCTCATAACCCGATAGAAGGAGTACTTAACGAGAAATGGATGTGATTTGCCCATCCGATAACCAGATTAATCCCACCAGGTGATGGGACAGACATAAATCAAAAGTAATTGTGACTCGACTGATCACTCACTAAGTCAAACCCCAGACTTAGGGGCAAATCAAGCAATTAAGGAAAGTACGGTCTGACTATTTTTTGAAATAACTCAAATTCCCTGGAGTGTGGACTAGAGTATAAACACAAATTGGGTGCGATTCGATCACCTACCAACTAACTCTTATCCTCGGAGTGCAGATATGAGCATAAATAAATAGGCGAGTGTGGTTTAACCACTCACTATTCCATAAACTCTGCCTGAAACCGATTGGAGGAGTATAAACTCGCTAAGGATGGAGTTCGACCATCCACTATCTAATTCTGTTAACCTGAGACTGGGGACAGGAGTATAATAACTTAAACCGCTGAATCCGATGGCGTAACACTAGGGCTCAAGCCCAGCGTTTGGTACAACTTGAGGCCAATACCACATGGAGGCCTTGAGTAAAATTAATGGATGATTATCCAAATTAACGAGCAACAAATTACAAGTACATTGAATGGAAAAGTAATAGCTCGACTACTTAAGCAAGTTCACGTAAGAGTTCAATATAAAATAAAGAACTTTTATTTATGCATTAAACTTGGAAATCGTAGTGCAAGTTTATCCAAAAGCGGGGGCCATGTCCTCACAATCATGACCAACAAAAAAAGTTATGCAAACTATATACAAACTAAGCCAAAGTGACTGCCACTTCTTTTGCCTCTTCTCTCTTTTGGATTTCTTGGGAGTGGATATACCTGAGCTTCGCATGTCCTTCTCTTTGATCCTTACCACCCTTGACAGAAGAGCTTTCAGAGGTTAGAGGGATTTCTCCGGGAACCGACCCGTCGGGTGGAATGACTTGTAGTGGGACAAGATTTGGATCATCGACGTCTACATCAACAAGTTCAGCTTTAGATTTTTTTCTTCAATGACTCCTCTCTCTCGATGCACTCCTTTAAGCTGAGCTCATCAGTGTGTTCGGAGGCACCCGTAATCACAACATCATCAGATTCATCTAGCAGTAGCAGATCATCAACCTTATCATCATCAAGAGCTCCAATAATTGAAGCGTCGAGCCTTAGAATGTCGGTAACTGCTGGAATTTCAGTAAATGTCAGTTGTTCCTCCATAGCGGAGCCAAAAGACCTGCAGATTCACAGGAACAAGAAAATAAGCCTATAACTATTGCGAATGAGGAATGAAACCTCTCGAATAATGGAGAGTAGAGCGAGATACCTGTGCCTGGCTGACTTTCAGTTGTTGCCGGAGTGCTCCCTTCTTGAAAAGGAGTCAGCACCTTTGATTTATAACCGGGTTTATCCGGATCATAGCTCAAATTCTGTCCCGGGCCAAGTAAAACTGATGCTCCTGCTGTTTAAAGTAAAGGGGGACCTTTGGGATCAAACTTTGAAGTTTCAGCGATGTTTTTCCTTTTGCTGAAGGGTGCCAAAATATCAAAGTATCGGAGCCTTGCAGCGGCAAGATCTATAGGTTCATTCCCATGAAGGATCTCCATACCATTTTTTCCTTATCCAAATCAGCTTCGCCACCAAGCCTCGGCAAGCGATTCGAGGTAGCCCTCTCGAAGAAAACTCTAGACACAATGGATTAGGACCTTAGCATTGTATTCAACAACCAAAGGATCGAACATGTCCTTAATCTCATTCCGGCTAGCCTCTTTAGCATCCTCTAATTGGGCCTTGATTTGCTCTCTAACTTCAATACAGTCAGCTTCCCTTGTCTCTTCCTTGAGGACTTCGATTTGAGCGAGTTGCTCGTCAAGTTTAATTTTTAGCCCCCGAGCCTTGATGGCCTCTTCGCAATACCTTTAAGACTCCTCCTAAGCCTCAAGTTTTTCTTTCTTATCCTTCTTAAGAAGTTCTTCAAGTTCCTTAACTCGGCGAGCTAGAGTGTTTTTCTCTTTTTGCAGTGTGTCCTTCTCTAGAGCAAGCACACCGCTGTGGTTAAGGGCAACATCCAGCTCCTTTTTGTAAGCCATTTCCAGATGACTAACCGCTTTCGATGTTTCTTTAGCACTATTCTTAGCCGCGGCTAGCTTCATTGTCAACTTTGTGATCTCATCATCTTGGTGTTTAATCATGTCTTTATCATGGATCGCCTCCAACTTTCGACAAACTCAGACTTTCTAGCAGTTTTTCTCCTATGGAGTTTGTATGCTAGCTTTCTTCCTTTTCTTATTGGCGCATGAGATTGAGTGCCTTGTGATGATTTGATCACGGCCGCATTGCCCAGACCTGCATCATCATCGCAAGGCTTGTTGGTTTCATCACCTCTAATTTCACCCTCTTCGGCATCGTCATGAGCCCCATCGACTGGAGGCACGACAGGGCTATCAGTGCCACCTTCTTGTTCCGCAACATTCCTTAGTGGTGCAACGCTTCCTGGAAGACCAATGCTGCGACCTTCTTCCAGCAGCCCAAAAAGAGATAACCACTCTTCGGTTACAAGGGATCTGATGTCCTTGTTCTCAATTGAGGAGGTGCAAATTGCAGAAACCACCTTGAAAAACTATCGCCTTCATGTCGTGGATGGACACCTATAAATTTTCAAAGTATTTATTAGTTCAGGATATGGCTCGGGCTAAAGAATTTGAGAATAAAGTGAAGGCAACACTTACGTTCTTCCAACCATCACCTCGCGAAGTCAGGCGGACAATGTACGTAGAACCATTCATGTTTAAAGATATTGAGCTTGTTCCAAGAACTAGTCAAAACTTAACAGTTGGGTGAAGGCTCAAGGAAAGTATAAGAAAGGCTTCCCATCCGTCGTTTAAAATTGTACATAAACCTAATGTCTTCAGAAGATGGCGGGCAGAATAGAACATCCATAAATAGTAAGAAGGTGCCATAAAGAAAAGCATAGCTGTTCGGATGCAGCTGAGCAGGAGCTATTCCTAGATTATTCAACATCTCTTGGATAAAAGAAATAAAAGGTGGCATAAATCCGGCTCGGCACATAAATTAATTACATGTCGTATACCCCTTTAGGGATAAATGAGCCTTGTCATTCACTAATGGTACTAGAACATCTCTAAACGGGATCCCATGTTTAGAGCACAGCCTCACCAATCCTATAGGCCTAGGAATCCATCGGTTATCCAGAAATACAACACCCTCTATTGTGTCAGGGGCTAGATTATCTCTTCCACCAGAAGGATGGGAACATCAGGGAAAAGGTCAACCAACAGGCTGGAAATCTCCAATTTCTCAATTTGATGTTCAGGAAGAAGTCTGCTGGATACAGTCGTAGAACTCGACTTGGCACCTCGATTACTATGCTGTAAAGGTTGTCTTGAAGACATTGCGGCTAAATGCCCTGAACGTCTAGATTCCATATCAACTAAACTCGGTAGATAATCAAGATTAGAAAACTTAACCTGTCCCCCCATGCTAAATGTAAACTAGTGTGGTGCAGTGTTGTACAGTGCAGAGATAAACAGTTCAAAATTAAAAGCAAAAGTAAGTGACGAGACTTTGGATTCCGACCAGCATGACCATCATTGATGACTGTCTCAATTGGCGTTTAGATTGATCGGTTGTGTAAGAATTGGGATCTAGCATCGACATATCGAAGTGTGAAGTTCATTATTGAAGTCCGTATGTTAGGTTTTAATGCATATTCTTAGTCCCAGCACTTTAGTCGTTCAATTTCAAGTTCGATATTGGATATGCAAGTCTTGTTGTCCGTTATAGTCATATGATCAAGTTTGCTAAGATGGGATTGGTTTTGATTGTTCGTACAAGTTTACATGGACTGGTTTATTTAAGGTTTCAAGCTCAATTGAAGGATTTGAAATCGACTAAGTCCCCATAGCCGATCCTTCTCTAAAAGCCTATGACCGATCCCTCCATTCTCTAACACCACCGTTCCCTATGCCAAAACCAATACGACCGATCCCTTAGTCGGGTACACCAACATCAATCCCTCCATGCTCCACAAACAACCTATGCCTCGACCACCAATGCAACCGACCCCTTCTTTCTTATATTCACACTGATCCCTCCTTCCTCCTCAAACTTCAATAAATACCTCTCCACACCTAACCACGGTCGATCCCTCTCAACTAGAGTAATACTGATCCCTTCACTCAATAAATTTCCATGCCTTTTTTCCATGAATCTTTTCGCTCTTTACCTTCTCTTCTCCTACCACCTCACCGAACCCAACATCGCCACCATTTCCATCTTGTATCCTCCCAATTTGACCCATGCTCAAAATAAGAAGCTCAACCAACCCATCATCCCATTATACATTAAAGGTTAAATGCAAGAAAACTTACATAAGTGTATAGAATACAAGTTACTCAAAGGGAGATGTTGGATTTTGATTCAAATCGAAGGTGGAGTGGTGGTCCAAAGTAGGAGAGGATGGTGGATCCAAAGATGGAAGCAGTGATTGATTCAAGGAGAGGGATCGGAGGTGAATTGGAAGGGGAGGGTTTGGAGCCGAGCTTAAAGAAAGCAAAGGCGAAGAAAGGAATGAAGTATAGTAAAAGATGGAGAGGAAAATATTAGTTTATATACGAGGCTAGAGGGATCGGGCTGCTTTAGCTTCTCCACGAAGCCAGTAAGACTAATCCCTAACATATGAAGGGATTGGGTACGATCCCTCGACTTGGGGATCCAATCTGATCCCTATAATATAAAAAAGGGGATCGGCTAGATGAATCCCGATCCCTATTATAAAATAAGAGAAGAAAAAAGGAAGGAAATGGATTGGGTACGAACCCTATGTGCATACAAACATGTACATAAAAAACTATATAAAGTAAGTAAATATATAAATGCAATAAAATTGCATCTATTTCAACGAAAATCCATGACAACCTGTGAGCATGCAAACCGGGAGCTAACGACAAGAACGTGTACTTGAATGTGCTTGTGTATATCCTAAAAGTTCAAATTTTGAAATCGACAGAAATTGAATTCAAACCAGAAGCTTTCAAGGTCGAGACTTAATCAAATAGACATAACTTACTAGCCCCATAGAACCGGACATAGATAGCAACTCATGAAATATAATCTGAATTTATACTATTGGAAATTGACCAAGCATCATGACGATCAAAGAGAGATATGACACTTTGGAAAAATAATTCGATGGAAGGATAGTGACCATTCAGAAAACTAGATGAATTTCTTTCCGGCGGCTCTAACTTGCTTCGATTCAAAGCACATCATGTTTAACACAAGATGTACTTTGGGAGGGCAAGTGTTATCCAACATTTTGACCTAGGCTGAACTGGTTGGACAAGTTAGACTTGACTATCATTAAGGCCAGTAAACCCAGAGCAATGATTGTGGGGTCCAGAAATCAAGTACAGATGGTAATAGAAGCCGTGATCGAATGAAAGCAAGAGATATACTATACAGAACGTTCTAACTATGGAATATAATTTAACATAGAAAAGAGATCGACTATAATCCATCTCAATCATAGGGGTCGGCCTACTTCATCCAAACAAGTGCAACTCAATAGAAAACAATCGATATCATGAGATCCGTAAGTCCAATACATATGAAACTTTGAAAGTATGATGTGCAACCGCAGGGAGTCTACCCTAGGGATCGCACCTCAAAAGGACTAAGCAAGAGGGATCCACCTTCTTCCCTCCATAGGGATCAGCGAGAATCAGGTAACGACACACATTGCAACAATGGTCGAGCAATAACTCAACATCTACTAATCTAATTGGCATAAAACTTGGAGGCTAGGTATAATACACCATGGAGAAGCACCTGTAGGGATCGCACCCCCAAATTCCTCCAAAATAGGGATCGGCCCCGATCCCTATTTCTTGGGAGTTGGGCCATGCGATCCTCCTTGTGGGTCCATATGGTTTTCGAGATCCTTCTTCCCAATTTTCAGGTAGATATTTCGTCGTTTTCCTCTATAAATACAGGCTTGATTGTTCATTTTCGGGATCTTTATGCTGCTTGTTGCTTTGTACTCTTTGGTAACTAAGAATTTTCATTCGATCCCTCTTGTACTCAGTTTACAAAGTTATTAATAAAGCTCTCTTCAAAGTGGATATAGGCAAAACAACGCTGAACCACTATAAACTATCGTGTCTCTGTTATTTGTTTATTTCTTATTGCTTTACTACTATATTCCCTCTGTTTACATTTAATATTCTTCATTTATTCCTCTACAAAATCTCTATTGGGTATTTGTGCCAATTTTTGGTGCAAACAGGTGAAAAATGTGGAAAACATTGTGGAATTCTGCCAACATGTCAGGAAGCTCCACACGGTATGCAAATTTTCCTATTCTTCCCAGAATTCTGAATGGCCCAACAAATCTAGGTGCCAATTTTGCAGACTTGTCAAACCTAACAACTTTTCTAAGAGGGGAGATTTTAACAAATACCATACCTCCAACCTCAAATTCAAGCTCTTTCCTTCTTTTATCCACATAAGATTTCTAACAGTCTTGTGCTATCTCCATCCTTTGCCTACTCAACTCTACTTTTTCTATGGTATCACGGATCAAATCGGGTCCGAGCAATACTTTGTCAATGGTTTCCCACCAACAACTAGGCAATTTGCATGGCCGCCCATAAAGTGCTTCAAAAGGGGCCATACCAATCGTCGCTTGATAGCTATTATTATACACAAACTCAACCAAAGGTAGATGCTGCTTCCAATGTCCTACGAAATACAAGACATAAGCTCTCAACAAGTCCTCCAAAATCCTATTCACCCTCTCTGTTTGTCCATCGATGTGCGGGTGATATGCCATGCTAAGGTTCAAAGAAGTTCCCAAAGTTGTTTGTAGGCTCCTCCAAAATTCGCTAGTGAACAAGGGGTCCCTATCACTAACCATGCTTACAAGAATTCCATGTAGACGAAACTACCTCCTTAATATAAATCTAGATGAGAGAGATGCTAGTCCTGCTTCTCCTAATCGGAACAAAATGAGCACTATTGGTGAGTTTGTCCAAAACGACCTAAATAGACTTATTGCCCTTTTAACTTTTAGGCAATCCTTCCACAAAATCCATCGGAATATGTTTCCACTTCCAAGTCAAAATTTCCAAAGGTAATAATAATCCACCAAGCTTCCCTTGCTCAGCTTTTATCTTCTGACATGTCAAACATCTAGCAACAAACTCAGCTACGCTTCTCTTCATTCCATTCCAAAAGAAAATTCTCTTCATGTCCTTGTACATCTTATCTCCTCCGGGATGAATGGTCATCCTTGAGTGGTGACACTCTATAAGAACATCTCTCATCAAATCATCAATCATTGGGACACAAAGACGTCCATCTCTCATCAAACATCCCTTCTCATCAACTTAATACCTCCTAGCATGGGGAAAATTCTCTCCTTTTCTCAATTTTTCTAAAATATTTACTAGCTTCTCATCTTTCACTTGCTCATGCCCTATACGATCCATCAATGCTGGTCTAATCTCCATGACTGATAGAAAACCTTGGATGGGTTCTGCTGATGGTTGGAGGTTAAAATTCAAGAGAAACTCCAAATGTCTCCATTCATATATAGCACCTTGGGTAGCATGTCTTCGACTAAAGGTGTCGGCGAGTATGTTCCCTTTTCTAGGGGTATATTGAATACCAAAGTCAAAGGATGCTACATACTCCATCCACCTCTACTGCCTAAGATTCAAATCTTTTTGGCAAAATAGGTATTTGAACGATTTATGATCAGTGAATAACACAAACCTCTCCTCTATCAGATAATACCTCCGCATCTTTAAGGCAAAAACAATGGCTGCCAATTCTAAGTCATGCACTGGGTACCTCTTCTCATGGTCCTTTAGTTGTCTACTAGCATAGGCAACTACCTTCCCTTCTTGCATAAGAATTGCCCTTAATCCTATACCACATGCAATCGTGAAAACAGTAAACGTCTTTGTTCCATCTGGAATAGTGAGCACAGGTTCATTAGTCAATGACTCCTTAAGCTTGCCTTGGTGCATCTATCATCCCAAAAAAAACTAGATTCTTCTTAGTCAATCGGGTTAAAGGGGCTGCTATTTGTGTATAGCTCTTGATGAACTTCCAATAGTAGCCTAGCAACCCTAGAAAACTTCTAACCTCTGGTGATTACTAGGAGTATTCCATCCTTGGAAAGCTTCCACTTTAGTAGGGTCTACCACCAATCCTTGTTCTGAAACAATATGCCCAAGGAACCTAACTTCATTTCTCCAAAAGTGGCATTTAGAAAACTTGGCTTTGAGTTGGTTTCTTCTCAAGTTTCCAATACCTCCCTAAGTGATCCTCATGCTCCTTCTTGCCTTTGGAGAAAACCAAGATATCATCAACAAACACCATGAAAAATTTATCAAGTTACCCTCTAAATACTCTAATCATCAAATCCACAAAGCTTGTTGTGGCATTCGTCGGTCCAAAAGGCATTACTTCTTCCTCACAGAGCCCATCTGGAGTACGGAATGCGGTCTTCGGCTTGCTTTCCTCTGCAATCCTCAACTGATGGAATCCCATCGCTAAGTCTAATTGGGAAAAGACTTTAGCCCTACAAGTTGGTTGAACAAGTCATCTATTCTAGGTAAAGGGCGCCTATACTTCCTTGTCAACTTGTTCAACTTCCTATAATCGATGCAAAGTCTCATAGAATCGTCTGCCTTAGTAGCAAAAATAATAGGGGCTTCCCACTCAGAAGTACTCCTACGGATGAATCCTTTCTTCAATAGCTCTGAGATTTTCTTATCCAATTCCCTTCTTTCTTTGGGGGCCATTTGTCTCAAAGGTAGAGCGACGAGTCTTGTGTCCTTCTCCAAATCGATTCGGAACTCGATCTCCCTATGGGGTGGGTAACCCGAGACCTCCTCGAAGACATCAAGGAATTCACAAACTAAACTATGGGTACAAATGATGGCTCTCCAACGATAGATAAATTTAGTGAGTATAAATGGCTTAACTCAACTAAAGCTTTCGGTGTACAAAGTACTTCTAGGCACAACCTTCGCAACTCCTTAATCATACTACTCTCTTATCACAGTCAAGAATGGCTCCATAATATGACAACCAATCCATACCTAAGATAAGCCCATAACCCTCAAAATTTAGAACGTACGCAGTACATATGAAATCAACGTTGCATATGTCTAACACTAGGTCTTTGCAAATAAGAGAAAGATGGGTCGAACCCCCAATAGGATTGGAAACCTCTATTAGGCTGTTGACCATCTAGGTTTGAAGGTTTAAGAAATTTCCTACATCCTTAGCTATAAAGGAATGTAATGCCCCTGAATCAAATAGGGTACGAATAGTAACCCCAAAAATAAGAGTTATACCTTCTAGAGCTGCTTTTCCTTGGTCTCTTGTCGGCTTACTGGCAATAAGGACGACTTCAATAATGTAGGTCTGTCCGCTTGATCCTTCCTAAGTCAACTTGGGATATTGATTCTTGTGATGCCCTTCCTTGTGGTAGTTAAAGCATCTTTCTTAAAAGGCTTCCTTTATCATACTCACCCTACCATCTTTAGCTTCATGACCCTTCCTTTGGCATTTCTTACACACCTTCACATCTTTCTTAAACTTCCCCTTCGACTTCTTGTTGAACCAAAAACCCCCTTTCTTGGGCCCTCCTTGCTTTTGGGTCAGTGTAGATTTCTCCTTCTCTCTTCCCTTATCTTCCTCACTAGCCACATGTAGCATTGCCATTACTACTAACATCTCATACGTGGCCCCCATAGGTACTTGGGTCAACAACATTTCTCTTAGCGGGGAATTTAAGCCCTTCATGAACTTCATGGCATTTTTCATAGGTGTGTCTATTAGGCTCATCCTAAATTTAGCCAATTCGATAAACTTAGCTATGTACCCCTTAAGGGTATAATTTCCTTATCTTAATCGAATGAACTTTTCCAATTGCAAGCAAACCTCTGCTCTAGAGATGAATTTCATTTAAAATCGGTCCTTGAATTATTCCCAAGAGAATATCCTTCTCGGGTGCTCATTGGTCACAAAGTTCCACCAATTCAGGGCTTCTTCCTTGAGGTGCCAAGCTATTCTTCTTCTTCTTAGCTGATCGTCCCAACCAAGCTCTCTAAATATCTTCTCGCAGTTACTAATCCATGCTTCAGCTTTTGAATATCCTTTAGTTCTAGAGTATGTCTTTCCTCTCATATTGAGAAAGTCCTTATACAACTTAGGAAAGTCGACAGGACAGGGTGATGCATCAGCGGGCGGGCAGTGGGTGCTACTGGTGCAGTTGGATGAATAGGAATCTGCTCGACAGTCCTAAGATATTGTTTAAACCATTTGGGCATTCCATGAATGGGTGGTCTTCCGCAGGTAGGGTTCCCTTGTTTGGAAGAAGATTGATTATCAACCATATCAATTATCTATAGGTTTAACCTTTAGTAACGTTTTCCTAAGATAATATTTACATGCTGAAAGAAAAAGGTTGCCTAGTGTATATGCGTATGTTCAAGAAGATAGGGTATATATAGTAAGAATTCTTTGAAAATTCTTTTTGAAAAACATTTTTCAAAATAATAAATACGTTTCTCATACGTATAGTTTTTCCTCGTGGATCGGGTAACCTAGGCTCTGATACCAAATGTAACAACCCACCCCGGAACAGGCTAAATTTTGACCCAGAAAAGGCCCATCGAAACTTAAATTCATTCTAAGGTAAGCTGTTGGAAGTAAAAAGAAATAATATTACAGAGCCATAACTAAACTTTTAGAACTCACAGCGGATGGAACAAAATATAATAGCAAAGTGTACCCTTTTATTTCAAAACCATAAAAAATGTCATAGCACAAAATCCATAAAAACCGTAATATAATTTCCATTACAACAATTGTCTAAACCCATGGGTACACATAAAAGCAAAATAATAATAATAAATACTACCACAAGCCAAGCTTCTTCATCTCTAAGCATCGTCACCATCATCACTCCGTCCTTAACCTGTATTATAATAAGGAGGGAGTCAGAACAACAAGTGTCTGGTGAATAAAAATCTTGAGTCTTACATTTTAAGTACTTGGGCAGTATATTTCAAAATAAGAATATGTCTACGAACATAAAACACACTAAAATCATTTAATACTTCTTTATAAGGAAAGGAGGTGGGTCCAACCACTTAATACCTTCCATTCTAGAAGTAGGTTTCTAAAATCTCATATCACAATCATGCATCATAAATAGCTAATAATATGAGTGACAGTACCCAAGCCACTTATTACCTTTTATTGGAAATAGGTAGAGTATGGTCATTTAAGACCTTAATTAAGGGAGACCCTATCATTTAAGACCTATTTCCAAGGCGTGCTTCTCAATGGTACTATCTAGCTGACATAATATGGAATCACATATGCCATTCAATACTTCCAAGTGGAAAATAGGCAGACTTTGGTCATTTAAGACTTTAATTAAGGCAGACTCCATCATTTAAGGCCTATTTCCAAAAGCGGACCCCTGTAGAGATACCACCTAACGTTTCCCTTAGTCATTTAATACTTCATCTGGGGGAAAAAGGTGGGTCCAACCACTTGATACCTCAAAACCCCGAAGAAGACCCTTCGTCTTATGGCCCATACTCATAATGACATCTCACATTAGTCCGTTATTCATAGGAACTGGTAGCCAGATTAGCTGGACGGATTTCGCCTACAGAATTTGAGACTAACCTCGCATCATTACAAATATTTATCATAAGAATATCCCACGTCAATAAAAGTGTACACAACTGCCGGTAGCCTCAAAGTGAAGGGCAGACTTCCATCATGTAACTCTATTGACCTTGCATCCCTATGACTTAGCCACAAATCAATTACTCTCTCTCTCTCCACACACACACACACACAAACACATAAACACACTCATCTCACTGTTTCATAAATAAAGCCTTATAAGGAATCTTCCTTATTATGCTTTAAAGTAATAATTAAGCTATATAAGAGTTTCCCTCGTACGCCTCAAAATCAGTTACCTTCCTAATGGGAGAAATAAACGTAAATAGATGCCTAATTAACTACGCCATATATGTAATAATTATACATTAATTACGTAAGTAGAAATAAATAAATATTCACGTCCAATAAGTTCTAAATGTATGGATTTTACACTCTAAACTAGCGTTAAATGTCAATTCCCTAACAAATTATTATTACAAGCCCTTTTTCTTCAAATTCCTAAGATTTTATGGGATTCTAATGTCCGAAACAGGGAATAGATATTCATAAACAAAATTGCAATAACAGACTTGTAAATAAAATAGAAACTCAATTTATTACACCAATTTAATGGAAATATCTTAAATAATAAGAATTGCAATCTAAACCCTATATTCAATTCAACTCCTCTTTTACAAAGAAATAGATAAGAATAAGTAGTGTAAACTACGAATAGAATTTGTAATATAAACCCCTTATTTAATTGAAGAATCATAAATTTGGCCCAACGAAGAAGGAGAAGTGGAATAGACTGTGAAATTATCAAAAATTACATAAACAAAAGAAATTCCATCAAATTAATGTAGATAATCGGGAATCTCAACATAGAATTGACATATCGAAATAAAAAGGAATTTTGAGGGATTTAATCTATAATATTTTCAAAATCCCAAAATCCCTAAGGCATATTCAAATCCAAAAAGAAATACACTAAACAACTGTTGAAAAGAAATACTAAGGTTTCCACTCACAGATTAGCCTTAGCTTCACTCAAATGGATCTGTAACCTTCCGATCTCTTCTAGAATCTCTCTCTTTTGATATATACACACCCACAATTGGGAAACGGTATATATATATATTCATTAGATTCAGAATAATTGGAGAAGAATATGATAAGAATAGATTGGAGGAAGAAGAAAAAATAGGAAATAAGTTGAATTCTTATTTGAATTCTCTATGGAGTTTCTGAATCTTATTAGAGAGAGATAACAATGGCAGAATTTCATCGTATTCCCCAAAATAATATGAATAAAAGTAGAGAAGATAGAGTCTATTTATGAGGGTTGAAATGCACCAGAACCGTAGGATGAAAGTAGGTAAAAACGGGTAAATCTGGAACGTATAACTGAATAGAACATAGGTTCAAACCCTAGCCGCAACAGGCAACTTTTGCTGCCAAGGAGTCGACCGCTACAGTTGACCTATATAGGTCGACTACTGCTCTATTTCGAGGAACGTTTATTTTCTTCCATTGTATGAATATTTTATTCCCTAATTAACTTTTCAACATTAAACGTTAATTAAATGTTTACTTAGCCCCAAGCTAATTTTTTGAAATTTAAACTCTAAGTTAGATTTCTCATTTGAATTTGAATTCAAACTAAATTAATTTAAATCTGAAAACTTCAAATGCTCATAACTTCTTTGCTTGAGCTCCATTTTCAACATGCTATATATGGAAATATACCAGAATTTTTCCATGAATGCAATAAAATAACTTTTATGGTCAAATTCCAACTTTTATAAATTTTCCTTATTCAACTCTTATCATATTTAATTCAATTTACTTCATTTATTTATGGTACATTTTACGAGGTGTTACAGTGATTTAATTGATTAACCACAACCCAATAACCACACTTACCATCACTAGGCATGTCATCTAAACCAATAACATAGGGCCTCATACATCTAGGCATTTGCAACAAATAATACTCTTCAACTTCATTGTTCTTGCATACTTTATTCTTTATACTCCTCATTCTATACGAACGAATTGGAGTGAGATTTGAATCACAAGGCATTGTTGCTTCAACATGTTCAAAGTAAGAAGGCTCTCATTAGTTGACTTATCTTTATTTGAAGGTCTACCTTTTTAATAGTTACCACGGGTGGTTCTAAAATGTTGGTAGTTTGAGGGAACGTTATCAATTTCAAATCACTTTGCATAACAACTCTCACGTTATCAGGAGCTTAGTTATATCTACTTTTTATAGCTTGGATTTTAGGCAAGTCAAGGAAATCAATAGTTGAACGTGTTGAATATGCTAGTATATGATTTTTGTTTGATGATATTAAACATATATATATATATATATTCATTTAAATGTATTTGTTATTGTACTATTTTATTACAATTTTGAATGTTACAAATTTGAGCTCTCACTATATATACACAATTTCAATTACATTACAATTTCGATTACATCACAAATTTCAATTTACAATGTTCACCTCACTACATATCACTCATTCACTCGTATTTGTCTTCAACTCTGTTCCAGATTGAATCCAGCATCTGAATTATCTACAAAATAAACATTGATGCGGTAAAATTGAAAAAGAAATATTTTTGCAATGTAAAATAAAATGTGTGTTTTTGAAAATATTATTTGCCTCGGTTATTTGGGTTATTCGTCATCATTTCTTTTGAATTCAGCATACACGAACAACTTGTGACATGCATAGAGTATCACTGTACATGCCACAAGGTCGTGCACACCGATATACACTTGATAAAATTGCAGGGACAGGTGAGCACAAGGTCAAACTCGACCCAAAGCTGGGTTCAACTCAGGTGCAATACGAAAAACAAAAATAAATGGTCAAGTACAAGTTTCAATGACTGGAACAAGCTCGAACACACTTGAACCAGAGATGTATGCATATGAAATGAAGACTCAACACAAGTGAACCCAGTCCAACAAACAAGTTTATCCAAATCGGACCACTCTAAGATAAATCAGATTCAAATGTATGCAGTGAACACTAGAAGGAGCATACAAACTCGGTTGCATATATGCAACCAAGCTGAAAATCAAATCGCATCAAAATCAGTTCAGGCATGAATGAAGACCGCAATATGTTCATGCAACCAGAGTCAATGAACCCAGACCACCATATGTACAAAGTATTAAGTGCAGACCACATAAAACAGAGACTCGAAACTACAGCATGGCATGAACTCACATATGCAACTAAACTCAACCAAAATGTATATGCATATAAACCAAACAAAGGAAAAGTTCAGGCATGAACATGACTACAAGAACATAAACAAGGTCAATAGCATCCAGACTCAAATGTACAACTTCAAGTCCACAGCAGGCCAGTACAACATGACAACCAGATTTCCAATGGGCCAAGCAAGTCAAAGAATGCAAGCACACATGTATACATATATGCAATAATAAACAAGACTACAATACCAAAGTGCAATCAAGTCAATCACATACATATATGTATGTATATATGTATGGAGACATCACATTAAAACTCGAGCTAGCATATCAGGAGCAACAACGACCAATCCAGAATGAATGCAACAACAAAGTGGACAGTGCAACCAAGTGCAATATCAATACAAAACAACACTGCAACAACAAAGTGGACAGTGCAACCAAGTGCAATATCAATACAAAACAACACTGCAACAACACACACATATATAAATGAATATGTGCATGTCAAAATCAACAGACCTCAAGTGCAAGGCCAACCTCAGAACTGATTTAGAACTCAAGGCTAACAAGGATTGAAACCAACCAGACTAGTGACATAATCAGAAGCTCAAAGTGTAGAACTATCAAGACAGTATCACTCGACCATACAACCAGACTCCAAAAAGACCATAACAACAATATGCAGTGATGAACCGGACTACAATTACTTATGCAACAAACAACTGACAATATGAACTGAGTGAAGCCGTGTGTAACAGGTAGTGGTGACAACATGACTCAAGTGCAGTTCGAATAACAATTGCCAGCAGTAAAGAGAAGCAATTCACATGAAGCCGTGAGTCAATGAACGAAGTCGATTCTTATCTCAAGTCAGCAAATTCAAATACCAGAGAAATAAACGAAGTCGCAAGAATTATCTCAAATTTTAAATGCCAAAGTCAAAGCCAGGTGATAACACGAATTGAACAAATCCAGACCAATCAAAGTTCAAATAGCAAAGTCACAGGACAAAAGACCGGAGCTAATTCAAACTTATCAAGCAACACGTATGAAATGAAAAAGTCAGAAAACATCACCAACGATCAATCTAAAATCAATGGCCGAGCATAGCAACGTGAAGAATTCAAACAAAAAATACGAACGGTTTTGCCACAGGGTTTTGCCGCAGCTAATTTCTAGTAGAAACCTTGGGGGCAGCACGTAGGCAGGGTTTTGCCGCAGCTGGGTAAATCTATGTTGTTCTATTTTTGCTTTTATTATTCTACTATTATCTATGCTGCAATTATTATATATATTTTCGAAATTAATTTTTTATTATTATTAGTATCACCCTATTCACCTCCCCTCTGGGGTGAAATCGATCCTATAAGTGGTATCGGAGCTAGGAACAAAAACCAATTTTTGTTTTAAAAATTTGATTTTTCAAAAACCAATTTTTATTTAAAAAATTTTGATTTTTTAAATGGCTTCTTTTAATAATGCTTTTGCTGAGGGTCAGTCCATAGTTAGACCATCCATGTTCAATAGTGAATATGCTTACTGGAAAAACAAAATGAAAATTTTTCTGAAAACTATTGATGCTTGGAATATTGTTGAGACGGGATATAGGACACCAACTATAGTGGTAGATAATCAATAAATCGAAAAACCGATGGATCAATGGACAGATCTTGAAAATAAACTACAGAATGATAATGCTAAAGCTATGAATTCTATTATATGTTCATTAGATCAAATTGAATTTAATTGTGTCTCACATTGTCTAACTGCGCAGGAAATTTGGCACACACTTGAAGTGACTTATGAAGGAACCTCCCAAGTCAAAGAATCATGCCTTGCCATGCTTAGTAGCGAATATGAGAACTTCACAATGGCCAAGGATGAAAATGTCAAAGAAATGTGCGGACAACTTTCTAATCTCGTATACAAATCAAAAGCTCTCGGAAAACCATACACATAATTGGAAATAGTTTGAAAAATCCTCAGAGTCCTTCCACAAAATTTTGAAGCAAAAGTTACTGCCATTCAAGAATAAAAGGATTTGAAACAAATCAAAGTCGAAGAACTCTTCGGAAATCTCACCACTTATGAGCTAGAAATGAAATTCAAGGAAGAACATGAAGGAGGTGATACTCGAAAGAAATCAATAGCTCTCAAAGGAACAATAGAAAGTGATGATGATAATGATGGAGCGGCTGAATTGGTACTGATAATAAAGAGATTCAAAAAGTGGAACCACAAATAGGGAAATCTAGCTCTAAATCAACAATTGAAAAGCGGAATAGTCAAAGTACTAGACAACTCAAAAGTGCAGGAATATGTCACATGTGCAATAAACCTAGTCATATCAAGCCAAATTGTCCTCAGAATCGACTTGGCCAAGGAAAGAAACCGAAAAGGAGAAGTTTTGCAGCTACATGGGATGAAACTGATGAAGATGATAAAAGCACTAGCAGTGAGAGTGAAAAAGGAAATCTGTGTCTTCAAGGAGAAACAACTGATAGTGATGATGATGAGCCAAGCAAGGTATCAAAACTTACTCATTCGGAATTACTTATATATTTTCATGAGGTAAATGACTGTTTTGAACGACTTAGGGAGAAGTACGCTAAAATTGAATCATAGAAAGATAGTTTAATAGAACTAAATAAATAGCTTGACCAATTGGTTAAAAACTATCAAAACAAGAGCCCTAAGTGTGATAAGTGTCCATCACCTGAAGAAGAAATTAAAAAATTAGAAATTAAAATTAAATCACTTGAGAATGAAATGCTGATTTTGAAAGAAAGTGAAAACATAAGGAGAGAAAATTTTATTAAAAAGTGCACTCTGTTATTGAATGAAAATGAATCTCTCAAAACACAAGTCCAACAATTGTCTACAACTTTATGAAAATTTTCCAAAGCAGAAAGATCGCTAAATATGTTATTAGGGAAACAAACAGTCAATACTGTTAGACAAGGACTTGGGTATAATCAATCTGAACGTGTTAGAAGTGAAATTAATCAAGTCAATTCCAAGTGCACAATTGGTAGAAAAACTGGACACAATCACAATAATTACGGGTATAGACCCAAACACATGAAAACCATACCAATTTGGGTTCCAAAAGGCACGAATATAAAATCTCTTAAAGTCAAACAAATCTGGGTGCCAAAAGGAACAAATATTAATTGTCTTGGGTCTCCACAAACTTATTTTTCAAAATCTGTTGTCACTAACAACCATGGACTTATAAAATTAAATAGGTCACAAAAATCTTTTCTCGTGTAGGTATGGTGGCAGGCTAAGGAACAACAATAGCGTTACCTGGATTCTGGCTATTCCAGGCACACGATGGGCAACAAATCAAAGTTCCTTAGCCTAGTACAAAGGTGGCAGAGTCACGATGGGTAACAATGGAAAATTATCGTAAAGGTAAAATAGGTAACGGTACATTTAGCTTGAACGATATATTAAATGTGAAAATCTGCACCATAATCTGATTTAATTCAGCCAGTTATGTGATAATGAAATAAATGTTGATTTTGATTTTGATTTGTGCAAAAATATTGACCAATCATCTTTTCATCATTGAACTATTTCATATAGATTTGCTTGGACTAACTATATTGCAAGTTTAGGTGATAAGAGATGTTGTTTTTGTATTAGTTGATGAATACTCTAGATACACGTGGATATATTTGTTGCACACTTTACAGTATGGTCTATGATATCTATCTAATGATAACTTTGAGTCAAAGGGAAATTCAGATGCAGATTACACTGATAATCTAGTTGGTAGAAAAAGTACTAGTGGAAAGTGTGTTATGTTGAGACATCCATTAGTTGCATCACATTTCCAAATAAAATATTTACATAAATTTCATTTTAATTGATTTTCAACTAGCAAACATTTTTTTTCCACAAAACTCCTTTCAGAATATAGTTTTTGTTGATTTCGTTTCAGATTAGACATTTTAGAAATTTGATTTTATATTTATTTTTGGATTTGATCTTAAATGAATACATTAACTAATCTGACTCCCTACTGATTATCGAAAAGATAAATAGTGATTGAAAAAATGATGAGTGTTGATATTAATCATATATTATGACTTGAGACAGTATATTTAGTAAATTTCTTTAAAACTTTAAACAAGATTTATAATAACTTTTGTTGGTAGAAAATTTCATGACCATCTCTATTTCTATCATATTTCTAACGACCATCACTCATTAAAATCCAATATAGTATGTCAAAATGTGGTATTTTAAACGGAAAATTATTTGTTTTTATTTTATTTTATTTTTTTTACAATAAAAACATCCAAAGTATCCACTCTCATTTAAAAGTCCTCATGGTTATGCATGGGTGAATTACTTGGAACATTTGTTTATGTGCTTTCATGCTCATTTAAAAGTCCTCACGGTTATGCATGTATGAAACACATATCAAAATTGGTTATTAAATAGACGAGTTGATTCTAATCCCATTTAAAAGTCCTCACGGTTATGCATGGTTAGAAGATGCTTGAAATTCGTTTTTTTAATAAAAGTCGGGAATACTACTAATCTCATTTAAAAGTTCTAACGGTTATGCATGGTTAGTGAATATTTAAATTCCTGATATAAATATACCACAAATAGACACAACTATATGGTTTTATATACTGACATCACCCCTATCATTCTAAAGTGGAGTATGCGCCTAACAGAGTATTTATGATTTTTTTTTATTTTTTATTGAAATTAATATTTATACTCGATTGAGTGTTAATGTTGTATTAATGTCTTTCACTTTATCTCTATTTTTCTAACACTATTACTCTTTTACTGACAACAAAAGGGGGAGAGAGAAGTTAAGATTTTGGCAAATAAGTCGAGTTATATTTTTTAATTTGCATATTCCCATCTAGGTTCATTTGCAAATTTTTTATTTATTTTCATGCATATATGAAGAGGGAGCTTTGATGTAGGGGGAGCATTCAAATAGGGTGAGCATTCAAATAGGGGGAGCAAATGGAATTCATCAAGACCAAATACATTTAATAAATTCAAAAATTTAATATATGTTTGTTATCATCAAAAGAGGAAGATTGTCGAATATGCTAGTATATGATTTTTGTTTGATGATAATAAACATATATATATATATATATATATATTCATTTAAATGTATTTGTTATGTATGCTGCCTACTCTTGGGTGGAAGAAAGAGCACAGGAAGCCGCCCCTGCTTTCCAAACCTTTCCTAGTGAACTAGAGATTCTCGGATCTGGCGAATATGGTCGTTCACGACTATTGGTAGCGACAGACTACGCTTACTTGTTTGAGTAAGGCATTGCTATTGGCAGTTTGCTATAGTCGTCCTATGCATTCATGGTAGTTTACCTACTCGACCGATAGGGAGTTGAGTAAGGCATTGCTATACTATTTATTGGTAGGGGCGGAGCATGAGTGCTTGCTCGATGCCTATTCGCGAGTGGAGGGGGTTCGGGGGAGGAGAGAGGATTTCAACTCGACACCAATTTATATTCCCCATCCAATGACTATTCCAAGAATAGCCTGGAGTAGATCCCGTGTATACTAGACAATAGGAGTAAGATAGACGGAGTCGAGGCTTGTGAGACGCAGTCCACTATATGAACCTGGCCAGAGGCCAGTTTGTTTTAAGAAAAACGAGAGTTTTTCGGGTCTCACGTGTGATAGGACATGAACAGTGATAAATAAATTCTCGTGCATTTTAAGTTAATACTTTGAGTTTGAGCTAAGAATTCTATTGGAGCTTATCCTCCAAAAAGTGCACTTTTCATTCGCTTTCGGACGAAATCAACTATATTGTTTGGGAGGGTCTCCCCAAGGGGGACCTATTTTATTACAATTTTGAATGGTACAAATTTGAGCTCTCACTATATATACACAATTTCAATTACATTACAATTTCGATTACATCACAAATTTTAATTTACAATGTTCACCTCACTACATATCACTCATTCACTCGTATTTATCTTCAACTCTATTCTAGATTGAATCCAACATCTGAATTATCTGCAAAATAAACACTGACGCGGTAAAATTGAAAATGAAATATTTTTGCAGTGTAAAATAAAATGTGTGTTTTTGAAAATATTATTTGCCTCAGTTATTTGGGTTGTTCGTCATCATTTCTTTTGAATTCATCATACACGAACAACTTGTGACATGCACAGTGTATCACTGTACATGCCACAAGGCCGTGCACACCGATATACACTTAATAAAATTGCAGGGATAGGTGAGCACAAGCTCAAATCCGAGCCAAAGCTGAGTTCAACTCAGGTGCAATACGAAAAACAAAAATAGAATGGTCAAGTGCAAGTTTCAATGACTGGAACAAGCTCGAACACACTTGAACCAGAGATGTGTGCATATGAAATGAAGACTCAACACAAGTGAACCCAGTCCAACAAACAAGTTCATCCAGATCAGACCACTCTAAAATAAATCAGATTCAAATGTATGCAGTGAACACCATAAGGAGCATAAAAACTCGGTTGCATATATGCAACCAAGCTGAAAATCAAATCGCATCAAAATCAGTTCAGGCATGAATGAAGACCGCAATATGTTCATGCAACCAGAGTCAATGAACCCAGACCACCATATGTACAAAGTTTTAAGTGTAGACCACATAAAACAGAGACTCGAAACTACAACATGGCATAAACTCACATATGCAACTAAACTCAACCAAAATGTATATGCAAATAAACCAAACAAAGGAAATGTTCAGGCATGAACATGACTACAAGAACACAAACAAGGTCAACAACATCTAGACTCAAATGTACAACTTCAAGTCTACAGCAGGCCAGTTAACATAACAACCAGATTTCCAGTGAACCAAGCAAGTTAGAGAATGCAAGCACACATGTATACATATATCCAGTAACAAACAAGACTGCAATACCAAAGTGCAATCAAGTCAATCACACACATATATACATACATATATGTATGTATATATGTATGGAGACATCACATTAAAACTCGAGCTAGCATATCAGGAGCAACAAAGACCAGTCCAGAATGAATGCAACAACAAAGTGGACAGTGCAACCAAGTGCAATATCAACACTAAACAACACTGCAACAACACACACACATATACATGAATATGTGCATGTCAAAATTAATAGACCTCAAGTGCAAGGCCAACCACAAAACTGATTCAGAACTCAAGGCTAACAAGGATTGAAACCAACCAGACTAATGACATAATCAGAAGCTCAAAGTGCAGAACTATCAAGACAGTATCACTCGACCATACAACCAGACTCCACAACAACAATATGCAGTGATGAACCGGACTACAATTACTTATGCAACAAACAACTGACAATATGAACTGAGTGAAGCCGTGTGTAATAGGTAGTGGTGACAACATGACTCAAGTGCAGTTCGAATAACAATTGCCAGCAGTAAAGAGAAGCAATTCACATGAAGCCGTGAGTCAATGAACGAAGTCGATTCTTATCTCAAGTCAGCAAATTCAAATACCAGAGAAATAAACGAAGTCGCAAGAATTATCTCAAATTTTAAATGCCAAAGTCAAAGCCAGGTGATAACACGAATTGAACAAATCCAGACCATATCAAAGTTCAAATAGCAAAGTCATAGGAGAAAAGACCGAAGCTAATTCAAACTTATCAAGCAACACGTATGAAATGAAAAAGTCAGAAAACATCACCAACGTTCAATCGAAAATCAATGGCCGAGCACAACAACGTGAAGAATTCAAACAAAAAATTACGAATGGTAATTTAGGGATTTCATCCCTATTTAATCCAGTAACATCATCGGGCATAAAATGCATCCGAGTTCAAGAAAAACATCAGAGAGCAAGTATCAATCCAGAACTCGAATCAGTCGAGTATAATTATAAATCGAAAAAGGGGACAAATGTACCAATTCAAAGCACCATTCGATCTCGACAAATTGGAGCAGCCGAAGTCGAATAAAGCAGCAATCAATCCAAAGCAAACATATATTTCAATCGAAGCAAAAGAACAAGCGGCTACTTCAATTCGGAAAGCCCTAAATTTTGAAAGAGGAACGAACGACAGAAGGACTGAACGAAAGCAAAAGGGATCGGCAAATAAAAAGAAAAAGAAAAAAAAGGGGACATCTACTTTTATTTCGATTGGGCCAGTCACTTTTATTTGGGCTTCAAATTATTCAATTAGGTTTTTTTGTTTTAGTTATTATTTCATTTGTAATTTTCCTTTTTTAAATTGTGTAACAATTCTAGTCGTGTGACTAGGGATAAACTACGGGGCGTAGTTTGAGAATTCGTAACTCAATGACTGAGTTGTGATAGAGTTTTGAGTGTAGAGTTAGGTTAGTCGATAGCGGGTGTCGCGAGTTTACGTGTGTAAGCGTCTGACTACGTGATTTCTAGTAGAAACCTTGAGGGCAGCACGTAGACAGGGTTTTGCCGAAGCTGGGTAAATCTGTGTTGTTCTATTTTTGCTTTTATTATTCTACTATTATCTATGCTGCAATTATTATATATATTTCTGCAATTAATTTTTTATTATTATTAGTATCACCCTATTCACCCTCCTCTAGGGTGAAATCGATCCTACAGAACGATGCAATGTAGAAGGAGTGAAAGATAATTGCTTCCAAAAAGAGTCTATAGCAGTAAGAGGAATGAAACCCTGTGAATGTCGAAAGTCTACAAGCTTATCCGCACATGGTAATCCATTTACTTGCCATAAAACACAACCACAAGTCTCGATACTCAGTCTAATATTTGAAATGCTACCCAACTCTTTTAATAGTAAATCTAAAGGTTTGTGAGATACGAATCCCAAAATTTCTTTAAACATATATTCATTTTGGAACCGATGCATTGTCCTAGAAGCACTCATCTCAAAAGCATGTTCAATTCCAACTAATTCATTCTCCACACAAAGATGTGCATTTTTCTATCATTGTACAAAGCTACCTGTAGCCGAATCAAAATACATTTTCAAACAACGGTGTGTATTTTCAACTACGTTAGTTGACACATTATCATAGTGTTTTATTTTGTTGGTCCAAGCCAAAACAAACATCTTCTTATATTTTCTCAACCAATTTTCATGGCATATGTTACTGGTTTTTATGTTTCACAAGCCATACATCACGAAATAAGTTTAAGTTCCTACGATACTCTTCTTCTGACAAAGAGTTGATTACGTTAATTCAACTATCCCAAAAAAGTTCATATTCCTTTTTACCTTTCTTGTCCTCCAACACTGCCTCTTTATCGCCAATCAACACTCATTTTTTTAAATAAAATTTGGCTTGCAATTCGCTTGAACATTCTTAGAAATATGCCAAGCACAAAAAATACGACGAGCTATTGGAAGTACACTTGCTGCTGCATTTGTAAGAGCAATTTTGACATATGTTATAATAACATCCAGAATTTCTTTATCTCTATACAATTTTTTGACACATTCAAGAGCCCATATATATGATTCCGTAGTCTCGTGACTTATAAAAGCAAGTACAACTGTAAAGGATGTTCCGGTGGATGTTTGCGACACCATATGGAAACATGGTAACCTGTAACGATTTGTTTTGAATGTGCAATTCAAAAACAATGTTTGATGATAACACTGTGCAAGAACAACACATTTAGGATGCCTAAAGAATAGATTAGAAACTTAATTGGTTGTACCATTAAGTCCGTGTTCCATGGAATAATGATGGCTATAAGCCAATTTCATAAACTACTGCATAACCGATCTACCTTCCGTATTTTGTAATTTCAATTTTGCTTATGCATTGTACGCATCTCTAATGGTTGACTGGTTCTCTGGATTATCAATTCTAACAGCGGTTAAAATATTGCGAGGCCTAGCTCCACTATTAGTCATCGTTTCAATGGTCTTAATTTCGTGACCTTTCAACCTCGCCATGTATGGAGTCTGGTTAGTACATTTGGAAGCATGTGGTTGTGGCGCCCATTCTTTACATTCAGTATCCATGTCTCATCATATTGACAATGTGACAATGCATCCGTGCTTCATACACCCATCTCGAACGTTTTCCTTCAACTTAAAAACCTGCAACGTATATGGACAACGTAATTCACAACACTTCAACTATTGAGATCAAATTTAGAGAATTAATCATACCATATCAATAATGAAATGAGAAGTTAAATCAGGATAATTCGAAGACGTCATGTCGACTTTCATGTTTTGATTTTGATCGTCAATGACATCATCGTTTTCGTATTCATTCCAATTATCCCCTTTAGTTATTTCTTTCTCACATTCATTCTCCGATATCTAAACGAAAATTGATTTTAAAGTTAATGTAATTTATTTCTTTTACTCGGTGATCCATTGCCTCCAAAAAAATCACTACACCGACAATTAAGTTGTCGAAATATTAATATCAGAAGGGCCTTCGTTGAACTAAAAGTTTTTGTTCGACGATCGGTTACCCTCTTGTACACACGAACTCGGCAGCTATAGGTAGTTAGGAAAAACGATTTTCCACTAAAATACGTAAACCTAAAATTTTAAAAATAAAAATACCCGATTGTTTTTCTCATCAAAAAACTATGATACCAATGTTTTTTGAGTAGGAATCATTCCTATTTATTTCCTTTTTGGATTTTCATCTGCAGTTTTTTGTTTATCTCTTCTTTAACTATTGATTTGGGTTGAACAATAAACAAAAATTAAAGCGATGCAGGATAAAAAAAAAAAGATACAACAGTCAACTTCAAATTAAATTTTATGAGAAGACTATTTTCGTATGTACTTCTCATAATAGAATTAATTTTTAAAAAAATTTGATCCCTTGTATCCAAAAATGAGTCTCATCGTTAGTACCCTAATAATTATGCTAAAGTTTTATTATTTTTAGCGGTGTTAGTAAAGAAAGTAATCGGAAATAGGTGCTTCAAGAAAATAACGGGGTGGCAATATAACTGGGCATAAGGTAATCTTCCTTTATTTTTCGGCGAAACAAGAAAAGAAAGAGAACAGTCTAGCGCTGTTTCTTCTTAGCACCCTTGCTTACTCCATTAAAATTTCAAATAGGCTGTGCGTCTCAACAACAAGAAATATACAAGTCCATCATAGTTCGTTACTCGAACACAGAAGAACAAAGGAGAAAATGTTACTATCTCCAACTACAGCTCCCTATATAGCCCGTCGCCTCATTCTCCCCGCCGCCACTTCTTGCCTCTTCACCGCCACCTCTATCCGTCCATCTTTCACCGGAAACCGACGTCCTGGAGCCATTCTTCAAGGTCTCAATTTTACCATTTTTCTATTAATTATGAATTAAATTGTTGAAATACTTTTAGTATGGTTTGGCTTAGTTGGTATGCTTAAAATTTGGTTTATCTGGAAGATAACTCAATCAAAATTTGATATTTTGTGAAAGTTCATAGTTAAGTAATGGGTTAATTAGTCTGTTTTTTTTTCTATAAAAAAACATGAAATTGTGAGAAAGGCTATTGGTACCACTTCTAGGTTCTAGCTGATGCTACGCTGGGTACCTTTGGTAATATTTTTTATTTGTTCAATATGTTATAATGGGTTATTATGTCCGCTTTTTGTAACATGAGGTTGCTTGGAAGGTATTATTACCGATATTAATATCTTGCGGGTTTGTTTATAGTGTGTACTAAAGGCCGACCATTGAGGCGGGTTTTCACCGCCCTAGGGCACCATGGCCAGCGTTCAGCTGCGACTGCGGTGCCCATGGTCAAATGGTCGACACCCTTAGCATCACAATGTTTATATTATTCTGTGTTTGTTAATCTTTGTTAGCTTATTACATACCAAATGAAAACCACTCTATAATATACATGTAATTTTGAAGTCATTTGTGAGGGAGAAAATCTACTCTATTGAATTCTGTAGGAAGAAAGTAGAAAAAAAAGGGTAAAGTGTGGATATGATTTGTTTAATTAGTGCTTGATTATTTCTGCTTCCTAATGCAATTTAGGGTTTGCTCTTGAATATGGACTCAAGAAACTTTTTTGTTCAAGTTGTGGAATGTTTGATGGCGAGTAAGCTTTCTATCCACTATGTCCAAGTCTTAGAGAATTGGGCATAATGCAATCAAATTTGAAAGGGTTGGTTTTTGGCAGAAGTAATTGTAGACATAATAGTTCTAGATGGATATAATTATTTTTCGGATTTATCTTTTAGCACAATATATAAATGGGAAAATATGCATCCAGCATTCATAGTGAGGAAGGTGCTTTTTTAAAGGTTTTAAGCTAGGATGTATATGTGAATGTGGACATTTTAATGGAACATCACAAATGTAGTTGTATGTTACATGATCAGAGGTGTGCTTTTGTTTGTTTGTTGGAAAATTGGAATTGCTAACCTGTTTTTGGTCGCGATAGGCTTCATAGGAGATTCTCTTATCATACACACACACAGAGAGATACATGCATATACATATACATACATACATGTGTGTGTATGTGTGTGTGCATGCATGCTTGCTTACTCATTTGAACGAAAAATGTGCTTAACACTAAGAAAGTCTTACAATAACTAGAAAATGTATCCTGTTAGATGTAAAATAAGTAGATATTGTAGGGGAAATTGCTCACCCATTTACCAAAAAAAGCACGATCTGATTTTACACACCGAAGACATCAACTCTTTTAGTGTGTACTATATTGTTCGGTGTTGCTGCTGCTGCCTCTCAAAAGTTTGCCTAAATTCATCACTTTTCTCCATGACAACATTTTTTTTTAAACATATGCTTATATTACTACATATATATTAGCATGAAACTTCTTGATTAACTATTTAAAATATCTTCAATGAACTTGGAATCTTGGAACTACGAAACAATCAAGCAATTGAATGTTGTTGTTAGAACTAGAATTTTATGCAGATGTTGTTGCGTCAACTACACATAACCAATGGCACCCTTAACCATTTTCAGTTAGGTGTGTTGCTACACCTGCAGAAGCGATAGCTGGATTTGATGAGATGGCTTCTGGTGTTAAGAGAAAATATTATATGCTTGGTGGAAAAGGCGGTGTAGGGAAAACAAGCTGCGCTGCTTCTCTAGCAGTTAAATTTGCAAATAGTGGTCATCCAACAATAGTTGTTTCTACCGATCCTGCTCATTCACTAAGCGATTCCTTTGCACAAGTACGTTAATTATGATATGTTATATCAGCTTAATTGCTGGGACCTCTCACATATTTGTCTCATTGTAGAAACAATTTAGTAATTGCCAGATTTACCACTTCACCGGTCCTGACGTATTTCAATAAACAATATACTCCCCATTTCAAAATACTCATATAGCGGCATTATTAGATAGACTAACGGAGAAGAGTCACTCTTTGAGGTTTGAAATGGTGATACCAAAAACTGATAAGAGGCCTATAATTTAGCTTAGCATCAAAATAGAAACTTAAGTTTTGCATGATTATCATAAGGTTAAATGCTATAATATTGATCTCCGGTATTAATAGGACTTAACTGGAGGAACTCTGGTACCTGTACAAGGACTTGACTCACCACTCTTTGCACTAGAGGTGTGTGTCAGCAAATGGTTTCAGCTTCATATTTGTTTACAGGAATTTCAAATCAAGCATTATACTTTCTGCTTCTTACAGATAAACCCAGAGAAGGCTCGAGAAGATTTTCGTAGCGCAAGTGGTGGAGGCACAGGAGTCAAAGATTTTATGGATAATATGGGACTTGGAATGGTTGCTGACCAGGTATAAATACAACATAACATATGCTTTAGTTTTGTACCTCATTGCACCTTGGGTAGTAACTAAACAGTTTAACCAGACATTTTCTGTTAATTATCATGGTTGTACAAAACACTTTACAAGCCCGATCTCAATGGAAAAATCGGTTTTCCCATGCACCAGTTTATAGTATGTGGACTAAAGTTAGTTAAAAATTCCAGTACATTTCCCTATATCCGCATAAACCGGTTAGTATATGTTTACAAGTTCTGTAATGGTCAAACGAGCATTCAGCAAACACATTGTTATAATCTTGCTAATATCTTCCTCCATTGTTATTTTTACATGCAAACGTATTTCGTTTAACTATGTACGATATTGTGATGTCTCATAGTGAACTGACATTCTTCATTACAAATGATGTATTATGATGAAGCTAGGAGAGCTCAAACTAGGAGAGTTGCTTGATACACCTCCACCTGGACTGGATGAAGCAATTGCAATATCAAAGGCATGATGTTTCATTTTGAAGTGTTTGTTAGCAATTGCCACCAAATTAATTATGGCTATTCTTTCAGGTTATGCAATTTGTTGAATCACAAGAATACAATATGTTTAGCCGTATAGTCTTTGACACTGCTCCTACAGTAAGCACAGCTTTCTAGCTAGAAAGTTGCTATTTATTTTGTTTCTTCAGTATTTAATTTAACCTTCAATGTTAGGGTCATACTCTTAGACTTTTATCCTTGCCTGACTTCTTGGATGCTTCCATTGGCAAGATCATGAAGGTAATATCCTAGAGTTAAATATTCCACACTTTATTCCACACTTGTTACTGTACTAGTTTTCTGATAGTCTTTCTTTTTCTTCAGTTTTTGACTGTAGCAATGAATCTTACCAGTGAAAAACTCAGTTTATTGATTGAGGCTAGATTCGGAAATAGAAAAACTAGTTTGTAACCAATGCATTGCACACGGTAATGTTATTAAAAATAATATTTATATTTCAATTATTATTAAAAACAGAATTTTATTAAGCAATCTGATAAGTTTATTAAGATTGATGAATTGCGAATTAAAACGACATGCGATGCTCAGATGTAAGGTAGATGATTAAATTCTTGTTAACTACATATCTATGTATGTGGGAATTAATGTCTTAACTTGTGCATGTGTGTGTGTATGTATATGTATATATGTGTGTGAAATTAGAATTGTTATTACTGTATATGTAAATAGTTGATGTTATGTGATATGCATATTTTTTTATATATGAATGTAAAAAAACTTTACCATTTCTGTTAATATGAATGTTGTATATAATATTGAATCGTTTTTTTAAGGATTTATAAACGAATTGATGAATATTACATAGTTGCATTTATTTAAATAATTTTTAAAGAGTTGGATGTAAAAAAATAGGAGAAAAATGAGAAGAGTTACACATGAACCTTTATCAATTCTCTGATATTTCAATTATTACATAAATTTTACTTTGCATCTAACCATGGATTTCGTTTTGCTGTAAGAGAGTCATGTTTACAACTTTGATAATTGCAAACTAATGTTCTTTAGCATTTAGTTGAGTTATGAGTTGGGTAAGATTTAATATCATGTTGAAAATGATAATTTTATATAACTTAATTTTTATCGGTGTAATCTGTGCGCGCTCACATTGCAATGTTGTAAAAATATAAATTTATTCTTTAAAGATTGTTAAAACAAAATTCTGTAATGCAATTTATGATTTTTTTTGAGATAGATGAATATAAATCAAAAAGTTATTATTATTTATGTTTGCATTTTATATTATGTGATTTATATATCTTTATATCTAAATAAAAAAAATTATATCATTTTTGCTCATATATATGAGTATTGTATATGTATTTAAATTGTTTATTTTAAAGATTTATTAGGTGAATTAATGGATATTATATAATTGAATTATTTAGTTACTTTTTAAATTTAAGATTACATAATTAGTTAGACATATGGACTTTAATATAAAATATCACGAGAGAATTGAGAAGAGTTTGTAAGTAATTGGAGAAATTTTTCAATGCAATGCATGATAATTTCATTGAGATAAACGAATTATAGAATAAATTTGTTATTATTGTTAATGTATATAACTTACATTATGTGATTTATATATCTTTGTATGTGATTTATATATCTTTGTATCTAAATGAAAAAATAATTTTACCAGTTTGTTGATGCGGCTGTGGTGTGCATGTTGTAATTGTAATCTTTTCGGATATATTCGATGGATTAAATATTAGTTAACCGAGTTTGTCAAATGGTTTAAATTTTAAGTTATGTAATTAATTTAAACACGTGGGATTAAATGTGAAATATTAGAAGGGAATTGAGAAGAGATATGTAAATAATTGTATTTTTTTGAAAAGTATATATTTGAATGTAAAATGGTGTGAGAAGCTTAGTGAAATAACTATTAAGTGATAAATTGTAAAGGTGGAACCCAGTGTACGAGACTCTGGCACAATAGCGGGCTCTGGGAGGTTGATAATGTATGCAGCCTTTCTCTTGCATTGCATAGAGGCTGTTTTCGGACTCGAATCTGGACGTCCAGATCACCATGTGGGTGACCTAACCGTTGCGCCAAGGCTCCACCTCTATAAAGTGATAAATTGTAAAATTTGAAAATAAAATATCTCTGGAGAAAATCAAGGTAAATGGATAAAACTCCTACGATTAATAAGAGAGCCAGAAATTCTTCCGCTTTAGTATTGTTTAATAGATATTCAAAACCATAAAATATAACCTTCCATATTTGTTTTAGTTGAAATGTTTTGAGTTTGGAATTGCGAAGGTGTATTGCTTAATATTTTTTGGTAACACCTTTTCTTTTGTCTGTTGACACAGTTGAAAAAAAAGTTATCATCAGCCACATCGGCTATTAAATCTGTTTTTGGGAAAGAAGAGCCCAAAGTTGATGCTGTAAGTTCAATTTCAACAAAAAATTTCTTCAGTAAGATACTCATGTTTTAACATATATTTTTATTCTATATTTTCTGGTGTAGACTGACAAATTAGAACAACTAAGGGAGAGGATGGTCAAAGTGCGAGAACTGTTTCGTGACACGGAATCAACTGAATTCATTATAGTGACAATTCCTACAGTAATGCAGTAAATATACGGTTTCAACAGCGAATACCTTCTATATTGGATTTATTATAGTAATTAATTTATTTGTTATTATAAGGTCATGGCCATTAGCGAGTCATCAAGACTCTGTGCTTCACTGAAGAAAGAAAATGTGCCAGTCAAGAGGCTTATTGTTAATCAGGTCTTACCACCATCTACATCAGACTGCAAATTTTGCGCTATGAAAAGAAAGGTACTATTTAAAATTGTGTGATTGCAAAGCAATTTTTTGTTAAATTATCAGTGAATATTTAATAAGTATTCATATGTTTTGTCCTCTAATTCGCTAGCGCCATCGAATACTCATGTTACTGATACAGTGTGTGGGTTTATAATGAGTACATAAACTAATTAAAAGCAAATAAAATATCTGTTCTCAAACTCATTTTTGATTGCTCTAAATGAGTATGTGATTCAGTAACAATAATATCAAGTATTAATCAAACAGCTGCGACACAATTATTGTTTCGATCAAATATGGATATATTTTAAATTCGTGAGAAATAACATCGAATACATATCTCGTTTGGCTTATTTTGGGAAATACATTCAAACAAACTACAAATCTTTCACCGATAGCTATGAATAGTCATTGTCTCCCAGGAAAGGATAGAAACTATTATGGTATATACAATTCATCACAGACGTAGGATACGCTTCAACCAGGTTATTCCATTCCATCTCATGTGGAGAAAAGAGGTCTAGGTTGAGCAGTCGGAGCAACTTTTTATCCGTTTTGACGTCAAATAATGGATTCTATGAGTTTTTGCCGATAACCTCAGACGTTGAACATTAACGTTGAACAAAAGCCCAGATAAAATAACACAAATAAACAAAGAGTAGTCGGTTGAATCCAAACTATTCTTGAATTATACAATTCACACACACTCCTTTTCTAAAAAGAATCAACCAAGCACGACACTTTGATTTATTGCTAAATATCGATATTAAATTTGAAACTCTCGGCAAATGGCCAGTGGCCTAAGGTGACGAATGATCATGACCAAGAAATACTATACCAGTTCACATAACCAATTAGATATGTACCTAACATTACACCAAAACAACAAAAGTTAAATGTTTACAAACAATTTACACACACTCATAGATACATATATGCATATACTTATCCATACATACATATAGCCTGTCAACGGGCCGGGTTCGGTTCGGGTATCTTAAAACACGGATCCGAGCCCGGTTACAAAAATCAAAACGCGAGCCCGGTCCGTACCCGCTGGGTATTTCAAAACCAATACTCGAGCCCGACTCATCGAGCTTTTCAAGCCCGTCGGGTAATACCTGTATACCTAACTCATGATATTTATGTTAAAACCATATCTTGAACTTGCAATTTTTATAAAATATATAGACAAATAATTGTTAACTACAAATTTGGTAGTGATGTATCCATGTTCACAATAATAGTACGCAAAAACATTTACATGCAAAACAAACAAAATGGTAGAAAATATCACACGCTCATGTTTAGAAACCAGAGAAAACTAATAATCGGGTCGGGCACAAGTCGGGTTTTGACTAAACCGTATCCGGCGATAATATTAACCGGCTCTTGACTAAACCATACCCGACCCCAATAGTAACCGGGTTGGGTCTGAGTAGTTGGAATCAAAACTTGTACCCGCATTTATAGACCGGGTTCGGACCAAAACTTATACCATTGATTGTCCTACATACATATACATATATACGTACATATAAAAGTAAGGTTCCACGACACTCTTCTTTTGTGGCTCATAATTAGCACACATCATATTTTCACTTAGACTAATTACCAATGCAATGAAAAAAACTACATGCTGATCAATCTACACCATGAATGCCATCTTCAAAAAAATTGAGACCATTTTAAAATTTCTAACTTCTTTAAAATTATAAGTCAACGTTAACCGTTGAAATTTTATTTTAACCATTGATTTGAAGTATCAATTTGATTTTGTTGGAAATACTCAAATGATATCTATTTTTGTCAAGATAATGTTAAGCATAATAACATATCCACAAAATTTAGTAGTATTTGAAGTTGTGCGACTCAAAATATGAGAGGTGTGCTAAAGAGGTGCTATAAAGAGTGCGTGTTCTATAATCTTTCTCATATATATGCATACACACACATTGTGTGTAGAGTTTTATGGGTTTTTTTAGAGAAATAAATATCCAAAACTAACATTTTTTATGTTTGATAATTCTTTTTTTTAACATGGTTCATTAATCCAACCAGTGACGATATCAGGGATCGAATCCGTGACATTTAATTTCATAGTCTAAACTACCAACAAACCGAGCCAACCCTATTGGCTTTTATGTTTGATAATTCTTGTTGATTACAAATTGTTGAGTCGTTTGAAACAGGTATTCAAATATGTAATTTATATGAGATATATTCATAATTTCATATAAACCTCATCTTCATATCTATTTCCATTACTAATAAGGACTTTTTTTTATTAATAGGATATGTGACCATGGTCGCACAGCCGTACGTGCATAACAAAATATAGTTTAAAGTCGACTAACAGGCCTAGTCGGTAGCCAGATAGTCACTGACTCACATAATCACAATATAAGTATAAGGCTCAAATATACACTGCAGAAACCTAAAAGGAGTGGTACATAGGTTACATTAATACTGCTAACTAATGTACATATCTAAAATCCATCAAAGCTTGTACCGCAGCATGCAGATATCAGACATTTGTAGTGTTTCTTCCAGTCAACTCTTGCGTGTCCGTTTGCAGATATCAGACTAATAATGATAATTGATTATATATTTACCGTTATGTTGTCGTTTCAAACATCATTAAAACTACATAAATACTCTTTTACATTTTCATATTTTGTCGTGTCTCTACATCCCATGTATGCGTTTGCTCGTTGTGTATGTCATACACTTTGATTTATTTCTAAAATATCAGTATTAAACCGAACCTCCTAGCGAATAGCAAGTGGCCTAAGAAAACGAATGATCATGACAATGAAATGCTATACTAGTTTCCATAACCAACTGGATATTTAAGTAACATTAACACGAAAACTGCAAATGTAAAAGTGAAGTAACTTCAAATATAAAGTTTTCGCGCGCGCGCACGCACACGTGTGTGTAATTTGTGCGTGTGTTTATATATAAGGTTTCATGACACCCTTCTTTTGTTGCACCTCAACATCTCTATCAATTTTGAGTTGCAATATTGCAAATGCTATAAAAATTTATTAATGTTCAATCAACAATATAAATATCATCCTCAAAAAAGTAGAGAGCATTTTAAATTTTCTAATCTTTTCAAAATTATAAGCCAATATTATTTAAAACTTTTATTTTAATCGTTTATTTTGAAGTGTCTAATTCATTGAGTTAGAAGCACTTAGATGGCCTCAAATTTACAGAGATGATCTTACGAATAATATGAACATATTCACAAAATTTTGTAGCATTTGAAATTGTGCAATTTAACATATGAAGGAGGTTGGCTGTCATGAAATCTTATGTATGTATGTATGTATGTATGTGTGTGTGTATGTATGTATGCCTACATATGTATGTGAAGAATTTTATGGGTTTTCGTAGACAATTAAATATCCAAAACCAACATTTCTTTTGTTTGATAATTCTTGTTCATACCAAGCCATTAAGTCATTTGTAGGAATACAAATATGTAATTTATATTTTAGACGAACCTCATCTTTCTCTCTTCTCTATCACTAATAAAGAGAATTGATTATATAGTTCATGTATCATCAAAATTACATAAAATCCTTTGAATTTTTCATATTTTATCTCATTTCTACATCATTTGTATGCATTCGTCCGTCGTGCATGTCGTATAGTTTGCTTTTTAAATTTATTGCTAAATTGTCAGTGTTGAATCTGAAACTCTCAGTGTATGGACAATGTAAGGAAACAAATGACGACGACCAAGAATACTTTACCTGTTTCCATAACCAATTAGATATGTAACCGGCTTTAGCACCAAAACAAGAAATGTTCAATGTTTAAACTTCTAGCACACATTTTACACGCATGTATACATAGGGGTGTACACAACCCATACTTGATCCGACCCAACCCAACCCACCAACCCGACCAAACCCACTTAAACCCGACCCAATCCAACCTAGTTCGGTCGGATATGGGTTACAGTTTGTAACCTATACTATATACGGGTCAGATGTGATTTTATTCAACCCAACCCTATTTTAACCCAATCTAACCATGCATAAAAACTCATTCAATATCAATCCATGTAAAATTAGAACAGTCAAAAACTAAAATAAAGTATGTGTATTTTAAACTAAATATACTAAAAAAAATCACATTCAATGTCAGTCCAAGTAAAATTAGAGCGATCAAAACACATGATTGATTAAGAGATTTTGAGGAGTATAGCATAACCAACTTAATGTATTTTGGAATGAAACTCTTACTTTAATATGTAGTGAATCAATTCTACGTGATACATTTTATAATGAAATTTTAATAAAATAGGTGTTTTAATGAATTAGCTATATTTAATGCATTATGCTGGTTAATATTTGCTATTTTGAGCTGTATATTTTAATATTTTATTTTGATTTTTTCTTCAAAATCTTATTTTCGTATTAGGTTTATGTAATCCAACCCAACCCTACTAAACCTGATCCAATCCATACTTCAACCAAATCAATATCCAACCTCATATGAGTCGGATACGGGTTGAACTATCTTTAACCCATACATATATGGATTGGATGAAGTATTTGGTCCAACCCGACCGAACTCATACTTTGTGCAGCCATATATACACATATATAGTAATATTCCATGGTGTCTCTCTTTTGTAGCATCCCTTTATATTTTGATTTGTACTATCATAAATGCTATTAAAAATATTTTTTGCACACAATCTACACTATGAATTTTTTTTGCAAAAAAGTTAAGACAATTTGAATTTTTCTAACATCTTCAAAAATACAAATCAATATTAACTATTAAAACGTTTATTTTCACGCTTTATTTGAAGTATCAGTTTCATTGAGTTAGAAATGCCCGAATGATGACGATCTTAAACATGATATGAATATATCCACGAAATATTGTAGCGTTTGGAATTGTGCAACTCAAAATAAAAGAGGGGGTGGTAAAGAGGTGCTATAAAGTGGGGTGTCATGGATTATGTGTGCATGTTGAATATTATGCGAGAGCTTTATGGATTTCTGAAGAGAGAAATAGGTATTCAAAACCAATATTTTTTCTGTTTGTATTTTTTGTTGATATCAAACTGTCAAGTCATTTAAAATAGAATTTCAAATACGTAATCTTTATCACATAAATTTCAGATAAATCGCATCTCTATCTCTACTACTAACAAAGGGGTTTGATAATATAGTTTGAATACCTTTCAGTTTTTCATATTCAAAATTTTAAAGAAGGTTTATAGCTAAGGGTAAAGATGTTCCGAGTTAGAGTTATTTTGGAATGCACCAGTCATTCCCAAAACGGTGTTAATAAGAAATAGTCGTTTATTGCATTTCTACATCACATTTATGCATTCACCTATCATGCATATCATATGCTAGTGTATAGTAGATGCCATTTGCAAATGAGAATTTATAGAGTGTGCATCTGTATCCAAATCCTTTTTAATGTAAATTTGGAATTAGATCAGATGTTATGCTTCCATTTGCAGTACCCTTATTTTGAGGGTGCATAAACTGTTTATTTGGTTTACACGCGCATGTGCATGTACACCCACACACACACTCTTACTTTCATGGGCATATAAAAATGTTGTTGAAAAAGATATAGTAATCTAAAATCATTATATTTTAATTTTATGTCTAGTTATAATGAACATATATTGAAAAGCATAAAAATAATAATGTTTGTTGGGACTGAGATCCAGACTCATGACATCATTTTCTATATAAGTGAATTCTTAAAAGTAAACATAAATTGATATGCGTGTGTGTGCACGAGCGGACGGGCAGGAATTGAGATTCAAATTTCTAACATCATTTTTAGAATATATTCATTGGTATATAAGGGATTTTTGGCCAATGTGACGTTCGTATAAAAATATATTGAAAAAGAATATGGTGAATTTAAAATCATTAGATTCCAGCATTGTATGTAGTTTAATAACCATAAATGGAAAATATAAAGGAGAAAAAAAATTAAATTTTGTTGAAGCCGGAATTCAAACTAGGACTTCATTTTGTATATCTAATTTTCCAAAAGATAAATAAATATTAATTTTTGTCAGTACTAAGGATTCAAATTCACGACCTTATTTGCATATAAAAAGCACTTGCGAACTTAAGACAAACAAAGTGTTATCTGAACCAGTTTTTGACAAACAAAGTGATCATGGAAGATTTTTAATCACCTAAGAGTGGAGGTACTTAATCATTAACTAAACTAGCACTTCCATTTTCTGCTTATGTTGCAATTTTCATTTGCTTCAAAAGTGGCATGTAACCTTTTTTAGTTTATTTCCTTCTGCTACATGTTATTGACAAATACATAGAATCACATTATAAACACGACGATTAGTTCCATGCAAAACCCCGAATAGCATCATTTCAAGTACTTAAGTTACAAATGCATATATACCATATAGGTATTTCAGATACATTACATGTACATTGTACATCTCAAACAACAAATGATTGATGCTGATTTGCTATTTCATTACAGGATCAATCGCGTGCACTAGATATGATCCATAGCGACTCAGAGCTCATGAGCTTGTTGACTATTCAAGCACCATTGGTTGATGTAGAGATACGAGGCGTGCCTGCTCTCAGATTTATGGGTGATATTGTATGGAAGTAATAAAATTGTTGCATGCTCAAAAACATCATCAAGATGTTTAAATTTTGCAGGAAATACATACAATTTCTTCCTCCTTTCAAGTATGCTTTATAAATTTGCTTTCGGCTGGATGACAGCCGGTGGAGTTTCAAAGGATACAAAAGTACAATCAATAGTACATTTTCTTTTGGTTTATGATTATATGTGCACATAATTAATCTTAATGTACATGTACTGTATTCTGCTTCCAAATTAAATGTGTATTGTATCACTTGTTCATGTAATCAATTTGTTAATGTTATTTGAGAACAAATATTAGTATATTACTGTCCTTTGTTTTTTGTGCAATTGCATTCTTGTGACATGGATGCTTTTTCCTTGAGAATGTTTTTCTTCTTATGAATAAAATCCAGTAATGTTGGTCATACCATCTATAAAAGGATTGAAATCTGGTACCTTTTTTGCAGCGAGAAGTCTGCAACTGATTAGATATTGTAGCACAAGGGCTAACGGAGAAGTTTTATGATGTAACTAACAATTGTTATCTATAACTTTCAGCTGTTTCAATTGTATGCCAAGAATAACAAAAACTAAACAACTTGTTACTTACTAGTTACTGTCAATGAACAACACAAATATCAGCATAACTAGCTTTGGTAATATGAGATTTTGTTAGGCAAAATATTTTAGCAGTATGCTACATAGATGCTCTACTAATTCTAGAGAAGTGATTTCTCTGTGAAAAGAGAAAAAACAGTTGCAAACTCTGGATCCTCTTCAAAAAAGTTCAAATGATGCAGCAAAAACCTGTGACTAGTTAATCACGAAGACAGGAAGAATAAAGACAATATTGTCAGGCAATAGCGCGTTTGTACACCTGTTTAAACAGATATATGTTATATGACTAGTCATATGCAAACAAAGATGATAGAAGATAAGAGCACTGAAGAAATAGTGTCTCTACTGTATCTATGGAAATGGTTATGAATACAAGGGTTCAGAACTTTTACATCTGAGTGGGATCTGTTCACCTCATGCCATGCGCGCGCGCGCGCACACATATATATATACATACATATATATACATACATACATATATATATAGCTAATGTGAAATAAAAGCTACTCGATATGCTTCTATGACTATGAGTACATATTTCTGAACATGTGAGTGGAATTTATTAGTGGAACAACGTAAATTAGATATAATTATTTGTTGAAATCAGTAGCTAGTGCTATCACCAACAGAGTTGCATCAGGGAGAGTGTTCAACCTTTGCCACCAAAATGCCTAGTTGTCAGATAAAATGTATTTCAACACATGAAAGTTCTATGTATGTTGATTTCTATAATTCTTCGGTTAGTATCAGTTAATAACTGGATGACTACCCTTACTTTTGACTGAAAATGGTTACACAAAGTACGTGAGAAATAGAAACAAGCAGTATACATATATGTTCATTTAAATTGCCATAAACATACAAGTACATCTCTCAAGCTTAACCGTGATAAAATTAACTTTAAGCATACCTATAATGATTAGTTTACTACTTGTAGGCATTTAGAAAACCTTACAGTATGGGAATAACGATACAATATTTATGTATACTTTTTCTAAAGGGGGTTCTAAATTAACTTGGTGTATGCTTTTTTTCCAATCACAAAAACTTTCTGCTATATGCACCTTTCATCTTTAAGTGAAAATACAATTAGTGTACATGTAACGTAGATGAACTTGATGCATGTATAAAAGTTAGCTTTACATGCTAATGGACATGGTTTTCAATGAGACACCATACCCTATGATCAACTGATAAGGAATGCTTTGTTGTTGATTTGGATATAAAGATAGGCAAGTTCAATTTGAGAAACCTTTTGTCCTATCAAACTGAAGTAAAGATTAAAAAAATCTACGATTAAAGTTAAGAAAAAGAATTGTGATAGTTTATCAATCCTTCTAATATTCTTCATAACCTGAACGAGTGATGTATTTACGTACATTAACTTTCTCGCAAAATCATTGAGATGGTAGAAACTATAAGAAGCATCTTGTCCATTATTTGCATTCATACAAATGTGACAATCAATATGATTTTTATGTGCTTTGATAAAGCTGTAGGGCTTTTGAATATATTTATTGAGAAAAAGAAAACAGAAGATCACTCAAGTTTCTTATTTTGCATCTTCAATTATGATGTGATTGTGGCTGTCACATACACATAAAGATGTGGAGCCAATTTTGCAACTCTCACCAATACCAAACCCTTTTACTCTTTTTCTTTCTTTCTACAATTTATCATTTAACAACAAACAGTGGAGCCAAACATAGATAATTATATTTTCTCAATACTTCTACAGTCCTTCTAAGTTCCATTAATTTTACATGATCATCAAGTTACACAAATTTTTTATGCTCTAACATGCAATGTTTGAAAATAATTAATAACCTTAATTTGAGTAACCATTTCTCCTAACTAGCAAACATATCACACATATGTGCTAAAATAATCACTATGAACGCAATCATATATACATATGTACATATATATATATATATATATACATATGTACATATATATCTATGTATATATGTATATATGTATGTATGTATACATACATATATGTATGTATGTATGTTTTAGGGCTATGGACATAGACATAAAAGCTGAAGAAACCTTTTTGACAATGTTCTCTAGCTGTATATACTGATTGATAAAAACGATAATTTCGTGTCCAGCAAATATCTATGTACAGCAATAGAAAGCCATAAATAATATTAACCAGAAACAAGATTTTCATTCAATAATTCTTATTATTTCCAGACATCTGTATACCATTAGTCAAAGAAATCAATAATATAGTAGTCGAAATTGAAAATGAAATCTTGATGTCTACGACGATATTTTTGTTGAGTTTGAATATGAAGGGCAATGGCTCCCACATAAAACCATAGCCTGTAAAAGCGTATATATACGATATACAAACAACTCCGAAATCGACAAAAAACAACTAGATGTAGAGTTTGGTCGACCAAATAGTTCGCTGGAACAAACCTGTAGCTTGCTATACTATCTTGAGTACTACAAGTTTGGTCGTGCAACAATATATAATGATATACAATGACAAATTTTGCTTATAGACCCAAATAAAACCTATTTCAACTTTAGATCTCGAATAAAACTTATTACATATTTATAGTTTTGCATAAATTTGGATCGTGCAAGGTAATTTTTTTAAGTGTGCTTGCGCAAATTTGGATTGTGGAAGTGTAATTTTATGAAAAAAAGATAATTAAATTTATGCTTGCACAAATGTGATTTAAAAAAAAAAACCGTATTGCACAAATTTGGATAAAGTTGTAATAAACAAAAAGATGCATATTTTTGTAATAAGTTTTGAACGAGACCCAAAGTTGAAATATGTTTTCTTTCGAACTTATAAACAAAAGTGTGCTACTATTGACATCTAAGAAAATGCTTCTGCCCATTATTAAAATTTTATTATCTATCAATTTTTTTCATTTGCTTATGGCCACCAAAATCATATTTAAAAATATTTGGGCGCCTTTTTAGTTAAAAGAAAATAATAGTTGATTTTAGAAAGTACGGAAGTAAATTTGTAAGGTGGCCTTTAGTTCTGGAAGCCAGAAGCATTTATCTGAATGCCAATAGCACAGCACACTAAACAAATTTGCCAATATATAATAAGCTCTTTAATTTGTCCCTGGAACAGTCTTATATATCGTTCTAGATGCACAGCAAGTACATTAATTTCCAAAACAAAAGTTGGGAATTATTCACTTTCCACTGAACAAAGGGGGGAAATCTCACATTTATTTTGTGAATTTAATTTATTTGAACCGTCATAATCATTCATCACACAAAAAAAAGTAAATATTATACTGGTGGGATCTCTCCCTGTCAAACGCCTCACATTTCTGTATATATATCTATATTTTAGTACCTAAATATTGGATATCTACTCATCCTCAATATATCTCAACCTGCATCAGATCAAGCCTTTAAATCTTTGTGCATCTATTTACCTTGTGATAATTTGTTGGCATGACACAATCCATGGAGCCTCATTCTCCTTCAAAAAGTGGCACTACTTTTTTCCGAACTTGCTTCAATGGTGTCAATACACTTGCAGGTTCATTGAACACTTCAAATCAAAAGTTCTGATTTCCAAATATATATCCTATATATCTGACAATTTGAGACCTTTTGTTTGATACTCAGGTCTTGGAATATTGTCAATTCCATATGCATTAGCGCAAGGGGGGTGGCTAAGTATCATACTACTTTTAGCCATTGCGACTGCATGTTGCTACACTGGAATCTTGCTTAAAAGATGCATGGAATCAAGCCCGGTGGTGAAGACATATCCAGATATTGGTGAACTAGCATTTGGATATCGAGGAAGAATCGTTGTATCTCTTTTTATGTACCTTGAGCTATATCTCGTAGCTGTCGAGTTCTTGATCCTAGAAGGAGATAACTTGGAGAAACTATTTCCTACAACAAATTTTCACATAGGGGGAATGATACACATAAAAGGAAAACAAGGCTTCGTCTTGATCGCAGCTTTAATAGTGTTACCCAGTACATGGTTAAGGAACTTAGGGTTGCTTGCTTATGTTTCATTTGGTGGAGTATTGTCTTCTTTGATCCTTTCTTGTTGTGTGCTGTGGGTTGGACTTATAGGTGGTGGTGCTGGTTTGCACGAAAAGGGAACCCTTCTGAATTTGAGTGGTGTTCCTACTGCGTTGAGTTTGTATGCTTTTTGTTATAGTGGTCATGCGGTTTTTCCTACTATATATACGTCCATGAAAGACAAAACCAAGTTCTCCAAAGTAAGTCATTCATTTCCAAGCAATCTCTCCACTTAGAACTTCAAAATCATGTTCTAACCGTTGAGTTCTGACAAATATGTACACAAAACACAACTTTGATTTTTATCACGAACAGAGAATGATAATTTTTTGCCATTCTTTCTGAATTTGATTAGTGTCCCACATGTCAGGAACACTAAGAGTTGCCAAAAAAATGTAGAATATTACTTTTGAATCTCAATGTAGAGCTTCAATCTGTTTCCGATGCAACACTTCAATGATGCATTTTGCATGCTTCACACCACATTTTGTCTCCATTTTTACTTACAGGCTGCTAAATTTTTTCAGGTGTTGATTCTTTGCTTTGTGCTTTGCACAATCAACTACGGAACAATGGCAGTTATGGGATACTTAATGTATGGTCAAGGCGTGAACTCTCAAGTGACACTGAATCTTCCAGTTGGGAAATTGAGTTCAAAAGTTGCGATATACACAACTATAATCAACCCATTAACAAAGTACGCATTACTAGTTACACCAATAGCAAATTCAGTGGAGGAATTGTTTAATGTCTCGAAGCTAAGGCTCATAAGTATTCTAATCAGAACTGTGTTAGTCATAAGCACGGTAGTCGTGGCTTTAACTGTTCCGTTTTTTGGATATGTTGTGGCCCTTACAGGTTCCTTCTTGTGTAGTACCGCGACTATGTTACTTCCTTGTATGTGTTACCTCAAGATATTTTGGGGAAGGCGTGATTTTGGAATAGAGTTTGTTATAATTGTAGCAATCATGTCTATGGGTGTGTCGATAGCTGTTATTGGTACTTATAGCTCTCTAAAGCAGATTGTACAGAACTTATCATGATGTACTAGTTTTAACATTGCTTAGGATTTAATGAACAACTATTGTACTTTGTATAACTTGCTTTTTATTTTATAACTATTGATCTTCTAGTTTAAAATATGCACTTCAACTAAGTTTGGAACAACGTTCACGCTGTTCACGTATCAGAAAGAATTGCTCGAAATTCGTCTCCTGTAAGAGTTTCCTTTTTTTTTTAGTAATACATCGACCCAAGTATCCATGACTACTTGATCATTCCTAATACGTGCTTTTGCAATAGTATAAACTTGGTCCACAATCTCCTTAACCAATTTCTTGCTAACATTCTCAACACTATGTCACTGCTTTGTGCTGCTGGTTCTATCAATGTCCATGGACCAATCTCCGACATTGCACCATCTTTCTGGTTAAAATGATACGCATTTTGTTAGTACATATTTTATTGTTATTTTTGTGGCTAGCATAAAAGACCGCGTGCTTGACCTCGTGGTATTAGTGTTACTTTCTATACTGGGTCATGTCCAGGTGGCAATGTTCTACAATCATACCAACATCAAATTTATGTCACTTTAAGATGAAACTAAAAAATATTTCTAATTTGTATCCTCACATTTATTTTGTGAGTTTAATTTATTAGGACCTTCGTAATCATCTACTACAGTACAGTATAGATGGGATCTCTACTTGTAAATTACCTCACCTCACCATACCTTAAAGACTTAATTATTTATTCCATATCAAGCATCTAAACCTTTACAAATCCATCTACCTTTCTTGTGATGTTTTATTGACACCACACAATCCATGGAGCCACATTCTCCTTCAAAAAGTGGCACAACTTTTTTTTCAAACTTGTTTCAATGGTGTCAATACACTTGAAGGTTCATTGAACTCTTTAACTCAAAAGTCCGGATTTTCAAATATATGTATAACATGCAACAACTTATACCTTGTTTGTTACTCAGGTCTTGGAATATTGTCAATTCCATATGCATTAGCACAAGGAGGATGGCTAAATATCATACTACTTCTAGTCATCGCGACTGCATCTGCATGTTGCTACACTGGAATCTTGCTGAAAAGATGCATGGGATGGAATCCTCTAGAGAAGACATATCCGGATATTGGTAAACTAGCATTTAAATACAGATGCAGAATCATTGTATCACTTTTCATGTATCTAGAACTATATCTAGCAGCTGTTCAGTTCTCAGTCCTAGAAGGAGACAACTTAGAAAAACAATTTCCTACTACAACATGGGGAGAACACTGCATATATATTGGACGAAAACAAGGGCTTTTGTGTTGGTTACTGCATATATAACTTGGGATTGCTTACTTACGTTTCATTTGGTGGAATAGTGTGTTGATCCTTCTTTGTTGCGTGTTGTAGGTTGTAGTTACTGGTGGTGGGGTTGGTTTGCACGAAAAGAGAACTCTTTTGAATTGAGTTGTGTTCCTAATGCATTAAGTACTTTGTATGCTTTTTGTTATAGCGGTCATGCAGTTTTTCCATATATATATATGTATGTATGTATGTATGTATGTGTTAGGTGTGGTTCGCATTGTAAATGGAGTGAGTGTGTGGATTGAACGGGCAAAAGTCCCACATCGTAGGATATCTGAAATAATCGTGGTATATACAGGGCCGGTCCTATGAGTTTTGGTACCTAAAGCCAAAAATGAAAACAAGGCCCCTATACAGAAACTGATATTATGACCATTAATTAAATCATTAAAATTTATATTATCCATAAATAATGAGCAGAGAAATAAAGAAAATAACTTTATCCATGATAATAATTCAAGTTATACACCAAAATTAATATCAACTATCGATGAACATTTTTCTAGCCTTCTGACTTGCAAAATTACTTATAATATTATCATATTCAAGTTCATTGACCATATCTTGTTCAATCGACAAAAGTGCCAAACCGTTTAATCTTTCTTGTGACATGGTGGAGCGAAGATAAGACTTTATCAACTTTAGCTTTGAAAAACTTCTTTCGGCTTTTCAATTAGCATTACACTTTATATATATAAAAATTATAATACTGTTAAATTAAGTATTACAATTAATTTGTCAAATTAATACTTAATTGTATTATATAAAGTGTAATACTAATTGACTAATTAAGTGTAATAGTATGATAATTATTTTACTATTAACTTGAAATTGTGTTATATAGTATTACAACTTCCAGCAAAAGTATTCCAAAACTATAAACATCACTCTTTTCATTTAACAGTCCAGAATGAGCATATTCAGGGGCCACATATCTGAAATAACCCAACGCATAAATCAAAATATTCCTTCACAATCACTGTCAAAATACAACTATTTACCCAAATGTTCCCATTACTCGGGTTGCTACATGGCTCTCTCCTACACCCAAGAGTATAACACTAATTTGTTAACTTAATTTATTTTGTTATCAAATTAGTTAATTAACATTACTAGTATGTAAAGTGTAATATTGTTAACTTTAAAATTGTAAAATCAAGTGTAATATTGTTAACTTCACACATCACTGTTGACTAATTTGTCAATACTGTTAACTAATTTTCAATAAATTAAGTGTAATATTGTTAACTTCAAAATTGTAAAATCAAAATGACACCTTTTCTTTTGAAGCTTCAAAATTGACAAATTGTAAATTGTAATGTGTGAGGCTGTGAGCAGAGCAGTCACTAGTGAAAGGCTGAAAGCGAGGCTGCGAGAGTCAGAGACTGGTCACTAGACTGGAGCTGCCGCCCACCGTGTCGTGCCTGGCCCACTGCCGCTGCCGTTGGAGCTGTCAACATCGTGCCGTTGGAGGCTGTTAGATCGACGACGACAACTCGAAATCGCTGGAGGTTGGAGGCTTGGAGCCTTGGAAGAATCACGGAATTGAGAATTTGAGATCCCCCCTTCTTTTTTTTTCTTTCGATCGCTACTCGATTGAAAATTTTGGTGCCCCAAAATAATTTCGGCCCTAAGCGGTCGCTTCCCCCGCTTTGGGGAAGGGCCGGGCCTGGGTATATATATGGAGGGATGTGTTGAGGTGGGATTCCAACTAAAGACCACTCAAATCAAAATCCCACAAGCACAGCGGAAGACGGGATCGTGGTAAGATCTCAACCAATTCAAAAACAATCACAATCCGAAACAAACAATTCAGAAATCAAAGCAATAATGAAAAGTAAATCACGCAGCAATTTATAGTGGTTCCACTAACGTTGTGTTAGTGTACATCCACTTTAAGAGAGAGCATTTATTAATATTGATGAGAAGAGTACAAAAGATTGATTATAATGATCAAAATTCTAAATAGAAATTGATTTGTGGAGATGAGAATTGAAGAAAATTAGGTTTTGATAAACCCTAATTGGTGGAGGCTAATCTTTTGCAGTCGCTTGCACACACTTTTTGATCTGGAACCTGAAGCTAGCTTATATAGGAGAATAGAAACCTTATGCAATGTTCCGAAATTGCCCCTGTAGTTGTCACAAATCTTCACGTCGAGTCCACACGTGAAAACATGCAGAAAGTCACCTCAAACGTCTGGCCAAAATGGTCAGACGTCTGACTGAAGCCTCTGGAAAGAGTTTATCTTCAGCTCAGACATCTGACCACTAGGTCAGACGTCTGGCTTAACTTTTTGGAAAACTTCTCTTTCAGCTCAGACGTCTGACTATTTGGTCAAACGTCTGACTAAAGGTTCTGGATCGATTCTGCACAGACTCAGACGTCTGACTCTTTTGGTCAGACGTCTGAGCTGAGTCAATTCAGCCAATCAACATTTTCCCTTATAACTTCCACATCCGAACTCCGATTTGCGAACCGTTTTCTCCGTTACGAAGCTACTTCCGACCTCTACAATTCTCCATATAGTGTCGCCAAAATTTAACACTCCACCTCGACACTATATCCATCTCCAACTCCAATGGTACCATACCATCAACGACAACCGATAGCACCAACTATCACTTCTACCTTCAATCAAAACATTAATGCTTTCCCAATGAGCTCCGACAAAGCCACCGCCTATTGTACTCCACCAACGAGCTCAGGCAAAGCCCCTGTCCGCTAATGAAATGTTGAAAACATCCAAATCCTAAGCTATCTCACCAAAGACTAGCACTTACCCAGAAGATAGAACCTCAATCTCTTACCGATACTCTTCCTCATCTACCACCAAGCTCCTCCCTTAACCCTGCCACCCCGTGGCACCTAGCACTTCTCCAAGCGAATCAAGTTCGAGCAATGCTCGAACTTCCTAACCGGCAATGCCTTAGTAAACATGCCCGTCGCGTTATCCTTTGTGTGCACTTTTCGAAGATATACTTGCTTATCCTCATCCATGACTACTAGAAATGACTCTCTCACCTCAATATGCTTAGTCCGTGAGCTAAACGTCAAATTCTCTACCAAGTGAATAACACTCTGGCTATCACATCGAACATCAATACTATCATGCCCGAATCCCAAGTCACACAACAATCGCTTTAAATAGAGTGCCTCCTTTGCAGCCTCCACCGCGGCTATCAACTCCGCCTCCGTAGTGGATAAAGCAATTACGGTCTGCAATCTAGATCTCCAACTTATGGCTGTACTCCCAAGTGTGAAGACATATCCGGAAGTTGATTTTCTATGGTCCCTATCACCGACGTAGTCCGAATCACAATAACCAACCAACTTGCAATCCATCGCCTTACTACCGCCAAAAACAAGACCATGAGATGATGTGCCTCTAAGGTATCTCAATATAAGCTTCACAGCTTCCCAATGCAATTTTCCCGGATTAGCCATATATCGACTAACCATCCCGACGACATTTGCAATATCGGGCCTTGTACACACTATAACATACATTAGACTTCCAACCGCACTAACATATGACACCTTTGCCATATAAGTCTTGTCTTCCTCCAAGATAGGTGATCCTTTACTCGAAAGCTTCATATGAAAAGGTAAAGATGTATTTGACGCCTTTGCATTCTCCATTCTAAACCGGCAAAGCACTTTCTTTATGTATTCCTTTTGAGTTAGTTTCAACTCAAAATGCTTTCGATCCCTTACAATTTCCATGCCCAATATCCTTCTTACTTCTCCAAGATCCTTCATTTTGAACTCTGATTTCAAACTCAGTTTTAGCTTGTTGATTTCATTCTTATCCTTAGAAGCAATGAGCATGTCGTCCACATACAAGAGTAAATACACTCAACAATCATTTCTTAACTTCTTGAAATAAACACAAGCATTTTTGATGCTTCTATCAAAACCATTTTCAAGCATAAAATGATCAAACCTCTTGTACCATTGTCTAGGTGATTGCTTTAATCCATATAGTGATTTCTTCAACTTGTAAACCAAATTTGACTTACCATCCACGACAAAACCTTTCGGTTGCTCCATGTAGATGTCTTCATCCAAGTCACCATGCAAGAAGGCAGTTTTCACATCAAGTTGCTCCAACTCCAAGTCGTGAATAACAACTATAGCAAGTAATATCCGGATAGAAGTATGGCGCACAACCGGTGCGAATATCCCATTATACTCCTTTCCCTTCCTTTGTGCAAACCCCTTAGCCACTAGCCTAGCTTTGTATCTCCCATCGTCCTTCGTCTTGTATATCCATTTGCACCAAATAGCATGGTTTCCTTTAGGAAGTGGAACCAAATCCCAAGTTTGATTCTTTAACAATGATTGCATCTCTTCCTCCATGACACAAATCCATTTCGAGCTATCACTCGACTTCATGACGTCATCAAGGTCCATCGGCTCATCTTGGACTACATGAAGAGCATAGTCCAAATTATCACAAAAGCTAAGATAGTTCCAATCACTATATCTTTCGGGTGGCCTTATAGTACGACGACTAACCCGAGTAGCAATACCATCACCCAAACTCCCTTCGGCTCCACCTTGAACCGAATCTTCTCTAGAATCATGTACATCACTAACACTACTAGAGGCACCCTGTGGACTATGTGATGTAACATCAACCGCTACTTCCTCACAAGCATGTCCAACTAATCTACTTTCTCTACTTCTTAGACAAAATGTGGAAATAATTTCCTTCTCCTTTGAATCACCATGAACCAAATCCGGAACATCCGATGAGCTTATATTCTCCTTAAACAATGCTGACTCATCAAAAGTAACATGACGAGAATTCACTACCTTCTTCGTTTCTGGATTCCAAATCCGATAGCCTTTTACTCCATCCGTATAACCAAGCAAAATCCCCTTGAAAGCTCTAGGTTCAAGCTTATCATTTCCTGGATCATGCACGTAAACCAGACTACCAAACACACGAAGATAACTCAAGTCAATGCTCTTTCCTTTCCACACTTCCTCTGGAATTTTGTTACCAATAGTTGAGCATGGAATTCGATTAATAATATGCACTGCGGTTGACAAAGCTTCCACCCAAAATTCCTTCGCCAAACCCGATGTCAATCTTAAGCATCGAGCTTTCTCAAGTAGAGTCGATTCATCCTTTCCGCAACACCATTCGACTGCGGATCTCCAGGTGTAGTAAAATGCCTCCGAATACCATGATGCTTGCAAAACTCCAAAAATTATCTGGAAACATACTCTCCGCCATTGTCAGACCTTAAAACCTTCAAAGACTTGCCACTCTCATTTTCAACAAGTGTCTTCCATGCTTTGAACTTTGCAAATGCCTCCGACTTGGCCTTCATTACATACACCCAAAATTTCCAAGAAAAGTCATCTATAAAGGAAATATAATAGCAAGCTCCACCTAAAGAAGCTACAGGTGCCAGTCCCCAAACATCCATGTGAACATACTCAAGAACCCTTCTCGAATCATGCTTTCCCTCACCGAACGAAACTTTAGTTTGCTTCCCCATGACGCATTCTTCACAAAACTCTAACTTGTTGAAACTTTCTCCATTGATCATCTCCCTCTTCCGAAGAACATCCAAACTCCTCTCCGAGACATGACCTAACCTCAAATGCCATAACCTAGTCGCATCCAAGCCACGAGAACTATCAACTCCTATACAAGTTTCACCTTCTATAGTCACTCCTTGAAGCAAATAGATACCATGAGTCCTAGCACCTTTCATCACCACAAGCGCCCCCTTCGAAACCCGCAAGCTATCACTCCCAATAGTGATCTTACAACCTAAAGAATCCAGTTGCCCCGAATAGATAAGAGACTTCTGAAGTCCCGGAACATAGCGTACATTAGTGAGAGTACGAACCACTCCGTCAAACATCCGAATTTGCACGGAACCAATGCCTTTCGACTTGAAAATAGCACCATTTCCCATAACAATTGAATTTTCTTCTTTGTTGATGTAAGAAGAAAAACAATTCCTATTTGGCGTCATATGATAGGACGCCCCCGAATCGAGCACCCAATCGCTACCCGAAACATCCGATGCTATCGCCGACAAAACATCTACACCTCCCTCACCAACTCCACTCTCCACCGCTACAGATGAAGATGCTACTTCCTTCTTTGCCTTCTCCTTTTTCGGACACTCATTCTTCCAATGACCGGGCTTCTTGCAAATATAGCACTTGCCTTTTCTTTCCTTTGACTTTCCTCTCCAACCGGGGTTCCTTGATTTAGAACGCCCCTGGTTCTCCTTCTTCACATACCTCTCCTTCTCCACAAACAAACCATGACCACTACTTCCATCATCTAACTCCTTCATTTGATCCCGCAACTTCTCGCTAAGAAGACCCGTCTTGACATCATCAAGAGTCAATGTATCCCAGCTATAGATCAAACTATTTGAGAAACCTGTATAGCGATCTAGCAATGAACACAACAATATCATCACCTTTTGCTCTTCCTCAATCTTCAAATCTACCGCCTTCATCTTCATTAGCAAATCATCAAAATATTCAAATGCGCCTTTAGCGAAGTACCTTCCTTCATCTTATAGGTGAAGAACGTTCGCAATAAGATCAAACGATTTGTCAGTGATTTCTTCATATACAACTCCTCCAACTTGTCCCAAATACCCTTAGCGGTTGTCTCACCACTAATTTCAGAGATAACATTCTCTCCCATAGCAAGTTGAAGTGTAGTGATTGCCCACTCTTCCATCTCCTCTCTCTCAACATCCGAGATGTCCACTGGCAATAAATGTGTATCAAACACTACCCGATGCACCCGATTCTTCCTTAGAACCGCTTTCATCTTCCATTGCCATTTTTCAAAATCATTATCGCCATTCCACTTGTCTATTACCAATTGTGATCCTGAAGCTGCGTACGAACCACGTACATAAGGAGCTACACCACTTGGATTACCCATTGAGGAACTACTTGAGGTATTATCTGATTCTGGCATTTCTACAACCACCTACCAACACCAATGCTCTGATACCAAATGTTGAGGCGGGATTCCAACTAAAGACCACTCAAATCAAAACCCTACAAGCACAGCGGAAGACGGGATCGTGGTAAGAAGTGTAAAAACAACCAATAAATAACTCAATTCCAATCTCAACCAATCCAAAAACAATCACAATCTGAAACAAGCAATTCAGAAATCAAAGCAATAACGAAAAGTAAATCACACAGCAATTTATAGTGGTTCCACTAACGTTGTGTTAGTGTACATCTACTTTAAGAGAGAGCTTTTATTAATATTGATGAGAAGAGTACAAGAGATTGATTACAATGATCAAAATTCTAATTAGAAATTGATTTGTGGAGATGAGAATTAAAGAAAATTAGGTTTTGATAAACTCTAATTGGTGGAGGCTAATCTCTTACTGTCGCTTGCACACACTTTTTGATCTGGAACCTGAAGCTAGCTTATATAGGAGAATAGAAACCCTAGGCAATGTTCCAAAATTGCCCTTGCAGTTGTCACAAATCTTCACGCCGAGTCCACACGTGAAAACAGGCAGAAAGTCGCCTCAGACGTCTGGCCAAAATGGTCAGACGTCTGACTGAAGCCTCTGGAAAGAGTTTATCTTCAGCTCAGACGTCTAACCACTAGGTCAGACGTCTGGCTTAACTTTCTGGAAAACTTCTCTTTCAGCTCATACATCTGACTATTTGGTCAGACGTCTGACTAAAGGTTCTGAATCGATTCTGCACAAACTCAGACGTCTGACTTTGGTCAGATTCTGAGCTAAGTCAATTCAGCCAATCAACCTTTTTCCTTATAACTTCCACCTCCAAACTCCGATTTGCGAACCGTTTTCTTCGTTACGAAGCTACTTCCGACCTCTACAATTCTCCATATAGTGTCGCCAAAATTTAACAGGATGTTCAATCGGGACGCTGGCATGGGAGACTTCGACCGTTGACCCCGGCTAGACACGGTGAAGCGAACGCGTACGGTACGCGGAAATGCCGAAACTCAACAGTATGTATATATATGTATGTATATATGTATATGTGGACGAAAGAGAAAACCAAGTTCTCCAAAGTAAATCATTCATTACCAAGCAATCTTCCTGCATAGATCATCAAAATTGATGTTCTATGGTCAAACCTTTATCAATTTAGAGAGGCTAAAAGCCTAAAACAAGTCCCGCTTAAAGAGACTTATGAAGAACTCGCTGCCACATGTGCTATTAATCGTGTGCTATTGGCCGACTTCTTAATGGTGGGACCTACTTGGATTTGACTTTTAAAGGAAAATATTGGATTCAGCCAATGATACAGCGAGTGTGGCAACTGTGGATCTTGAGCAACTGTAGCAGCCGCCCATCAATTTAACATGCATACACAAAATAATTATTCAACACGATCCTCTTAAATACAAGAAGATGGATGATGTTTATATGAATAGATGGTAATAACTTTTATCACTCATTCCAAAATTAGTGACCAAGTGTCCTAAGTCAGAAACATCAAATGTACCACATTTTCTCTTTAATTTGTATTAAGGCTACTACCTTTTTCTTTCTTTCTTTCATGTGTTGATTCTTGCTTTGTGCTTTGCATAATCAACTATGGAACAATGGCCATTATGGGATACTTGATGTATGGTCAAGGCGTGAACGCTCAACTGACATTGAATCTTCCAATTGGGAAATTGAGTTTAGAAGTTGCACTATATACAACTATAATCAACCCATTGACAAAGTATGCATTACTAGTTTCACAGATAGCAAATTCAGTGGAGGAGTTGTTTCATGTCTTGAAGCTAAGGCTCATAAGCACTTTAACCATTGTATTAATTTGATTCAACAGTAAACACAGCAGAATGACATTGTATTAATTTAATTAAATTGAAATTTCTTCTATATTTATTCATTAGCCAACAAAGCCTTACATAAGCAAGTACATAGCAGCCATTGCATAAACCACTAGCTTAAAAATATGGATTTTAACCAACCACTTACGCTAATCATTAGGAACACATATTAAACAATGTATTGACTAACTCAAATAAATGCAACCTCCACCACCCTTTCTTAAATTACATGTGTTAACATCCAGTTTACAAAATTGAACCATCAAACTACGGTTTCTTGGTTGCTTTCTCGTCTTTTATTCACGACTTCAATTGCACCTTCGATCTTTTATTTGGCTGGGCATACTCAACAGCTTTATGTTGATTAGTACGCCATTCACGAACTATCAACAAACCCTCTTGGTTTCATCCCTAAAGTATCAACTCCATACTAAGGACTTATCAGACATCTGCACATGGGTCCTCCATTGATACTATTGTATCAATCATCTTTCCAACAAACTAGAGCTGCATCTATTCTTTATTTTCTTGTTGGATGACATAAAACCAAACCCGCTTGACTCACAGTCTTGCTTACTTCATTTGTAGGCATGCCTATCTTCTCTTAGGCATATTATCAAAGGGTTTTTGAGCACTCTGCAAATTGCCTATACTCACTGCGCTATAGGATCTTCACATCGTCGTCTCTTGGTATCATAAATAACGGCTGTTGACATTGTTAGTATAAGATAAATAAGCAAAAATGTGAAATTTTGGAAGAAACAACACATACTTTATTGAACGAACTTGCAGCCTTTTATCAAATTGACTGTTATGAAGGTTTGCCTACCCCAGGGAGCCAATATCAAATCGTCTGAAGCCAATAATTTCCGCTACCAAAATCTACAAGTACAAAGCACGACATCTCTTCCTCTTCCACAACAAATAATTTTTCCTCTTCTCATCTCCTCAAAATTCTCCTTTGTTTTGACTTCTTCTACCCATATCTGATTTCAAATAGATTTAGATATATTCAGCATAAGCCATCCCTAGATCTAATTAATCATCGTTAAAACATAGGCATCGCGAGAGTATAATATATCTTTGCTGAAACATGAGCCGTCACATTACATACCACACTCTGATCCTTCGCTTGAAACCTAAGCTAACGCTATCTTGAGCTTTCCCCAGATCTCCAATTTGTAACATTGATGCGTTACTATGTTATGAATCAAACTAGGTAAAACTCACCCCCAAAAACTAGCTTATAAAGATAGGATGTCTAGTTGGTTATATAGTCATTATCCATACCATATTAGACGGTGTGGGACATTACATACCACCATGCTTCCAAAGTCCGACGTCCACATCGATGCTCTATTACACTAACATCACAAATACAATGTCAATGTCTAATAGAGTGATGTCACGCCCATACATGTCGTCCTGCCCATACATGTCACCAATGGATTTCGAACTTTTTCTATCGTGATGTTAGGCTTTGATACTATTTGTTATAAATCAAACTAGGAAGAACTCACTCTTAAAAGTCAGCTTGTAGGGAGAGGGTGCCTATTTAGTTATACAGTCATTACCCGTACCATATTAGGCGATGTGGGACATTACATACTTTTTCTTCGGTTCTTCTATGTAATTTTGAATTTAGTATTATATATAATATTGTTGGTGAATTAGTAAATTTAGTGTTCATTGGAAGCATTAGATTTCCTTTTCCCTCCACTTGTTCTTTGAAATCCCAAAATACTTGTTTTATGGATATTGAAATGTAGAAATTTGGGATCAATGATGAAGAAAACGTTGCATCAATGTTGATTTTGTATTTCGATTAATTTGCAGTATGGTTATTGATTATGGATTAGCAATAATTCAACTTGGACTTCTTGCTTGGTTTGACTGTATAGCTCATAAATAGGTGATAATCTTTTTTACTTCCTGTTTCATTCGTAAACCATTTTGATGGTGCATCCATGTAGATTTCACATATAGGTGAAATACATCCTGTACAATGGTATACACGAGCTTGATTCAAATGCGTGGGTTAATGAGAATGGTTTTTAATTCGATTAAGAAATCATATTAGAGTTTCACAGATGTAATCTTGTAGTGAAGTAAATCAAATATAATATCGATCTCTTGCCTTTTCTATTGCAGACATGAAATAACTGGGGTAGAGCAATGCGATACAAAGTGGGAGTTGGATGCTTAGTTGCTCCGTGCCCCAACTATGAATTATATGACAAATCCGAGAGAATTATTGGAGAGCTGGTGCAATTTACATACAGTGTCATCTTTTGGGATGATAGTATTGCTTATAATGATTATTTAGTAGTGTTGATTGCAAAATTTGTTTACAATTAGTCAAACAAAATAAAAGTAAACAAAATACAAATTGAATCAATAACCAAATTGAGAAAGGGAGTCTTGATCTCTATGGCTAAAATTGTTGGAGGAGAAGAACAAAAATGGAAGAAGAGAGAATTAGCAAATAGATTTCCACTGATTTTACACTCTCTCTTCTAGGCTCTATTTATAACATCAATTATTTAATGTTCAAGTTAATATTAGATGAAAAAAAATAAATTGATTAGCTAATTAAAGAGAGAAATAAACACAACCAAATATGCCTATTAATTAAGAGAAATAAAACTTTCCCTTTCTTCCTTTTTGCATATTTGTTTCCTTCTAGTTGTGATTTTGTATCACCAAAATTTAGCATGTTGTTGTCAAATTCTGCAAGCATTTGGACTTTACATAAATATCACTGCCGCCTTTCCAAAAATAAATGACATTGTATGACTTCTCGAAATAGATAATTTCTTCTCAGTGTGGTTTGCAAACAAATGCAGGTAATAATTACATGTGTGTTCATCCAATTTTGAATTAAAATATGATAATTTCATCAATTTTTTTTATAAGTTGGTTCAAAGATTTTGGATTTTCTAATTTCATTTTTAGTATTAATAATTACATTGGCATTAACCCGAAACAATGTAATGAATTATGAAATTCCAATTCCATCCATGGATTTTATTAGTTCACAAAGATTAATGATCATTTTCAAATTTTTGGAAAAGATAAACACTGGATGAAACACAGAATAAGATTAGTTATATAGTGGTGATATATGCCAGAAGTGATGTGCCAAAAGAATGATAATTACAGAAACATAAGGACTATAATTTTTTCACATCACTATATTACTCCAAATGTAGCTGTATGAATCAACTACTCTAGTTAAATTATCATAATTCATAATCTATAATCTAGGACCAGAGCTGGATATACAGTCAATAATCTGCCTAGAACATTTTACCTCCATGATTAATGTACTTCACAAATAATTTATAACGTATTTTGCAAACAATAAACGTTATTGAATTCATAAACAACAAGCGCAATGGTTTCACTGAATTTGAAGCAGAAAGAAATAAGTTGGTCCATGCTTTTTACACCAAGCTTATGGAGAAGTATGCTCCGGCTCCTATGAGCCTTTTACCGCAATTTGGGATTTTTCGGATTTTGATATTTGAATTAAGTTGTTTTTTGGGAGTTTTTTCTTTAAAATTTGGGGATCTAAAATGTTGCAACGTATCAAAATGTGCTGAATTTTGCATGTTATTCTTATTTTAACTGATTTTTGTCTTGGGATATGTTGCATTATAGCTACTGAATATTTTTTCTACCGTTTTGATTTTTCCAACTTATCAGGTTTGCGTAGATAATGAATACACAACAAACATGTTTGAAATTATATTTTTCACATATTCTTTTTGGTTGATTCGTCGAGTTATTAGTTAAAATGTCAATGAAGTGTATTATTTGTGTTTGTCTGTAATCATTATACTGTAACACCTTTCTATTTAAAAGAGGTTAGTAATATTTTAGCATGGTAACTTAACAACGATTTGCTAAAATATTGATTGTATTACAAAAATTTATGGAATGCAGGTATTGTTGTGTCTTTAAAAGTAGATTGTCATGATACAAACCATGCATGATATGAAAAGTGCAAATTTGTTTAATACTTGAAATCATTGGCTACATAATAATCCATAAGAATAATTAGGATTATCTTAGTCTCTTTTTGTTGAATGTATCCACTTCCTCATTATTTTTGTGATATTGAAATTTGAGAAATACTTGGGTAAAACTATCAATTTAGTATTGTAACAATATAGCTACTATCACATTATGGTTTTGTGAAGTATAGGCGACAATCATCCTTACCTTTTTCAAAAATTATTTACATCTCCTACATGTTAAATTAGCTGAGTGCTTTATGGTATAATTAAGCTTAGTTGACTTCATGTGGTATACATATAACATAAGTTTATCAGTATTTAACAACATTTATTTCTAAATATTATGTCATTCTTTAGTAAATATACATTCAAAGATGCATATAAAAGTTAATACTGTTTTGTATACAAGGAATGCTTTATTATTTCGCCGACTGGGAGGTGTTATAATCTAATACCTAGTTATTTGGATTTTTGAGTAACTTTCCAGAAACAACTTATCGTCTTATGTTGTCACTTACGATTTACAAGATTAAGTGTTTTGTGTTAAAAGTACTATTTTCAACAGGCTGCACCAATCTAATTTAATTGGCTTAATGCAACATATAACAAGATGACTTATGCAGTAGATAACAAACTACTAAGCAACAACTCCTTCCTGGAGCATAAAATTGTTGTGACGGATTCTAACTCGAGACCACTCAAATCAAAACCCCAGTGCACATCAGAAAGACAAGATCGTGGTAAGAAGTGTAAAAACAACCAATCAATAACTGTAAACACCCCATATTTTTATAACATTATTTAGGATATTCAATTGGTTAAGTTAAATAAAATAATGTGAAGATTAATAGGTTGAGATTTGATTAAACTAAGGGTAGTTGTGCCATGTTAATATGTAAATTAAAATGAGAAAACATAAACTAATGTGTTGGAAAATGAGTAAAAGCATTATGAGAAATAGGAAAGGCTTATACCGTAAACCCTTAGGAATTGAAACTCACGTCCATTCTCATTTTACCAAACTAAAAAATCTTAAGGCCGACCACCATTATTGTTCTCAAGGAAAGATTAAAGCTAGGATTCAAGAGAAGGAAGATAATCAACTAATTCAACACCAAATCTCACATCTTTTAATCTCAAAACTAAGGTGAATAATTATTACATCCCATTTTCTTATGGTTTTCGGTTTTAAGATTTGATTCAAAATATTTTTGCAAGTATATGCCATGTTTTGATGATTAAAGTTATATATTTGTTTGTTGGAGAATTATGCATGTTCATATTAGTATTTATGAAATGTTTGATATGAAAACCCTATTAAATGACATCCAAATGCCTTGAAAATTTAAATATAGGTTAGAAATGATATTTTAGAAATGGGTTCCAATTTTCATAATTTTCTGAATTTATGTGGATTTTATATTAATTTTCTAGTGAAGAAAATGATTTATTGAGTTATAAATTATTTACGGCTAAAATAATGATTATTTGGGTTTGAAATTTTTATATGTTGGAAAACGTATTAAAATAGATTTTCTGGGATTTTTCCAGATTTTTCCTAAGTGATTTGATGACTATATAAAATTATTTAAAGTATGAGACTTAAATGTTTTATATATTTAATTAAGGAGAAGGGGCATTTTTATAAAATAAAATCATTATTAAATTCTGAAATTAGTGGCAGCACTTTTCTGAAAAATATTTGTTAACCAATAAGAATTCGACAAACAAAGACAGGTTAGTTGAAAAGTTATATTTTTTAAGTTAAAAATAAGAAAATCATGCTTTTAGCATGTTTCAGCCATTTTAGGCATCAAACCTTCCGATAAAGTCGAAAGGTTATAGCTTTCGACAAGGTCAAACCAATGCATATGGTATCAATTTGTTTGGTACGTAATGAATTAGACAAGATCGGAAGGTACTTAGTCGAAATGTTGGTTGCCAAAAGAGGTTGGGGTATGTTTGTTTTATAAACCAAAAGCTTACACCTGCTTTGCTTTCGAAAAGAAGCTTTCGACTTGGTTGCTTTTGACCAGGTCAAATATTTAAAATAAAGTTTTAAACCTTCCGACTAAGTCGAAAGGTTACTGCCGCTTTTCTAAAGTCATTGCTTTCGACAAAGTCGAAAGGTTTACTTGTTATTCCAAACCAACCGCTTCTCCATGCTTTCGAAAGGTATCAAAGCTTTCGACTTAGATGATTTACCCTTGTTTTATAATTGAAGTATAACCCAAAGCTTTTGAAGAAGGTGTTTTAAAGGCTGAAGCTTATTCTTTTTAAGAGATGTTTTAAAGCTTTCGAAGCAGACCTTTCGACAAGGTCAAAAGGTAGCTTCCAATGAAGTCGAAAGGTTTTAAAGTTGATTCTCCACATGTTTTAAATTGAACCCAGTAAGTTTCTGAAAGGTTTATGTTTTAAAAGGGTTAATGCTTTTGAAAGGTTTTGTGTATTGAATGGTATCGAAGGGGTCAAAGCCAAGCTTTCAAGGGGTCGAAAACAAAGCTTTCGATGGAGTCGAAATGTAGCTTTCGAAGGGGTCGAAAGGTTTATTTTTTGAATGGTTTTGGAAGGTTGTAAATGGAAGGTTTTCCAAAGGTTTTCTAAGGAAATATTTTGAAGCATTTTTAAAGTAGGATGTCTAAAGTTTCATTGCTTTTAAAGGGTCGAAAGCAAGACTTTCGAAGGGATTGAAAATTGTTTTATTTTAACCTTATAAAATAAATGTTGTTTATCCTTGGGGATACCGGGGTGGGCTTAATGAGGTTCAAAAATAGTTGGGGATCAACACTTATATGTTTAGACAATCATTGGGGGATACCAATGTAAATTATAATGAATATAACCTAAATTAGGGATACTAATGGAAATAGGTCAACCATGTAGATAACATGGGATAATTGGGATATAACCTAAATTAGGGATACTAATGGAAATATGTTACTTATGTGGATAGCATGAGATAAGTATATTCATGGGATGTTTGATGGATAGTCAACATCAAGTTGGAGATGGATAGTCTCCATATGATTAAAGAAGGGTTCATAGTCATCCTGGAAAAACTATGGGATGTTGATGGATAGTTAACATCATGTGGAGGATGGATAGTCTCCATATGTTTAATGAAGGATTTATAGTTATCATAGGAAAACTATGTGATGTGGGATGGATAGTCCGCATCAGCTCAAGTAAAATGAATGTGGGATGGATAGTCCCTCTTTGAGGCAATTAAAATCTAATAGGGGATGGGGAAATCCTAGTTGTTTTCAAGTATGCATATCATCATAATGTTTTAAAAATATATGTTTTAACCATTGTGGATGCAGGAGTACAAAATATAGTTTTAAAAGAATGTAGTGAGGGGAAACTTGCTCCGCTAAGCGGCGTGGTCCCACTTAACGTATTAAACTAGGATGTATAGTATTATTCACACTAGGCTTTATGTCCGACTCGAAGTTTATGTTTTCTCCTTAATCTCTCGGGTGCTCAAAATTAATTTCAGTAGGCTGAGGTGTTAAGGTCTTTTTCAGGTTTAGTAGGATGACGAATAAAGCTACATGATGCATGCAGGAGGCAAACAGATAGCTATTTAGGAGTTGTAGTTTTATGTTTTGTTGTATTTCCGCTATGTTTGTATTAAGTCTATTATGGCTATGTGACTCGAATCATACAAGGGGTATCTTCATATACCGCTCTTGGCGTATTTTGTATTAAGTATATTTTATCTGTGCTTGGGAATGTATTGGGATTATGTATTAAGAATATGGAACATCTGTTTTAAATGTAACGAAGAAAAGTTGTTTTGAAATCTTTGTTTTGTTTCATATTCAAGTGCTTCTGATATTATAGATACCATTAAAATAGCCGTATTTAGTCGCCGGAAGCTAATACTATAGATGACTGCAGCATCTTTAACACTTAGTTTTGGGCCTCTAGATAGGGGATGTTACAATAACTCAATCTAAATCTCAACCAATCCAAATCCACTGTAACGACCCCACCGCTATGCCCAGTTTAGAAAATAACATTACAAGTAATGTCATCTGCTAATCCAAAGAATACGGCTTGTTAAGGGCGATCGAATGTGAATATATCTTTATACTAACACTGGCACATCATTTATACCTTTTTCTTAGTATCTGAATTGAAATTTAACGTGTACAATATTAATACAAGTAATAAACACACCGATTTAATAGTATTCAGAACAGAATAAAATATGAAACAAATATCAAAGATATACAGATCACAGTGGAATAATAATTTGGAGGATTAAAATCCATTTTTGATGATCACAATTCCCAAACTAGCAATATAGAAATCAAAGCAATAACGACAAATAAATCACACAACGATTTATAGTGGTTCCACTAACGTTGTGTTAGTGTACATCCACTTTAAGAGAGAGCTTTTATTAATATTGATGAGAAGAGTACAAAAGATTGATTACAATGATCAAAAATTATGTTAGAATTGATTTGTGGAGAAGCGAATTGAAGAAAATTAAGTTTTAATAAACCCTTGTAGTCGCTTTCTGTTGCTTCGAAATCTGGATCCAGAAAATAGCTTATATATGAGAATAGAAAACCTAGGCAAAGTTCCAAATTTCCCCTTCAAATATCATAAATCTTCATGTCAAACCCAGGCCAAAAAACTGGCAGAAGTCGCCACAGACGTCTGTCACAATATGACAGAAGTCACCACAAACGTCTGTCACAATGTGACAGACGTTTGTCCAAAGTCTCGGGAAATTTTTTCCTGAGACATCAGACGTCTGTCCAAAGTGACAGACGTCTATCCTTGCTCTTTGGAAAAATCGACTGCAGACTCAGACGTCTGATCCTGAGTCTCTAGAACAGATTTGCTAAAGCCTCAGACGTCTGTCCATAATGACAGACGTCTGTCGCTGTTGCTTCAGCACCACTCCACCTTATTCGCCATAACTTCCACCTCTGAGCTTCGATTTGCGAACCGTTTTCTCTGTCACCAAGCTACTTCCAACCCCTTCAATTCTCTATATAGTGTCGCCAAAATTTAACACTCCACCTTGACACTATATCCAACTCCAATGGTACCATACCATCAACAACATCCAACAACACCAACTATCACCACTCTACCTTCAACCAAACGTGAATGCTTTCCCAATGAGCACCAGCAAATCCACCGCCCATTGCACTCCATCAACGAGCTCAAGCAAAGCCCTTATCCGCTAATAAAGTGTTGAAAACATCCAAATCCTAAATCGTCTCACCAAAGACTAATGTGCTGAGGAGTATAAACTAGCACTTACCAAGAAGATAGAACCTCAATCTCTCACCGATACTCTTCCTCATCCATAACCAAGCTCCTCCCTCACCTGTAACACCCCGAGGCACATAGCACTTCTCCAAGAAAATCAAGTTCGAGGAATGCTTGAACTTTCCAACCGGCAACGCCTTAGTGAACATATCTACCGCATTATCCTTTGTGCGCACTTTCCGAAGATATACTTGCTTATCCTAATCCATGGCTACTAGAAATGACTCTCTCACTTCAATATGCCTAGTCCGTGAGCTAAACACCAAATTCTCTACCAAGTGAATAGCACTCTGGCTATCACATCGAACCTCCATGCTATCATCCTCGCATCCCAAGTCACACAACAATCGCTTCAAATAAAGTGTCTCCTTTGCCGCCTCCACCGCGGCTATCAACTCCGCCTCCATAGTGGATAAAGCAACTACGGTCTGCAATCCCGATCTCCAACTTATGGCTGTACCCCCAAGTGTGAAGACATATCTGAAAGTTGATTTTCTTCGATCCCTATATCGACGTAGTCCGAATCACAATAACCAACCAACTTGCAATCCATTCTATCACTACCGCCAAAAACAAGACCATGAGATAATGTGCCTCTAAGGTATCTCAATATAAACTTCACAACTTCCCAATGCGATTTCCCCGGATTAGCCATATATCGTCTAACCATCCCGACAGCATTTGCAATATCGGGCCTTGTACACACCATAACATACATTATACTTCCAACCACACTAGCATATGGCACCCTCGCCATATAAGCCTTATCTTTCTCCAAGATAGGTGATCCCTTACTCAAAAGCTTCATATGCAAAGGTAAAGGTGTATTTGAAGCCTTTGCATTCTCCATGCTAAACCGACAAAGCACTTTCTCTATGTACTCCTTTTTAGTTAGTTTACTCAAAACTCTTTCAATCTCTTTCTATTTCCATGCCCAACATCCTTCTTGCTTCTCCAAAATCCTTCATTTCAAACTCCGATTTCAAACTCAGTTTTAACTTGTTGATTTCATTCTTATCCTTAGAAGCAATGAGCATGTCGTCCACATACAAGAGTAAATACACCCTACAATCATTTTTCAACTTCTTGAAATATACGCAAGCAACTTTGACGCTTCTATCAAAACCATTTTCAAGCATAAAATGATCAAATCTCTTGTACCATTGTCTAGGTGATTTCTTCAAACCATATAGTGATTTCTTTAACTTGCAAGCCAAATTTGACTTACCATCCAGAATAAAACCTTCCGGTTTCTCCATGTAGATGCCTTCATCCAAGTTACCATGCAAGAAGGCGGTTTTCACATCAAGTTGCTCCAACTCCAAGTTGTGAATAGTAACTATAGCCAGTAATATCTGGATAGAAGTATGGCGCACAACTGGTGCGAATATCTCATCATACTCCTTTCCCTTCCTTTGTGCAAACCCCTTAGCCATTAGCCTAGCTTTGTATCTCCCATCATCCTTCACCTTGTATATACATTTGCACCCAATAACACGGTTTTCTTTAGGAAGTGGAACCAAATCCCAAGTTTGATTCTTCAATAATGATTGCATCTCTTCCTCCATGGCACATATCCACTTCGAGCTATCACTCAACTCCATGACGTCATCAAGGTCCATCGGCTCATCTTGGACTACATAAAGAGAATAGTCCAAATTATCACAAAAGCTAAGATAGTTTCAATCACCATATCTTTCGGGTGGCCTTATAGTACGACGTCCAACCCGACTAGCAATATCATCACCCAAACTCCCTTCGGCGCCACCTTGATCCGAATCTTCTAGAATCATGCACATCACCAACACTACTAGAGGCACCCTATGGACTATGTGATGTAACATCAACCGCTTCCTCCTCACAAGCATCTCCAACTACTCTACTCTCTCTACTCCTTAGACAAAATGTGGGAATAACTTCCTTCTCCTTTGATTCACCATGAACCAAATCCGGAACATCCGATGAGCTTTTATTCTCCTTGAACAACGCTGACTCATCAAAAGTAACATGATGAGAATTTACTACCTTCTTCGTTTCTGGATTCCAAATCCGATAGCCTTTTACTCCATCCGTATAACCAAGCAAAATCCCCTTGAAAGATCTAGGTTCAAGCTTATCATTTCCCGGATTATTCACATAACCCAACTGCCAAACACACGAAGATAGCTCAAGTCAATGCTCTTTCCCTTCCACACTTCCTTCAGAATTTTGTTACCAATAGCTGAGCACGGAATTCGATTAATAATATGCATTGCGGTTGACAAAGCTTCGGGCCCAAAATCCCTTAGCCAAACGCGATGTCAATCTCAAGCATCGAGCTTTCTCAAGTAGAGTAGGGTTCATCCTCTCCGCAACACCATTCGACTGCGGATCTCCTGGTGTAGTAAAATGCCTCCGAATACCATGATGCTTGCAAAACTCCAAGAATTCTCCGAAAACATACCTCCACCATTGTCGAACCTTAGAATCTTCAAAGACTTGCCACTCTCATTCTCAATAAGTGCTTTCCATGCTTTGAACTTTGTAAATGCCTCCGACTTGGCCTTCATTACATACACCCATACCTTCCAAGAAAAGTCATCAATAAAAGAAATATAATAGCAAGCTCCACCCAAAGAAGGTACATGTGTCGGTCCCTAAACATCCGTGTGAACATACTCAAGAACCCTTCTCGAATCATGTTTTCCCTCACCGAATGAAACTTTAGTTTGCTTCCCATTGACACATTCCTCGCAAAACTCTAGTTTGTTGAAACTCTCTCCATCGATCATCTCCCTCTTACGAAGAATATCTGAACTTCTCCCCAAGACATGACCTAACCTCAAATGCCACAACCTAGTCGCATCCAAGCCACGAGAACTATCAACTCTTACACAAGTTTCACCTTCTATGGTCACTCCTTGAAGCAAATAAATACCATGAGTTCTAGCACCCTTCATCACCACAAGCGCACCCTTCGAAATCCACAAGCCATCACTCTCAATAGTGATCTTACAACCTAAAGAATCCAGCCGCCCAAAGAGATAAGAGACTTCCGAAGTCTCGGAACATAGCGTACAATAGCGAGAGTACGAATTACTCCGTCAAACATACGAATTTGCACGGAACCAATGTCTTTCGACTTACAAATAGCATCATTTCCCATAACAATTGAATTTCCTTCTCTGTCAACATAAGATGAAAAACAATTCCTATTTGGCGTCATATGATAAGACGCCCCCGAATCGAGCACCCAATCGTTACCCGAAACATCTGATGCTACCGTCGACAACACATCTAGGTCTCCCTCACCAACCCCACTCTCCACTGCTACTAATGAAGATGCTACTTCCTTCTTTGCCTTCTCCTTATCTAGACACTCATTCTTCCTATGACCGGGCTTCTTACAAATATAGCACTTGCATTTTCTTTCCTTCGACTTTCCTCTCTAAACGGGGTTCCTTGATTTAAAACGCCCCGATTCTCCTTCTTCACATATCTCTCCTTCTCCACAAATAAACCATGACCACTACTAGCACCACTACTTCCATCACCTAACCCCTTCATTTGATCCCCCAACTTCTCACCAGGAAGACCTGTTTTGACATCATCAAGAGTCAATGTATCTCAACTATAGACCAAACTATTTGAGAAACCTGTATAGCAGTCCGGCAACGAACACAACAATATCATCGCCTTTTGCTCTTACTCAATCTTCAAATCTACCGCCTTTATCTTCATTAGCAAATCATCAAAAGTATTCAAGTGCGCCTTTAGCGAAGTACCTTCCTTCATTTTATAGGTGAAGAGCGTTCGCAATAAGATTAAGCGATTAGTTAGTGACTTCTTCATAACAACTCCTCCAGCTTGTCCCAAATACCCTTAGCGGTAGTCTCACCACTAATTTCAGAGATAACATTCTCCCCCGTAGCAAGTTGAAGTGTAGTGAATGCTCACTCTTCCATTTTATCTCTCTCAACATACGAGATGTCTGCCGGCAACAATTGTGTATCAAACACTAGCCAATGCACCCGATTCCTCCTTAGAACCGCTTTCATCTTCCATTGCCATTTTTCAAAATCATTATCGCCCTTCCACTTGTCGATTACCAATTGTGATACTAAAGCCGCATATGATCCACATACATAAGGCGCTACACCACTTGGGTTACCCATTGAGAAACTACTTGAGGTATTATCTGGTTCCAGCATTTCTACAACCACGTACCAACACCAATGCTCTGATACCAAATGTTATGATGGATTCTAACTCGAGACCACTCAAATCAAAACCCCAATGCACAGTGGAAAGACGAGATCGTGGTAAGAACTGTAAAAACAACCAATCAATAATTCAATCTAAATCTCAACCAATCCAAATCCGATCATAATTCTCAAACAAGCAATGTAGAAATCAAAGCAATAATGACAAATAAATCACACAGTGGTTTATAGTGGTTCCACTAACGTTGTGTTAGTGTACATCCACTTTAAGAGAGAGCTTTTATTAATATCGATGAGAAGAGTACAAGAGATTGATTAAATGATCAAAAATTATGTTAGAATTGATTTATGGAGAAGAGAATTGAAGAAAATTAGGTTTTAATAAACCCTAATTAGTGGAGGCTAAAACCCTTGCAGTCGCTTTCTGTTGCTTCGAAATCTGGATTCAAAAAATAGCTTATATAGGAGAATAGAAAACCTAGAAAAAGTTCCAAAATTGCCCCTTCAAATATCACAAATCTTCATGTCAAGCCCAGGCCAAAAAACTAGCAGAAGTCGCCACAGACGTCTGTCACAATGTGACAGACGTCTGTCCAAAGTCTCGGGAAAAGTTTTCCTAAGACATCAGACATCTGTCCTGAGTTCCTAGAACAGATTTGCTGAAGCTTCAGACGTCTGTCCATAAGCCTTAGACGTCTGTCCATAATGACAGACGTCTGTCACTATTGCTCCAGCACCACTCCACCTTATTCGCCATAACTTCCACCTCCGAGCTCCGATTTGCGAACCGTTTTCTCCGTCACCAACTACTTCCAACCCCTTCAATTCTCTATATAGTGTTGCCAAAATTTAACAAAAATACACTTGAGATCTTTGAGTACACCACATATGCATTAGGTATTGGTACTATTTTGTGATTCCTACAACATATCATGCTTAGTCAGATGACTACAACCATTTATGTTATATTCAGCAGTAAGCAGTCATTTTCAAAAGCTATCAATTGAGAATTAACCATAAGAAATTCATAGTATCGCTAGCAATTCATGATAAAAATTAGATGTACTATTTGCTGGATATATTCATACATTTGTGTTGAAACAGGCCTAGTGAAGATTCTAAAAAAGTATGACAAAAGAGCTGGTGCTTTAATAAGGCTACCGTTCATCCAGAAAGTACTGCAGCAACCAATTTTCACAGCTGATATCTTAAACAAGCTCATAGAAGAATGTGAAACAATGCTTGACCGCCTCTTCCTAAATAACAACGAAGCTTCAACCCTAAATTAAGAAAGCAAAAATAGCATTGAGAACCCTTCAATGCCAACCGAGTCGCCATTGATCAAGGAAGGAGAAATTCCAGAGCTGGAAGAGATAAAATTCATGGAGAGTTTGTATATAAAGAGCATGAAAGTTGCTTTGAAAACTTGAAGGAGATAAGGAGTGAAAGCTAAACTGTTAGTGCATTCTCATTGCCTTCATTGGGAGTAGTAGAGAGTATGGGATAATAAGTCACCTATAGTTGAACAACTTGCTATATGAAATGAAACAAGTTTAAAAAATTTGTTTTGCAAGTCTCTTTTATATTTTCAGATTATATGATATGATTCTAACTAGGATGTGTTGAATATATACTCAAATGCTGATCTCAGTCACTTGTATGTAGCTATTTATTATACTCTGTTATGATATGAGTGTAGTAAAGCTTGATGACTATGCTTCCAATCACTTGTAAATTGCATTGGTATGTGTTTTGTTTTGCTACATATGAGTTTTGTGCCATTGATTTATATCTGCGTAAACCATATTTGGCCTTATTCTTCTTGCATTCATTGCTTGTGTGTTAGTTTGTTGAATTGGAAATACTTTGTAGGGATTTCATAGTTGTCGAATAATTTATTGTATTTCATAATGAGAATTATTTCTTATAATGGGAAGTTATAAACTCAAATCCTTATGGCACTTAAAATTGTGGTGAAGACGACAGAAGAATGGGAAATAGAAATGTGTGGCTGGTATGGTAATGGATTGATTACCCTCAAAGACAAAAATAAGGCAATAGTTATACTTTCTTAGTCTATTGCTAAAGCAAAAAAAAATTATAGTATTTATGTTATATGATTTATATTAGTTTCTTATAATATAAATATTGTTTTTGAACATATTATTATTATGTGTATTAATTGAAATTAATGAAAAATTTCAGCAAATGTTTTTCTAGAATTATACAATCAAACGATCGATTCCTCCACCTTTGTATGGTTGTACTTAGGCCTGTCAATGGTACGGGCTTCGGCCCGAGCTCGGCCCGAACCCGTCCTATTTATGCGGGTATGGGTTTTGCCTTTTACTACCCAAGCCCGACTCAGGCTCGATCCGGGTCGGGTACGGTTTTATCAAAACCCGGCCCGGTTGGCCCGACCCGACTATTAGTTTTTCGTCGTATCCAAACATGAGTGCGTATGTTATTTATTTACCATTTTGTTTGTTTACATGTAGATATTTTTGCATACTTTTGTTATGAGCTTGACTACATCACCGTCCAATTTATATGTTAACATTGTTTGTATACAAATTTTACCAAAGTTAAAGTTTTAAAATATGGTTTTAACATATATATTCTGAGTTAGGTATATAGTTATTACCCAACGGGCTTAAAAAGCCCGACGGGCCGGGCTCGGATATTGGGTTGAAATACCCTGCGGGTTCGGGTTGGGCTCGGGTTTTAATTATTGTAATTGGACTCGGGTCCGGGTTTTATAATACCCGGACCGAACCCTGCCCATTGACAGGCCTAGTTGTACTTGTACTAGTAGACTATTGCTTAACACGAAATAGAATGAAACATTATAAACAATTCCTACATATAGACATGTTCATCATAAAAGTAGGAACATGCCTATTGATTAGGACAACCATGACTAAATAAAAGAAAACAACATGAACATGCATAAAAATAAATAATTATTCAGCGTTCCCCCTCTAAAACTAAAAGCAATTCAGTTTACTAACTTGCAGGTCCTTTCAAGTGTGATTCTCCAATGCACAAATGCCCAACAACCTTCTAATATTGTGAATAGGAAGAAACCTTAGAGGTTTAGTAAATATGTCTTCTAACATTATGAAAGGGAAGGAACCTTAAAGGTTTAGTAAATATGTCCGCTGACTGGTCTTCACTTCTACAATGTTTCAGGTCAATTACTCCACTACATAGATCTCTTACAAAATGATTTTTAACATCAATATGCTTACTTCTACAATGTACCACAAGATTTTTTGAGAGTTTGATGGTGGAATTATTATCACAAAAATTGTGGTTGCTTCCATTTGCTTCATATGCAACTCTTTAAAAAGTTTTCTATGCCAAATAGCTTGACAAGAAGTAAATATGCCAACAATAAACTCAGCTTCAGTGGTCGATAGGGTGACAATGGGTTGCTTTTTAGAAGATCAAGCAATAGCCACAATGCCTAATATGAACACATAACCTGAAGTGCTCCTTCTATCATCTTGATCTCCCATATAGTAGGCATGTCAACAGATGTTTTCGGATGCGGATAGTGCCATATCCGCATCCGCATCCGAAATTAATTTCGAATATCGGATATCTGCATCCACGGATACGGACGGATATAGGATAATTATCCTATCCGCTAACGATCGATAAATCAAGAATTATAAAAAGAAAATTTTAGTTTAACATAAATATTTTTCAATCCTAATGATTGTAGAAGTGCTAAAAATTAACAAATATGATAACAATAAATAGTTCCGAGCAGCTAATAAGCATTAAGTGCGTATAATGTAAACCACCAACTTAATAAAATAGTAAACGAATATCTTTCATTGCAATAAAATACACATAATTTGAACTATAATTTTGACAAAAACCGAACGGATAATTTTCGGATGCAGATGTCTTCGTATCCGCATCCGCATTCATTTTTTGGAGATCAGATATTTATCCGCTTTTCAGATGCGGATGCGGACGGATTTCTGTTTTTTCGGGTATCCATTGACAGCCCTACCATATAGTCGCTATCTGTAAAGCCAGTCAAATATGAAGTTTTACCATTCTTGAAGAAAAGACCCAAATCTTTAGTTCCATGCAAATAACGAAAAAATCTGTTTGCAGCTGAAAGATGCATTACCATCGGATTCTCCATATATTTACTCACTAGACTTACAGAGTGCATTATATCCGGTCTGGTTGTAGTAAAATACACCAAACTACCCACAATTTACTTGTAAAATGTTCCATCTACATTCTTTCCTTCAGGATCTTTGATTAACTTCAAGCCAAACTCAGTTGGAGTGCTAACTGGATTGCACTTGTTCATTTGAAATTTGTCCAAAATTTCATGCACATACTTCTTTTGAGACACAAAGATTCAACTAGCATATTGCACTATTTCCATGCCAAGAAAATAATGCATTAAATCAAGTCAGACATTTAAAATTCATCCATCATTGACTTTTTAAACTTCTCAAACATGACCTTATCATTTTCACTATATATGAGATCACCCACATATAAGCATATGATAAGCATTTTTCCTCCATCTTCAGTTTTAACAAAAAGTGCATGTTCACATGGACATTTTTGTTGATAAAATATGTCTCAATATGACTAAACCAAGCTCGTGGAGATTGTTTTAGTCCATAAAGAGATTTTTTAAGTTATATACTTTATTATTGTTTTCAATTTTGATATAACCATGAGTTTGATCAACATATACATGCTCCTCTAAGTTCCTATGCAAGAATGCTGATTTGTTATCTAATTAGAAGATTGGCGAAGAGTTTTGTGCAGCTAATTCTATTGTTAATCTAATTGTATCATTCTTGCAATTGGAGCAAAAACTTCTTTGTAGTCGATCCCATACTCTTTCTTATACCTCTTAGCCACTAGTCGTGCCTTATGTTTGTCAACTTCACCATTTTCATTCAGTTTTGTTTTGAAGATCCACTTTACACTGACATTTTTGTGCCTTTTTAGAAGACCGAATAGCTCCTATGTATCGATGTTTTCAGTGCCCTATATTTCATAATCCATTGCATTTCTCCACTTTGATTCTTTAACCGCACTCTCAAATGTTATGGGATTATAATCTGAAAACAAGTCAAAGTGAGTCGTTTGATCATCAGTTTGGCCAGGCCATGTCACCTCATTCAAGCTCAAGGAAGATCAGATTCAACCGTAGTACCTGTATTTTCTGTTGCTGTTGTAGTTTTTTCGGCTGATGTTTGAGAAGTTTAGCATCTATTGTGGCGTTTATTGGATTTTCAGGTACTGAAGGTGTTATAACTTGCTGGTGTGATAATTTTTGTGTTTCTTCCTCTTTACCATCAACTGCTGTTGAAGTAGAGTGCTGCTCATTCCAATTCCATGTAATATTTTCATCAAAATGAAATCTCTGCTAATTATGATTTTTTTCATAAGTGGATTGAACAACTTATAGGCTTTGGATGCCTCACTCACATAAAAAAAGTTACACTTTTCACCTTTATCGTCAAGCTTCTCCTTTTCTGATCTTGAATATGTGCATAAGCAATGCAACCAAAAATTCTGAAGTGATCTACGTGTTAAATTTTGTGACACTATATGATGGAGAATTGAATAGGATGAATGTAGCTTGATGTCGGAGAAGACGGTTCGCAAATCAGAGTCCGGAGGAAGAAGATAGGAGGGAAAGACTGGTGCTGGTTTGTTGTTAGAGGTCAGATGTCTGGCTGAGAGGGCCAGACGTCTGACGAGGTTCAGGCTGTTTCCCGAAACCTCCTACAGACGTTTGGTCCCTCTGGCCAGACGTCTGGGCCTGTCTGTTTCAGCCATACTGATCCTGGCCTCAGACGTCTGAGGTCAGAGGTCAGACGTTTGAGGTGGTGTAATCCTATTTTTCCTGGGCCGGGTTTTCTGAGCTGTTTTGTAATTTGTTGAAGGGAAAAGTGGTCTTTCGCCAAGGTTTTCTCTATTAGTATATATATTCTCTTCAGGTCTGAGAGGAGGGTAGATCAAGCAATCTAATCTAGGGTTTAGTCCTCCATTAATTAGGGTTTTAGGAAAAACTCTATTTCTTCAATTCTAATCTCCTCAAACATATATTCTTAATGAATAGATCATTGTAATCAATCTCTTGTACTCTTCTCATTTGGTGATAATAAAAGATATCTCTCAAAGTGGATGTACACTAACGCGTCGTTAGTGGAACCATTATAAATCGGTGTGTGATTTACTGTTTTCGTTATTGCTTATTATTCTCTATTGCTTGTGGTGTTATTGTGATCGTGTTTGGATTTGGATATATTGAATTCTAGTAGTGTTTGGTTGTTTTGCACTATCTATCACGATCTAGCTTTTCCGCGTGCGATTGGGGATTTTAGTTTGAGCGGTCTCGATTGAAATCCGCCATAACACTACAGTTGGTTTTTTTTCCACTCTAAGCTTCTTTTGGTGTAATGTTTTGTAAAAAAAAGTGGGACTTCTGTTCAAGATGTGAATGCTCCAATTAATCGTCTTTGACCAAAAACTTTTAGGTATTCTTAGCAAGCTTGTTACCATATTAAGTATAGTTCAATTTTCTCTCTCTGATACTCCATTTTACCGTGGCATATAAAAAGTTTTAAGTTCTCTTTGAATACCATTAGCATCACAAAAGGCTTCCAATTCTTTTGGGCAATATTCTCCACCACGATCAATGCGAAAAGTTTTAATAGTCTTTTTTGTTTCATGTTCGACTCGTGCCTTAAAACTTTTAAATGCATTAAAAACTTCAAATTTTTCTTGCAAAATGTAAACCCAGGTTTTCCAAGAACAGTCGTCTATAAAGGTGATTAAATATCTTTTACCTCCATTAGAATTTGGTTTGATTGGTTCATAAATATCTAAATGAACCAATTCCAAGGCAGCTTTTGCACTCCAAGACTTTCCTCGAGGGAATTGAGAACGATGTTGGTTTCTAATAACACATTCTTTGTAAATTTTGAAGAAGCGATAATTGTGGGAAGGCCAGTCACCATATTCTTTTATTTGAGATTCTTTAATCCACCAAAATTTAAACGGCCGTAGCAGAAATGCCAAAGCCATGAAGGATCATTCTCTTGTGCTGTTAAACATGGTTGAACACTCTCCATTTTAAGCAAAAATAATCTATTTAGACTCATTTGAGCAATAACATCTCTAAAATGATCAAATATCTCGCAAACATCCCTTTTAATGGTTACTACACGGCCTTTCTCTTATAATTTCCCAACACTTAATAAATTGCTGTTCAAGTTAGGTAATAAAAGGCATGGAAATTATTTCTACAAAACCATTCTTAGTTTTTATTTTAATTTCACCTTTTCACAAAACATCAATAGTGGAACAATTACCAAAACAAATTGTAGAATGAAAGTTGGTATTTTAATAGGAAAATAAAGAATTAATTCCACATATATGGTTGCTGCAACGCATATGGACGTACCACACATTAGATTGAGAGTCCTCATCCACTTGTATAGCCATCAACAAAGTTTCTACTTCCTTGGTGTCTGCAAAATTCAACATCTCTCCGTTTTCTTTATACTCGGGCAACTTAGAATAACATTCAGAGTGAAAATACCCATATTTGTGACATCAAAAGCATTCCACTTTTGATTTATCAAAGTGATGGATTCTTCTTCTTCGCTTGCTTTGGATTTGATCATCACTTATTTTATAATGTCTGCTACCATCTCTAGCTTCAATTTGCTCTTCCCCTTCCTTTCCCTCATCCCATTCCTTTAGAATTTAAAGAATACATGGGGGTAGAAGCCTACAAAGCTTGTTCTTCTGAAGATGAATATAAATTCATCTTTTGTGCATGCACTAGTAAAGAGCTTTGAAGTTCATCAAGAGAGAGCATGTTAATGTCTTTAGATTCTTCCACTGAGGAAGCAACATGATCAAACTTTGGTGCCAAAAACTGTAAAATCTTCTCGAACATGACCATACTTTCCATTTTTTTACCATAAAACATATTTTATTTGATATCCCCGTAGTTCTTAAACAATAGCTAGTCACAGATTCATCATCTTTCATTTGAAGGTTCTCAATATCTCTTCTTAATGCTTGAAGTTGTGCACGACTCTAGATGATCCTTGATATTTTTTCTTCATGGAATACCAAATATCATTCAAAGTTTCTTTTCTAAGAATAGTCTCCAGGATTAAACGACCACTTTCTTGAAAGGGACAATTTTTTCCTTTAAATCTTCAAGCTTCTTGCCTCCAACTCAATTTTCTAGCATTGGTGGGGGGCTGCATTAGCTGCCGGTTCATTGATTCCTGATTCAACTACATTCCAATACTCTTTGGATCGTAGGAACTTCTCCATTAGCATGCTCTAATGGTCATAGTGACTATCGAAATATGGAATTGCTGGTTGTATAATATTAACCCAAAAAGTGGTATAATTCCCCAATCGAATAGAAGAGAGAAGATATAAGTACTAATAACAGACAAAACAGTAAAGATACATGATTTTTATAGTGGTTCAGCAAATTCTATGGTCTCTTTAATCTTATTATAGATTGTTTTGTTACAAGTAAAAAGGCTTTAAAATTCATTTTCAAGTCTAGAACAACGTAAGTAAGCCTCTAGGTGACATGTTATGAGTAGGGATAGAAGATGAAGAAGAGAATAGTCAAAAGTCTTCGAATAGTTGCTTTAGACATGCTATTTATAGGAGAATTTCCCACCAGAATTGTCAGATCATCGAAGACTAGGTAAGAATCCAGATCCATAAGAATAGGGAGGAAGATGAAATCTTTCCGTAGAACAAAACCACTCGGTACTGACATGAAACCACTTGGTACCAAGAGGTTTTGCCTTGTGCAAACCAACACTTCTTCATTTCTTCTTGCATCTTCAAGTTTCGAGCAATTTTTGGTATATGAGATCCTCTTGGTATAGGAACGCTTTGCTTCATCCAGTACTTGTCATTTTCTGCATAGCTTTGGAGTTGTTCACCTGCAACTTTAGAGTTGTTCAACTACTCCTTCAGATATGGGCCCTGAGATAACCACTTTATAGTCTTATCACTGTACCACAGCACAATTGCTCGATATAGCATGAGAGAAACCTCTTAATACCTAGTGCTTTTTCCAACCTCTTGATACCGAGTTCATTCCTTTGTCTCTTTGGGACTTCAAGCTTCTGTAGTTCTCTTCTAAAGCTACACTAAGCTTGCCCTTAGAGTTCTTGAACCATTTCGTCTTTATCCTGACGTCCAAATTCACTTGAAGGCTACTTGGTTTAAATGCTGGATAACACTTGCTCCTCAAAGTATGCTTCTGTTGAAAATGAAGCATACTTTGGATGAAGACAAGCGGAATATAGTTGTTTGCACGAGTCCATTGGTCATCCAAGAATCGCTTTGAAGAGCCGTCTCTACTCCGAGGGCATCTATTCAATCACTTTATATAGTTAATGAACCTCTCTCCGTAGCAAGGTCTAGACGTACATCACTCTGAAATTCATTCCGCGCCTTAGCTCGGTGAGACTTTCTTATCTTCCTTTACCTTTATATACCGAGAGGTACCTATCGACAATGACATGAATTCTCTTTTTACTTCAACATCATAAGTATAAGGATATGGAAATTTTTTACATCACTTTATACTTTCCACTTTCTATCTAACCTCGACTTCCTTTGCTTCAACAACATCAGCTCTTAAGCATCACCTTTGGTCTCGATTCCAAGTCCACATCATCGCCACTTGTTCCTTCTTAGCAGCCGCCGCCATCAGTTTAGACAAACTCCATCATCCAAACATCTCAGCCCCGATCATTTAGGTTTTCAATTTCCAGATCTAGTCTAATCCAAGATGAGTCCTCGCAAGGTTGTGCTGTCGTGGTTGCGGCAGGGAGGTGGTTGGAGTTCACCCACAATCGAGGAGTATTAGGGCTTCGAATTGTGATCGACCATTGTTCCAATTTCTTGGTTATGGAAAGACCTAGGTTGATCAAGGTTTTAACCCACATCTCACATGAAGCCATCACTATAAATACCTAATTCAATGTCCTAATCCTACTTGGTGTCGGTTTTGAATTATTATGATATTTGCTTTGTGTCTTCCACAAGATGCCTTTTCTTGCTTTAGTCTCAAGCCCTTAGACATCAAAGTGTTTAGACTAGTCCTTCCTATGTTTGGTCGATCATAAATCATTTTTCAAACTTCGATGAGATAGTTCTTTCCAAAGAGCGATCATATCGAAAGTACTTCGACGTCCGAATGGTCATATTACACATCATTTTAAATCATTGCACAATCCTTTGTTCCTGTAAAGAAGGCTCCGCGTCGCTGCAGACAGCGGTTCCATTATCGTTCACTCTACGATAACTGGTAAGATTTGATACACAGTTTCATCGTGCGATGAAGTTCGTTTGCCAGCACAAGCAGGCTATTTACATTGAGTGTTACATGCACCGTGCTCTAGACACAAGATGCACATTGCATAGATTGACACTTCACACTATCTCGGTCGACATTCGAAATCCGATTGGTCAACACGCTTCAATATATTGGATTCTGTATGTCAACCACATATGAGTCTATTAAAATAAAATTTTAAAATAAAACATACCTGACCGTGTTCATCGTCAAGCTTTCCAGTCTATAATGACTCGTCAATCGCCATGTTTCAAAGTTACTTCTGAATGTTCAAATCCTCTGAAAGCCTACTCTTCTACTGCTCAGGCTTCTACGTCTACTCCGTCCAGAGCTAGGCGTTCAATTACATCTAAACTCCAGGGACAGTGTAATATCACTCTCCGAAACATGCCTATATTTGGCCCAATAAAAGCCCATCAAACCTTAGGTCCATTCCACAGTTGGCTATTGGTTGATAAAATTGGTACAATGAACAATATATAGAGCTATCTATCTATGCTTTCAGAATCTGAGAATGGAAGGGATTAAATATAATAACAGAAATAAGTACCCATTTCATAAAAGTTTAAATCTAAAAAATATAGCATATCATCCCAAAATATCCATAATACAGTATCCTAAAATAACATCGATATGTCTGAAACTAGGTACATCAAAATATGTCAACATAGATAAATAGATAAAACAACCACAAATCTTCACCACCGCCTTAATCTTCTTCATTAGCATTTGTTCCTCTAACCTGTAAATTGTTCTTAAAAGAGATTTAAAAAAATAATGTCTGGTGAATGAAAATTTCAAGTCTTACCATAAAAGTATTTGGGCAGTATCATTTAGATTAGTAATATGTCAACGCATCATATACTATATCCTACCATATATACTCCCAACTGTAAGCCAAAGGCCCTTCCAATCCAACTCCATAACTCTAACATGGATGCAACGTCATTACCGTCAGTAATGCCCTAACGATGTGAGAGAAAGTACCCGAGCCACTTAATAACTCTTTAATGGGAATTAGGCAGACTCTGACCATTTAATATCTATACCCAAGGCAGATCCATATCATTTAATACCTAAACCCAAGACGGAACCCTCTCTAATACTGCCTAACCGACATCGTAAGAAATCTCACCAGGCCACTTAATACTTCTTTTATGGAAGATGCAGACACTGCAATAGCCACTTAATATCTCAACCCCGAAGCGGAGCCCTACTAAAGATTTCCAACTACAACACCTAAAAGATAATATCGACCATTTAATACTCGTTAAGTAGGAAGGAGGCAGACCCTGCAACATCCATTCAATACCCCCAACCCAGAAGCAGGCCCTTATTGGGATATCCGTTGTATGACCCATAACCCAAACTGTGATGTCTCACATTAATCCGACTATTTGTAGTTGCTTGTAGCCATATTAACTGGGCAGACTTACCTTACAAAATTGAGATTAGCCTCCCATCCACTATGAGTACTTATTATAGTCGATGTCTCACTTCAGTCCTAAAGTCACACTACTAGTAGCCAATTTAGCCGGCTAGACTTTTATGTGCTTTTGACTCACCTCGCATCCCTATAACTTAGTCATATTTCCGCTCTACTAACATACTACCATATTTATATGTATACTATATATATAACATCTTATTGCATTTATGACTTAAGGACATATAAGGAAAACTCCTTATTTCACCTTTAAGTATGGATTAATTTCCATAATTATCTTTAACTTCCTTCCAATGGGATTTAATGATATTTACTAATCTATTTATTCTATAAGATACGATTAATACGTTATTAATAATACACTACTAATATATTTATACATATGTAATTTAGGCTAACTAAATATTCCTAAGCATGCATAGAAATTCATATTCTAAGATTTTTGCTTCCTACACTATTTGTTAAAATGTCAAAACTTTGATATCCATACAAGCCTAATTTCCATACGGTAATTTACAAAATAGCTAATATCCATTTCTAGAAAAAATAGACTTGTATATATATTCAAAAATGGAATAATACCAAACTTATTTTACATTAATATAATAGAATTACTACCTCTATTTTAAGGAAACAAAACTTACAATTTAAACACTTTATACTCTACACAACTTTTACATATACAACCATGAAGCTAAAAAAATGATTCATATTTATTTATATTATGGAAATAGGCAGTGCAAACTAAATTAATAAAATCCATACTTTGAACACCATTTCCTAATAATTTTCCTTTTGAACCCTTTCATCGCAACAACAAAAATTAGAAGTGGAAGTTGAATAGAACATAAATTATTAAAATTGCAAACAAAATATTTAATTCTACTATATTAACATAAAATAATTAAAACCCAATAAATTCAAGAATTGAAATTTTATTTGGGGGTATTTTGGAGCTTTAGGGTTTAGGGTTTTCGTATACAAAATTCTCCTCGGCGTAAAACAAATCCAGACTTTTACTACACAAACTACTAAAATGTGAAAAACTAATATTTCCACTCACAGACAGTTTCATGCTCCCTTTTGATTTGATTCATGCCTTTTCCTGATTGCCTTTTCAGGTTCCTTCTTTATAGAATATACAACTATTCAATTGTATATAATTTAGATTTATACTTCAAAATTAGGGAAGAATAAGAACATGAAAACATACATACACACATATATATACCTATTACCTTTTTTCCTTGGTTTTGAATTCTTGAATCTAATCGAGGAAAAAGACTGACGAACGCTAGCATTTCATATATTTTGTGAATAAAAATGAAGGGGCTAGCCACTTATTTATAATGGTTAGAACAAGCTAGAACCGTGCGATTTAGGTCGGTTTAAAATAATATAATCTGGGCCTTTCATCGCCTGACCTAATTCTAGCTGCCTTGAACTAACTGGTCGATCGCTCCTACCTAAGCGGTCGACCGCTAGTGGTCAACCAGCCCAGTGAAAGGGGTCAACCGGTCAACTTTTGTGACTATGAAATATTATTTTCCATTTATTTTTATTTCTTTCCTCTTTTAACCACCAACGTTAACGTTTTTCTCTAATGTTAATTTGCCCTAATGTTAAACTATTTATTACCTATTTTAATTTCCATGTTGATGTTTTTAAAATCAAAATTTGAATTTGTTCAAGTTATTTTAAATTCGAAAACTTCAAATGTTAATAACTTTTTCATATGAACTCCAATAGCAAAAATTTATATATGAAAGTTGATCAGAAAATCGCCATAAGCACAATTGTATAACTTTTGTGGCCAAATTCTAATGGTTGCAAAATTCTTATTTTTAGCCTTATTTTAATTTACTAATTTCTTATTAATTTTTACGTGGTGTTATATTCTCCCCTCTTAAAAAGGATTTCGTCCCGAAATCCCTAAGGGGAAGAGAGTGAACGCGGACTCTACAACCATGTTATATAACCAAGTTATCTGCACAACAATGTACTCAACCAAAAATGCAAGATTATGTATGCAACATACCATAGGTGAGCTCAATCTTGGTGTGAATGCAAGATCGTGACATATAGGCATGTATGCAAGCATCCTAAATATGCATAAGATTCTACATGAGTGTAAAAATAATAACTAAAAGTGTGGCAACCATACCCTACCATCCAATCTAGCAACCACGATGCAGCCAATACCCATACAACACTGAATTTTAGAGAGAGAAATTTTACAATAGAAAAGCTTAGGATGAGAAGCCTTCATCTTCTCTTCTATCTACCATGTGCTTTTTGCTGGATTATCTTCCTATTGCACTCAGAGCAGCCTAATTTCTTTATTATGAAGCTACCTAGTTACGAGCTCCACTATGTGTTCGGTGTTATAAGGTGCTATCGGCTCCATCCCTATAACTACTAACTGATCAAGCTCTATTAAGGCGGTGGTGTCGTGTAGGCATTTCCTCAAGTGCGATACATGAAAGACGTCATGGACTCCCGCTAACTTATCCAAAAGCTCTACTCAATATGCAAGTTTCGTCACCCATTCCAAAATCGAGAAAGGTCCAACAAACCTTGATGACAACTTTTCTGATGTATCAAACCTCATAACCTTCCTAAAAGGAGAAACCTTAATAAAAAATATGTCTTCTACTGTAAACTCCACTTCCCTCCTTCGTTTGTTAGCATAGGACTTCCGATGGTCCCATGCGGCCTTCATTGACTACCTAATCATCTCTACCTTTTCCGTGGTCTCACGATTAAATCTGGTCTAAGTAGAATTTTACTGGTAATTTTCCATCAATAATTAGGCGATTTGCATGGCCTCCCATATAAGCTTTAAAGGGTGCCATGCCAATTATTGCTTGGTAACTACTATTGTACGCGAATTCTACCAACGGTAAATCTTACTCCCAATATCCACCAAATCCATGGTGCAAGCTCTCGATAAATCTTCCAAAATCCTGTTCCCCCTTTCTGTCTGACTATCTGTTTGTAAGTGGTAAGATGTGCTAAGATTCAGCATCGTCCTTAAAGCTGACGGCAAATTCCTCCGAAATTCGCTAGTGAATAAGGAATGTCTATCACTAACAATACTGACTGGAACTCCATTCAGGCATACCGCTTCGTTGATATAGATTTACGCCAAAGATGTTGCAGTCCTATTACTCCTTATAGTAATAAAGCAGGCACTTTTAGCGAGTCTATCTACTATAACCTAAATAGCCTCATTGCCTCTTTGACTCCAAGGCAACCCATCTATAAATTCCATCGATATATACTCCCACTTCCAAGTCAGCACCTCTAATGGTAATAATAACCCTTTATGCTTCCCTTGTTCCGCTTTTATCTTTTGGCATGTCAAACATCTATAGACATACTATGCTATCTTTTTCTTTATCCTTGACTAATAGAAAATTTGCTTCAAGTCCCTATATATTTTATCTCCACTGGGGTGAATAATCATCCTAGAATGGTGACATTCCGCTAGCATTTTCTCCAAAAACCTCCTCAACCATTGGAACATATAAGCATCTATCTCTCCTTAGCCATCCCCTTTTCTCTATTGCATATCCACTGACATTGGGGAAATGTTCTCCTTTACTCAACTTGTCCATAGTATCTATTATCGCTACATCTTTCTTCTATTCTAGCCCGATATAGTCCATCAATGTTGGTATTACCTCCATTGCTGCCAAATAGCCGAGAGTGGGTTCTAATGGCAGTTGGAAATTGAAATTCGAGAGGCACTCCAACTGCCTCTATTCATGTATAGCACCAAGAGTAGCATGCCTCCGGCTAAGGGCGTTAGTAACAACATTCCCTTTTCCATGGGTGTATCCTAGATATGCATAAGATTCTACATGAGTGTAAAATAACAACATAAACCATTTGCCGATGTAGTATGTTAGAACATGAATTTCCATTTTTGATGACCACAACTCCATAATATAATTTAAGCTACACTAGTCAAAGAAATATCATCAAAGCTTCAAAAGAAAGAGAAGGAATCATGATAAAGCTTCGAAAGATCGTCTATTGGAATAAAATTCGACGATTATGTATTAGTGAGTCATTCTATCTTAGATTAATGTTATTAAAACTCACAAGAATCACATATCACTATTCCATACTCTTAAAATATCATATATATTATAATATATATATATATATTAAAGCTTTTAAAAAGCTTCAGATCTTTGAAATTTTTTGTCCATCGGTGGAAGGCTACCAGTGCATCAGTACATAATATTTTTTTCAGAGATCTAAAACAAATTATTTATTTCTTTTGGTACGAATAGTCGTGTTTCTTCCTTTTTCTTTAGACATGACCTTCTGCAATGGTGATCAATCTTATCCCTTCATCAAATTCTTTCATATCTATAAATAGCTTTGATTTCAACAAGTTTAGATCACCTTTCTTGCTCTCCAATTCTCTGATCTATTATCTGAAACCCTATTCTATTTCATGTTCTCAAATTAGGGATCATTCAACTTACAACAATCAATATTCTGATTTTTGACCTCCTAAACTCCCGCACATTCATCTACAAACTAGTTCTTGTGAGTTATAGGAGATTGTACTATATTGGACATATATGTGTGTTGAGGACACGACTTCCGCCAAAGTTTGTATCATATCAAGATAGTGTAAAAGGCCTGTTCATCCGCTTAGGCAAGTGTACAGGTCTATTCCTCCAGATGAAGTGAAGGTGTTGGTGAGTTAAAGACATAATAAGAGATTATAGGACTAGACGTAGGACGGTAGTCCGAACCAGAATAAAAGTCTGGTGTGTAATTTCTTTACTTTACTTTAGTTTATTTGCAATTAGCTTATAGTATTATTTATGTACTATAATATATAGTCTAGCCATAAAATCTATGATTTAGCACAGTTTCAACCGGTATCAGAGTTATTTCATAAATCGTAACATAGTGTATTAAATATATTATTATGGCACACATAAACACTTTCGTAGAAGGTCAGTCTATTGTCGACCCTCACTATTTACTGGTAGTGATTATAATTTCTTGTCAACTAGAATGAGAATTTATATGGAAGCAAATGGACTTGAAATTTGGGATGCCATACAAACTAAATAAGAAATACCAACTACACCGTTAAACACGCGGATTCCCAAACAAAAGACCACTGCAACCAATAATTCAAAAGCTATAAATATTCTCTTTTGTGCTTTAAATAAAAATGAATTTACTCGAATTATGATATGTAAAGCTACTTATGATATATAACACATTTTATAATTCACTCATCAAAGCACAAGTAAAGTTATATAATCTTGAATATCTATGTTAAAAAGTCAATTTTAGAAGTTTAGGATGAATGATAATGAAAATATTTATGATATGTGCTCCCATTTACAAGACATTACACATACGCTAGTAGAGCTGGGTGAAACTTTATCTGAATTTGATATTGTTACAACTCTTTAACCAATGATTAGGTGATAAAAGTATTAGCAATTGAAAAGGCTAATGATCTCTCTCAACTGAAGGTTGAGGAGTTAATCGGTAATCTATTGTCCTATGAAGTGAATTTGTAGGCTAGAAAGATACAAAATCAGGAGAAAAGGACTATAACATTCCAAGTTGAGGAGGACTCTGAACTAGATGAAGACGAGATGGCCTTCAGAACAAAAGGCTATAGAAAATTAAAAAGGCAAGTAAAGAGAGAAAATGATAATAACAACAATAGCTCAGGACTAAAATGCTTTGGCTACAATTAATTCGGACATATCGTAAAAGATTGTCCATTCCAAATTAATGGAAAGAAGGAGTTTAAGAATAAGAGTAGATTTGAAAATTTTGACAAAATAAAAATCTACATATAAAGCCACTTTGGATGAGACTCTGCATCATCTTCTAATAGTGATCTAACATCTACTTTATGACCACAAAAGATGAGGTACGATCTGATTTAACTTATAATGAACTATTTGAATTTTGTATAGAATTAGATGAATATTTTAGAAATTTTAGAAACACACATAAAAAAACTACGGTTAACTTAAATAGGGCCGAATTAGAAATAACCATGTTAAAAGATGAGAAAACCATTTTGGAAGAAGTAATTGAAACTCAAAAACAATCTTTAGAAAAACCTGTTTTTGAGAATGGAACGGAATTTTATTTGAAGAAAAATTAGAATTGTCTAAGGAATGTGAATTTTCAAAAGATTCAAATAATGATTTAAAACTTTCAAATAACAATTTAAATTCTAAAATTTATAACTTAGAAAGAGAGATTGTTGCTTAGATATTAAAAATATTAGCTTACATAAAATTATTAGAAAATTCACAAAACTCATTTAAAATTTTGACAAACAAAATTTCTATGCTAGAAAATGAAGTTGATTCTTACAGAAGTGAAAATGTTAAATTACCAAAAAAAATTGTGAATTAAATTCAAAAATAAAAACTCTTGAATCTTAAAATTTAGAGTTAAAAACAAAATTAGAAAAGATTTCTACAGATATTACAAAATGTAATAAATATCAAGAAAATTTATCAAATTCGTAAAGAATTCTAGACCAGCGCATAACAAAAATGGTTTGGATTTTAAAATAGGATAAGAACAAGAAAATTTCGAAGAAAATTAGTTTTATGTATACAAATTTAAAAAATCTAGTAACTCTAAATAGGAAAAAGGATTTTTTAAAAATAAGGCAATAAAAATATGGGTAACTAAAATGAACAATAATCTCATTAGAAAGAAATACGTAGATAAATGATTCTCTAATGTTTATAATAATATTAATTATTCTTTAAAAGGTTCTACCAAATCCTCTTGGGTATGATTACAAAAATTTATCCTCAAGACTCTAACGTAGGAAGTGTGTACCAATAAATTTATTTACTTTTTACATGTATCCACTCACATTATTAAAAATAGAAGATGGATTCTAGAGATTGGATGTTCCAACCACATGACAGAAAACTCTAATATGCTTACAAATATCAGACCAATGGATGTAGGTACCGTATCTTTCGATGATAATTCAAAAGGATACATCATCGAAATAGGGGACATCAGCAACGCTAGTAAACCAAATTCACCATACTAATGTTTATCTAATTAAAAATTTAAAACATAATTTGTTAAGCATTAGTTAGCTATGCGATAAAGGATTTAAAATTAAATTTGAAAAAGATAGTTGTAATATTTTTTTATCAAAACGAAAGATTAATTTTGAAGGTATAAGAAAATGATATATTTATACTTTGAATATAAAAGTTAATATTGTTAATAACCTATATCTTATAGCAAATTCGAATGATCCATGGCTATGGCACAAAAGGTTCCGTCATATTAACTTTAAATTATTAAATAAATTAGCAAAACATTAATTGTAAGATGTTTACCTAAAATGAATTTTAAATAAATAAATTATGTGACGCTTGTCAAAAAGGGAAAACTAAGTAAATCTTCTTTTAAATCAATAAATGAAATTTCTACTAATAAACCTTTGGAATTACTTCACGTGGATTTATTTGGTCCAACCCAAGTTAGATCAATAAATCATAATAAGTAAGTTTTTGTAATTTTGATGAATTTCAAGGTACACTTAGACTTTGTCTTTAAAACATAAAAGTGATACTTTTAAAATGTTTAGAAATTTTGTAAAAAAATCTGGAATTTAAAAGATTAAGAAATTGAAAATATTCGAAGCAATCATGGTAGAGAATTCGATAATGATGAATTTACTAACATTTGTAATAAAAAAGGAATTAATCATAACTTTCCTTTTTCTAGAATAACATAACAAAATGTTTTTATGCAAAGAAAAAATAGAACCTTACAAGAGTGCGCTAGAACATTAGTAAATAACACTACTTTACCTCAAAATTTCTGGGCTGCAGCAGTTGCTACTGCTTGCTATGTTCTAAATCACGTCTCAATTCGTCCTAAAACTAAATATACCCTTTATGAACTCTTTTATAAACGTAAACCTAAAATACTTTACTTTAAAGTTTTTGGATCAAAATGTTTTATAAAAACTAAAGATAATCTCGGTAAGTTTGACTCTAAAGCCGATGAAGTATCGGTTATTCAAAAAGAAGTAAAGCTTATCGCATATTCAATAAAAGAACTAATTCAATTGAAGAAGCCTTGCATGTTTCTTTTGATGAAATTTTTAACAAAATAGACTATGATACTGAAATAACCAATGTTAATCAACCTTCAATTGCCATTCAAAATACAGAACAAGATAAATCAAATGAAAATACCGAAGAAATAAATAACTCACCAGAAAAAAAACAAAAACAAGGAAACCCTAAGAATTCAAAGACCATCCTATTAACAATATATTAGGTGACATTAGAACTAAAGTATTGACTAAAAGACAACTAAATGAAATGAGTCACTTAGCAATCATTTCGACAATTGAACCTAAAAACTATAAAGAAGCCGGAAACGATGAATATTGGATTAAAGCTATGCAAGAAGAATTAAATCAATTTGAACGAAATAATATACGGGAATTAGTCCTAAGACCTAGTGATCAAGCTGTAATAGGAACTAAATGGGTGTATAAAAATAAAAGTGAAGAAAATGGTGATAAAATTAGAAATAAAGCTAGGCTGGATGCTCGATACAATCAGGAGGAAGGAATTCTCCTATTGCACGACTTGAAGAAATTAGAATACTCCTACCTTTTGCTTTTACCATTATTTTAAATTAAATCAAATGTATGTTAAAAGTGTTTTCTTAAATGGGTTTATAAAAAATGTTAATGTTGAACAACTATCCTTATTTAAACACGATAAATATCCAGATTATATTTATAAACTTAAAAAGGCTTTATATGGTCTTAAATTAGCATCACATGCTTGGTATGACAAGCTAAAAGGCTATTTAATAAATTCTGGTTTTATGAAGATAAATAATTGATTTGAAAATATAAGAAAAAATCGATATTGCTTTATCGGTATAATAACGATTTTTGTAAATAATTGTTAATATTAATTTATATGGTTTTATAAATGAAATGTAATCATTTCAATTTATTAGTAATGATAAGAAATTTATTTTCAAATTTCGTTTACAAATATATGTATATAAATTGATAAGTGAAAATGTGACCGATAATCGGTTTGCTGGTTTTCAACGATTTGACAAACAAAAGTTGTTCGAAGTCATTTGAAATATTGTTATCCTCTTATGCACATACATGTTCATGCATATACATGTCACATGCACATGATAACATATATATATATATGTGTACATGAACACTTAAATATATACATATTACAAAATAATTTAATTATTTCCTAAGACTTAACACTTAAGCAAACATCAACTCAACTTTTCAACACCATCATCACACCATCACCTTATATCACCATCTCTAGCCTAGGGAGGGGCTTCCATGCGTGTGTAGAGGGTAGGAAGGGTGTGGGCTAAGGGCAATTTGGTAAATTTGTCATTAGATATTTTTTCCAAATTTTCTTCTAAAAATACCCACACACTTTCTCATATTTTTTCACCATATTCTTATCATCTTCTTCTCCACTTCAAGCTTCTTTTAATGGGTTCTATGCTTAACAATATTATGGTGAAATATTTAGCAAAAGAAAATTGAAATCGTATATTACATATAAGTTATCAATTCCACTTCAAACGAAGACAAATCTCCTTCATTCGTCTTTCTAAACCCACGTCCAACTCTTCTATTCATCAAGGCCATGAGCTCCACCCTCTTCAAGGCTAGGCTAAGCCCTCCTAAGGATCTCAAGCTTGATTTCACTAACTTTGATGCGATCATAGCGGAGCTATAGCCGATTATAGACTAGCTCAAAAGGAAAATGAAGGTGAAAAACACTTACTTATATTATATTTTTGGATGATGATAAGATGTTTGCAATGGATGTTTAATATGCTTTGATTATTAAGTTTGGTTGTTTAATATGAATATTGAATATATATGCAAGTCACGGAAATACACGTCGATAAGCACAAAGGAAATCACTTTCCTTTATATAATGAATGGGTGTATATGGAATGTTAAACCTCTTTAAAAGGTTTAAAAATGAGTTTGAAATGTTTTATAAACATATGAAAGTGTTTTGGTGAAGTTTGAAAGGTAATTGAAAATTTAGTCAAAAAATAGGCGCGTCGCGTAACGACAATTCGCGATTTCGCACCATAAAAGTCAAACGAGTGTATAGAATGGTATATAGCTCGGAATTCTTCGAGATAAGAATTTTTCGAACTATTATATCCGTAGTTTTCAAACAAAGAAAGAAAATTGAGATTTTTAGAAGTAAATTTTGAAATATGAGTAAAACAAGTTTTTGGAAAAATCGCGGTTTTGTAGTTCGGAATCCATAAAAGGATTTCTTTGAAAATGATATTTTAAAATTGTTTAAAAATATGAAATAAATTTTAAAAATCTTTTGAAATGTTTTAAAAGTGATTTGAGTTATAAAAATGAATTTCCAAATGATAAAATGTCATTTTGATCAATATAGCTTAAAAAACACTTTCCGCAACACTTTTCCGCAACACTATTCTATAACTTTTGAAATATAGTTTTAAAAGAAACCGTTCTTTTCCAAATCTTTTGTAAATATTTTTAAATCATTAATAAAGTATTTTAAAGATGATATGAAGGATTTATGGAATGGCTAAAATGTTAAATGATTTTGAGTCGATCAAATAACTTTTGAAATCTAGGCTTGGGTTCGAAAAACCAGTTTCCTGCTCTCCCTTGCTATCCAGACTGGCCCGACGGATGGGATAGTAAATTTGATTTACTCAGATCACAATTTTCCAAAGTATAAAGGATATGGCTTTTCAAATGTAAATAACTTGGACTTTATGGGGATAATCTTCTTGTACTCGGTGTTAAAACCCAAAGAGGGAACTAGTGCTATTCGTGGAATTTAAAAGGTGATTTCGTCGTTATTCCACCGAAAGTACTTGTTGAATACGGGAATTGATATTGAGTAGAATTAGATGATTTCTATATATTCTGCTCACTTAGTATTTATTGGTTTTGGATTAACATCCTAGATAACATGGTTTTAATTCAATCAAAATTTTGAGTTTTGAATTAAGAAATCTTATGTTAAGATTTAAAAGAAATGGTTTGGAAATATTTTCCCAAGTAAAAAATGAAATGATTTCAAATTATTCCCAGTTTAAAATGGTTTAAAGTAATCAAAGGATTTGATAAGAGAGGTTTAATGATTGCGTATATACTGGAAAGAATATTTTAGAAATATATATATCCAGAAGATATTTTGATAAAAAGAAATTAACTAGTTAAAGAATGATTCCCTATTCATAGAACTTTTTTTTTATCAATGATTGGTTCGAAGGAACCGGGGTCAGATTTGGGTAATTCCTATCCGAAGACCACTTTGAACCAATTTACGTATTCGAAGTGAAGACATGGATTTGATTTGGAAGATGGAATGTAGGGCTGCTTGTCATTGACCCTCGGGAGAAATTTCCCATATCATATTATGTGGCAGTAGTTCTACATTTAAGATCTTCGATGCAAGGGCTTCTCGCTACTAAACCTATGGGCAATTTTTGACAGTATGTGGTAGGAGAGTGCCTTCGGTTTGTCTTGTTCCTGGACAACTTGTATGAACGAATGTCCGACGTTGCATTTCTAGTTGCATAAATTGACCTCTATGAATGTATCATCTGTTTGGTGGCGGGAAATGCAACTTCTCTTTGCCTAACACCCTTTCCTGAGACGTACGAGCTCAGGAGTTATACATTTGTAGAAATCAGTTGTGTGACTATGGGATGGTAATGTGGCATTCAAAGTGGAATGTGCTATATAAAAGGTAATTGCTACCACAGACCTCATCATCCGGTAATGGTTTAAACAGGGTATGCCGCAAGGCTATGTGGTTCGCAACCATTAGGGTATGGTCATCATTTTTCTAGATAACCCTCTATATATCGGGTATGCTGTGTACGCTAAGAGAGCTCTTGGATAGGTCGGTAACGACCGGGGTGATGTCACTTTCGGCTCTATCAAGGCCATGTATAAGTGCCAAATCGGGATAGGTCGGTCTAGCCAGATGCGAAGGATTGTTGTGTATCCTTGGTACATTCCTCTAGAGATGTACTGTACGGAAGGTAGTCCCTTACCTGCCATTGTATGGAAATCCATTCCCCGAACGAGCTTGTAAGAGTTTTGTTTATAGAGCCTAACAAACCGGAATTTAATATGGTAAAATTTTCAGCCAAGATAAATAAGTTTTCTTGCAAATGTTTTCAAAGGAATGTCATTAAAAATAATGTCAAATGATTTTGCGTATCAAATGTTTTGGTTATCATAAGGTAAAAATCCGTATGTATTTATATGTGGGCACGGTCTTATGAGATACCTTTTTTTAAATCTGCGTATTTTGAGTTTCTCACACCAGTCCTATGACTGACTTGGAGTTTATTTTTCTTTTCCCTTAAACTCTAGGTGCCCTTATTTTCCCCGAGCAGCCTGGTAGTCGGGTTTAGTTCGAAGAAATATGTAAGAGCTTGGAGCATGGAGTTAGAAGATTCTTCTAAAGATTGTTATCTATTTCCACCACACTCGAGAATTCGTTTCTCCGGCACTTGGATTTGCGACACGTGAATACCGAGGATGTATTAGTATCGATTTTCGAGAGTCGAAGAAATGGGTCCTCACATTTTGGTATCAGAGCTTTGGTGGAGCGAACACCTTGGTTTTGGTAGGGGTAAAGTCTCATCAAAGATAGGGTTAGTAATACCCTAGGATGAGTAACTCATTAGAGATAGGGTTAGCAACACCCTAGAATGAGTTTGAGAGTATAATATATGAGCGCGTATTTGTTAATATTATATACAAATGATTTTGGTTTTGAAAATGTGTAAATGAAATAATTTATCTAGGGTTATATTTTGAATATAAAAAATATTTTTTAATACGGTTATTTGATTAAGAAAATGATAATACTCACTTATTATATTGATTGGTTAGTTATTTAATTTAAAAGTTTAAGTACGAACACCTCATGAATTTAGTTTTAAAATTTAACTATGGGGTATTCGACAAGTAATAATGTCTATTAAAGGAATTTATTTAAGGTAAATAAATCTTATGAATATGTTTTTATGAACTGGACTTATAAAACATGCTTTATAATGGAATTTTTGCGAATATAAATTCTAGTATTTTTGAAAGGAATTTCAAATGATTTTTATAAAAGGAATAATAATAGTATTATTTCTAAAATAGGATTTTGAAAACAAAAAAATAAATTTATGATTAATTGATCTGAGTGGCTCGAAAGTAACTAAAAATGGGCAGAAGGTGTGTTCGGATGGTAAACGCTTCTCTTAAGTAATCCCCTTCTTATTAAGGAAATGTGCAATACTATTGATGGTACCCAGTTCCTTGGTATCATTTTTGAGTTACTTGATCTATATAATTTTCTAAAGTTAAAAAGAATAATGCGAATCATTAATTGATAAACTAATTGATGATCGTCAATTTTTATCAAAGTGTATTATCTTAATTGATAAGCATGGGTATGCTTTGATCTTTAAAAGAAATGATTAAAGTTATTAATGAATGGTTTTGGGTTTGTAGTAAATGATGTTTTAGCAACATTTGTTTTTAAACCCTTGAATTGCATTTTGAAAAGAAATGTGCTTTTAAGTAGAGATGTTTGGAAATAAAAATGTAAAATGGTCATGTATAAAGAAGTATCTTTATAAAATGTAAAATGGTCATGCATAATTATCTTTTGGAAGATGTAACACTTGTGAATTGTTATTGACTTTCTTCTATAGAGAATCGCGAGGATGCAATTTTCGTAGGGGGGAGTCTATAACAACCCTGGTTTAGATTAGCTGAAATTAAATTAAAACATAATTAAAAAGGTGTTAATTAAAATAATTAGGATGTTTGGGGATTATATTTTTAAATTAAGATGTAATTTGGACTAAAATTGGAAGGGGTGCATATGTAAAAGATTTTTCAAGTGGAAAATAAAAGTTTGGGAAATTTAAGTCAAACCTTATTTCTTTGTGGTTTAATTCTTTTATTAATAGTAAAAGAAAATGGGAAATTAAGTTAATGGAATAATCCAAAGAATCTAAAATATGGGGTCCTGGAAAATAATCTTTTAGTTGGATAAAAAGTGTAATTACATGATTTATTTTATCATTAGTAAAGTCATGGTAATGAATTTAATGAGAATATATTAAATTGAAGTACTTATGATTTCTAGTTTAAATGGAGATTTATAACTTAATAGGCTATTTGTTTCCAATTAATTAAGAATAATAAGAATGATTTTGTTATTAATAGTTGAGTTGTGAATGTATTTCATTTGATACAAATGAAATGTAATAAATAAACTAGTATTGATTTTATAAAAATGGAGTTAATTTATGAAATCAATTCATATCTTAAAAATAATGTTTATAAAGAGCATTTTCTTTTGTATATAGAATAAAATAAGACTTTATTTCTTTAGTTGGATTATATTTAATCCTTGGCCCAAATAGAATTAAGATAACTAAGTTAATACTTGAGAAATTATAACCTGTACATTCACTGTCCACTTACTTCTCATTTTGATAGTAACCCGAACATTTACAATAAACACTATCTCTTTCTTATTTCTCAAAACACTAGTGCATTACTCCCCTAAATCAACTAACTAAAAAAGAAAATATCTAATTTTTGGAGTCTATATTCTCAGGATCAGCAGCTAAGAGGAGTTAAGCAAAGGCTCAGAGCAGCAAGCAACTCATTTCTTAGCCATAAGGTGAGTAATCTCACAAATCTAGTTCTAGTTCATATGCATGTGAGTAATTGCTTGAATGGTTGAGGAAATGGTTTGAATTTGATCTCGGTTCTGTGTTTTGTCTATTGTCTGTTTCTCTGTTTGTAGCTCATCTTTGTCTTTTGAAATCAATTATGTCTACCTTATTTATTTGCTATATCAATTATTAGTTGTGCGCATGCAAGTATTTGGGTATTAACAGTCAATATTTATCGTCAGAGATCAAAGAAATCACGTTGGATCAAACGATCACGGTGGGAAGCCGAAACCTAGGGCACACACGCTCCAGGTCTCGCCACCGTCGACCAGTCATATAAGACTGTTCGACCGATCCAGATCCTGGAGTAGTGCATGCTCCAAGTAGCTGCTCCTCTCCCTGACCTTGCCCCTGCCTTGTTTTGCCCTGTGTTGTTTGGTTTGTTGCCCTATTTTGATTAGTTTGATGCTTCCAAATGCTTCTAAATTTCAAGGATTTGAATTCTTAACTTTGATGATTTGATTTTGTGACATTTATGGGTTTTAATTAAGGTTTAGTTTATATATATATATATATATTTCATGAAGTTTCTAAAATGAATTTTAGTCAAATTTATTTATAAACCAATTCAATTTCAATATCCTAATTTCATAAAATGTGTACTACTATTTACTGTAAAGAAATCTCATTTCAAAGAATACCAACTCTATTTTCAAAACAAATATTTTAAAAAGGATTTCCAGAACTGGTTTTAATATATATAAACTATTATTTCATTCGGGTGAGGAATTAAATTAAACGATTTAGTAAAACAAGTGGAATGGAATGCATGCGTTTACTTCATCGGTTAATTCCTGGACATGTTCGATTGAATCCCTATTTATTCTTGAGTGGAGTTTACTAACTTGTAGTAAATATTTAAGTAAACTTGTGTGGTATGGGACGTACAATCATTACTCGACTAGTTACTATTCGAAAGTATGTAACACTTACTTTGATGAGTTTACAGGTTCGACTTCTGTGTTAATCCGTTTACAAGCGGATCTGTGGATTATGGGTTATATGCCCATCTATGGAACTATGGTTTTTCATGCTCAACCGTGGTTTTTATTACTGATTTTTGAATTCTATAAGAATTGTGTTTCACCAAATATTTCTTGCTATTTTCTTTTTATAAGCTAAAGTTGATTTGGGTTTTGGTGAATGAACTTAAGAATGATAATGTTCTTCTAAGATTTAACACTATATGGCTATGTGTTCTTATTGAGATTTGTTATATCATTATCATTACTCTCTCACACTGATTTGAATTAAAACTAAACTGACCTGTTTATTATCTCTATATAATACTCGGGTCAGACCAAGGTGTTTCAGATACTTCAGCATGATGACCTTAGAGTTGGATTTGCCTGATACTAGTATATATGTTATAGTAGTCTAGTTGTGTATGTAGTCTATTTTGTATGTTGAGATAAAGACTTATTTGTTGTATATTATTTTGGGTTGTCTTATGTATCTCATATGTATCTTATGGATCTCTTATGACCACTATTTTGTAGTCCACTCCGTGTATTGTATACATGTCTCTTTCAGCTTTATGAGATATGTATATTTCTTTGTTGTATTCTGTGATTTTGTGACATGTAATATTTTATATTGTTCTGAATTATTTTAAGCCACTGTATTATTGCTTTGCGCCTAGATCGGATTCGTTGAATCCTATCTTGTAAGGAAAGAAAATAAACAAAAATATCCACCCAATTCAACGTATCGATACTCGTTCAAAGCAACACTACGGATGTTCAATCCAAACCAGCCTTATTCTCAGCATTAGCAGATGATATTACATAGTAATATCCTTTAGTAATGAGGGTCTAAAGGTGAGGCATTACAACTTGGTATCAAATCTGATTTCGAAATAATAATATACAATATTAAAGATTAGAATCTTGTCCTAAGTGTGTCTTAGAGACCGTCCCTTAGGATTTTAATTAGGATATTAGGATTCCTTATTGGAAATAAGAAATACCTTGATATCAAACTTATATGATTTTATCTCTGAATAATAACTCTTGTATAATCTTTTATCCAATCTTATCTTTAACAGAAGTGAGAAGGCTGGTGGTAGAGCACACATTCTGATGCTGGATAATCCAGTGGTCCCAGCCAAGACGGTGTATTTATGTCTGCCCAGCAGCTTATGGATCTAGTGAAGAATGCCTAATCTTCCAGTCCCGCTTCTGATTCTCCTCCCTGTAAGTCTAGTTTCACACGCATGTGTAGAGATTTTGCTCATTTAGGAGGGAAGCCATTTAATGGCATGGAAGGAGTTATGGAACTTCAAGCATGGCTTAGAACATGCAAGCACATCTTTTCTCACATAGGCTTCTCAGATTCGTATAGAGTTCAGGTGGCTTTGAGTTTGCTCCAGGAACGAGTGTTGGATTGGTACGAGTTATTGATAGTGAGGTGGTGGAAGCGGAACTTACTTGGAAACAGTTCCGTGAGAGGTTCGAGATGAAGTTTATGCCCGAGGGTGAGAAGGAAATGTTGGCTCGAAGGTTTATAGATCTCAAACAAAAGAAATCTTCAGTAATGGAGTGTGTGGCAACTTTCGAGGCATTATCTAAGTATGGGGTCGAGCATATTAATACCCCACCAAAGAAGAACCATAAATTTGTTTAGGGATTAAAGAAGAGTCTTAAGAAGGCTTTACTCTTGAAGCTAGAGATATCTTTTGAGAAGTCGGTTGATACCACACTTAGACTTGAAGAAACGGAGAGGGATAGTAGTGATGAGACCGAGGGTGAGAAGAAGAACTTTAGTCAGAAGAAGAAGCATCCTTTCGAAAATTCCAAGTCTTTTAACTCCAACAAGAAGGCTAAGAAGTAAGATTTGGTGTTCAGGAGTACAACATTCGTTCGTGGGGAGTGTTTCAATTGTAGTTCTAAGGAGCATTTTGCTAAGGCTTGCCCAAAACCTATTATGTGTCGATATTGCAAACAAGAAGGTCATACTATTACTTCTTTCCCTAGAGCGGCTTGTGGTAAAAAGGAAGGGAAGTTGAATGTAGTGGGATCTTCTGAAGGTTCTGGTCAGCATGGTGGTATCTTTCCTTCTGTCTTAGAGAGTACTATTTTATTCCAGAATCTTCCTATACAAGTCCTTTTCGATAGGGTTGCTTCTCACTCATTCATATTGAAAGAGCTTCTTGATACCTTATCTTTGGATGTTGTGTGCTTGATTACTTCGCTAAGGGTAGCTCTTAGTATGCTTTGTAGAAATGTCGAACTTTTCTTGGGCGGATATTCTTTCTTCGTTGATTTGCATGTAATTCAATATCTTGGCTTCGGAATGATTTTGGGAATGAATTGACTTAGTAAGTACGAAGCTCATATCCTATGTCTTGAATGAATTATCTATATTATGCATCTTGATCTGGAAGAGCGAATTTCAGTAACTCTTTAAGATATCGATTCTGATTCAAAAGCTTTTTTGTTTTCTCTTGAATCTCGAGAAGAAGAGGGTATATCCCGAATTCCTATCATGTGTGAATTTCTTGATGTCTTTGAACCCATTTCGGGATTACCACCCAAATGGGCAATTGAATTTAAAATTGATTTGGTTTCTAGTGCTCATCCAGTGAGCCGTCCTCCTGTGAAGATGTCGACGAAAGAGAACGAAGAATTGAGGAAGCAATTATCTGAGTTGGAAGCTAGGCAATTTATTCAGTACATTTCTTCTCCGTGGGGTCCGCTGTAGTATTTGTTAAGAAGGCGGATGGAACTCTTAGGCATTGCAGATTATCATAAGAGTTCATGATAAAGAATAAATATCCGTTATCCAGGATCGAGGATTTGTTTGATTAGCTTTATAGCGCTAAGGTCTTTTCTCAACTAGACTTAGCAACCATTTTTCATCAGCTTAGAGTTACAAAGGATAGCATTGCTATAAATTCTTTCCGTACTGGATATGGATCTTATGAGTGGCTCGTAACACCCTTTGGGTTAACGAATGCCCCAGCTTATTTCATTGATCTTACGAATAAAGTGTTCCAGGAGTTTTTCGATAAGTTTGTTCTTGTTTTCATCGATGGCATCTTGATTTATTCTAAGCCTGAGGAAGAGCATGAAAGACACCTTAGAATTGTTTTGGAGACACTTCATAAAAATCAGTTAAAAGCAAAATTTTCTAAGTGTCATTTCTGGCAGAGTCAAGTGAAGTTTTTAGGACATGCGATTTCCGAGGCTGGAATTTCTATGGATCCATCTAAGATCGAGGCTGTTTAGAATTGGAAGAGGCCGAAGAATGTGTTAAAGATTCGTAGCTTTTTAGGATTGGTGGGTTATTACCTTCAATTCATAAAAGAATTTTCTAAGTTTGTTGTAACGACCCAGAATTTTAGTTATTTTAAATTGGGATATTTAATTAAATTTAAATATTGAAAAGTTAATTTTATATATTAAATAACTTGAATTTCCAAAAATAGTGATATATTGGATAATTTAATTGTTAAATTTAATAATTGAAATTGGTTAAATAATGGAATCTTGAGTTTTAAGTTAGATAAAAATAATTTCAAAGCTTATTTAAATTCTATTAATAAGAATGAAGGTAATAAAACTTTTAAATTGGATTTAAAAGTGATTTAACTTATTTTGAAAATAACTCGTTTTAATTTGCATATAAAAATAGCCTTCCGGGGCACTATCTCGGATTTTGACGAAAAAAGTGTCATTGGGTCCATAATAATGAATTATATTACGCCGTCAAATTTCATAGCGATCAGACGTATCGTTTGGCCGTGCGAGATCGAAATGCGTAGAATTTAATATTAAAAATTTAATATAATAATTGGGTTCAAAACTTCTGAATACGATCGAATTGGGTCTCGATATTTATCCATTGCGCTCGGAATAGGGGTATAACATACAAAATACCAGGCGACACATCTCGTTTGAAGTTCGGAATTTTCGGACATTTTGTAACTTGATATTTTCAAATATAAAAAGATATATATATATACACACAAAATATAATTAGACCATCACCCTATCAGTTCAAGCCTATGCTCCATCACCATCATCTGCTATGCTCCACTACCATCATCTGCTATGCTCCATCACCATCACCTCACATCCTCGCCACTGTTCATCGCAGCACTCTCTTTTATATATACCATCGCAAATCACTGGCACGCGAACGAAAACGAGAGCAAGACAACAGCCTTATCCCACGGTCCATATTATTTTGGACCAACACAGGGCGTATTAGGCCTTGAGTGCAACTAGAAAGATGGTCGGCGTGAGGTTAGGAAGAATGTGGATGGCTGGATTTGGCGATTTCAACCAGAGATGGCCGAAGTTGGAGATGATCGATGTTCGAACATGGTGGGCTCAGGGCGGAGCTATAGGCAGAGAGAGGGTAAGGTTGGTGGCATTGGAAAGGGGGTAACATGGGCATGCTTCAATGTGAGTGTGGTGGAGGCCGATGGCCTGTGGCGGCGGCAGGGATGGATGAATGGCGAAGGTATTTTTGATCGCTGGGGGAGTTCGGCGGCGTCTTAGGCGACGCGGGTTGGGGGTCAAGTGAGCCTAGGGGGAGGTGCGGTGGTCAGAATCGAAGTGTGGCGGCGTTAGGACGCGGTCAAAGGGGGGAGCGGCGTGGTCAACACGAGAAGATAAAGGGGAGCATTAGAGAGCGGGATTTAAAATTTAAGTTAAGTAATTTTGTTTAGGTAATTATAATTTAGGATTTATATTATTTAAAAATTGTAAAACTTGTTAATGCTATAACTTCTTTATACGAGGTCGAAATCAAGCACAACGAGTTGCGTTGTACTCGTATCGGCGAATACATTGATATGGAATTGGTTTGGCAACAAATGGAGCTTGTTGAATTTTACGCTGAATTCGAACAACGTTCGAATTCAGACGAAACCAGAATGAGCAAGCGAGAACTGGAATAATGGTGAGTTAATCTCGCCCTTTTGGTTCACTAGTATGTATATAGTTGATAAAAATTGTTGAATGATTGTTTGGATGAATTATTATATTTATTAGTTGGTTTGGATATATTCCCGCCTATTGGAGCGGATGAGACCTTATTACGTTCTCGTGTAAGAGCGGATGACCCTTTGTATATGAATCCTGCCTTGATGCGGCTGATTTATATTTTATGATTATATAACATTTGTGATGCAGGGGGAAACAGGTTAGAGGGATCCAACAGGATTCCTCGCTATTATTGAATTGTTTCAATAGTATATTTTTATATGGATTATTGAAAAATAAACCCAATTGTGGACATTATGGTCATAACATCGTTATATGTTCGAAAACTAAAACCCAGTAGTGATAGAAAATCGATATTGATATTGGTTAAGTGTTGGGTGGCTATTTGCCTCAAATCATTATTTTAAAAATACTATAAATTTCCATTTAAATCAGAATTGATTATTGAGACAAGAAACAATTTTAAAATCCGAAATTGGGTTTCGGAAATATTTTTAAGGATTACCTAATTAAATATATTAATATTGTTTTTAAGTTAATTAGTTATACTAATATTATTTTTAAGTTATTTAATTATAATAATATTAATTTAAGGTTATTTAATTATAATAATATCCTTTTAAAGTTATTTAATTATATTAAAATTGTTTTAAAGTTATATAATCATAGTGATACTATTTTAAAGTTATTTAATTATTTTAATATTGTTTAAAAGTTATTTGTTGATAGTTAATATGTTTCAAGAATTTATAGGGTTAATAAATTTAATTATTTAATAATAATTATGGTTTGGAACTAAAAATAAGGATTTATTAATAAGCTTTTTGAAATAAATTATTATTATTTATAAAAATGGTAAAGATTAATTATTATTGTTCTTAAACAATATTTTGAAATTATCGATTATTATTTTTAAGATGTTTTAAGATTAATATATTTCATTTATTTATAATGTTTATTATTAATAATTATTATTATACAATGGTGTTTTGAAGTAAAAGATTTTAAATTATTTATAAATGTTTTTTAGACCCATGAAAGGAGTTGAAAGATATAGATTTTATAAAGGAGTTATAAAATGGTTTGAAGAGTTAAGGAAAGGTTATTTGCAAGGTGAAGAGTTTATAAATGGTTTGATATTTATAAACAAATTTTAGAAGCGGGTTTATAGATTTATAAAAGAAGTTTATAAATGGTATATGGGTTCAGAAAGAGTTATAAATGATTTTGAAATGTACAAGAAGTTTATAAGTGACTGAATTCTTGGTAAAGAAATTATTAATGTTTTTCGGAGATTTATAAAATGGTTTTTAAATGATCTTGGAGAATTGTAAAGGGAATTATAAACGATTTGAGAATCGAATAAAAAGAAAACCTTTCTAAATTTTGTGGATATACTTATACCGTTGGGATAAGTATATGGCTATTTCTAAATATGAAAATATAGGGATTTGCGAGTATATCTTTTAAAGGTGTTTATATACAAGTAATTTACAAAGTAATTGTATGTATAAAGACTTATTAAAGGAGGCTAGTGATTTCTTATATACTGAACTAATGTTGATTTTCCAAATGGTTGATTTTCCAAATGAAATAAAATCATGATTGAATGTTTGTTATTCGATAGTTAAATAACCGACTATCGAAAATGGACCCAAACGTAACTTTGGAAATATCTAGGAGAAACACGTGAGTTATATGGCACAGTCATTTCTGATGTTGATGTATTATGCGTATAAATCTCATATCGTTCTTCTAGGACAATGATAAGGAAATCTGTCCACTAACGGTTAGGAGGTGATCTCTGATCTTATCTTTGGCTGTTTATTTCCTAGAGAACCGAGGTTGAGTTCACCGGAAATTATCAAACGTTGTTTCGAAGAGACCGAGATCAGATATGTTATCCGAAAACCACGTCGATCCAACAAATGCGTTTTCGAAGTGAAGAGATCGTGAAGAGCATGGAATCGAAGATTGAGATGTGAAGTGCAAGGGCTAATCGCTACTAATCCTAAGGGTGATTCCAAAATGGATGTAGTAGGAATAGTGCCATCGGTTTCGTTCAGACCCAGAACAGACTTGTATGGATGAATGCTATCAGCACATTGTCATTGGAGGGCAATGAGCATTCTAAGTGTAAATTTCTTGAAAGGTAATCGTAGCCTCAAGCCTCATCAACCGGGAATGACTAAAACATGAGAGATGTAGCAGGGCTATGTGGGTCGCACCCAGTAGGGTATGTCGTCGCCTTTCTAGATGACCATTCATATTTCCAGATTTAGCTTAGTAAAATAGTTGGGAACAACTGGGGTGATGACATATTCGGTACTATCCAACAAGGGGTAGGCCGGTCTTGTGTTGGTAGGGGTTGTTAGGTACGATCTCGGTACATTTTTCAAGAGGTGTACTGTGACGGACGAAACCCCAGTAGCCTAGTCATTAGTTGGAATCCATTCTCCAATACGAGCTTTACGGTTTTAGTTGTATATCTAATATGTTGGAATGTGAGATGCAAGCATTTCAACTATATTCATATTTTACTTTGACCCCTAGACATTATTATAATATAAATGGATTTTATATAGAAAACGTTTTGGTTATCGTAAGGTAAAAACCCGTCTGAGTTTATGTGCGGCGTGGTCTTACGAGATATCTTTTGATTTCAAAGATTTTTATATAACTTTAAAATCCAGTTGGGTGTGTTTTTCTCATGCTGGTTTTCCAGACTGACTCGGGTGTTATTTTATTATAATGCTCGGGTCAGACCGAGCATATTACAGATTAGTTTGGATGCTTGGAGCTTCAGGAGACAATTTGGAGGCCCAGAGACGTATTCACGTAGATGGTTATTTTCCGCTGTATTCATTGTTGTGTTTATCAACAATTGTGAGGACATGCTGTTATAACTGTCCAGGCTGAAATAGGTTAGTATAATCTGATTGATGTCTATATATACATATATTACAGTTTTTTGTGTAAAGATTTATGGTATATTATAGATTATTCGTTCCGTTGTGAGATTCTGTGTTGTTTAATTTTCTTCTTATCTTCTTCCTTCTTTCTTTTCCTTAACAATCGGGTCTTCGGGCATTCAATTGCTCGGCAGGTGATACAATGGATGTATTAGTGTCAATTTTCGAGGTTCAAAAAGCCTGGTTCGTCACATTTGTTTTGCCTCTCACTAGTTTGACGAGGAAGGGAGTTAAGTGCATTTGGTCGAAAAAGTGTGAAGCTGCTTTTCAGAGATTGAAGGATCACTCATGCTCTTATTCTTGTGATTCCAAAAGGGAGCCAAGACCTTATGGTTTTTACTGATGCTTATAGATTTGGTTTGGGAGCCTTTCTCATGTAGAGAGATCGAGTAGTTGCTTTTGCATCAAGATAGTTAAAACTAAATGAGGTTAGATATGCCATGCATGATCTAGAGCTTGCGGCTATTGTTTTTACCCTTAAGATTTGGGCATATTATTTATTTGGCGAGAGGTTTGTGCTTTATACTAACCACAAGTCATTAAAATACTTATTCTCTTAGAAAGAGCTTAATATGTGTCAGCAGAGGTGGCTCGAGTTCCTTGTATCTTATGATTTTGATATCCAGTATACTTCGGGGAAAGGAAATTGAGTGGATTATGCGCTTAGTCATAAGCAGTAGGTGGTGGTTTTTTTATGTTGGCCGAATGGAAGGATTTGAGGTTTTATCTTCTTGTGAGATTAGAGGATGTGTTCCAGATTCTAGTTCCTCTATGTTGTTGTTCAGTTTGGAAGCTTGTCCTATTCTTTTAGATCGCCTAGCTGAAGCTTAGAAGCATGATCCCGATTTGGTTCTTCTTAGTCAGAGTTGTGGAGATGGAATTGGAATGGATGAAGTAAGGGAATTCAAGTTGGATGCTCGTGGTTGTGTTTGGAGAAAAGGAAGTCTTTTAGTGCCTAATGTTGGGAATCTCCAAAAGGTTATTTTGGAGGATTGTCATCACTCTAAACTTACCATCCACCCTTGTAGTAGTAAAATGTATGCAGACATGAAGTGACTTTACTACTGGGAAGGAATGGAGCATGATGTGGCTAGCTTTGTAAAGAGTTGTATGACTTGTCAGCTTGTTATGGTAGAGAATCAAAGACTCGGTGGTCTTTTGCAACCATTGGACATCCTAGTTTAGAAATGGGATCAGGTAGGGCTGCACAAAGTATGGGTTGGGTCGGGTCAGACCAAATATTTCATCCGACCCGCATAGGTATGGGTTTAAGGTAGCTCAACCCGTATCCGACCCTATATGAGGTTGGATATGGGTTGGGTCGAAGTATGGGTTGGGTCGGGTTTAGTAGGGTTGGGTTGGGTTGCATGAATCTAATAAAAAATGAGAATATAAGGGAATATTTTCAAAAAATAACATTAAAATGTTCAACATAATATATTAGATTTTAGCTAGCATAACGCACTTAAACTAACTAATTCATTATAACATATATTTTATTAAAATTTCATTGTAAAACACATCATATGAAATTAGTTCACTACATAGTAGAACAAGTGTTTCATTTTAAAATACATTAAAATGCCCTTTGGAATATCTTTGCCAAATTCTATCTTGTTTGGGTTGACATAAAATATGCTTTTTCGTATATTTACTGTAGAATACATAAACATTATTCTAGGATTAGACTATTCTAATTTTAAGTGTATTGATATTAAATTAGGTTTTTAATATAGGGTTGGGTTGGGTTAAAGTAGGGTTGGGTTGAACAAAATAACACACCCGACCCATATATAGTATGGGTTACAAATTGTAACCCATATCCGACCCGAACTAGGATGGGTTGGGTTGGGTTTATGTGGGTTGGGTCGGGTTGGTGGGTTGGGTCGGGTTGGATATGGGTTGTGTGCAGCCCTAGGATCAGGTAATGTGAACTTAAGAGTTAAGTTCATATTTGAATTTCTTATAACGATCCAGTGGTGATCATACCTTATATTATTTTTTCTTATTAGTTATCCATGGATTTCATTGATGGTCCTCCCCGTTCTAGATCCGGACATGATAGTTTATGGGTGATTGTCGATAGACTAACAAAGTCAGCCCATTTTATTCATGTTAGGTCCAATCAGACCACTCATCAGTTGGCGAAGCTTTATGTCAAGGAATTTGCTAGGTTGCATGGCATTCCTAGTTCCATTCTCAATGACCATGATCCATTATTCACTACTGAATTTTGAAAGAGACTTCAAAAAGTCTTAGGTACAAGGCTCAATCTTAGTACTGCTTATCATCCTCAGTCAGACGGATAGATGGAGTGAGTGAACCAAGTGTTAGAGGATTTACTCCATGTTTGTATTCTTGATCTCAGTGGGAGTTGGGAGGATCATATTCATCTTGTTGAGTTTGCTCATAATAACAGCTTTCAATCCAGCATCGGGATGGCACCTTTTGAAACTCTCTATGGATGGCCATGCCGATCGCCCTCTTATTAGCTTGAGACTGGTGAGAAACTGATTTTAGATCCTGATTTAGTTCGAGAAGCTTCTGAGAAAACTGATCTTATTTAGTAAAGGATGAAAGAGCCTAGAGCAGGCAGAATCCTATGCAGATAACAGAAGGAGAAATTTGGTATTTTCTATGGGAGACTTATTTTTCATTCATGTTTCACCTTTGAAGGGTGTTAAGCGTTTTAGTTAATCAAGGAAATTAGCTCCTTGCTATACTGGACCCTACCAAATCACCGAATGCATTGGCCCAGTTGCGTATCGAGTCTCTCTTCCAGTCCCGTTTTCTGGTATTCAGATGTCTTCCATGTATCTCAACTTTGGAAATGTCTTAGAGATTCTAATTCTATCCTTGAGCTTAGAGTCCTTGAAGAGCTTAAGATCTCACCAGATTTGACTTATGAGCAGAATCCTATTCGTATCGTAGCTTCGGTGGTGAAACGCCTTCAGAATAAAGACGTTATGCTCGTCAAAGTTCAATGGTTCGCTCATCATAAGGGTTGCTCTTGGAAAACAAAAGAATTTATTAAGCGAGTGCACCTTGAGTTATTCTCTTGTGCTCATTAGTGGTGAGTCTTTTGTTTAATTTTTTTTCATTTGCATAATTATCTTTTGAAAGATGTATCACTTGAGAATTGTTATTGACTTTCTTCTATAGAGAATTGCGAGGATGCAATTTTCGTAGGGTGGGAGTCTATAACAACCCTGGTTTAGATTAGCTGAAATTAAATTAAAACATAATTTAAAAAGGTGATGGTTAAAATAATTAGGAGGTTTGGGGATTATATTTTTAAATTAAGATGGAATTTGGACTAAAATTGGAAGGAGAGCATATATAAAAGATTTTTCAAGTGGAAAAAAAAAGTTTGGGAAATTTAAGTGAAACCTTATTTCTTTGTGGTTTAATTCTTTTATTAATAGTAAAAGAAAATGGGAAATTAAGTTAATGGAATAACCCAAAGAATTTAAAATATGGGGTCCTAGTAAAATAATCTTTTAGTGGATAAAAAGTGTAATTACATGATTTATTTTATCACTAGTAATATCATGGTAATGAATTTAATGACAATATATTCAATTTAAAGTACTTATGATTTCTTGTTTAAATGGAGATTTATAACTTAATGGGCTATTTGTTTCCAATTACTTAAGAATAATAAGAATGATTTTGTCATTAAAGGTTGAGTTGTGAATGTATTTCATTTGATACAAATGAAATGTAATAAATAAACTAGTATTGGTTTTATCAAAATGAAGTTAATTTGTGAAATCAATTCATATCTTAAAAACAATGTTAGAAAGAGCATTTTCTTTTGTATTTAGAAGAAAATAGGACTTTATTTCTTTAGTTGGGTTATATTTAATCCTTGGCCTAAATAGAATTAAGATAACTAAGTTAATAATTGAGAAATTATAAACTGTACGTTCACTGTCTACTTACTTCTTATTTTGACAGTAACTAGAAAGTTTACGGTAAACACTATTTATTCCCTCTTTCTCAAAACCCTAGTGTATTATTCGCCCAAATCAACTAACTAAAAGAGAAAATCTCTAATTTTTGGAGTCTATATTCTCAAGATCAGCAGCTAAGAGGAGTTAAGCAAAGGCTTAGAGCAGTAAATAACTCATTTCTTAGCTATAAGGTGAGTAATCTCACAAATCTAGTTCTAGTGCATATGCATGTGAGTAATTGCTTGAATGGTTGAGGAAATGGTTTTAATTTGATCTCATTTCTATGTTTTGTCTGTTGTATGTTTCTTTGTTGTTTGTTTCTCTGTCAGTAGCTTATCTCTGTCTATTGAAATCAACCGTGTCTACCTTATTTATTTGCTATATCAATTACTAGTTGAGCACATGCAAGTATTTGGGTATTAACAGCCAATATTTATCGTTGGAGATCAAAGAAATCACATTGAAGCAAACATTCATTGGTGGGGAGCCAAAACCTGGAGCACGCACGCTCCAGTTCTCGCCACCGGTTGCCCGATCATATAGGACCGGTCAACTGGTCCAAAACCTGGTGTAGTGCGTCCTCCAGGTAGCTACTCCTCTCCCTGACCTTGCCCCTGCCTTGTTTTGCCCTGTGTTGTTTGGTTTATTGCCTTGTTTTGATCATTTTTGTGCTTCCAAATGCTTCTAAATTTTTGGGATTTGAATTCTTAACTTCGATGATTTGATTTATTGACATTTTTGGGTTTCAATTAAGGTTTAGTTTATATATAAATATATATAGATTTCATGAAGTTTCTAAAATGAATTTTAGTAAAATTTATTTATAAACCAATTCAATTTCAGTATCCTATTTTCAAATAAAATGTGTACTACTATTTGTTGTAAAGAAATCTCATTTCAAAGGTTATCAACTCTATTTTCAAAACAAATATTTTAAAGGGCTTCCAAAACTGGTTTTAAACATATAAACTATTATTTCATTTGGGTGGGGAATTCAATTAAACGATTTAGTAAAACAAGTGGTATAAAACGCTTGTGTTTACTTCATCGGTTAATTCCTAGACTTATTCAATTGAATCCCTATTTATTCTCGAGTGGAGTTTACTAACATGTAGTAAATATTTGAGTGAACTTGTGCAGTATGGGATGTACAGTCGTTACTCAACTAGTTACTATTCGAAAGTATACATCACTTACTTTGACGAGTTTACAGGCTTGTCTTCTGTGTTAATATGTTTACAAGAAGATTTGTAGATTATGGATTATATGCCCATCTGTGGAACTATGGGTTTTCATGCTCATCTGTGGAATTATTGGTTTCATGCCCATTTATGGTTTATGGGTTTTCATGCCTATCTATGGGTCTTTAGGACCATCTATGTATTACACGTGTGTTTGGTGAGTTTACATGCTCACTAATCTGTGGTAATTTTAGGTGCCTCCCCCTTTGATTTTTGGATTTCTATTACTGATTTCTGAATTCTATAAGATTTGTGTTTCACCAAATATTCCTTGAGCTTTGCTTTTTGTAAGCTAAAGTTGATTTGGGTTTTGGTGAATGAAATTAAGAATGATAATGTTCTTCTAAGATTTAACACTATATAGCTATGTGTTCTTGTTGAAATTTTTTATCCAATTATCATTACTCTCTCACATTAATTTGAATTAAAACTAGACTGACCCAATTATTATCTTTATATAATACTCAGGTCAGACCGAGGTGTTTCAGGAACTTCAGCATAATGAACTTAGAGTTGGATTTGCTTGATGCTCGTATATATGCTATAGTATTCTAGTACTATATGTAGTCTATTATGTATGTTGAGATAGAGACTCGTTTTGTTTTATATTCTTTTGGGTTGTCTTATGTATATCATATGTATCTTGTGGATCTCTTATGACCATTGTTTTTTAGTCCACTCCATGTATTGTATACATGGCTCTTTTAGCTTATGAGCTATGTATATTTCTCTGTTGTATTATATGATTCTATGATTTGTAATATTTTATATTGTTCTGAATATTTTAAGCCACCGTATTATTGTTTTGCGTCTGGACCAGATACGCTGAATCCCCACTTGTAAGGAAAGAAAATAATAAAAAAATATTCACCCAATTTAACGTATCGATACTCACCCAAAGCAATACTACGGATGGTCGCCCCTAACTAGTCATATTCTCCACATTAGCAAATGATATTACATAGCAATGTCCTCTGTCAATGAAGGTCTAAAGGTGGGGTGTTACAGGAGATTAGGTGCTTCTTGGGGTTAATAGGTTATTATAGGAAGTTTATTCAGGATTTCTCAAAGATTGCTTCTCGCTTGACAAATTTGAAAAAGAAAAACATTAAACTAGTTTTGGACTGATAAATGTAAACAAACATTCGAAGCATTAAAGGCAAGATTGACTAGTGCTCCTATTTTGACTTTTCTGGATGGGGGTAAGGGTTTAAATGTTTACACAGATGCTTGTGGGACAAGTTTACGTGCAATGTTGATGCAACATGGAAGGGTTATTGCTTATGCCAGCTAGCATCTCAAGCTGCATGAATTGAGGTATTTGACCCATTACCTGGAGTTGGTAGCAGTTGTTTTTGCATTGAAGGTATGAAGGCATCGCTTGCTTGGTGAGAAGTTCGAGTTGTACACTGGTAACAAATCCTAGAAGTATCTTTTCACCCAGAAGGACCTTAACATGAGACAACAACGTTGGATAGAGCTTCTTGCGGCTTATGATTTTGATATTTTGTATGCGCCTAGGAAAGCAAATTTTGTAGCTAATGCGCTTAGTAGGAAGTATGCAGTTGTGGTGAATGTAGAAGTGTTTGGCCCTTGTTAGTCGTATTGAAAGCAATCAATTGAGAGATCTTTGTATTCTAGGATAGCTAAAGTGGTAAGTGCAGGTACCGAACTGGTGGTCGGGATTCGAGGTAGATAATTGTGGTATAGTAAAGATGAACGGAAGATTGTGTGCTCCAGGTATTAATGGAATTAAGCAAGAGGTATTAGCAAAATCATCATTCGATACTTACGATACATCCAGGGGTTACTAAGATGTATCAGGATATAAAGAGGACTTTTTGGTGGGAAGTTATAAAGAGGGATGTTTCAAATTTTACGAGTAGGTGTGCTAACTGCCAACAAGTCAAAGGTGGCCATCAGAAAAAAGTTGGACTACTTCTGCCACTTGAGATTCCAAAGTGGAAGTGGCTGCAGATATCTGTGAGACTTCATCGACAGGCTACCTAGGTCGAGGAAAGGTAATGAAGGCATTTGGGTTATAGTGGATCGACTAATAAAGAGTGCAAGCTTCTTATCGATGAAGGCAACGAGGACAGCTTATAATTTAGCTTAGTTGTATGATAAGGAGATTGTCAGGCTTCAAGAAGTTCGTTGTGATATTGTGAGCAATATAGATCCGATATTCACTAGTCAGTTTTGGAAAGGGTTACATGATGCCTTAAGAATGGAGCTGAATTTGAGTACAGCATCCACAGAGTGGTGGGCAGACGGAGAGGGTTAACCGTGTGTTAGAGAATTTGCTTTAGGCCTGTATCTTAGATTTTTGTGGTTCATAGGAAGAGCACTTACCTCTTGTTGAGTTTTTGTATAACAACAGTTACCGGCTAGCATTGGGATGACACCTTTTGAAACATTATATGGAGGACCTTGTAAATCTTTATCATGTTGAGCAGAACCTAAAGATCATTTAGTACTTGGGCCAGATATGATTAGAAATGCAACTGATAAGGTAATGGAAATCCGAAAATGTATAAAGGAAGCGCAGAATTGGCAGAAGAGTTATGCAGATGAGATGTGCAGGGATTTGGAGTTCACAGTTGAAGACTTTGTATTCATAAAGGTTTCTCCGATGAGAAGTTATTCATTTGGGAGGGCTGAGAAGTTGGTTCCTCATTATATAGAACCATTTCCAATTCTAAGAAGGATTGGTACACTTGCTTATAAAGTTGAGTTGCCAACTAGACTATCAAGTGTGCATAACGTGTTTCATGTATTACATTTGCATAAGTATGTGCACGATCCTTCTTTGATAGTAGAAGTATCACAACATGAGGACTTGGAGATTGAGCCTAACTTGAGTATACTGAGGCAACCTATTTGCATTGTTGAGCGAGATATGAAGCAATTGAGGATGAAGGTTGAGTTAGTTAAAGTGCAGTGGAGCAATGATGCTAGAGATTGCACTTGGGAGATGGAGGATAGCATGAAGGAGTCCTATCCAGAGTTTCTTTTAGATTAGTAGTTCGTTCTGAATATAGTATAGCTTTTGTAGTGTACTCACTGCCTGAGGCGGAGTCATTTAGTATGCATTTTGGTTTATACGTAGTTTCAGCAGTACTTTATATATATATATGCACTTGTTTCTTCTATTCTCCTTTGATTGATTGTTCTTGTTTGGATTTCGAGGACGAAATGATTTAAGTGGGGGAGAATGTAACGACCCGTAATTTCAAACACTTCGTCTTTGAATATCATAACTTTTTGAAATGTGGTTAAGTGTTATAAAAGTGATTTCATAACCTTATTAAACTCCTTTTAATTAATAAAAAATGGTAAGAAACTTGTTTTTGAAATTTGTTTACAAAAATAAATCTTCAAAGAAATATTGATAATGTGACCGAAAATCATTTTACCGATAAACGACTTTTTATTCGATATAAGTTGTTCGAATTCTTTTGTACTTGTCTAATAAACATATGAAGACATTAATAACTAAGTAAGACATTTTGTTTCATGAAAATTTAATTAAATACTAAGTGCTTCTAGAAGGAGACACGGGAGTGTGATTTAAGGAGGATTAAGGAGGAAAGAAGGGAGACTTTCACAAAGGCACATGGGGGGTAATCCTTCTAAGTAGGCTAGGAGAGGTTAAGGGTGAGCTTACCCTTGAATGCCTATATAAGTTCACACACTCTTCATGACAATGCTTTCACATTTTAGCTAATAAAAACAAGCACTTCATTCTCTTATCTCTTCATAAATTCTAAATACAAAGCAAAGCAAATCAACTCAAAACCAACTCAAACTCAAGTATACCTCTTACAACAACATAACAACACCTTCCATCAACTTAAAGATAGAATATATAGTGCACAGCACCTCCAAAACCATCAAGTCCGTGAGCATCAAGAAGCTTTTTAAGCCTAGGCCATGAGCAAAGCAAGGCGAAGGTAGGAAGTTTAGGTGCTTTCAAGGTTGAGGTAGGAAGTGGAAGCTTGTGCTTGGTTGTTTACATGTTGAAGGGTGAGCTAACTAACCATTTGAATTAATATGAAGTGTATATATTGTTTGTTTAAACTATATTATTGTGCTTGATTTTATATTGCTATATTCTCTTGTGATTCTTACTTTGGAAAGCAAATGACATATGTAATTGATGTATTTGGACTCGTATGGTTTTCTATGACTTGTTGCATAGCCTTTACATGAAGCACATAGGGTTTGGTTGGACTTGGATTGAATCAGACTTGAGTTTGAAATGGTTTTATAGCGACTAATCGCTATAGAAGCACTTAGGAAATGGCTTGTGTTTGGCATTTTCTATAGAATTTTATAAAGAGATCCTTAGAGGTTTCTCGCCATGCTTATTATGTATATTGCTTACTACAAAAGGATTGGATGCTAAAAAGTTCGTTAGCATATCGAAAAATGACAAAACTTTAAGTATGTAGAACTAGCCAGTTCATAGTCATTTACAACACTATGTACGAGCACTTTTAAAACGTTGTAGTATCTCTGAATCTCTTTTTACAGCATTCTGGAAATGCAATAGTTTCTATTTTGAACTTTAACTTGTTCAAAATGACTTTTAATTTAAGTATTCTTCTTCAATCGTTTTAGCAGTCTTTGCTAACTTATATTAGAGTATTTTAAAATTTTTTTGGAATTTTTATATATTTTTAATAATTAATATGGATTTTTAAAGTAGAATGCTTATTTTTAAATAAAAGAAAACATGTTTTTATTAAGTTGTAAAATAAATTATAAAATAGATATTTTAAGTAATATTTTAAATAAACGTTTAAACCATAATCATAAGTATTTTAAAGCATATTTTAAGTATATATAGTTTTTAGAAAATTAGTTAATTATTTCATTAAAGTATTAAAAGCTTATATAATATAATATCTTTTAAATTGTTTTTAGTATTTATTAGATTTCTTATCTTATATATAACTTATTATATATATATATATATCATTTTTTAAGAAGATTTTAAACTAAAAATTTTTAAAAAGTGGTTTAGGAGTTGCTTAGTGGCTTAATCATGTTTATTTCTTTACTTGTTTATGGAAAGTGATTAATACTATTCCTAAGACTAAAAGCCGACGAAGCGGGCTTTTCTATCTATGAGAGTTCAGAATTTTGTTCGAGTAGGGTTTAAAAGCAATAGTGCTCTAACCTACCGGCTTTATCTTGACCGAGGGATAGTTAAGTTAAAATGGTCGGAAACGTGTTAAGTATATGAAACTTGATTTCCATAAGCGATCGTTTTTAGAACCAGATAGTCGATTAGTCGACTAATCGAACTTGACCATATAACTTAAGAAGTATCTAAAAGCTTCACGGCTTTATATGGTTTGAGATTCCTCGGGGAGGACTCATCCGTATGAAACGTCTCTAACTTTAAGAATATGTGTGTGTGTGAGAGAGAGAGAGAGAGATCCCCCGGGGAGGACTCCTCTTTGTATATTGTTCACTTACTTCTAAAATAATCAAAATTGAGTTAATAGGAAATTCATTGATTTAGTTTTGAAGAGTCCGGGATCAGATAAGTGTATTACTTACTGAATACTACTTCAAAACTAGTATACGAGTCTACGTTTTGGAAGCGAATGTGAAGTGGAATGTTATAAAATTAAACTATCTATCCTAAGATTAAGTCCAAGAGAGAGGTTAGCATTAACATTTTAGACTAATGCTATTGAGTTGAACTGTCTATCCTAAGATTAATTCCAAGGAAGAGGTCGGCGTTTGCATTTGTTGGACGACTTGTGTTGGAATCCATGAAAGGATTTGTGTTTTGTTCGAGTGATGAAGACTCGTGTAAGAGATGTCGAACGTGACATCAACATCGAAAATGATAGAAAATAGAGTATGATGCATAGCCAATGGGTTTACCAAACCTGAAAGGGTATATCAACTCTATATCTAGAGATGCTTATTGATGTTGCTAGCGGGAATTGATGATATTCGATATCACGTGTGAGGGCATGGACCGGCTATGTTTATCTTAATGGAATATTTTATCTAGAGATATACGTCCCTCGAAATGTAGCTTCTGACCCTTGTTAGGAGGCCGGCTTCAATTTACCAAGGAGACCTCCAAGGAAAATCCATATGCGAACATACCTCGGCAGTTTTAATTGTCTTAAATATTATTGTGTTGTGAGATGCAAGCAACACAGCTATTTTTTGATTTATATGCTATACCCTAGACATTACCTATTATATCACCTTATGTACATATCAAACAATTTGGTTTCTTTTGAGGGGAAAAACGTTATGGTGATTCATATGGTCTCAAAAGTTGTTGTTATATGAATGTATATATCTTGAGTTTCTCATACCATACTTATGTCTGACACGTGGTTTTTGTTTTCTCTAAATTCCTTATGTACTCTTTCGAGTATGCTGAGCAATTTGTATTTGGATGCTTCAAAGTTTTAGGAGACAGTTGGAAGGCTTCCATTTATCTGTCTATTTCTATTTTTGTTGCCCTATTATAATGTATGTATCGGCATTGTGAGGACAGACAGTTATAACTGTCCAGACTGATGATGGTACTTAGGTTTTGTAACTCTAAAATTACTCTGTATTTCGAGTAACCCTTTGTACTATCTTTTTGGATATTGTATATTATCGCTCCGCTATGAGATCTGATATTGTATTCTCCTTTTCTTATAATGTTTCCTTTTCTTTTTATTTTACCCTAACAATCTGTCTTTTTGGCATTTGGGTGCTCAGCACACGAATACCGTGGATTTATTAGAGTCGGCTTTTGAGGGTCGACAAGTCGAGTTGCTACAATAATAATAGGAGCATGCCTACTAACTAGGACAACCATGACTAAGCACAAAAAAACAACATAAATATCCATAAAAATAAATAATTATTCAATAGAAATTTTAGTCATCATCGTCGTTCTATAGCTATTGCTGCTTCCTCCATGTTGCTGCTGTTGCTGCTACAACATTCTTCTACTCTTTGGCTTCTTCTTTGTCGTTGTTACTGAAAACCACGTTCTATAGTTTCTACTTCCCTTCTTTGAGTTATCATGTAGAACATTATTTTCAAATTCCACTAGGTCCCAAGTGCAGCATCAAACAACCACAATCATAATCAGCTTAAATTCGTCCTTAGGCCTAACCATGTCTTCTTAAAGTACGATCTCCACCTCATTGATACTGTTTTCTATCGAAATCACATCGTCGATATGTTGAAGGTAATCTAAGATCTCATTCAACTATCCAAAGTTTGACGATTTTATTATCTCTCTAAAGCACTCTCTACCCTCTCTTGACCCTAGCTCTGGTACCATGATAGAATATGATATTATGGAGGGTGAGAGAGATTCAACAATAAACATATAAGAACTACATTATATTAACTTGAGTAAATTAAAATTACTTCTATATTTATTCATTAACGAACAAAGCCTTTATAGGCAAGTAAATAGTAGCCGTTGCACTAACCCACTAGCTAAAAATATAGATCTTAACCAACCACTTATACTAACTATTAGGAACACATATTAAATAATGTGCTGACTAACTCAAACAAATACAACTTCCAACAAGAATTGTGTTAGTCGTAAGCCCAGTAGTCGTGGTTTGAACTGTTCCATTTTTTGGATTTGTTATGGCACTGACTAGTTCCTTCTTATGTAGTACCACGACTATGTTACTTACTTGTATGTGTTGGTTACCTTAAGATATTTTTCCGAATTCATGATTTTGAGATGGTGTTTGTTATTGTATTAGCAATTATGTATGTGGGTGTGTCGATGGTTGTTATTAGTACTTACAGCTCTCTAAAGCAGATTTATCATCAACAATACTCGAGTAATATGAAAAACCTTTATTAGATGGATAACGGGCAGGACCCCATACATCACAATGCAAAAGATAAAGAGTGTCTGCACCATTGAAATTCGAACTATAAAAAGGCAATTTGAACTATTGCCAAGTGGACAACTATTACATAAAGATAATTTATCTCTTTTTATTACTAGAATACCTATATTTGCAGCTAAATGAGAAACGACTGGTGCAGATGGGTGACCTAAATGAAGATGCTAAAGATTCGAAGATGAACAAACTCCTAAAAATGACGAATGTCTAGCTTTATTTGTAGAGGATGCTGGAAATGGATATCGACCATTTTTTCTCTTTCTACGTAAAAGCAGAGTCTTGGTTTGAAGGTCCTTAACAAGAAATTAATCATTAGTAAGTTCAATAGAACAATGATTATCTTTGGCAAATCTATGAATAGATAATAAGTTTTTCGTAAAACCAGGAACATGGAGGACCTTATTAAGACTGAAGACAAATTTAGGAGTATGATTTTTAGCATTAGCGATAGTTGAAATAGAAAGATGTTCACCACTACCAACCATAATATTGTCCATACCCGTGTAGGGTTGCTGATTAGATAATCATATGATTTGTAGCACCACTCTCTGCGTACTAAGTTGGGTCTGTTGGCTCATCAATATTTATATTTGCGACACCAGCCTCAGGACAATCAGCAGTCATTGCAAAGTTTTGATTCAATCGTTGGTAAAGATGACAAATTTTAGTTGTATGGCACCTCCACACAGTTGACATATAACATGATCATTTCACCCATCATTGAATAAATTTGAACTATGTGCCAATTGTTACACTCACTGAAGCGTCCACTGCCTCTCCTGTTGTGTCCAGATTGATTGCCTCGCCTTCCACGGCTGTTGTAAAAGCCTCGGCTTTTTGGAACTGGCCATATGATGCTGTAAACAGTAAACATATAGTAGGGATTGCGATAGAACAAGACTTGCCTTTTGTTGTGTGTACATTGCAGAGCCATCTGTTATCTTACTGGACATCTAGCAGTTAATGTATTGAAGTTGGTTGGATTTTCTTGTCAATTTTCATTCAATGTTGAAGTTTCACAGCTGTCTTCATGTCTTGTGTATTTTCTAAACTGTTGGAAGTTGGGTATCCCCCTGTATATTGTACGCTACTTGAATAATGGCCGATTATATGGATTGGGTCTGCTTTCTAAACAGGGCCGAACTGTATGACTTAGTTTATAATAGTGATGAGTATACGCTTTTCAATTTTGTCCACTTAAATTGAATTGAAATTTAATTTAAGATTTAGATTCTTTATTGCTCTGTTGATTGATATAACGTTGTAAAAATGTGATGAGCATCAGCTAATTAAAAAATTAATGAACATGTATCTTTCTCGTTAGGGGTGGAAACACCCAAATGTCATTCGACGACTGTTAAAATCATTTGACTCCCGTTGTGCCAATTGTAATACATGCTTGGAAAAAATACTATAAAAGTTAAATTGTTTTGGGTTGGTAGAAAGCATTACAAAACACAAACAAAAATGCTATTTTACCCGAAAATTTACTGAGAATGAAGTGGAAATCAACCTCGTTCTCCCTTTTTCTGCTATTCTTCGTCAAATCATTCCTCAAAATTTTCATTTCTTTCTTTCACAACAAAGGCAATTGCAATCAATATTCAATCAAACATGTCTACATCTCATTTGGTCAGAAAATGTAATAATATTGTACTCTTCTCCTTTCTCTTGTACTTCTATTATTTTTACTGTAACGGCAGGTTTCTACTTTGTATTGATTTGAGAATATGGTACTTTCATCCTTTTTATTTTTAGAAAATTATTGTCAAGGATAAAATTTCTCAGTATTTTAGCCTGAAGGACAACTTTCTTTAGGTATCAGTTTTTAAGTTTTTAGGTATCAGTTTGTAGTTATCGGTAGCAGTTTTTAGGTATCAGTTTTTAGTTCGGTAGCAGTTTGTAAAAATGTTTGTCCTTATGAATAATTTTAAAAGAATGTTTGTCCTTATGAATAATTTTAAAAGAATGTTTGTGATTGAATAATTTTTAGGAGAATATTTGTCCTTTTATTTTCATGGCGACTACTTGTGGTATTTTTGAAAAATAACACCTTCACTTTAGTAATTAGTTTTTTATTTTTCAACTTTTCAAACTCATATATCTGTCGATGCACTATTTGTAAATATTATATGTCCATAATTTAGCAACTATTTTCTCTTGTTATCAATGGATCATTTAGTTAAACAATGATAATGCAAACGGTGACGGCACGAATGGAGACGGCATCAAAACAATGAGACAGGCACACAAAAATAAAATTTTGGGCTTCGAATTGGTAGGGTGCGCCAGTCCAAGCAGTAGTGCAACACCTGGACGACGCTCAGAAGCCCCAACAGCAAGCTATTGGGATGGGCTTCAACCCACTGAAAAATTAATTTAATATCGTTGTGGCCCAATGGGCCACGTATCAGATATTAAACTGATAAGAACAGATACTACACTTGATCTTAGCCAAAAGGCCGAGAAAGGTATGAAATGAGCAAAGGCACGGCTCTGTTTTATATACCCACTTCTCTTATAGCTGGATACTAACACTTGGTGATGTGGGACTGAAAGTTCATTGCATTTATCTCGCACTTCCCTGCGCTTTCTTCTTCTTCTCCTTTATTGTCTTATGCTATGTTCTGGGTTTTGCTTTAATAATTCGCCTACATTCAGATCACTATTACCATTTAGTTATTATTACTATTAATACCCATGCTTGAGCCACCGCTAGAGCGACCTGTTATTCCAACTGAAACTTACCGTATTACTATTACCACAACCACTGTTACTAGATCCACGGTTGTTGTTATTTCCAGCAAAAAAAGCTGAGGTGGAAGAACTCTAAGACACACGCTTTAAACGAACTTCTTTTTGAGCAAGAATGTTGGTGATTGGCAGAGATGAATATCAGAATTCTTTGCAAATAAATTAAATGAGATGACAAAGGAATCATACTCGAGACCTAAACCTTCAATTGCATAATTAACAAGTCGAGATTCCGTAGCTGGTTTACCAAGCATTGCGAGCTTCTTAACTAGATCTTTTACCTGATCCAAATAAGCAGTAACATGTTGTGATGCAGGTTTGCAAAGATTATGCTGTTGTGATAGACTGGTAGATGCTAGCATACGATTTTCAACCAAAAAAGTTTCTTCAAGCTCCGTCCAAAGCTGTCGAGCTGAAGTGCAATGAACAAAATGAGTTAGCAAATTTTCGCTAATGGTAGCGTTTAACCAGCAAAGGATCAGTTGATCTAGTTTTACCCAAGCTTGATAGGTTGGATTAGGGACTTCACTTGTTTTTTCCGATTCATTATTTATCTCTGTAGTTGTTTCGGGTGGAGAAGAGATGTATCATCGACATAACATAAAGCATCATGCGTTAGGAGAATTGGAATAACTTGTGCATTCCCGATTGAAAATTTGTTGTCTAACTTCGCTGACACCAACTGAGTAATATTGAAAGAAAAGAAGAACGATTTTGAGGACTTCATTGATGATTTAGATCCTGGAACGCTCTGATACCATGGAACAGAATGATCAGAACAGCGGCACTTTATTACTTTGAGTAGTAATGCATATATAGATTACATGATAATGTCCTTCAATATATGGAGATCTTAGATAAATAAGGATGAATGAGTAAAAGCAAATATCCATATCTTATCTCTGTTACATAAAGAACTTTATCATATTGTCCTAGTTTTAACATTGTTGAGGATTTTTTTAAGCAAAAACGTTGTTATGGATTTAGAGCACGTTTAGCAACTACTTGTAAGTAGACAAAACTACTTATAAGTCACTTATTGTAATTCAAGTCTTTGACAATTTCTTATAAGAAGCTTACAAAAGTGACTAATAAATTAAAATACGAAAATCAACAATTTATTGTTCATGGCTTATTGACATAATTTATGACTAGTTTCGACAAATTATTTTACTTATTTTAACTTAAAGTCCAATTGTATTCAAACACTTATCCTTATAAATCATTATTTAGAACTACTTGAAATTACTATTCAAATCTCATTCTAAGCAGTTTCAAAATAAGGTGTGCCCTTAATGAACAATAGGCATTGTACTTTATATAAGCCTCTTATTTTACAACTATTGAACTTCTAGTTTACAATATACATGCTAATTCAAGCTTCAACTAAGTTGGGGACACTGTTCACACTGTTCATATTGGAGCCTCCTTGTTTGATATCGGTGTATTCAGAGAGAATCGCTCGAAATTCATCTCCTGTAAGAGTTTCCTTTTCGAGTAATACATCAACCAAGGTGTCCATGGCTGCTCGATTGTTCCTAATATGCTCTTTTGCAATCTCATAAGCTTTGTCGATAATTGCCTTAACTGATTTGTCTATATCTTCCGAAAGCTTTTCTGACATTGCATTTCTTGCTAACATTCTCAACACTATGTCACTGCTTTGTGCTGCTGGTTCTACCAATGTCCATGGACCAATCTCCGACATTCCAAACATTGTCACCATCTTTTTCAACAATCAAATGATATAAATCTTGTCAGTACATATTCATACATTGTGGTTTTTTTTTGTGGCAAGCGTAAAAGATATAGCTACCTGTCTTGCTATCTGAGTAATTTGCTGCAAGTCTCCAGCAGCACCAGTTGTGATCTCCGATTCTCCGAATATAACTTCTTCTGCTGCTCGACCACCAAGTCCACCTACTATTCTTGCAAATATCTGCTGCTTTGTAATTAGTGCAGGGTCTCCATTCGGTATAAACCAAGTAAGACCTCGTGCCTGTCCTCGTGGTATCAGTGTAACTTTCTGTACTGGGTCGTGTCCAGGTGTCAGTGTCCTACAATTATACCAACATCACATTCAACTCACTTAGAGAAGAAACTAAGAAAAGTTTATGGTTTGTATACTTACGCGCAAATAGCATGTCCAATCTCATGATATGCAACAAGAATCTTTCCTCTTCCCTCGGTCATTTTGGTTCCTTCAAGGCCTGCAACAATTCTATCAATAGAATCATCAATCTCCTTTGCAGTTATTTTACTCTTCCCTCTCCTTCCAGCAAGAATGGCAGCTTCATTCATAAGATTTGCTAAATCAGCCCCACTGAACCCAGATGTTCTCATTGCTATAACACTCAATGAAACATCTTTATCAAGCTTTTTATTACTGCTGTGCACTTTAAGTATCTCCTCCCTGCCTTTCACATCAGGTAACCCAACAGACACCTGTCTGTCAAACCTTCCAGGTCTAAGCAATGCAGAATCAAGAATTTCAGGCCTGTTAGTTGCAGCAATTACGATAACGCCACTGTCTCCGCTGAAACCATCCATCTCAGTCAGCAACTGATTCAATGTCTGCTCCCTTTCATCGTTTCCTCCTCCTATACCAGTGCCTCTCATTCTTCCAACTGCGTCTATCTCATCTATGAAAACTATGCATGGAGAGTTTGCCTTTGCTTTGTTGAACAAGTCCCTGACTCTCGATGCACCTACTCCTACGAACATTTCTATGAACTCTGAACCTGATAAAGAAAAGAATGGAACTCCTGCTTCTCCTGCTATTGCTTTTGCTAGTAGTGTTTTACCCGTGCCTGGAGGTCCTACTAGAAGGACTCCTTTTGGAATTTTAGCTCCAATGGCTGTGAATTTTTCTGGTGATTTCAGAAATTCGACTATTTCCTTGAAATCTTGCTTCGCTTCGTCTACTCCTGCTACATCTTCGAATGTTATTCCTGTGTTTGGTTCTATCTGAAATTTTGCTTTAGACCTGCAGTTTCCAGATTATACTTCTAAGTTAATACTAGAAAAAATCATTAGTAACACAAGCGTAATAAATGACCTCTAGAGATAGCTCATCTGGTTAAAAAATTGAACTGTTATTGAGATGTGCATCTCTGTGCTGTTTATCTGGATATTCAAAAAGAGAGATAAATAACACATTTACCTTCCAAGGCCAAAGGGCAAATTGGGGCCACCTGGAGTGGAAGAACTTCTCAAGAACAAAGATCCAAGAATCAACAAGGGAAATCCAAAATTCAGTATAAAGTCGAAAATATAACCCCAGTAATTGGGTTCAACAGGATGTGCAGCAAAGTCAACTTCCTTTTCTTTCATCTTTCTAAGCAACTCCATCGGTAAACCAGGTAACTGAACGCGAACTCTTTGTATTTTGTTTAATACTGGGTTTGATATCTCAGCAATAGCAACCGTTCCATTTTCGAACAGGTCGACTTTTTTGACCGCTCCTTCATTTAAGTAATCTAAGAACCTTGAGTATGACATTCTACTTGAAGTTGTTTCTTGAGGCGTTTGTGGTTCGGCTTTTACTGGCTGAACTGAAGCTAATCCAGATGCTAAAATGCCTGCTGTACATAATTTTATCATGTTTCTTCTATTGAAGAAGGCATTTAAAGACTGTTTATTTTGACCATCTTTCGTGGTGAATATGCTTTGGTTGTCTTTGGAAACATCTTTGCATTGGATTATTGGAGTTTGTGTTGTAGTAAGTGAAAGTGTTGCTGACATTTTGTTTCTAGAAGAAGTTTGAACTGAAACTCTGGGATAAGCAGTTTAGGATATCACAGTTGGTTAATTTGGAGGGAAAGTAGGGTTTAAATAGCATGGATAATCAAAGTTGTGTTTTCAAATATTTCTTTCTGGATAGAATTTGATCCTTCTGGTAGTTACATGAGGATTGAGATGTCACAATGGTTATGTCTTGTTCTGATATCTTGAACTGTCTAGAGTGTTTTCTAAAATCAAATTTGAGGTGGATATTGTTTTTGAATCATGGAAATATTATGATATCCAACACTTAATTCTCATCATGTCAGAACCATACAAGTGGAATCATGTGGCACAATTAGGTTTTGTCATGTACTCAATTTGATTTGAATCAACCATTTGCACAAACTGTTTTTTTTACCTCTCATTTATCTCGTTTGGAAGGATGATGAACACTCCACTATCAAAGTGCTATTGATAACCAAGATTATATGATAAATTTGTATGAGTTGTAACCATCATACCACAGTTTTTGATTCTAACAGAGATGAACCGGGAAATGGCCAACATTATATACAGTTTATTTATGTGTTGATACTTCATCAAATGGTCTCATTGGATGGTGTTTGTTGTCCTTCACGTCCTTTTGTTTGAGAATTAATTAATAAAATAAAACAAACATGTAATTTCACTGCTATATGTAGCAAAACACATGATTATGTTACTGAATTGTGACAGTTAAACTTTTCATTGGTTATAATACAGAGTTTTCATCACTGAATGCTAACACATGGATCTAAAACTAGTGCCATATCAAAAATATTACATACCCATTGACTTCGTCTAATAAAGTATCACAAATCCAGACTATACTATACATAGGCAAACATTCATGGCAACATGAGGTATAATACTGTAATCAGTGAGAACAAACATGGTGAAAAGCTAAAATGGATATAACTGTTCTCAAAACTTGTTCGAACAATCAGTACAACCAAAGTAGGAAAAACAACAAAATCAAATGAGTTTACAAGGTGCATACACATGTATGCTTACAAAGTTACAAAGCCTCAAAACATTTTCTTCGCACGCTCTATGCCTCTATCTAGTAGAGTAAACAATGATAGGATATCTTCTACACTGCAGAACCGGCAAAACGTTATGGCAGAAGTCCAACTTTATTCATGTATAGCTATCAAAATACAAAAGTAGAGGAAAACTTATCAACTCAGTTTGCAGAAGCTGCTGTCTGCTTCTGAACAAACCCAACACCCTTCCCGATGCTTCCCTTCAGTTCTGCCTTCAAAGCTTCCAAACCTTTTGCTTCGTACTCAGTAATTCCTTGAAGATCTTTACCAATTACAGCTTCAACGCCCTTCTTACCAAGTTTAACTCTAGAAGCAAAGAAGGGCAAATCGGTCAAATCAGACTGAACATACGCACATTCATACACATCGCTATCTCCATCCAGAGCTCTAAGAGAAGACTCCACAAATCTGGCAGCAGCATAAGCCATAGAAAGAGTTGCAGAGCCAGCTCCAGCTTTCGCTTCCACAACCTCAGTCCCAGCATTCTGAATCCTCACAGTGAGCTCTTCCACTTCCTCGTCAGTGAACTTAACCGAAGGCCTTGTTTTCGAAAGCAAGGGAAGTATGGTGATTCCAGCATGTCCTCCAATGACAGGGACATCCACATCAATAAGATTCAGATTCTTCTTCTCAGCCACAAAGGTGTTGGCCCTCACGACATCAAGCGTGGTAACACCAAAAAGCTTCTTAGGGTCGTAAACGCCCTTCTGTTTAAGAACCTCTGCAGCAATTGGAACAGTGGAATTGACCGGGTTGCTGATGATCTGGATAAAGGCATCAGGGGCATTCTCGGCAACAGCTTCAACTAAGGATTTGACTATACTGGCATTGATATTGAATAAGTCATCACGGGTCATGCCTGGCTTTCTAGGAACACCGGCTGGAATGACTACAACATCGACCCCTTTCAAGCAATTGGCTAGTTCAGAAGGCCCTGTGAAATCAAAGACTTTTGAAGGAGTATTGCAGTGGCTGAGGTCAGCTGCCACTCCTTTGACGTTTGCTATATCGTAGAGGTGTAATGCAGAAACAAGGGGAGACATTTTGATTAGAAGGGCAAGGGGCTGCCCTATTCCTCCAGCTGCTCCTAGCACAGCTACTTTGAAAGAAGCTTGAGGACTGAATTGGTTTGAAACAGTTTGTTTCTTATAAGCTTTTGTTATATACGCTCCGCTGAGAACAGGTGTATTTGATTCAAGGCTTATGGATGATGCACATTTCAGACCACTGAAACTTTTCGATAGGGTTGCGGTGCTAAAGCTCATGATAGAGGGTCTTGAATTTGGTCCCGAGATGGCCTTAGGACAGTGAGAAGTGAAAGAGCCAATGGAGACGGTTGACATTGCTGAAGATGCCATTTTAGATGAGATCTGAAGCCTGCAAGAAAGGGAAAAAATATATATAGGAATGTTATACATTTGCAGAAACTGAAACATTGAAATCATGTAAAGCATGTAAGTTGAAACTTTTCCATTATACAGAATCGTTTGTCTTGCACCCTATATTGTATACCCCTGGTGTGTCAATGGAAAATTCAAGACATAACTAACTTGAGCAGATATATCATGTCTAGTGGAGTATAAGCAATGGTTTTGGGTAAAGAATAAACATAATCCAGAACAGAACTGTTTGTTTTTTCTTTATGAAAGAGAGTGGACCATTGCAGCAATTTGAATGACATACTAAAATTTGGTAACATTATTTAACAGCACAAACGGTAATGCAATGCTAAATTTTATCCAAGGATCAAGACAATAATTAACAGAACTAAATTATACCAATCTCACATAAAATAGAAGGAAATACTAAGAAGTATAATATATATGAATGAACAAAATAACCAGGATAATATAATTCTAGGATGCACCCACAGGGAAACCTAGTTCACACAATTTAATAATAACTGGAAGAAAAAAAAAAGTGTTTAAAGATACATAAATTTAAAACACTTGCAAGATGAATAGTTATTCTTCTCCAAATTTAAAATAAACAAATAATACGAGATAACTTATTTTCTTTAGTGAAAGGGGAAAAATCATAAATACTTTTTTTTAGCAAGGCTAAAAATCATAAATACTTGAATTAATAAAAGATTATTAAAACGAAAATAAGAAATAAAATAAAAGTACTAAAAATAGTTCATTGATTTATTTCTTCAGAACCTACTTAAAGTTTGAGCGAATGCTATAAAATAATAAATGTTACAAACCTACTCAGGTTTGCAAAAATCGAATGACACTCTGCTGTTGTTTTTTCCTAGTGATATTAACATCTACAATAACCATAACAGATTCTTCATCTCCCTGTGCCATAAAATAGCCAGGAAAAATTCTTTCTCGCACACATCTCCCTTTATAACTTGTGATCTTTCTGTTATTCTGTTATATATTTGTTTCTCACCCTTTACAACTTGCGATCTAGAAAACTAGGGTTTTGTTCAATTACCCAGTGGTCTTACTTTGAATGCAAATAAATAGGAGGGAGAGGGGTAATGTCACTGTTATAGGTAGATTCAAGGTAATTGATGTTTGAGGCTTTGAGATATTATTTTAATTTATGTGTAATTACAATTGATATAGATAATTCGAGGTCTGAGAGGATTCCACCAGTTTCCATCTGCATATTGGAGAATATCATTATATATAATAATATGTGCAATCTTTAGTTCAAGAATTCCAGAATCTGATGAAGGAAAATACCAAAAGGGAGTGAAGTTATTTTATTTCATAGGGGAGAGATATTTCTACTATGAATTGTTAAATTATTCAATTTAACTACTAGATGACCTTTTGAAAAAATATTATAGCTGTTGCATTTAGCAGCAATGCAACTAAAAATTTGGCAAACGATAGGGACAATTTGAAAAGGATAAGTACGTTTTCTGGCATTTTCATATGATTTAAGTAGGATTTCAATATATATCTAATAATGATAAAAGGAGAAATTTAATACCAATAGAGAAGCCTTAGTTGTGTGGAAACAGTGAGATGTGAAGGTTTTTCTAAAAATTGTTCTAAAAAGGATTCGAGTTCCGCCAAATTACATAATACAAACTTTTCAGCTTTTCAGTTACGTTGAATCAGATATGAAAATGTGACGTCTAATTGCTTTTTCCTTCAAACAAGAGAGTGTGTTTCTTCTAAGAAACAAAATATTTGAAAGTGAATTCTCATAAAGCAGGTTATATCTAATTGAGTTGACTTCATCTCGCCTAATCTGCATCCTCTGAAGTGAATCAAGAATTCTCTCATTTTCACTTTATAGAGGTGAATTGACTATATGCATGGAAGGGATCTAGATTCTTTTCTTATAAATCCCCCTTCAATCTCTTCGTTTTTTGTGCAAAAAATTTCCAGATCGAAGTGAATATTTTAGATATGTTATATTCGCTAGAATAATCATCTATGTAAGATTTGAAATGTGATTTGAATGAGAGAAGTTTCAAAAAGATTTCATTTTTTTACATAAATAATCTTCCTAATGAATAACATGTCTACAAAAATTTACTTCCATCTAGATTTATTTTACAGAAAAAACGAAGGGATTGGAGGGGAATTTATTAGAGAGATTTAGATCAAGGTTTAAAATTCTGATTTTCGGTTCCGTTTCGATCAGTTGACATTTTTACGATTCCGGTTCCGTTTTGGATATTCCGTAAATTTCATTTCGGTTCTGAGTTTCGCTCCTTTTCAATACAAAATTTTGCTCCCGTCGATATTTTTTACACAAAAAACGGAGGGATTGGAGGGGGATTTATAAGAAGGAGATTTAGATCAAGGTTTAAACTTACAGTTTTCTCATTCCGGTCATTTGACATTTTTACAATTTCAGTTCCGTTTTGGATATTCAAGAAATTCGTTTGGATTCCAATTCGGGATTTTGTTTCTTTTAGAAACATTTTCCCGCATAAGTAAATTAATGCATACTATTAAATATCTATCATGAAAACGTAACTTTTACATACATAAGGTCCAATATCTATCAAATTCATCAACCAAAGAGCTGCAGCCCAATAAATACTTTCCCTTTTAAAGGGATTATCTCCTTTCCATTCTAAAGCCAACACGAAGCCCTAATTCTATGTCCGTGTTCCAATTCCTTGGTTCATCAAACTGCCTTCTGATGCCCTATATTCAGTTCAAAATTTCAGATTAAAGAGAACTCCGCAAATTTGAAGATGTCCCTCTTTTTGGTACTCAAATCCAAAGCACGTACTTAATACAACTTTGAAATTGGTAATTTTTCTTTAATTCTGTGAATATTTCTTCACCAAATCTTTTAGCATTTCAGAGTTGTTTTGGTTATTGTACCATTTTATACAGTGAAGATTTTGTTCCTTTATCAATTTGATCTGAAATCAGAATTTTTAGGTAATTTTGTCCGTCGCCGTCGAAACTGAACTGGGATGGTGGAATTCCAAATCACATGATTTAAGGTTCGCTTTAGTTACTTCATTGGTTAAATTTGGTTTTATTTTCACATTTATTTAATTCTTCGGTCAATTTTGATTTTTGGTATTTTAAAAAATCAATCCAACCCAAATATAATACTTACATTATAGTAAAAGAACATAATTATCAATATCAATATTATTATTTATATTACTATCCTAACAATTATTTCTCTTTCAATTCATGTTAGAGGTTTTAGAGAGAACAAATTTGTTTCTAAAGATTATAGCATCATTACACCTTTAGATAAATTTGGACTCAATGAATTGTTTAAACATCATATTATATTAACAAATACACAATCTAGCACGTTTAGAGACCAACTAATTGTCGAGGACCACTAACTCAACTGGTTACTGGTATGGAGCTCTAAACATATATTCTAGAGGCCATGGGTTCGAACCGTCCAAGACATCAGAATATCAACTACACAATCTAACACGTTTAAAGACCAACTAATTGTCGAGGACCACTAGCTCAACTGGTTAGTGGTTACTAGTATGGAGCTCTAAACATATATTCTAGAGGTCATGGGTTCGAACAGCCCAAGGCATCAGAATGAGTGTTCTGCTTGAATAAAGTTTCACTCTTACAATATAAAAAAATCATAAAAAAGACCAACCAATTAAACCAACCAAGCCTAACTAATCATTTTGGTTCATTTTCTTTCGATTTGAAAAAGATCGGTTCGGTTTGGTTTTTGTTTTTTGAATGATTATTTTGATTTTAATCTTTTCGGCAATTCCAAATTTAACCATCCATTTGCACACGCCTAACAAGAATCATCATTAAATTAATTATATGAAACTAAAGTTGAAAAATATAGGGAAAAAACATGTAGAGATACGAGGAATACAATAGACCAAACTACCTAAAATACAAAAGGGGAAAGTAAGGTTTACGCAAATCAAAGGAATAGAATTTAAGAGAAGCACTCGTAGCTAAAAATAAATAAATAACAAAAAAAACTTACTAATGAATAAATATGAAGAGAAATAATGCATATGTAACAAGAGATCGCTATGGTCGATCGTTCATCATTTGCAACATTAGAATGTGAAAGGTTTAATTTGTCAAATAGTCAAACTATCAACGGATACTTTCGGATGTAGATATCGAACTTTTATTTATTCGCTGACTACTAATAGATTCAAAAAATAGACAGACAAACATGACTAAAGGTAGAACCGTTTCAATGTCAATTCTTTATTAAAAAATAAATAAAAACAAGTGAAATGCATAATAAAATGATAATACAATAATGTCTTAACAATATATTTTGTCTTAAACGTGATAAAACAATACGAACGTTAACCATCTATTTTACAATAATACACATTATATACTTTATTATTTTAATAAAAACCGAATGAATATATATATTTCTAATGCCGATATCATCGTATCGATATAAACATCTGTTTCTTCAAATATCAGATATTGGATCACTTTTTGGATATGGATGCGAACAGATTTTTGGATTTTCTAGTGTTCGCTGGCAACCCTACAAATATTTACATTTTTATCATATTACATACCTTAGAATAAGAACCGGTATTCTGTGTTTTTTGGACAAAATAAGTAAGAATTGGACAGAAATATTGAAACATTCCAGGTGATATTTCACCACAGGTGTTATAACCAAAATTTCAAGACTACACACTCAACGTTTGATATTTGATACTTTTGCCAAAATTTTCTGAAATTAACCATACAGTTAACAACATATAATCATGTACAGAAAATCATAATAGAAGCAAAATAAACCAGTGATTGTAAAAATCGCGAGAACGTACGTTCCACAGCGCGATTTGGTAGGAATCGCAGCGTTCGCGATCCAAGAATTAAATTGGATCGCAACCCGTGTAAAATGTGCGATTCTATTTCAGAACGAAAATATTGGAGTCCAATACTGAATCGCGATTTCAATTTAAACATCGAACTGAAACAAAATCAAAAGAGATTAAGTTCGGCATCGCGATCTCGATTCAGTAAAAAAAAAAAAGGAAAGGCGGAATAGGAAGAAGCAGCAGCAGCAAACCTGAAATTTAAGAAACCCTAAGCTTCGGGGAGGAAGATGATTGTAAGTATTAAGATTGGGTCATTCCACGTTTTCAAAGTCTTATGACGGAAAGTACTAAAATAAAAACAAGTTAACACCGACATAGTTTGCATCGCTATATATGGGAACGACGTGATTTGGAAACAAAAGGAAACAGCACACAAAATTTGACTAGTTTTGAATAATAAAAGTGTGGCGATACTCATTTTCCTCTTTCTAATATCATTGCTAAAAAATACTAGTATAACCGTACAACGGTGGAGAAACCGACCGTTCAATTATTAGTTTTGAAAGAAATACATTTATTATAATCTCATTAATTTGAGTAAGCATGCAGTAATGGTATATTTAACAAAAAATATATATTTACATTATTAGAATCCAAATTTGTTTTTTAGAAAATATACTTTTTGAAAGCACATTTTCCCTAGATACCATTGTTTGCAAGCATAAGTCTCAACTACTTTATATTTATGTGTACATATATCAAGGAATGCACTATCTACAAGTATGCCTATTATCAACTATCTATCAATATCTTTAATTAGTAATTTAGCATCCTTAATTTTGTATTCACTACCGGATCAACCTAGTTGGTTATTCTGTCCTTCCCCAAAGTACCGTTATGGATTCATTACAATGTGATAATGGATTAGCAATGCAAACATGCACTTTAACAGCTCAAAAATAGCATTCTTGAATTGCATATTCGGTACAAAAATGCCTTTTCTTTTCAAAGTGTCAATCTAATCCTAGATGACAAAATCAAAATACAAAATCATTACTAGCAAAAATTAATAATCCAAGTCAAAACTAAAATTCAAATTCTTCCAACTAAGTGCAGCGCTGAGTATCATTTTGATGTAACATTGTATCTTTCAACGTAATATCATGCATCTTTTAACATAATATCGTGCATCTTCCAACCAAAATTAACAACACTGTAGATAGGTCATGCATACAAGCTACAATAATACGATTAAAATTACATAAATGAATATTATTTTAATGTAATATTGTGTATCTTTTAATGGTGTAAAAAATATATCATTTCTGTAGCGTATATACATAGTGATAACCAGAAAGCAATAGCATCCAAATTGTGATAACCAGAAACAGATGAAACAATCACTGATAAATATTTGAACAATATTTTTTGGCATTGGTGTTATATTGCCAGGAGAATATAGTAATTAACAGCAATGATCCCAATGATCAACCTTTTACGCCACAACAGTTGCTGAGAAAGAAAGCAAGTGCCCTATTGGTTCCAACATTCAAGAAATATTGAACCATAACGTGTACCATAAATTGTTTCGAATAAAACGGCAAGGTTATTCTTGATCATGGAAGCTTAAATATTTGGAACAAAGCAGCAAGCTTATTGTTAAATATTCTTGTTTCCTATGATTCTGCTCTCTCCATCATCTGTAGGTAGCAAAGCAACATGTTATGAATAGATATTTCTATTGTGATGTATACCTACTATACCTGAATCAAAATAACAAATGGAAGCGAAATCTTTAATGCAAGAAAAAAATCTGGGTAGGAAAAGTTATATAAGAACTGAACTAAAAATCTCAAGTAAAGAAGGCTTTGAATCAGTTGGCTGGAGTAAATTTGACTCTTTTTCTTATCTCCAACACATTCCTCTGACGTTTCAATATATAAATATCATATTAAATATGATTCCATTTCCAGACGCTGTTTAATATCTGAAATGAAAAAAAAAATATAATTCATAAATTCCATAAAAAGATAGGAGAAGAAACCTTCTATCGGTAAGACATTTAGTTGAAGGTGAGGAAACTTGTATTTATCACTAAACATGAAGCATCATCTTGCATCATCATATTGACGTCGAAATGACATAAAAATGATGATACGGGACAAAAATTAAAATAAGCTTGATGCTGATACTCATCTTCACAACATGCGATAGAATAGGAAAGCCCATAAAAATTAATCAACGGTCGTATGATAATTCTATTAAAAAAATTGCAACTGTACCAATTATAACTGGTAACTGAATGTTTGATAATCCCTGTAACCATTAACGAGTATAATATTAGAGTTTAGGCTGCCCGCAACTATCTACATCTGCAATTAAGGATAAACAAGCGAGACAACAACCAGATGAATATTCATGATTAATAAAAAAAGCTTTCTAGGCCTCTATAAACTTGAATAAGCTTCTAACATGAAATATGCTTTATGTTTTCAATAACCAGTCATCATGAAATATACATCCAGTAAGGTATAATTAGTAAAAAGTGGTAACAGGAAGTGCATATTATTGTCATTAAGTTGGCCTATTTTTTCTCTTAAAAAACATATATTCTACTTGAACATCTAAGGTACATCAGACGTACTAAAATCTAACTGAAATACCTTACTGAGACACTTCTTTATATTTTACCTTAAAATCAAATATGAAGTAAATCAACACAAGAGAAAAAAAATTGCACACATACTTCAAGAAAATTAGCCCACACACATATATATACATGCATACACACACGCAAATGTGTGTGTACACACACACGCACGTGTGTGTACACGCACACATATACATCTGTGTGTGTGAGTGTATACCTATGTATGTGTGTGTCTATATGTATATGTATATATAAACATGTGGTTGATGGCAGGAGCTATAAAATGATGCTAAATAAAGGAGGCTAGTGATCCTAGCCCATATATTCATGTTTCTCTCTTTCTATTGATGCATTTAAATATTGTAGCATATATGTGATATATATGCTTGATAGGCATGTAACAGGTTGAGAACGAACAACTATGCATGAGCCAGTGCAATTTTTTGGGTTTATCCATCATCGACATCCATAATATAAATAATGAAAAGAAAAGAAAAAAAACTAACTCAAATACCAAATTAGCCACAGCTGGAAATTTTCAAAAATAATTAAACTGGCGCGGCTCATATGTAATAATAAAGCAACATACAGCATAAATGATGAAAAAACACCTGGGTATGGTAGCTTCACTAAAATTAGTGGTAGAGAATTATCCTGTAAACACCACAAAGCATATTTGAGTCGAAGTCAAAGAGATATAAACCAAATATTTTTTACCCTCTAGTCTACAAAATGAAGATATACAAGCAATAACTGTTTTCAAACCTACTGCTAGCTGTACATTTACAGAAATATAAGAAAGGTTCCATCTGAATGAATGAAAATGGTGTTTGAATTATTGGGACATGGCTTACTACTTAAATTCACTAAAATTAACATTTAGGATATCTAAAGTAATTTTATGCCTTTAAAGTTTTAAATCTAACAGTAAATAAATTTTCAGTTATGTACATGTGTCTGGTCATTTTATTCTCTATCTCCAATTTTATTCACATAATAAATAATCTTTTTCATCTTACAATTCATCGAACCAATTGCTTTAAATTATGGAATGATCCATTATGGTGGAACTTATCGTGATCTACTTAAAAAATCAAACTATTCTGAAATAGTTTGAATATGCAATTAAATAATTCATTATTCAAAACATATATAACTAAATAAATGATAATAGCTCATTATTAATTGCTGCCTATTGTACAGGTTAAAACAATAGTTTGTTTAGCAACAATGTAGATTGGCAATAATTTCTGTTTTGAACGGGCAAATGGATTTTGATTTGTAATGGTTTTGCTTTTACCTACCTAGTTCTACAACAAGAAGAAAATGTTTCAATCAACTATTTTCACTAATTTGACACGAACTACAGCAGCGGTGGCGGCAGCAATAGTTTACTGTTGCCAAATTTTACTGTAATCCATTGTACATTTTAAAGATGATAAATCACCAGGGCCAGATGGTTTTTCATCAACATTTTTCAATACCCATTGGACTCATATCAAATTTGAGCTTACTCTTGCTGTAAATTATGTTTATACACATGCTGATATAGTGTCCAAGACATTTCTAAGGTACTTTACAATAGAATTAAAGGTTTTCTTCCCTATTGTATTTCTGATGTTCAATGTGCATTTATACCTGGAAGGAACATAGCTGATAACATATTGCTAGCACATGAGAACATCAGAAGCTTCAATAAAAGGGGCACTAATTTTTTTTATATTAAAGTGGATCTCTAGAAATCCTATGACAAGTTGAACGGGAATTCCATATGTCACATGCTACAACAAAATGAACTTCCCAGAATAAACAATCAACCATATAAGGTCATGCATCTCTACAACAACATTTCTTGTCCTGATAAATGGAGTTCTACAAGGGATGATTGCATCAAACAGAGGTATCAAGTAGGGTGATCCACTGTCTCTATATCTCTTCTGCATAGCAATGAGTACCTGACACTCAATGTTGAAGCAGCCAATAGGATAAGAGCAATTACACCTGTCAATAACATACATCCTATCATTTCTAATCTACTATATGCTGATGATATCATGATTTTTGCAACAGTAGACACTAAGAGTGCATCCACTCTTAAGAGAATCATAGACTATTTAAGTAACATGGCAGACCTAACCTTAAATCAATTGAAGACCAAAGTCTACTTTAGTTCTAGCTATACCAATAAAGAAGATATTTTGAGCTTTCTCCAACTACAGGAAGCATCCCTTCCTATTAAATACTTAGGGGAGCCTATATCAACTAACTACTTACACTATGCTAAATGCACTTCTCTATTTCAAAAAATAATAGGGAAACTTGATAACTGGGACAACAATATGCTCTTAATGGAAAGCAAGGCTGAATTGATTCACACAGTCATCACACCTATGGTGCTATATTGGCTACTAGTCTACCATACGCCTACTGCTACTCTTATTAAAATTGATGACTTATGTGCTGATTTTTTTTGGAGTGGGAGACATCATAAAATAGCATGGAGTAAGTTGTGTAGACCTAATCTAGAAGGAGGCACGGGCATTAAAAGTTTTAAAGAGCTAAGAATTGTGGCATGTTTAAAGCTAGTGTGGCAATTGCAAAGGACAACATGTAGTCTAGATGGGTGAATAATAAATACTGTAACAAAACAAACTTTTGGCAATTATAGTTTGATAACAACATGTCCTGCACTATAAAGATATGCTGAGGCATGAAGTGATAGCTTAAAATATTAAACAAGGGTGATTGTTGATGATGGAACCACATTTTTATGGATTGAACCATGGCTCAATCACAAGTCACTAATTGACATCTTAGGTTAGGATAGGTATTATTTAGCATCATCTAAACATGCTGCAGTATCAAGTATATTACAAAACAATCAGTGGGACTCATCTAGATTTTTTGAAACAGGAGAGCTTTCAAATTTAATATCACAAGTGCACATTGATACTAATGGCATATCAGACTACTGGCAATGGTGTAGGGAGACACAATTATCTTTCAGTAAAACTTAGCAGACTACCATACAGCAATATGATAAATTATATTGGTGTCCTATAATTTGGAACTCTATAAACAGCAGGAAGATTTCCTACTGTGCATATAGGGTCCTATTATGACGTATTAGCACTACTGATCATTTAAGAGAATAAGGAATAAAATGTGATGGTATATCTGTCATATGCAAGGAACTACTGGAAAGCATAAACTATTTATTTTTCAACTACAACTACATAAGATACTTGTGGGTGCTTATGAAGCTAAAATTAAACATCACAACTAATGATATCGTCTTGGATCTTGACAATAAAGTCCAAATGATCAGAGATTGCTTTAGGAAATAGGATTAAATCAGCCAACCCATCTCCAGCTATCTCATTACGATATCTATCATATCTGGATTACAGTAAACTATTGTATATGTTCTCTTTTTTCAAGCATCTATTTTTTTACCTCGCTCATCCCTCACAAATTCATTTCAATAGAAATCATTATTTTACCTGGCACTGCCACAGATGCATATTCTATACATTTAAAACAAAGTGACGTGAGAATCTTTGCTAGTGCATCTATAATTCAAAACGATATTCTATACAGTTAAATACATACGCTAAAATTATTACGCCAACCCTAATTTTTTTTAGGCTATATATGAGGGATTCTAGTATGCTAGCCTTATCTATTTCTTTCTAAAAGAGTAGAGACGCTGCTAGCACCACATATTTTCAGTTCTTACAAAATCAAATAATAACATCGGTATTTCACGAACCAAAAAGAACAGAAAAACCAACTTACTTGGAAAGGCCAGACATGTGGATGCTGCACAGTAAGGAAAATCTCTCTAATTTTTGCTAGACCCTTTTCATACTCCTAGAAACCTTGGAAAAAAATTGATAAAAATCAATGAACTAAATAAGGAAAATCGCCCAATAATAAAAAATAACAGAAATTTACCTTAAGATCCAAGGGATCGCCACGCTTAAAATAAACTTTGACAAGTACGAAGCCTTCATCGTGCTTGCATAAAATTGATTTAAAGAATCGGCCGTGACCCAATACTTCTTTAAATACGAGATTATACGAAGAGGGCAAATCATGGAGATGGTACTCTGATGCTGAAGCTTGAGTTGTTCTAGTTATCTTGTTGCCCATTGATTTGATAAAAGATATTTGAATGAATACTTGAAAATAGTAGTTTATTCATGCCGAACACCCAGGGGAGACTCGAGAGGAGGAGCGTGGTCGAACAATCTCTGGCGGGGGGTAAAAGTCGAAGTGGATGCTGGACTAGGGTTTCATTTTGCTTTAAGGAGAAATTGTTGGAGATTTCAGATAAGAACAGAAAAAATGGAAGGAGAATAGGACTAGAGGATAAGATTTGAGGGAGAAGTAGACGGAAAAAAGAACGAAACATGGGCAAAGTTTTTTTGGCTTCAGGAAAATTGATTTTGCCTAGTAGAAGTAGGCAAACCTCCCTACGGTCGGTTTGACTATAAAATCTTACACTATACTCTTTCTAATACCGGACCTTTTAAAAGGCTATTAAAAGCATCATTTTCGACTGTTTTTTGCACGTCGAACAACCGTCGACCAACATTATTTTCTACAGCGATCAACCACCGAACAATAGTAGTTCGGTGGTTGGTGACAGTGGAAAACGGTGTTGATCGGTAGTTGTTCGCCGTACAAAACGACTTTATGCGGTGGTTGATTTCCATGTAAAATGACTTTGCTATTACGACACACACAAATTTTATTGTATTTATTATTTTTTTTCTATGGTATTAGGAAGATGAAATCTGTGTGCCTTTAGCAACACACTAATAAAAACATGTTGGTACCGATGTGATAAGGTCGGTATCGACATAATTTTGGATCTTGATTTGGCTACTTTGCAGGTTTGGGAATCAAGCTAAGAAGAAAAATTAAAGTTTTGACACACAAAACACATCGGTACCGACATGTTTGGTTGTCTTAGAAAATGTGCGCGACGACCTATTGTTCATGCTGGAAGTTCGGATCTAAATGAAATGACCCGTTGAAACCGGAAATGGAAAAATTCGTGTTGAATCTCGTCCATCAGTCTATCTTCAAGTAGAAAGATGATCAATCTTCTTCATCTTCTATTTCATAAGACTTTGAGAAAACGTGTAATGATCCGGAATTTCGGACATTTCGTATTTAAATATTTAAATTATTTAAATATTTGAATCTTGGATTAAATATGACTAAAGTGATTTAATAACCTTGTTAACCCCTTTTAAATCATAAATAATGGTGGTAAACTTGTTTTGGAAAAATGTTTACAAAAATAAATAGTTTTAAGAAATATCGGTAATGTGACTGAAAATTGTTTTATCGATAAACAGCTTTTTACTCGTCAGAAGTTGTTCAAACTTTTTTACATGCACTTATTTGCTTAGGAAATCAATAATATGAAATAAAAATATTCTACCATTTATGGAAATAAAATATTGTGATGATGTCATGGATAATGTCATGGGAAGATATTTTGTGTATAAGGGCAAAAAGGTAATTTGCTAAGAGATATTTTCATGTAAATTAAAAAAGCATGCAAGGCACATGGGGGATCTTTGGACAGCAAGAGGAGGGGTTTAGGCTTGGGTATTCATTCATTAATTCATAAAAGCTTGATAATAACAAAAGAATAAAGTGGTGGAAGTGAATTAGCACCAATCCATTTTGTTCTTCACTAAACTTTTTCCAACTAATTCAAATCTTCTCCAAACTTTCACCAACACCTTAGAAAGCTTAGATTTAAAGTCAAAAGAGGAAGAAGCAAAGATGAGATGGGGTCTCCTTGTGAGGCCGTCAGCATGGATGGTGACGGGGAAGCTTGGCTTGGCTTAGATGTGCTAATGGTTAGATCTTTATGTGTTTGAAGATGGTAGGAAGTGGTTCTTGGTTCGTGGATGCTTTTGCATTGTTTTGGCATGGATTTTGTGAGTTTATTCACCATGGAATGATTACATATTGTGTTATATATGTTGTGTGCTTGCAATATAAAGTTAAAGTGACATTAACTAATTAAAGTTTTAAACTTTGGAACCGTCTTGTTTTCGAAAGCAAATGACAACTTTATATTATATAACATCACTTTATTATTTTCTATAACATGTGGCATGGCCTAGACTTTGTGTTTACATGTTTGGTTGGCTTGTGTGTTGAATTGAAGTATGTTTGAAAGTGTTTGAAGCAAAACTAGTCACTATAAGTGCACTTCAATATCCCTTAAATTTTAACCTATGTAAATTGAAGTTTATGAACTTAACTTGGGGTAATTTGATTTGGTTATTCTCTGCATACATTTTGGTGTCTGGGACAGTAAAGAAATGGTTTGGAAAGTTATAGAAATTGTGAAAGTTAGAGGTTAAAAGGTCGCTACGGATGCACTTTGAAAATGCTTTGTGTTCGGTGATTTTCAAAGTCAACTTTAAGAGACATTGTAGAGTTTTTTTGCATTTTTAATAAGTACTATAAGTGTGCTTATTACTGGAAAAATATGGAAGTTTAAATCATTCATTAATTTGTAAAACAAAGTTGCAAAATGTTATAGCAAGAAGAAGGTTGCTATATAAGCACTTAGAAATGTTCTGTTTTTGAGAATTTTTGTAATTAAATGGAAAGACATCCTTAGTGGTTTCTTTTCATATTTAATAAGTATTACATGTGCACTTATTACGGAAAAAAATTGGAATTTAAAAGGTTTTTGAACTGGTCAAACAAAATTGCTAAAGTTGGAGTAAAAATATCGCTAAACGAACATTTTAGTAAATGCCTTGTTTTTGGGAATTTTTCTAATTAATTCAAAGATATCCTTAGGGGTTTCTTTGCATGGTTTTTAAGTACCCTAAGGATAGTACTTACTATAAAAATTTCAAGTCTTAAATCATTTATTAAAGCGGTTAAAACTGGTCGCAACGATTATGCTTTTCTATGTTATTCTTTATCTAAGACTTTTAATAGCATTTATAAATGTTGTAGTAAGCCGTTTATGGTTTTAAGTATTTAAACATGATATTTAAATTTGGTATTTTTCCCTAATCTTTTTAGGGATGTTTTCTAATACATTTTGTAGTATTTTAAAGTTGGTATGAAGTTTAAATATATTTTAATATTTATTTATGAATTTTGGAAGTAAATAGGTTTTATAATATAAGTCATGTTTTTATTTATTTTCATCAAATTATAAATTAGTTAATTTCAGACAATATTTTACATAGATATTTAAAACCTATTTATAAGTATTTTTAAAGTATTTATACATACATATATATAAGTTCCAAAAAAGTAATTAACTATGCTTAACACTAAAAGACGACGAAGTAGACTAATCTATTTGTGAGAGTTAAGATTGGCGTTCGAGCGGGGATAGAAGCAATTGAGCTCTTACCTACCAGCTTCGCTATTGAATGAGGAATAGTTAAGTTCGAATATGAGTTAATCGTGTTGTTTGTTTAATCGTTTATGAAAGTCATTAATATTATACTTAACACTAAAAGCTGACGAGGTAGACTTATTTATCTGTGAGATTCAAGGATGAAGTGTCTAGGCAATGCTTTGATATGCAACCAATGTTAACTTACCTGGCTTTACTCTTAACCGATGGATAACATAAGCTGGAATGTCGGAAACGTGTTAAGTATACGAACCTTGGTTTCTATAAGCGATCGTTTCTAATTAGATCATCGATTATCGAACTTAACCAAATATTAACTTAGATCTATAAAAGAATGGTTTTAAAGATAATATAAGCATGGAATGGTTTTGGGTTTGCTCTGACAATTTGTTAATAACATTCGTCTTTAACCCTTTTTGATTATACTTATGAATGTAAATAGATCTTTAAAAGAATATTTTAAAGATAAGCACAAGTGAAATGGTTTTGGGTTAGTAGTGATAATGTTTAAGTATCATTAGTCTTAAACCTTTTTGAGTGGATTTGTGAAAGTACTTAGATCCTTAAAATGGATATTTTGAAGGAAATTATAAGTATGGAATCTTTTGGAAAAAGATAGAAAAAGTAAAGGTTTAAGGTAAGAAATCTTGTTAATGGTTTGTGAATATAATTATACCATTTGAGATAAGTATTTGAATACATTTTGAATTATTTAAAGAGTACAAATGAATAGTAGAAATTAATAAATGGAGTTTTATTAGATAAAAGAAGTTTTTACTAAAAGAGGTTTTAATTAATAAAAATGATTAATTAATTAAAAAGGGGATTAGAAGTTGCTTATGTGACTTAATCATGCTCTGTGTGACTTGACCGTGTTTATGTGTTTATTTGTTTATGGAAAGTATTTAGTCATATACTTAGCACTAAAATCCGATGAAGTAGGCTCGTCTATATGTGAGAGTCAAGACTGATGTTCAAGTAGGGTTTAGTTGCAATAGTGCTCTAATCTACCGGCTTCAACCTTGACCGATGGATAGTATGAAACGAAAAGGTCGGAAACATGATAAGTATACAAGACTTGGTTTCCATATATGATCGTCTATTTTGAACTTGATAGTCGATTTGTCGGCTATCGAACTTGACTATAAATTCATCGAATTAGTTAAAGAGACCAGGATCGGTAAGTATTTTACTTATCGAAAACCACTTCAAAACTGATATATGGGTTCTATGCTTCAAAAGCGGTTGTGAAGTAGAATGCTATAGAGTTGAACTGTCAACCTTGAGGTTAAGCCCAAGGGAGAGGTCAACGTTAGCATTCGTCAGTGGACTTATGCTTGAATGTATGTGTAGATTCGAGATCTGTTCGAGATGCTCTAATTCATGCAGGGATTCGTGGTCTGTTTGAGATGTTGGAATCCATTTGGGGATTCGTGTTCTGTTTGAGTGGTTAAGACTCTTGTGAAAGAGGTCGAGTATGACCTCGACATTTGAAATAGCTAAAGACAGAGTAGGATCCACAATCTCGGGTTTAGTTGACTGATCAATGTCAGCATCACATCTATTTGTCTGATTTATATTATACACCCTAGACATTATCTATAATATCACCTTATGTACTTATTAAATGATGGTTCTTTTGAGGGAATGACCATTATGTTCCATGCGGTCTCAAACGCACCGTTATATGCTAGCTACATATTTCTTGATTTTCTCATATCATACTTATGTTTGACGTGTGGTTTTTGTTTTCCCTAAATTCCTCATGTGCTCTTTTAGGTAGTTTAAGAAAGACAGGTTTTCGTTGATGTTTATTGGAGCTCAAAGAGATGAGTTGGATGTATCACCTGCCGCGGTATTCGTATTTTTGTTGCATTACTATTATGTATGTATCAGTAATTCTGCAGTCAAGTTGTTATAACTGTCTAAGCTGGTGATAGTATTTAAAATTATAACTGTGAAATGCTATGTATCTTAGAGTGACAGTTTGTACTGTCTTTTGATATTATATGTTATTGTTCCATTGTTTGAGATTCTGATATTGTGTTCCTTCTTTCTTGTTATGTTTCATTTTCTTTTTATTTTACCCTAACAATATGTCTTTTCGGCACTTGGATGCTCGGCACAAGAATAACGTGGATGTATTAGTATCGACATTTGGGGATCGAAAAGGTGGATCATTACATCTGGTATTAGAGCCGAAGGTTAAGCAAGAACCTTGGCTTTGGTTGGGTATGACTCATTAAGAGATAGGGTAATGGAATGCCCTAGCATTAGTTGAGTGTATTGTACATATGGGAGCGTATGTGTACTTGTTATAAACGTATGCCTTAAAAGTAATTCGAACTACGAAAATTAAAGATCTTATATAAGATAACTTATATAAGTGTAAGTTGATAGTGCTGTTTAATTAATATAAGGATTAATAATGTTCATTCATTACCCCTCATTGATTAGTTTATCCATGCTCAACCAGTTTATGAGCATTATTATCATTTGTTGATTTATTAGTTATGCTCGGCCAATTTGTGAATATTAATTATTGTTTGTTGATTTGTGCTCGGCCAGTTTATGAGTAGTTTTACCTTCTATTGCATGGGTTGGGTAGAAAGTAATTGGGGGGTACATTGAAACGAACACGTTATGAATTGAGTCTCAGAGTTTAACTATAAGGTGTTTGGTGGTAATGTTGGGTTAAACGTTAACTTTAATAAAAGATGTTTACTATAATCTAAAGCAAAGATAAGGTATTTTGTAAGTAAACATTTGTGAAAAGATTTTATATAAGTATGGTTTATAAAATATGATTTATAAACGAAGAGGATTTAAACTGATATTTTGAGAACTTAAATCCCGGTGTCTTTGAATATGGTATTTGCATCATATTTGATTTCATTGGATTCGCCCAGATCACCTGGATCGTTTTTTCCACCCACCAGCACCAACTCATTCAGGGGCTATTTCACTCTACCACAGGTCGAAAAAGGGTTTGACTCCATGAAGGAAGACACAGGATATGACACTTCGAAACTCTACCTTCTTAAAATGGTAAAAAATGATTTTTGAATACCAGTTCTGACCCTTGACTATGGGACTACCTGTCAACTCGTCCTAGGTATGGTAGTTTTCATTTGTTAAAATGAAATGGAATTCGTTAATTTTGGACAGTCGGAAACTTCCAAATCATTATAGAACTTGGAGTTAGGTGTTTTTGAAAATATAAAGTTGAGTTTATATAACACTTTAATTAGAAAAGTGGTATGTTAAAACAAGTTTAAATGGTTCAACATACTTGTTAAGTAAAATGAATTTGATGTTTTGTATATACTCTTAGGATGTAGTGGTGTATTATACGAGTATGACCTTAAGTTATAAAATGTTTATAAACTTGAAGTAATGTTTTCATGAAATGGTTCATAAATGGTTTTAGTATTGAATTAGATATACTATTTGTAAAAGGATGTGATATAAAGCAATTGGTGTAGTTAGAAACCAATAGGATAAAGTACATAAGTTGTACGTAGATCATTTTATTTGCTTGAAAGTTCTTGATCTAGGATTCGAGTACATGATTTCGAGATGTTTTACACCGGTCCGAACAAGGACTTTTCACTTGATCCTTGATGGCGAACACTTGATATGAATTCTTGATATGATCCTGGGGTTTTCTATCATAGTATATGACTATGTAAGAAGAACTAAAATTTATAATCAAGGAACCTGATCGAAGTCCGCACTAGAGAGGTTAGGTGGACTATACTAGTTTGGAAGTGGAAATTTATGTGATCGAGCAAGAAATCAGATCAGATATTGTGTATGGATGATCCATGTACATCATATAGGCTTTAGTGTATGCATACTATGTTTTGTTGGCTTAAGGAGAGTTTAGGCAACGACTCTTCGATTTGTTATGAAGTAGCATGAATATTTGACTAAGTAATAACCTGAGGTTTTTTGCATGAGGTATGCTTAGCAGATTGTTTATCGTCTTGTGCGACAAGAGGATTTTTGAACTTGGGAAAACCGTGAGCTTTATTTGCTAGTAATTTTGAATACTATTAAGTATTTCTATTGTTTCTTTTATTGCTTGTGTCAGAATTTCGAGGATGAAGTATTCTAAGTGGGGGAGAATGTAATGACCCAGAATTCCGGACACTTCGTATTTAAATATCAAAATTATCTAAATATTTGAATCTTGGATTAAATATGACTAGAGTGATTTAATAACCTTGTTAACTCCCTTTTAAATCATAACTAATGATGGTAAACTTTTTTTATAAAAATGTTTATAAAAATAAATAATTTGAAGAAATATCGATAATGAGACCGAAAGTCATTTAACCGATAAACAGCCTTTTACTCATCAGAGGTTTGTTCAAACTATTTTAGGTACACTTATTTGCTTAGGAAATCAATAATATAAAATAAAAATATTTCACCATTTATGGAAATAAAATATTGTGATGATGTCATGGGTGATGTCATGTGAAGATAATTTGTGTGTAAGGGTAAAAGCATAATTTGCTAAGAGATATTTTCATGTAAAGTAAAAAGCATGCAAGGCATATGGGGGATCTTTAGATAGAAAAAGGAGGGGTTTGGTCTAGGTATTCATTCATTAATTCATAAAAGTTGAAAATAACAAAAGAATAAAAATGGTGGAAGTGGATTGGCACGAATCCACTTTGTTCTTCATTAATCTTTCTCTAATTAATTCAAATCTTCTCCAAACCCCACCAAACTTTCACCAACGCCTTAGGAAAGCTTAGATCTAAAGTCAAAAGTGGAAGAAGCAACAAGGAGATGGGGTTTCCTTGTGAGGCCGTGAACATGGATGGTGAGGGGGAGGCTTGGCTTGGCTTAGATGTGCTAAAGGTTGGATCTTTATGTGTTTGAAGATGGTAGGAAGTGGTTCTTGGAAACTTTTTCATTGTTTTGGCATGGATTTTGTGAGTTTATTCACCATGTAATGATTACATATTGTGTTATATATGTTGTGTTCTTGTAATATAAAGTTAAAAGTAACATTAACTAATTAAAGTTTTAAACTTTGGACCCCTCTTGCTTTTGAAAGCAAATAACAACTTTATATTCTATAACATCACTTCTATTACCTTCTTTAACATGTGGCATGGTCTAGAGTTTGTGTTTGCATGTTTTGTTGGCTTGTATGTTGAATTGAAGTATGTTTGAAGAAAGAATAGTCGTTATAAGTGTACTTCGGTATCACTTAACCTTAAATTGTGTAAATTGAAGATTTATGAACTTAACTTGGAATAATTTTATTTGGTTGTTCTTTAAACATATTTTATTATATGGAACAACAAATAAATGGTTTGGAAAGTTATAGAAATTGTGAAACCAAATTGTGAAAGTCAGAAGCAAAAAGGTGTTATGGATGCACTTTGAAAATGCATTGTGTTCGGCGATTTTCAAAGTCAACTTTGAGAGACATCATAGTAGCTTCTTTGAATTTTTAATAAGTAATATGAGTGTACCTATTACTAGAAAAAATATGGAAGTTTAAATAATTCATTAACTTGTGAAACAAAGTTGCAAAATGTTATACCGAGAAGAAGGTCGCTATATGAGCACTTTGAAACGTCTTGTTTTTGGAATTTTTGTAATTAAATGGAAAGACATCCTTGATGGTTTCTTTGCATATTTAATAAGATTATACGTGTACTTATTTCTGTAAAAAAAAATTGGAGTTTAAAAGGTTTTTGAATTGGTCAAACAAAATGGCTAGAGTTGGAGTAAAAATGTCGTTAAACGAACATTTTAGTAAATACCTTGTTTTCAGGAATTTTTCTAATTAATTCGAAAGATATCTTTAGGGGTTTTTTTACATGATTTTTAAGTACCCAAATGGTAGTAACTTACTACAAAAATTAAAGTCTTAAATCATTTACTAATGTGGTTAAAATTGGTCGCAAAGATTGTGCTTTTCTATGTTATTCTTTATCAAAGACTTTTAACAACATTTATAAATGCAGTAGTAAGTCGCTTATGGTTTTAAATGTTTAAAAATGATATTTAATATGGTATTTTTCCCTGATCTTTTAGGGATGTTTTCTAACATATTTTTCAGTGTTTTAAAGTTGGTTTGAAGTTTAAATATATTTTTAATATTTATGAATTTTGGAAGTAAAGAGGTTTTATAATAAAAGTCAGGTTTTTATTTATTTTCATCAAATTATAAATTAGTTGTTTTCAGGTAGTATTTCATATAGATATTTAAAACCTATTTATAAGTATTTTTAAAGTATTTATATATGTAAGTTTTGAAAAAGTAATTTACTATGTTTAACACTAAAAGCCGACGAATTTGACTTATCTAATTTGTGAGAGTTAAGATTGATGTTCGAGTATGGATAGAAGCAACTGATGTTAATTAGCAAAAGTAAGGATCTAAAGGCTAATTTAAAACTAGAGGAGGAGTGAATAGTGTTTAATAACTTTTATGAATCCTTTTGAATTCTTTTAAGATTATAGTTCAATCAATGCAAATTAACAATCACAAATGCAAACACATATAGATATAAATGTAGTAAAAGTAAAAAGTAAAGAGTTGGAGAGATCATACCGGAATTTTTATACCGGTTCGGAGTTATCCTATATCCAGTCCCGTATGATTTATTGTACAGATTTCTTTTCAAATATCAAAGTTTATACAATCTTGATTTCAAGGCTACGAGACACACCCTTTAGATTTTTCGAGCTTTGGGTACACTCACTGGATTCGGATGGGACACCGGCACTCCCACCCGGATTCAAATGGGACACCAAGCACACTCACTTGATTCAGACGGGACACAAGCACACCTACCTGGATTTTAGGGACATGAAGCACATCTAAAAGTGTTTGAATATGATTTGACAACGTTTATAAAAATCAATTTCTTGATCTTGAGTACAAATAATCCTATAACCTCTTAAATAACACTTTGATCTTGATTTGAGTGAGAGAGATCAGAGAGTATACAATAGAGAATCAAATCAATAGAGTTTGAATTTGATTCTGATTGATTTTGAGAAGATTTTGAGTAGAATTTCTTTTAGAAATCAAGAGAGTGAAAGAGGAGAGAAAATATAAGAAAGTTATTAACCAAAATTCGTTGAGAGAACCCCTATTTATAGAGAAACAACAGTCATGTCCATTCGCGAAGAGATAAAATGAAAAGACACTTCCATTCAAAATTTGAATTTTGAAAATACCGGACTATATGTCAACATATGGGGTCTATGTATGTCGACATACCCTTTCTAATTTTGAAAAACATTTAATATTTTTTTTTTTGAAAATTTAAGGTTTGTAAAATATTTTGATACTTTGTAAAATCATTTAAGCATAGTTTATACACATTTTAACTATAATGAAACTTAAGAAAATTTTATAAGGTAACTTTAAAATATTTTAATATATAAAGGATTCAAATATGATTTTCTTTTGAAAACAATATAAAGCATAAGTGAATATATATTTAAAATTAAGTTATTAATGAACACCTAAATATACTTTTAAACATTTAGAAGACATAAAACCAAAATCTATAAATACAATAAATTTAAAATACATATTAAAATATAAAATACTTAAAAACTTAATATAATAAATTTTGTAAATAAATTACTAAAAGGTTAAGAATATTTTGAAAAGATGTTTGAAAAATCATTTTGAAAACAAGGATTCTTAAAAATCGTTTTTGAAAACCAGGATATTTGAAAATCATTTAAAAATAAATAATAGATTTAAAAAACCTTTATGGAAGATGAAGAGAGAACAAAGAAGTGCTACCAAGGCTTTAACAAAATAATCTATGACTCTTTAACTCATATTGATATCTTGAACCTTCAAACTCATGAGTCTTCAATTCTTTGCCTCTTGAATCTCTATATCAGCCTCTTGAATCTGCTCTTGATACTGTACAGTCTTCTTAATCAACACTTGTATAATATCCTGCACTATATTATATATATATCTTGATAAAAACATTGGTATCTATATTTTATATAATGTTGTATGGTTGTTGTCATCAAAACCAATGCCTAAGGAACTAACAATTGAGCTCTAACCTACCGACTTCACTCTTGAATGAGGAATAGTTAAGTCGGAAATGTCGGAAACGTGTTAATCATGTTGTTTGTTTAATCGTTCATGAAAGTCATTAATACTATACTTAACACTAAAAGCCGACGAGGTAGACTTATCTATCTATGAGAGTTAAGAATGAAGTGTCTAGGCAAGGTTTTGATATGCAACCAGTGCTCTAACTTACCTAGCTTCACTCTTGACCAAGGGATAGTATAAGTTGGAACGTCAAAAACGTGGTTGAGTTTATGAACCTTGATATCTATAAGCGATAGTTTCTAACTGGGTCATCGATTAGTCGACTATCGAACTTAGGCAAATATTAACTTAGATCTTTAAAAAGATTATTTTAAAGATAATATAAGTAGGAATGGTTTTGAGTTTGTTGTGACAATGTGTTAATAACATTCATCTTTAACCCTTTTTTATTATACATATGAATGTAAATAGATATTTAAAAGAATGTTTTAAAGATAAGCGTAAGTGAAATGGTTTTGGGTTTGTAGCGATAAAGTTTAAGTAACATTATTCTTAAACCTTTTTGAATGGATTTGTGAAAGTACTTAGATCCTTAAAATGGGTATTTTGAAGGAAATTATAAGTATAGAATCTTTTGAAAAAAGATAGAAAAAGTAAAGGTTTAAAGTAAAAAATCTTGTTAATGGTTTGTGAATATACTTATACCATTTGAGATAAGTATATAAATACCTTTTGAATTATTGAAAGAGTACGGATAAATAGTAGAAATTGATAAACAAAGTTTTATTAGATAAAAGAAGTTTTTACTAATAAAAGATATTTTAATAAATAAAAGGATTAATTAATTAAAAAGGGGATTAGAAGTCGTTTTTGTGACTTAATCATGCTTTGTGTGACTTGATCGTGTTTTGTGTGTTTATTCATTTATTGAATATATTTAGTCATATACTTAGCACTAAAAGCCGATGAAGTAGGCTTGTCTAACTGTGAGAGTTAAGACCGATGTTCGAGTAGGATTTAGTAGCAATAGTGCTCTAACTCTTAGCTGAGGGATAATGTGAGACGAACAGGTCGGAATGATGATAAGTATACGAGACTTGGTTTACATATGCGACCGTCTATTTTGAACTTATAGTTGACTATCGAACTTGACCGTAAATTCATTGAATTAGTTTTGAAGAGACCGGGATCAGTAAGTGCTTTACTTATCGAAAACCACTTTAGAACCGGTATACAGGTTTTATGTTTTGGAAGTAGTTGTGAAGTAGAATGCTATAGAGTTGAACTGTCTATCTTAGGTTAAGTCCAATGGAGAGGTTAGCGTTAGCTTTCGTCGGAGGAATTATGCTGGAATCTATGTGGAGATTTGAGATATGTTTAAGATGCTCGAATCCATGTAGGGATTCATGGTCTATTTGAGATGCCGGAATCCATTTTGGGATTCATGTTCTATTTAAGTGGTGAAGACTCATGTGAAAGAGGCCGAACATGACTTCGACATCGAAAATGGCTAAAGACAGAGTAGGATGCACAATATCGGGTATAGTTGATTTATGAGGGTATATCAACTCCATATCTAGAGTATGCTTATCGATATGTTCTGTGCGGGCATTGTTGATACTTGTTTCCACGTGGTTCACAAAAGCATTCAGGCGATGAGCCAGTCATGGAGTTCGGATTCGGTTAGATCGAAGAGATCTCCGTGAAAAATCCATTATTCGAACACACCTTAGCGGTTTTGATTGTACATCAATATTTTTGTGGTGTGCTCAATGTAAGCATCACTGCTATTTGTCTAATTTATATTCTACACCTAGGCATTATCTATTATATCACTGTATGTACTTATTAGATGGTGATTCTTTTGAGGGAGTAGCCATTATGGAATTCCATGCGGTCTCAAAAATACTGTTATATGCTAGCTACATATTTCTTGAGTTTCTCATACCAGACTTATGTCCGACGTGTGGTTTTGTTTTCCCTAAATTCCTCATGTGATCTTTCAAGTAGTTTGAGAAAGATAGGTTTTAGTTGATGTTCATTGAAGCTCAAGGAGATGAGCTGGATGTATCACCTACCATAGTATTTTTATTTCCACTGCATTACTATTATGCATGTATCAGCAACTATTAGGACATGTTGTTATTTTTGTAACTGTCCAGACTAATGATAGTACTAAGAATTATTACTCTGAAATGCTATGTATCTTAGAGTGACAGTTTGTACTTTCTTTTGACCTTATATGTTATTTATTCCATTGTGAAATTCTGATATTGTGTTCCTTCTTATTTATTTTGTTTCTTTTTCTTTTTATTTTACCCTTAACAATCTATCTTCCGGCACTTGGATGCTCGGCACAAGAATAACGTGAATGTATACTATCAACATTTGAGGGCCGAAAATGCGAATCGTTACAAAACAAAGATATATTAGATTGCAACTTGGGTTTGATTGTAAATTGTGTATTCCGAAGAGAATTCATAAATAAAACTAATTGAGTGGACATAGGTCGAAGACTTTGCCAAATCATTATAAAAATGTTACGTCTCTTCTTCATTTTCTTTTGATTTCTTCATTTTAATATTTGTTTAATCCATTTTTTAGTGATATTATGGCCTTGTACCAATTTTTTTGGCAACATTTTTGTGCTTCCACTAAGATGAACTTAGATCTTATATTAGAGAAGATGAAGAGGCATACTATAAGGGCCATTGTTAGACCAAGTCAACCAGAGGAGGAGGCAAGTAGGAGGTGTCCACTAGTTCAAATCCATATTTTATCTATTGGACTAGAGAGGAGATGGATCAGATGATGACAAATTTGCAAGACAGATTGATAGCTTGATAAGAATAGATGATGAATAGATTCTTTTGAAGGATGGAATAATAAAAGTGCAGCTAGAGTTGTCGAAAATCATAACCGGAGGCTAGAAGGCGGAGCATATAGACAAGGAAATGAAGTCGAACAAGCTGGAACCATCCCCTAGCATGCTAGCAAGTCGATACCGAGAGGTCCAGACCAGTCAGTAGCGACATGTTTGGACATATGGATGGAAATGGGGCAGGTCAAGGGTCGAAACCCAATAGACTTGCCCCTGTTTTGACCCACCAAGACCCGCCCTATTGGGTCATTGGGGTGGGTAGACCCATGACCCGTTCTTAAGAGTTCTGTGTCTAGTGTTGGGTCGGGGCTTCATTGACCGCCCCAACTCGACCCACACTACTGAGATCTTATAAAATTGCTTTATTACTATAACGATGATTTGTTAATCCTTTTATACATAAGTTGTTATAACATGGATATTCTAATGTTGCATTCAATAAGTTATATGATTTTTATGGTATTAAGTTGCATCAATAAAAATTATATAATAACATATGCATGTTTTTATTGAACTGTTATCGTACACCTCATTTTTATTACCTTACTTATCATAGTAAGCACATTGTTCTCTATACCGATAGTATCATTTAGTGACAATCCCTCTTACAAATTATATATATATATATATATAGTATGTAATTCTAAATGATCATGTAAAGCCTCACTGGGTCATGGGGCGAGTCTACCTGACCCGTATAGATTCCAGGTACGGGCGAAAATCCAGACCCGCGCCGGGTCTATGGAATGGGTATGGGGTAGGGTTTAAAAAACCCAGGGCGGGTTTGGGGCATAAAAAACCCACCCTATTGCCATCCATATTTGAACAAAGGAGCATGGTCGATTTGAATGTCGAGCATGGAAGGGTGCGTCAGATGGATGATGTCTAGCCTTGAAATTAGGACGAAAATGCAAACTTGCAACAACAAGGATTAGAATATAAAGTTCCTCGTAGGAATGAGGGCATGAAGAAGAATTGAATCAAAGGCATGCGAAGGGATTTCAACTGAATCCAGATGTTCACTTAACTGAGATGGTAAGACATGTACTTCAAGGTGAAGCTATGGATCAAAGTTTGGAGGATGTGAACGGAAACAATTTCACCCCAAACACCCAATATGCTAGGAATCCACCAGATTTTAAGTTATCTACTTTGGAATCTTATAATGGAAGGATGCATCCAATTATTCGCCTAATGATATACATCCAACGTATGAGAGTGTTAGCAACTTTGAAGGAGGTGATGGGACGATGCTCCCATTGTACTTGACTGATTTGGCTGCAATGTGGTTTCGCCAATTGGATAATTAGTCCATCATCGGTACGTGGACCGGGTTGGTGGAAAAGTTTATAAGCCAATTCAGAGTTCATATAGTTTGACCAAGGAATGTACTGACACTTTCAAGTGTATAGCAGGGAGAATGAGCTTTGTAGAGCTACTTGATTGACTTAATGCATAACAGCTACATTTCATAAACCATACTCGTCAATAGTAGTAATGGCGACGGTTTCCGTAATCTCTAATAAGACTGATTTTAAGAAAGCATTGGAAAGAGACTCCCTAGTTGATCTCGTAGACTTTTGCTATCAAGCCGAGAGATATTTGTGCCAGGAGGACACAGAAACCGAGAGCGGTGAAGTTAACACCATGGAGGATGGAGTATCATCTAAAGCAAGATCTGGAAAAGATAAAGGAAAATAGAAATGCTGAGGACGACTTTGGATGATCGAAGCGACAAAAGAGGAAATTGAAGTTTTCCTCCTACACTAAGTTGACTGAGACCCCGAAGATGATTTATCTTAATACTAGGGGTAGATTATCTAACTCTGTAATTATGTAATTTATTAAAACCTAACTCTGTAGTAAATATCACTCAAAATAAAAGGTGTTTTATTTCTTTTACATGATTTGTTATATTGTGATATAAAGTAATTAATTGAAAATATACAGATAAGAAAGTCCTTAAATAAATTTTTATGTGATTGTAATTGCAAGTAGTTGCAATCGTGAGTAATAAATCACAACACAAAATAACATTTTGTTTTAAATATTTTTGGTCAAGTGTCTCGAGAAAGGACATCGATACATCCATTGAGACTGGAGCTCGTAACGCTCTCCAAATATTGGGCGGTGCATTAATCATGACTACTGGGGTACCAAAGGATCATGCACTCATAGCTATTGAATAACTATGGAATGTTAACATTTGAATTATTCAATTATTAATTGCCGATTGAATTCACGCTTGTGAGTCACATGATTGAATTCATCCAGTATTCGAAACACCACCCGATTAAGTTAGGTTATGATATTTAAACATTAATTATTATTGTATTTTATGTTTGGAGTGTATTTAGTAAATGGACTAGTCTTTAGACATATTCTGAGTGCTAATAGTATATATATATAAGTTATATATGTACATATCTATATACGATATTGATGTACATTTAATTTGTGTTTAAATTGAACTGATTGCAATTGGGTTTTGTAGCTTATCAGTCCATTAAAGGACCAATAAGGAGTCGACCATAAAGGGATAAAGAAGGTATCTTGGGAGTTGGAATTAGCAAGAGAGAATAATGGAAAATATTTTCCACTTATTCCTTTATATAAGCAACTCAAACCTAAATTGTTTTGGTTCCTGCTTTCTCCCATCCTTAGCCTCCATTTACATCTATCCTCCCTCATCGTAGTCAATCTACATTCATTCCTCCATACAGCCTTAAAACATCAAACAACTCAACTCAAGTGGTGATACGCCGAAACCAACAACTTTGGTAGGGGTCTAAAAGATCTACGAGACTTTCAAAATCGACTACATCTCAATCAGGTAGATTCTAACTTACATATATATTATTATTATATGCAATTTAGAATCATTTTCATATACATTGATTGCCATGCTTTAGTTATAATACAATATAATAATCTAACAGTAAGTTAAATGCATTTATTCATTTTAATATAATAATGTAAATAAAATATATATGTAATTTTTGTTTTGGCCATATAATCGTTCTAAAGTATATATAATTTTCTAAATTTGAAATATATATTTTTACTAGGTTTAGATTATTAATTATAAATTAAAATCATTTAAGTTATAATACACATTTATATCAAATTTGAATTAAAATAATATATATGACATTAAAATCAAATTGCTCACTGCAACTAAAAAACGATTAGGCCAAAAGATATATATATATATATATGTTTGTAACTAAATTGGTCACAAACACTCGAGAATAGATTTTGTAGAGAAGTAAATAAAAAAAAGAAAAATTAAACTAAGTAGGTGAATAAGCTATAATCGGAGACATAGAAATTTATAGTGGTTCGGCGTTGTCAGCCTACGTCCACTTTGAAGATTATCCTTTATTACTCTCTTTTGAATCTGATTACAACAGTAAAATAAAGCTAACACTTGATTACAATGGAGACTAGAGTAACAAGCAGCGTAAAGATCCTAAAAATGAACCAACATATCTGTATTTATAGGGTGAGATGATGAGGTATTTTGCTAAGATTTCGGCAGAATTCTCTCTAGGTCCATAGGGGCCCACTATAATGATATGTGGCCCTAACTCGATATTTAGGAACGATCGACTAAATTTATGCCGATCATTATTTTTCGTCTCCAAATAACATGCGATCGTTTTTGGTGGGTCCCACACACCTCTTGAACTTGCCCCTAAACTATGAAGTCATTCTGATTTATAGATTGCGAGATATGGATCAACCCTTGTCATATTTGAAACATTCATTGAGCTACACCGATCGTTATGAAGGATCAGTAAAAATGATCGGCCTTCTTTGTATCTCAAGATTTTGATCTGCGATAGTTTTTAAGGGCTTCACTCTTCAATATATTAATGCTTTGAATGTTTTAAGTGGATTGGCCTTGTAGATTTTGAGATATCGATCGATCTTTGCATATTTGAGTTGTTTCATGGATCGTTTCCGATCGATCCATACAAATCTTTGCTTTGTCCGTAATTCGAGTGTATGGACTCCGATCGTCTTGAAATTTGAAATGTAACTTCATGGGGCTATGTCAGTCACTCCATACTGATTGCACCTCGATTGGGACCCAATCCAGATTTGCCCAACCATCATCCATAGTGTTGTATATAATCGATTCTTAAGACTGATAACAATCCGTTCCTAGCCAAGTCGATGATATCACAACCTTGTCAAAAGGCGAGATAACATTTCCCACCCCCCAAAGTATGTCTTGTTGCGAACATGACATGCTTTGAATCGTCACAAGCCAGAATCATAGGAAAGAAATCCATCCATTTTATCAAATAGTCGGTATCCTTCCATTGAATTGTTTTCTTGTCGAGGGTCGTAATTTTCTTATTAGTCGTGACGATTGGTCGGTTTCCAATAGTACAAATACGGGATCACAACTTGTTGATGACCATCTTGTTTTGTTTCTGGCGACTTCTAAGCTTCAACAACTTGGTTTAAATTTTTCTCTGGTCGATTTTAGGTAAACATTCAATTTTTGTTGATTTCAAAGAATTGAATTTTGAAACGTTTACTAGCACATATACGTGTTTGTACTCGACTCCCGATCACGAGTACACATTCACGGGTCGTTGTCAAGTTTTGAAATAAAAAATCTCCGTCGATTGTTATTCTTATTTATATATATACATTTCTATGAAAAATACTCTCTACCGATCATTATTTCCCTTTATTTTCTCCGATCGTTCACATGCTTCATTTTGAAATGATCGGCGTTGTGCCTAAGTGGAACGGTCGGTATAAAGCATGCAACTTGATTGATCGTGGCTTCAAATTGGTAAGGAACGATCGACATATGCTCTTCATATATAAGCCCCAAAACTTAGTCATTTCCTTTACTTCCCTCATTCACTTTGCATCGTTTCCATCTAGGATTAAAAGAGAAAAACACGAACCTCTCCATCTTCTTTTCTTACTGATCCAAGAAAGATCGGACTTTCTAGATCAATTCCTCCTCACGAATCACCATCGTTCTAGTTCCTCCAGGTCTCACTCGACTTCGAATCCATTTCTCTTCTCTTGACTTCAATTTAGGTAGTTTAATCCATATATATTTTGTAATTTGAGTACGAGATTTTGAGTATTAAGAATCTCATGTATGAGGAAGAGTGTAGAAGGAAGAAAGATTTGGAAGCCGAAGTTTGTCTTCGAGATGACAGGGACCAAGGCAGAGTTTATAGGAGTGGTTATAAGAAGGGGAGAACTCCCGACGATTAGGAAGAGTCGTCCAAGATGTCAAAGATAGATTGTGGTTCTCATCCTTTCGAGCACCAAGAATTTTCTCAGGCTCCAATCTCTGTTGGAATTGAAGTTTCGACTTCTACCGTTCAATCTCTCCATTAACCCAGACTCTGTCAACTCACGTAGTGCCTATTTCTGGTTCTTCACGCCCCCATAGGAGGCCATCTTATATTCTCACGCTGGTCCCCCTAAGCTTGAAGCCGCGCTCCCCAGATGGTTTCTGAAAGGAGTTAAATTTGATCGTGAGCTGCGTCCAATCCTAAGGATTCTTATATGCCCCATCTCCTGGCGATTTTGAGTGATTTGGATCAAGCTGAAGGATGGGAGAGATTATATAAGCAACTGGCGGACACAAACCGTAAAAACTACCAAGAGATCCTTTCCTTCGAGTCGGAAAAGGATGACTATGAGAGGATGTTAACGGAACGCGGTGCTAGAATTGAGCAGTTGACAAAGGAGAGGGATGCTGCAATTCGAGAGAGTAAGAGCAACACTAGTTTGCTGAAGGAATTGAAAGAGGCCCACACAAAAATCGAGATCATGTTCAGCGATGAAATCAAGAAGACCCATGCTGATGAGGTTAAGTTGAAGAAGGAGCTTGAAATTCGAGACGAGACCATCGAAGCTCGGAAGAGAACTATTGCTGGTCATTACGAAGCCGTTGAAGCTCATAAAAAGACAATTGCTAATTATGCAGGAATGGTGGAATCCTATGACAAGACCATTTCTGACCAGGCTCAAATGATTACTTCGCTTCAAGAAAGAGTCGTGCAACTTAACATTGAAAAGACCCAAGTTGAAGTTGAGAAGGTCGCTATGACAGTGGACTACTTAGAGTTGCAGGATACCTTCAAAAGGAATATGGAGAAGATGGATGACACCGTCTTGAACTTCTACGTCAACTCCTTGCTGCATTAGGGCAGCCTCAGCTATCTGGGCCCCAAATTCCCACGTACTCTTGCTGTGGTTTGGAAAGAAGTTCTGGCCCATTTTCAAGAGAACGGGGAAGTATACTCCGAGCAAGAGTTGGAGGACACCTATCTTAACGAAGAGTCGAAGAAGGCTTTGGTAGAGGCCTAAGAGATTATTCAGATTGAGAGGGAGCGAGAGGCCGCCGATGCTACTGCAACTGCAATTGCTAAAGCGCTATTAGAGACTTTTAGTTCTAGGCCTGGAAAATCATCAAAGCAGCCTCGTGATCAGTCAGGGACTATTCGGGGTTCAGCCGGTACTGCTTTGTTGTCCGCCCCTTCAGCAGCTATTTTGGAAGCCTTGGGTGGTCCTGGAACTTCACCAAAGATCGTGCAGCCATCCAAAGAAGGAGACGGCAGGGAGTATGAGATTGAAATTCTTGGTCATATTTGATGCAAGTAACCTTCTTATTTCTCCCAAGTTTGAGAATTTTTAGCTCATGCTGCAAGAACAAGATGAATTGAATGCTTCCATTTTTGATCTGATAGGTCTGTCTTCTTTGCTTATCAAACTGCCAATTTCTTCGGTCTCGGGGCCTGCTGCTATTTCGACTGCTTAGACACTTGTTTCTGTAGTTTCTTCGACCACCACACCCATGTCTGGCTCATAACCAGGGCCAGAATCCAAGAAGATTGCTACATTGCATGCCTGGACGACCCTTCTATATCTCTGGAGGGCGATTTAACAATAGCCGATACTAGAGAGCAGACAGACCAAGCTAGCCAGTTAAGTAAACCTGAACAGCAGATGGTGGCAGTTAAGAGGGAAAAGATTGAGGAGAGAAAGTCTTCGAGGAGCTCCCGCAAGTCCCGGAAGTGCAAGACCAAGAGGAGTCTTCCGAGGGGGTCGAAAAATAAGGAGGAGACATCGACACGAAGGCGATAATTGATATCTCCAACAGCGATACAACTCCTGGTGGGGATGCTGAGAAGAAGAGGAAACTTCAAACCAAAGGAGAGAAGGGAAGTGGTGGAAAGAAACACTAACAGGCTCGAGTGACAGTGGAGCCGGATACTGGAACATTCTGATTTGTTCGACATGTATTTTGTACAAGTGCAGAGTTTGCACTGATTACTTTTGTTGTTGTAGCATCTATACTTTTCTTTTTGTTGGCCGATATTATGTGGGTACGGCTTCCACATTTTCACTTTGTATAGAAAATGCTATAAGGAATGAAAAGATTGATTTTTCTACTGTTATCTCTTCTGTGTTCTTCCTTATTTCCACGTACTTAGCTTTTTTATATACTGCTTATGTGTGCACATGGCGCAATTGCTTGTTCTGTAATTTCTATACTTCACATTGTCGTGCTGTGTTTCACGGTATATGATGCCTTTATTTCTGTGATTTCACGCATTGTGTATGAATTTTTTAACTTTATAACTAGATCACTTGTGATTGCCAAAATTATTTGTTTGGAGAAACGGGTCTGTGGAGTAGTTTTCCTTTCAACCAAATGTTGGTGTGTGTGCGCCCCCTACTTTACAGGGTTGTTTTCTCCAAACACTTAACAAATGAACAGTTGATCCAAGCGATTCCTCAGATGTATGTAACTGAATATACTTTGCGGTTCCTATCTTCGAGAACTTGTGACTCAAGTGTCTCGATTCCAGAGATTTTTCCTGTCAATGATTAGAATTCTTTGTCGATTTCTAGTTGTGTGACATTGTTGGATTTATGTCAAGTACTTTTGATAGTGGGAGTGGATTCTTGTTAGTCCAGCAATAGACGAGTTTCTTGGTGTTGTTGGACAATACCGCTACTTACAAGATCTTCATGGTTTGCTGATGGTGCCAGAGCAACATCAAGCAGTGCTTGTGCGGAATGCACGACTTTTTAAGAGTGCGCGGCTTACGAAATGCGCGGCTTTTAAAAGTGCACGACTTATGAAATGCACGGCTTTTTAGGTTGCGTGGCTTACGAAATGCGCGACTTAAGTAATTATATTTGCTTGGGTGTGATTCCATAACCCAAGTAGCGATGAGCGGCTTACGAAATGTGCGGCTTTGATTTGGGCCTTCTTGGTGTTGCCGGTGTTAGTCCCTGAGGAGTTGGTTTTGATGACAACAACCTTAGAATAGATTATAAAATATAAATACTAACATTACAAGTATAGATATATATGTATATGCAGGATCTAACCATGCAGGTATCAAGAATGAAGACTGTACAATATAGAGATTCAAGATATCGAAGATTGAAGACTCATGAGTATCAAGATTATCAAGAGTTCAAGATTTCAAGGTTAAGTTTGTTTTATTAGGAATATTTGTTAAAACTCATAGAAAAGCACTAGCATCTTAATATCCAATTTATTCGTGGAATGGAATCCACTTCGAGCCCGTTAAAGGGATGGAACCCTAAGTAGGATGGAACCTAGGAAAATCTAGTGGGACATTGTTTTGTATCCACTAATTTTAATTCAAATGATTTTACAAAATTATCTTGTTTTCAAAATGATTTCAAAACTTTCCTTTTAAAAGATTCAAAACTCTCTGTCCTGATTTTAAATAATTTTATCCTTGAAAACATCTTTAATTTCAAAGTCGAATTACTCCTGATTTTAAACTATCTTTTCAAATAATATATTTAACATTTAAATATTTATACTTAGATTTAAATATAAAATTATAGTTAAATTATGTATATATTGTTCTTTATATTTACTTATGTATTTTAACTATAGTTAAGTATATTTATAAAGTTTAAAATAATTTTAATATAAAATAGAGGTTATTTTCAAAGAAAATCAAAACACCAAAAATCCCTTTGGGATGTCGACATGCCCATATACCCCATGTCGACATAGTGTCAGTTGGCTTCAAAATTCAAATTTCAAAAGAAGTGTCTATTCGCCATAACTCTTCATGAATGGTCATGGCTATTGCTCTTCTATAAATAGGGGTCAGTTTTAACGAATTTTCAATCACTTTTTTCTGGTTTTCACTCCTCTTCTTCTTCCACATTTCTTAATACAAAATCATACCATTACTCTGCCGAAATCAACATCGAATCATACTCGATTACTTCTAGTGTGATTCTCCATCACTTTCTCTACAAGATCCAAGTGCTAATCTGAGTTATAGACTCTTTGTAATCAATCGAGCGAGAAAAGGTGTAATTGTAGCCTTGGAAATCAATTGAGCGAGAGAAGGTGTGATTGTAGCCTTGGAAATCAATTGGGTGAACTTGTTGCCCCGGAAATCAAGTATCTCTACCCAGAGGATTGTTATTCTGGAGGGTGTACCTCGTAGCCTTGAAACCGAGGGTTGTAATTGTTGAATTGGCTTTGAAAGAAAATCCGTACTTAGTTGTGCGGGACTGGATGTAGGGTAACTCTGAATCAGTATAAAATCCGGTGTGTTCTTTCCTTTACTGCTTTTACTTTATATTTGCATCTGTGTTTGATTCTGTGTTCATATCTGTGTCTGATTAGTGCATACATTGTTAACAAATTAAGATAAACTCAAAAAGATTAACAGATTTTTTTAAAACACTATTCACCCTCCTCTAGTGTTAATTCTAGCCTTAAGATCCTTAATCCACATTTCTCACAGCCGGAGCAACACTAGTTCTTAGAAGGCATGGATCGAGTTTCGTCGATCCAACGGTTTGAGTCAATTTGCTTCCGTCAACTCGGAAGGTAGAGGAGGCATACTTGAGCATAGTTCCACTATCTCAAGCAAAGATTGGATGGTTTTGAGTCAACTTTTGTGAACACGGTTTTATTGGTTCAGAAAGCAAAGCAATTTTATTAATAAAAGTTGGGCAAGTTTTTCCTATTTACAATGCCTCCGGTATTCCAGGATGGCTTATTTGCAGGAAATAGGAAACACATAAGATAGACTTAGATAAAGTAATGACAGAACGATTCGCTGTTCCAAGCTCGTGGAATTTTGGTTCTATCAACGGTTGTTAGCTTGAATGTGCCATCCCCTAGCTTCTGGCGGATCACATAGGGCCCTTCCCAGTTTGGTCCGCATGTTCCTGGTACAGGGTAGACCCGTTTGAGGACAAGGTCTCCCACTTCAAAAGTATGGTTATAGACTTTGGAATTGAAATATCGTGCAACCCTTTTTTGGTGAGCGTCGTCCTTCATTCAACTTCTTCCCTCTTCTCATCGACCATATCGAGTGACTCGAGAAGGAGCTACTTGTTTTGCCTTCGATGGGAGGGGACTTCTAGCTCAACTGGGATCATTGCTTCTAAACCATATGCCAAGGCGAACGGGGATTGCTCGGTTGCATATTTGTGCATTGTTTTGTAAGCCCATAGCGCGAGTGGAAGTTCATCAACCCAATTTCCTTTAGCTTTAGTTAACCGCCTTTTGATGGTGGACTTGACGATCTTGTTCACTACTTCCACTTGCCCGTTTGCTTGTGGATGTGTAACGGCGGAAAAGCTTTTTTGATTCGAAAGCGTTTGTAAAAGTATTTGAACTCAGCGCTTTCAAATTGAGTCCCATTATCTGTGATGATTTTTTCTGGCACTCCAAACCTACAAATAATGTTTTTAGTGAAAAAATTAATAACTTTCTTTATGGTAATAGTGGCCAGCGTTTCTGCTTCGGTCCATATGGTGAAATAGTCAACTGCAACTATAACGTATTTGGCTCCTCCTTTGGTCATTGGTAATACACCAACCAAATCAATTCCCCAGATCGAAAATGGCCATGGGATGACCATCTATGTCAGCTCTGTCAAAGGAGTTCTTTTGATCTTGCCAAACTTTGGCTTTAGTCGCACCGTCTGGCATAATTTGCTGCATCACGGTTTACTATTGGCCAAAAGTACCCGTATTGGAGAACCTTCTTTGCGAAGGTTTGCCCCCAGTGTGATCTCCGCAGTCGCCTTCATGAACTTCCCTGAGGATTCTTCGGACTTCATCGTTTGTCACACACCTGAGCAAGGGGGTAGAGAATCCCTTCGTTCGAGCATCCCATCATGTACTACAAACTGCGGTACCTTTCGAAGGAGGTGTTGGGCTCTAAAGGGGGGAGATTGTAACACCCCTTCAAAAATGGGAATAATAGTCCCACATCGTGGATAATACTATAAAGTTGGTGCTTATATACCAAAGCCTTCACCTTACAACAACGTCGAGACCTTTTGAGGAACAAAACCCCACACCTTGGCTTGGCCCATGAGGCGGAGGTGACTAAGTTGGGGAAAATATCCGCGTTAAGTGAGGTGCGGGCTGTGCCAATTTCCCGGTCTAGCTAAAGCGTACCACTCCTTTTAGAGGAGAAGCTCGAATATAAACACGGTATGAGAATGTTATGAGGTCTCAAAGTTGAACCTAGGTAGTGTTTTCACTATAAAAATCTGGGCAAAAACATGTATTATTATATAGAAAATAATTTATTATAGAAAACAAGCTTTTAAAACTATTTTCTAAACCGTTTCGGAAGATTTTTAACTTTCGAAATAAATATTTTTCGATTGATTCTTGCTTACAGGGGGTGTTCCTCTAAGGAGGTAGTCCTTGATTGGTGTCATCCACGTTTTCAGTTTTGTGGTTGTTTCAAAAATTCAATCGATATCCATCTTTCTTATGCTTGGAGCGGTCAGAGTTTCGACCGGGACTAGCCCAAGGACTGAGCTTCTCCAGAACTGGCCAATTAGGCTAGATAGTCTACCTTCGTGTTTTGTTCCCTTAGGATATGAGTTACGGTGTAGTGTTCGATGTCATTCAATAGATCCTGCACTTTAGATAGATATAGGGCGAAGTTCTCTCTCCGAGCTTGGTATTCACCTTTCACCTGGCAGACGACTAGCTGGTAGTCGCTATAGATGTGTACGTACTTTATCCCAAGTTCCTTCACAACTTTCAGCTCGGTTATCATTGCTTCGTATTCTGCTTCGTTATTTGTTGCAGAGAATTCCAAGTGTAAGGCATAGAAAATGGATCGTCCTTCGAGAGTTTCGAGCAGTACTCCTGCCCCCGAGCAGAAGTTTTTAGATGCACCGTCGACAAACAACTTCCAACGTATCTCTACTTCTGGAGTAATTTCTTCTTCATTATTTCGTATCGTAAATTCGGCAATAAAGTCTTACAGCGCCTGCCCGTTGATCGCCCTTCGAGGGTGGTAAGTGATTTCATATTGGCTCAATTCGATGTTCCATTTGATAAGCTGTCCAGAGGTCTCGGGGCGGTATAACACTTGCTTCAAGGGTTGATCGATTAGCACTTTGTGCAACATCCCTAATTTTTGTTTAACATTATTCAGGACATTTAATTGGATAAATTAAATAGAATAATGTGGTTGATTAAGGAGTTGAGATTTAATTGTCAATTAACTTAGCCGCGGCTAAACTAATGAATGTATAAGTATAGTTTATAATTTATAAGTTAGGAAAATAAGAGGAGGGAAATATAGGAATAGTCACACCCATATACCCTTAAACCCTCTCTTATTCTCACCTACCATTTCATAAATCAAAATACACATAAAAGAGAAGATATAGCCGGCCATTAAAATACCTTAGGGATCAGCAAACTTGGAAGATCCAAAAGAGAAAGCTAGAAGATTAAAGCTAAGGCAAATATCAAACTCCAACAACTTAGTCAAGGTGAATAATAGTGTATATCATCACATTTTTCCTTGTTTTGATTCGTTATGGATAGTAACCGAATGTATTCTGTTGTGTTAATCATGTTTGGATCTAATAATCATTGTTTGGATAGAATAAAGATTTATGGTGATTTATTGGAATTTTTATGGAATTAAAATGATGGATTTTAAAGTAAAAACCTTACTAAATGACCTCCAAATGACTTGATTTTTGGATATGTTGTGTAAAACGTAATTTTGGAAGAACCTTTCGGCTTAGTAACCTTTCGACTAAGTAACCTTTCGACTTAGATCATTCTGTAACACTTCTGGATCTTTCTGCATCATTTTGGAAGAACCTTTCGACTTAGTAACCTTTCGACTAAGTAACATTTCAACTTAGATCGTTCTGCAGCACTTCTAGACCCTTTTGCAGCATTTTTGAAGAACCTTTCTACTTAGTAACCTTGCGACTAAGTAACCTTTCGACTTAGATCATTCTGCAGCATTTTGGAAGAACCTTTCAACTTAGTAACCTTTCGACTTAGTAACCTTTCAACTTAGATCATTCTACAGCACTTCTGGATCCTTCTACAGCATTTTGGAAGAACTTTTCGACTTAGTAACCTTTCGACTAAGTAACATTTCGGCTTAGATCATTCTGTAGCACTTCTGGACCCTTCTACAGCATTTTGGAAGAACCTTTCGACTTAGCAACCTTTCGACTTAGATCATTCTGCCAGCACTTCTGGACCCTTCTGCAGCATTTTGGAAGAACCTTTCGACTTAGTCGAAAGCTACCTTTCGACTTAGAAAGCTACATTTCGACAGCAGTTGTAAAATTTGCGGAAGCCCTTTCGTAGCAGTTTTCTTCAGCTTTGTTTGCAAAATTCTTACTCTCTAACCGTAAGCCCGTTTATCTATTGCGACCACTCTACGGAAAGGGAAACCATCATTTGAACACAATGGAATAGGTTAGAGACCTTAATTCTACACCTATAAAACGTTATAGCTAAAAAAAAGTTTTATATTTCCGAAGGAGTTGATTTCTTTGCTTCCGAATATGTTTGTTTGGCTTTTGGGTTGTTTAGGAAAGGATACTTCTAATTGTTTGGATGTATGAATAATCTATCGAGTTTAATCTAAGGCTGTTGAGTATATGGTATACTTAGTAGTTATTTGTCATTTTATACAATTAAAGGTTCTGAACCCAAACAAACCATTTGTTTTACTTGATATGGATGTATGATTGTTTACTTTGATTTCATGTGATGATTGTATGCTCTTGGTTGCAAATGATTGTTGTTATGTTATATTGATTGTTTGTTAATAATTGAAACAACATAAACATTTCATTTTATATGATTATTAACTTCTTTGGATTATCTAAGTGAAATACAGGTTATGGAAGCAATTGCTACTGCTTTTGGTTTCATAATTTAAGCGTTATTTGCCCGACAAATAGGTATGTTCTCAGATTACGGTTTTATAGTGATATTATATTATTTTCCCCGTTGTTGGGATATATTATTTTGAAATATATGATATATATTGTTATTTTTGATATTATTATTTCTCCCGAGCTTCTACGTACAAAGGGGACTCTGCCAAAATTTTCGAAAATTTTGGACTTAGAATAAATTTTGTGAAATGTTTTCCAAATTTTATTAGTTTGAGTATAAAAGGATTTAATTGTTTATAAATTGATATATTTTATTTAAATTATTTAATTTTGTAAATTTATTGTTTATAAATTTAATATTTTGAATAAGATATGTTGATTTCTTAATTTCTTCTTTTCCCTTCTTTTCCTTTTCGGGGACGAAAAGTTTGAGTGGGGGAGAGTGTAACGACCCATAATTTTCGATGATAAAAATAGTTAATTTAATAAGATTCTGTGACTAAATATTAGAAGAAATGAAAATTTGAGATTTATTAATGAAATAATAACCAAGATGAAAGGTAATAATGTTAATTTAAGTTAATTATTAACAACTTTAATGAAAACCAAATTAATTGAAAAAAGTTAAATGTTACACTTGGTTATAAATTGAATATAAGAGAACTAATAAATATTGAATAAATTATTGAAATAGTTTGTAATAAACGGTAATTGAATAAAACCAGTGTTATGTAAGTAATTATAATATTTTCTTGTAAGTATTGAACTTATAAATGCAATTAAAGGTTAATGATAACAATCATTATATGTTACCCATTTATTTAGTCTGTTGAATCAAAATTGGAAATCAATTGCAATTAATTCACTTAATTAGTGCAGTCAATGTAGATTAATTCGATAATTGATGAATGTTAATTCAATAAGATGTAACCAATGTAAATTCTATTCATAATATGATAATTGAGTGAATTAGAAGAATTGAAATCAAGCCTGATCAATTTATTTGAATTTAAGCTATAATAAATAGATTATTGAAATTAACTGTAATTAAATATTACGTTAATGAGAATTAAGATGGAATTGGAGAATATTAATGTACTAAGACATAAACCAATGTTAATTATACCCATAAGATGATAATTGATTTAATAACAGGATTAAAAAATCAAATAAATGAGTTTATTGGAAATTTAATTTATAATTACTGAATTTGTTGAAACTAGTATTTAACACTAGATATTATGCAATATTCAATCATAAATTGATATAGGAATTTATTATAAAGGATTAAAAATTACTAAGTAAGCCAAAATGATAGAAATTGTGATTTATTAAATTTGAATTGAAAAAGTGATTTAATTAATTTAATATTAATTTATTTAATTAACTGAAATATAGCCATTTGGCCACTGACTCGGATTTTGACGAAACTAGTTTCATCGGATCCGTAACAGTGAATTATTGTAGGATTTCAAGTTTCGTAGTGATCGGACTTGTCGTTTGATCGTACGGACTCGAAACGCCTAGAAATCAATTTAATTGAAATCAATTGGAAATAAGCTGATTTTAACATAACTTCTTCATACGATGAAATTAGGACCTGAAACCTGTTCCATTGAGTTTAAATTATTTCAGAACATCTATTTTGATATATGGGATTACCCATTTTCGTTCCGAAGGGAAACGGGCTTTTTGGGTTATTTATCGTTCAAAATCAAAAGTAAATCTTATCCGTTCTTTCTATTTTCCGATCTACCTATAAATAGCTCGTTATAAACCCTAATTTGTTTCTCATTTCTTATTCCATTTGTCTGTATGTACATTCCTTCTCAACTCCTCATTCCAATGACAGACAAACAAATTCCCAATTCAATTTCAAATCAAAAAAATTCCTCAAACCCTAACGAATTTTATATCGTTTCGAAGCTCTTGACGAGCGCATTCTTCTGCAATGATTTGTTTTCCTATTTGAATCATGGTTTAGCCAGAATCGGCCAAAACAATCATGGTCGTTCATCAAGCCACGATCAATTTTGACCGATCGTTGGTTGGGGAATACTAGGCTGTAGAGAGCATCGAGTGTTGTCCATCGGTGAGGTTGGCTTAACGAGTTGACGGCCAGATCATCACCGAAATTTGGATTAGGGTTCGGCTTTGCTCGGCGGCGGCTGTTCTCGAATTGAGCTGCGTGGACCAGGGGGGTCGCGAGTCCATCGGGGAGGTCGGCAGGTCGGGGGGAGGAGGCGGTGACACCTGGCTCTGGCCACGTCGCGTCGATCGACGCGGTGAATTTAGGTTTTCATGGCAGCTGGGGGACTCTCATGGGTTTGAGCATATTCGTGCTGTAGGGTTCGTGGTCTTGCCTAGTGACATGGCAAGATAGATGAGTGAAGTTATTTATTCTGTTTTTAATTTAATTTTGATTTCAAAACGTTCTAACTGACATAACTTTCTCATACGAGGTTCAATTCTCGCACGGTTTCTTGCGTTGGGATCATATTGAAATTCCGGACATTTTAAAACCGGTTTGGATGAATTCTGAGACTCTTTGAATTTTGGGTCTAAATTGGATTTGAATTCGATTTAAATCAAAGGTGAGTGTTTTAACCCACTCACAACTTCTAAAATTTCTTATGTTAGTTAAATTAAATTTATGATGTGATTATAAATTTATTGATTGCAGTTTGGTTTATTAAATTGTCATTTCTAGTTAAATTTGACTTTTATCACATTTAATTATCGTTTCAATTTAATATTGAATTTTAATTGTCAAATTTAATATCTGTATTGATTCCCAGTTATCTATTGATGTTTATTGATTGAATCGGTTGATGATTGTGATGCATGTTTGATCGTTGATATTGGATGACTGGATGCTGTATTTTATATTGTTATAATACTGCAAGTTCACTATGGGTTGAAATGATACATACCCGAACGATCTATAGATTAGGGAAAAATCGTTATGGGTTAAAATGATAGACTCGAGCGATTTGATGGATTTTTAATATAATTCGGGATTGCGGTTTGAAATGATATATAACCGTAAAATTTGAAATTGCGGATTGAATGATAAATATCCGTATCACTTGACCCTAGGGTAGAGAATTATATACAGACACCGGATTAGTTAAATTAAATGATTTTAAAATCCTTAATTTTTGAATTTAATTAAATGATATTTGGAAATAAAATTTGATCTACATAAATTGAAATTATTATAAAAAATCCAAGTTTTATGTTAAAATTGGAATTGGTTTAAAGGAATTGTTTAAAGGAATTAAATTAAAATTTTAGGGTTGATTTTGAAGTATAATTGGAACTTATCAGAATTGAGTTATTAAAATCGTTTGAAATATAACTTTGAAATTATTGAAAGTCGGGTAATTTAAATTGATATCTCAAACATGGATTTGGAAGCGATATAGAATTAAATATTTTATTGAGAATTTGAATTGAAAGATTTGAAATTGGGTTTTTGGAAATTGAAATAGTCCAAATGTGTTGAAAGGAAATGAATAGTTTAAATTGATATTAAATTCAAATTCATATTTTAATATAAACTGTTTTATGATATATTATTGTAAAGATCCTAAAATTTTAAGATTTTCAAAATTTTAAACTATTTTAACCTATATTAACTATATTAAATCAACTTAACCTATTTTAAACCATTTAATTTATTTTAAAACTAATTAACCCATTTTAACTTATTTTAAATCTAATTAATCTGTTTTAAAGCTATTTAATCTATTTTAATTATATTTAATCTAATTTAAATCTATTTAATTATCTTAAATCAATTTAACAATATCTTTAATCTCTAATTAAACCACTTTAAAGTATTTAACTATTTATAACTATTTAAACTATTTTCTAAATTTCCAGACTAAGTAAAGTAGAAGTATCTATATTCAATTCATTGTTTTAAAAGAGAATACGGTTAAATGATGTCATAACCAAATTTGGGATTAAAATGTTATAATAAATTGAATATGATGATTTTGAAGTAAGGATTTAACCTATTTTGGAAATATGATTTTGAAGAAATTATGATTGTGGAAACGATATGATTTGAAAGTGAATATGATTTCGACAGAGATATGATTTGAAATTGAATATGATATTTTTGAAATAAATTGTGAATTGACTTTTGAAATGTAAAAGAACCATCCAATGTGAAACAAGCGTTTGGTTGTTAAAGAGACCGGGATCAGATATTGTCATACTCTCTACCAATATCGAAAACCACTTTAACAACTGTGTACGTGGTGGAGATTCCGGAAATGAAGTAGGATGGTTTGGTGAATGATTTCTGTATGAGGTATGACGTGACCCTGACTCCCGTGAGTCAGCTTAGATGTGACTAAAATCAGGAGCCATACCGGGACAAGTGAGGTCGTTCCCCCGATCGGGCACACTTCTTCGATACTATATTCTGACCTTGTGATTTGATTGGTGGCCACCCTTGATTTTGATTTGGGAGTATATTCCGAGATGGGCGGTAGTAGCTGCTATGCATTACCTCTAGTCCGGATCCGCAAATGGTATATCTACCCTGGCATTTCCTCGTGTGTCGTGTTCACATGCCCTAGAGCGCCTTCTACGAGTTTATTTTGTACCATACCTATGTGATGTCCTCTGGGTAAACCTCCAGTTTACGGAGGAGCGTACGACATTGTATAGACTACGGGAATATATAAAATGTGTTAAGGGGGATATGGGTAACGCCTTAACGCTATTTTAATACTTCTACTTTACTGTAGACATATTATAATAGCGTATTTTACTACATAGTAGATAGTTTAATGGATCCTTAGGAGATGTGAATCCCGAACATCTCTTAAGTTACTGCACTCATGTTAGACACTGGATAGGAGATGTCAAACCCCGTAAACATCTCTGACGCCGTCACACGCATATTTACCGTTGATTTAACTTGCATAAGATCTTTTAATTCCGACTTGAGTTTTTTGTCTTTTCAATTCGCTCGGGTCAGCCTGAGCATTTCGGGGATTGAAGACCTTATTTCTGGAGGACGAAGACGAAGAGTTTTATTATTATTATATTTATTCCACTGCATATGTTGTTCCGCTACATTTATTTATTTATTCTTGTTGTCCATAACTCTGATTCTGTATTGTATAAGTATAATCAAATTTATTTGTAAAACAACTTCATGAACTGTTATTTGATTATTATATTTTGTCATTCCACTACGAGATTCTGTATTTGTTTTTATTTCTTTCTCTTTTTCTTATTTACCCCAATAACAATCTGCCTCTTTGTATGGTTTGAGTTGACGCGTGTGTCTGCTTAAAGCGTCCAAAAAGACAGGTCGTTACAATAGGTTAATAGTTAGCCTATGAAAACTATGTGTAAAGAGGATGTCAGACAAACAGGTTCATAGTTAGCCCATGAAAACTATGTGTAAATGAAGACGTCAGATAGACAGGTTCATAGCAAGCCCATGAAAACTATGTGTAAATGAAGACGTCAGATAGACAGGTTCATAGCAAGCCCATGAAAACTATGTAATTGGACAGGGAGTCCTTAAATGTTTAACCGGTTATTAGTTAGCCCATGAAAACTAATAGGTTAATAGTAATCCTAGAAACTATAATTGAGACAGATAGTCAGAATGAATAGGGATGGGTAATCCAAATTTGATTATCTTGTTTTGCATATCATCATAATGCTTTGAAATACTATGTTTTTAACCATTGTGGATGCAGGAGCACAGTATATGGTTTTATAAAGGTTATAGGATACTAGTGATGGGAAAACCCGTTCCGCTATACGGTGCGGTCTCACTAGATATCTATTTGGTTTGAGATGATAGACTATTTTTCATACCAGGCTTTATGTCTGACTCGAATTTTTTGTTTTCCCCGTAAACTCTTGGGTACTCAATTGATTTTGAGTAGTTTGAGGTTTAGGGTTTTCAAGTTCTCTTCTTAGATGAATAAAGCTTCCGGAGGCATGCAGGAGGCATATAATTATTTAGAGATATCTTTCCCGCCTTGTGTTTTGTTTGTAAAGGCAGATTTATTAGCTTTATTATATACTCTGATCAACCAAGGGGGCATCTTCATATGTTGCTCTTGGCGTATGTGTAATAATTATATTTTTTCTGAATGTGGTTAACGTTTTGGGATTATGTAATGAGCATGAAATGTTTGAATGGAATGTGGAAATATGTTTTTAATTTGTTAATTTTTTTCCGTATTCTTATGATCTGTGTATTAATGAATCTAGCACCGCCGTATTTGGTCACCGAAGATTAATAACTATGGATGGCTGCAACATCCATAGCCGTTAGTTTTCGGCCTCCAAACAGGGGGATGTTACAAGTTGGTATCAGAGCATAGGTTTATGATATAACATAAAATAAACCAAACATTTTCAAACATAATCCTAATGAATTAAAGAATAAGATTGTGGTTTGGGTTAACGTTATAGTAATGTATTTGTATTTGCTTTATATATATATAAGTACGTATTCCCCTCTCTTAGACCGTTCTTCTGTATTTTACTAAAGCTCGTATGCAGATTACGAGGAAGAAAGGTATGGAAGCAGGAAACGGAAGAGCGAATCTAGGTGGAGGAAGCACGACAACTAACAGAAACGCTTGACCAACTACAAGGAGACAAGCAGGTCGATCGGCAAATGCTAACCAAGATGCAACTGCCAATGTGAGTGCTGGAACCCCACTAGTAGATATGGATATAACGTATCAGTTCTTCGTCAACTTGATGCAAGTTGGAGCAGCTGTAGGGGTAGCTGGAGGTAATGCTGTAAATGCTGGAGGAGCCAATCCTATGGCCCCAGTTGGCAATAACTGTGCCAAGCTGAGTAGGATTATACCAGTTTGGGGGGAAGCCTTTTCTTGGAACAGAGGATGCTGTTGAAGTTGAGAACTGGATTTTGAACTGTGAAAGGATCTTTACAGATTTAGGCTTGGATGGTGGAGAGAAGAGAAGGCTAGCCACTAGACAGTTGCAAGGGTTAGCGCTTCACTGGTGGAACAGTGTGACAGTTGGAGTTCTGGAGGAAGAGCTGACATGGGCTGATTTTAGAAGAAGGTTTAAGCAGAGCTTCTTGCCCGAGGTTTCCAAGTCGGCATTAATAAGGAAGTTCATGGATCTTGTACAGGGAGAGATGTTAGTGATTGAGTATGTTGCTAAGTTTAATGAGCTGTCTTGATATGGTATGCATTGGTTGACACTGATGTTAGAAGGAATGAGAGATTCATTCGAGGTTTGAGGCCAGAGGTAGGTAAAATGACCATGACTCGTATTAGAGAGCCTCATCATGTAGTGGTGGAGATGGTCATTCGCCATGAGGAGATGCTTGCTGTGTCTGTTAGGGAGAAACCATTTGAGTCCCAGGGCCCTCAGGGAAAGAAAAGGAAATTCTTCAAGAAGAAAGGAGCCCAGAAAGGGGATGCTGCCAAGAAGGCAAAGTCTGATTTAGTGTGTTATAAGTGTGATAAGAAGGATCATTATGCCAACGAGTGCAGAACTGGTAAAGGAAAGAAGCCTGCAGAGAAGAAGAATGTGAAATGCTTCAACCATGACCAAGTTGGGCACTATAAGAGCCAGTTTCCAAAGCCAGTCCGGGTGGACAGAGGGAAGGTGTTTGCTATTGGACCACCTTCTTCTTCTAGACCTACTACCGTAGAGAAAGGGAAAATGGTGATGGAAGGTATGCTTTTGATAGAGAATATACCACCTAAAGTACTTTTTGATACAGTTGCATCACACTCATTTATATTACAGTATTTGGTTGATAGGTTATGTATAGAACTCACATACCTTGTTACTTCCTTAAGGGTTGCAAATCCAATAGGAGGGCATACAACTCTTGGGATGAGATGTGACCTGTTAGAACTTGAATTGTTAGGTCATAAGTTTGCATGCAATTTGTATGTTTTTGATTTCGTAGATTTCGGGATCATTTTGGGTATGGATTGGTTGGGTAAGTATGAGGCTAGGATATTTTTCAGGATCAGGAATTATCGTTGAGGCACCCAGATAGTCACCATCGAATCATTTTCTCAGTGGAGAATTCCATTAAGAGTGTTTGTGCTTTGTTAAGTGCCTTGGAGGTGGGAGATGACCTTAGTCAGGTTCGTGTAGCAAGAGAATTTGCAGATGTATTTGAGCCGGTCACTGGATTACCACCGAAACGAGCTGTAGAGTTTCGGATAGACCTTGTACCGAGAGTTTAACCTGTCAGTAGACCACCTAGCAGAATGACATCAACAGAGATGAAGGAATTAAAGGTGCAGCTAGTGGATCTTGAGGGAAGGAATTTTATTAGACCAAGCAGTTCACCTTGGGGAGCGACCGCGGTGTTTGTAAAGAAACCAGATGGTTCATTAAGGATGTGTATCGACTACCGTAAGCTAAACGAGAGGATGATCAAGAATAAGTATCCTTTGCCGAGAATTGATGAATTATTTGATTAGTTGAGTGTAGCCAGAGTGTTTTCCCAATTGGACTTGGTGATAGGTTTCCATCAGCTAAGAGTGGCAGAGGACAATATCCCATTGACGGCGTTTTGAACCAGATATGGGTCATATGAATGGTTAGTAATGCCATTCGGATTGACAAATGCACTTGCTTTCTTCGTTGATTTGATGAACCGGGTTTTCCGAGAGCACTTGGATAGGTTCGTGTTGGTATTCATAGATGAAATTTTAGTATACTCAAAAGATGAAAGAGAGCATAAGATTCATCTTACAGTGGTGTTGGAGACACTGAAGCAGAATCAGCTAAAGGCGAAATTTTCCTAGTGTCATTTTTGGAAGAAAGATGTTAAGTTTCTTGGTCATGTGGTTTCAGAGAAGGGATGTCAGTCGATCCAGATAAGATCGAAGCTGTGAACAATTGGAAGAGACCAGAAACGGTGACCGAGATCAGAAGTTTTCTTGGACTTGCCGGCTATTGCTGGAGATTCATCAAGGATTTCTCGCGGATAGCAGCGCCTTTGACTAAGTTGACCAGGAAGGATGTGAAGTTTGTTTGGTCCGACAAATGTGAGGAAGGGTTCCATAAGTTAAAGCATTTGTTAACCAATGCGCTAGTGTTAGTAGTTCCAGATGGTAACCAAGGGTTGGTAGTATATACTGATGCATGTGGGACTGGATTGGGAGCAGTATTGATGTATAAGGGCAAAGTTATTGATTACGCATCTAGGCAGCTTAGACCGCACGAAGTAAGATATCCTATTCATGACTTGGAGTTGGCAGCAGTAATTTTTGCCTTGAAGATTTGGAGGCATTGTCTCTTGGGGGAGAGATTTGAATTGTATACCAATCATAAGTCTTTGAGATACCTATTCTCTCAGAAGGAGTTGAATATGCGACAGCAGAGGTGGTTGGAGTTTTTGGCTGCTTATGATTTTGCTATAGAGTATACTCCAGGGAAAGGTAATAAAGTAGCGGATGCTCTCAGCAGAAGACATCAGAATGTGGTGTTGGCTATGTTGGAGGAATGGAAAGATCTGGAAGCTTTGACCAGTTGTGGTGTGTAGTTAAGATCGACTGCTAGTTCTAGTCAGAGTACTGCCATGTTGTCCTGTTTGGAAGTTCGACCAGTGTTGATCGAGAGAATTGCTTCTAAGCAGAAGGAGGATCCATTATAAGCTGAGAGGATCTGTGACGACCGCCCATGACCCCTGCGCCAAATCTAGAGATAGTGCGCTGTAAAGTGTGCCAGGCGACCATGGACGATTGTCAAGGTAAGATTTAAAACATAAAGAATCTATCGTATTACTCACAGCGCATGGACAAAATACAATAGGACATATGTATAGTGAAGCTTTACAGAACAAAATGACATCATATAAAACTCCATAATAGTTGAATACAAGCATCCACATAGTCAATACATCCAGCCTCACTACATATCTCTCAGAGAATACAAAAAAAAAAAAAAAAAAACAGCGGAATATCCAGTACATATAATAAGAAGATAATATGCAACCCTCCAGCTCGTCTTCGATATCAGCATCGTGAGAGGAGAACAGCACCTGTCACCTGCTACCTAGTCTGCTCGTCCCAAAATGGACGAACAGCCCAAGGCAATAAGAATTAAAACATAAAGCCTTGAGTCAGACAACAGTCTTAGTGAGCAGTAAATTAACTAACAACATACCAAAAGAGCATAAAGGAAAAGGAATACAACCCTCCCACTCCAACCTCATTCTACAGTGATAGCCCCCAGACACACACTAAGCAGAAGCAAACATAGCAGAGCATACAATTTAAAGTAAAGCTACTATCACTCGAGTCAAGGGCGATGTTTTCCAAGTACCAAGGCCTAAATCAGATAAGCACCCAGAAAATACCGCTCTTGAGTCCGAATGACGATACAACCAAACATCCATGACTCTGGCTATCACTGTTATCATTGCTTCGATATCACCGTTAATTGAATGACCGGCACATTCTTTCAGCCGTCCGTCAAGGGCTAATGGAAACCCCGGTTCTAGACATAACTCCCGCACGTCGTCGCAGCCCGTGCCTAGGACTATCGAATCTGCCCAGAGTACTCGACCATCAACAGTTGGCCGTTGGGACTATCGAATCTGCCCAAACGTACTCTTGCTTAGAGCATGCTAGAACCTTCAACAACGATGCTATCCAAGCCTCCTAGTCATCCTCCTCGACGACTATTCTCATATCCATTCATTATCTTCAACTCGAATCATATCACCGAGTTATCAACATGCTTGGAATGATCCCGTCTGGATTAGACCAAGTCTTCATCATATGATGCCTCGCTTCATTACACCCTTGCAAAGCTTCATCTCAACTTCACATCATCAAATCTATGCATAAGAGCTTCATCATCCCGCTACATATGCCACGAGCAGCTTTTCCAATTCAAGAGCCTTTCCCTTAGCTTTTGAATCACCTTCGATCTAAATCTAGTCATCAATCATCTAGTTCATAACAATCAATCAAATCAAACATCAATCCAAGCAATCAAGCATTCAAAAATGATCTAAGTAGACAATTATAACAATAATGGCATTTTCGTAATTAAAGAGTTGAAAGTCCAATAAGCATGAAAACATGGATTATATCTCTACAAACTTGATGAATGAACTTGCATAGGTTAACATATGATAAAATGGATGTAACATCATCATGAACAATGGATCTATATGGATCTACACATAGGATGAAGAAAATGCATGGAAATCACTATTTTAACACCAAATCGGGCCAACAATCCGATATACTCCTTTGGATCCGTGTGAGAGATAATCACCACTCACCAAATCACCTAAACAACCTCAAATCAACACACTTCAGATCTGGACAGCGAAGGATGAAGCTAGATCTATCACAAATCCGCTTCAAATGAAGAAATCTCTCTTGAAAAGATGAAGATCTTCAATCCAAGCTTTTGAATCTTCAATCTCGATCTTCGATTTGGATGGATGGAAGCACTAGATTAGAGTGGAGAAAAGAAGTGAAGAAGTGTAGAAGTCGAGCTCTCAAAATGGCAGCACTTCGTCGCTTCAAAATCCGGATCCCAAAAAGTGAGAACAACCCCTCCTATTTATAGCTGAAAACTGGCCTTAAGTCGTAACTCGGCTATCTTCTTAAGTCGGTGCCGACTTAACACCATGCCGACCTAATGCCTTGCCGACCTAGTGCCTTGCCGACCTAAAAACTCATCTGCCTGCCGAGTTAACCAGCCTATACGACCTAACGACTTAACTGCCTCGCCGACCTACGACTTAACCAAATGACCGACTCAACGAAGCAGACTTATCATACTGCCGCAAAACCCAAGTCCTAAGTCGGTTGACGACTCAACAACAAAGCGCAACTGCGACTTAACACATAGGCGCGACTTAACTTAGGTCGTTGCCGACATAAGTGCCTTGCCGACTTAAGACATACGAAGGAATACAACTACGACTTAACTCGTAACTGGGTTACGACTTAACACAAGAGACGTACTGCCGACTCACAACTCAACACACGTTGCCGACTCAACTACCTACCGACTCAATTACCCTGCCGACCTAACACTTAACACCCAAACACTTAGGTCGCTCACAACATGTCCTTAGGTCGTTGCCGACCTAACTCTTAAGTCGGTCAACCCCACTTCCTTAACTCGGCAACGACTTAACAAATAACTGGTCAGACATACTAACTACTAAGTCGTCCAGGTCTTAAGTCGACCACTATCTTGACTCGTCAGCCGACTTAACACTTAACTCACCACTATCCTTAAGTCGGTTAAAACTATAAGTCGGTCACTTCCTTAGGTTGTTATCCCTTAACTCGGCAACGACTTACAACCTACGACTTAACACTTGCCGAGTAAACTTCAACCTACTAACCTAGCCCAGCTACGACTTATCTCCTTGAGTCCTTAACTCGCCCAGAACTCCTCTCCTAAGTCGTATACGACTCACGACTCATGCTAAGTCGTGAACGACTTAGGACTTAGGCAAAATTTGCCTAAAATCTGAAATGACTTTAAAATGCAAAAATTCCAGATTTTGACGAACTTGTCGATCCGTAAAAATACGGGTCGTTACAGGATCAGAAGGCTTGAGGTTGGAACCGAGGTCGATGATTTGAAATATTTTTGACTTGACCGGAGAGGATGGTTGAGAAAGAAGGGACGGTTATGTGTTCCAGATGTGGAGAACTTGAAGTTCTTGAGGAATGTCATCGATCCAAGTTTACGATTCATCCTGGAGGGACCAAGATGTATCAAGATATGAAGAGGAGCTTCTATTGGGAAGGCATGAAGAGGGATGTTGGCTTGTGGGTTAGGCGGTGTGTAAACTGTCAACAAGTGAAAGCGAAACATCAGAAGCCGAGTGGGTTGCTTTAGCCTTTAGATATTCCAGTTTGGAAATGGGATTTGATATCCATGGATTTTATAGATGGGTTGCCAAGGTCAAGGAGAGGAAATGAGAGTATATGGGTTATTGTGGACATGTTGACCAAAAATGCTCATTTCATTCCAGTAAAGTCGACCAGAACGACACCTGGTTTAGCAAAGTTGTTTATGAAGAACATAGTTAGACTTCATGGAATTCCTAGTAGCATAGTCAGCGATAGGGATGCATTATTCACTAGCAAATTTTGGAGGAGCATACAAGAGGTATTAGGTACCAAGCTCAAGATGAGTACAGCTTATCACCCACAGACAGATGGGCAGACAGAAAGAGTCAACAAGGTACTTGAGGACTTGTTAAGAGCTTGTATATTGGACTTTGGTGGATCTTAGGAGTACCACCTACATTTGATTGAGTTTTCCTATAATAATAGTTATCAAGCTAGTATAGGAATGGCACCTTTTGAGGCTTTGTATGGAAGACCATGCAAATCGCCGACATGTTGGTTAGAGACTGGTGACAGATTGATCTTAGGTCCAGATTTGGTTAGAGAGGCATCAGAAAAGATTTAGTTAACCGAGGACGGATGAAGGAAGCTTAATCCAGGCGGAAGAGTTACGCTGATAAGAGGTGTAAAGACCTAGAGTTCTCAGTGGGAGACATGATTTTCATTAAAGTATCACCAACGAAGGGTGTTGTACGGTTTGGAAAGTCGGGAAAGTTGCCCCCGAGATATGTTGGACCATTCCAGATTTTATAAAGGTTGGAAAGCTCGCTTACAGAGTAGAGTTGCTGAGCAGTATGGCAGGTGTCCATAATGTATTCCATGTGTCTAATCTTCGCAAGTATGTGCATGATCCAGAGGCTACTATTCCTCAGACAGAGTTGGAGGACTTGGTAGTAGAGTCTGATTTGACTTTTGTTAGACAACCAGTTCAGGTATTAGCGAGAGATGAGAAAAGATTAAGGACTAAGATAGTCAAGTTGGTGAAAGTTCAGTGGAGCGACAATGAGAAGGACTATACTTGGGAGACAAAGGACAGGATCCAAAATGTGTATCCTGATCTGCTTTGAGGGTATGTTCTATATTTGTTTTATATAGACTTATTAGCTGGTAGGACATACTAGCTTTAGTTTGCATGGTTGTTATGCTTGTTTGTAGTCCTTACTGAATTTCGAGGACGAAATTCTCTAGGGGGAGCCTGTAACACTCCTAATTTTTGTATAACATTACTCGGGACATTTAATTGGATAAATTAAATAGAATAACATGGTTGATTAAGGAGTTGATTAACTGTCAATTAACTCGGTCGCGGCTAAACTAATGAATGTTAAGTATAGTTTACAATTTATAAGTTAGGAAAATAAGAGGAGGGCAATATGGGAATAGTCACATCCATATACCCTTAAACCCTCCCTTATTCTCACCTACCATTTCATAAATCAAAATACACATAAAGAGAAGATATAGCCAGCCATTAAAACACCTTAGGAGATCAGCAAACTTGGAAGATCCAAGAGAGAAAGCTAGAAGATTAAAGCTAAAGCAAATCTCAAACTCCAACAACTTAATCGAGGTGAATAATAGTGTAAATCATCTCATTTTTCCTTGTTTTGGTTCGGTTATGGAGAGTAACCGATTGTATCTTGCTGTGTTGATCATGTTTGGATCTAATAATCATTGTTTGGATAGAATAATGATTTATGGTGATTTATGGTGATTTTTATGGAATTAAAATGATGGGTTTTAAAGTAAAAACCTTAATAAACGACCTCCAAACGACTTGATTTTTGGATATGTTATGTAAAACGTAATTTTGGAAGAACCTTTCGACTTAGTAACCTTTCGACTTAGATCATTTTGCAGCACTTCTGGACCCTTCTACAACATTTTGGAAGAACTTTTCGACTTAGTAACCTTTTGACTTAGATCATTCTGCAGCACTTCTGGACCCTTCTGCAGCATTTTGGAAGAACCTTTCAACTTAGTAACCTTTCGACTAAGTACCTTTCGACTTAGATTATTCTTCAACACTTCTGAACCCTTCTGCAGCATTTTGGAAGAACCTTTCGACTTAGTAACCTTTCGACTTAGTTGAAAGCTACTTTTCAACAGCAGTTGTAAACGTTGCGGAAGCCCTTTCATAGCAGTTTTCTCTAACTTTGTTTGCAAAATTCAAATAGGCATAACTCTATAACCATGAGCCGGTTTACCTACTGTGACCACTCTACGGAAAGGGAAACTATCATTTGAACCCAATGGAATAGGTTAGAGACCTTAATTCTACACCTATAAAAAGTTATAGCTAAAACAAAGTTTTATATTTCCGAGGGAGTTGATTTCTTTGCTTCTGAATATGTTTGCTTGGTTTTCTTTGCATTTGAAGGGGATACTTTCGAAGGGGTTGTAAAATTGTTTTCTTTTGATCAAGTTTTATACTTTCAAAAGGTAGTATTTAAAGTATTATAAGGTAGGAGCCTAATGTTTTGAAGAGCTTTCGAAGGAGGTTATCCTATGAAGTCGAAAGATAGGTTTCAAAGGTATCAAAAGGTTTTATGACCAAAACTCTATTTAAAAACCCATGGCTATATTAAAGGAGTTTTTATAATGGTTTAAGAAGGATCTATCTGTTATAAATTAAACCCACAGGAGTGGTATTGCTGTGTTGTTATATCGCTTCTTCTAATATGAATATATTCACTTTATAATAGACCCATAACTGCATTTTGGGGAAAAATGGTAGGAGAACCAGTTAGGTTAACCCAACAGTGAATCTAAATTGAATAAACTCCTAAATGAGTAGAATTGCATCCAAGAGGTTAGGAAGACCTAAATATAGGATGCTAAAATTTAAAGGAAAGATATTAGCAGGGGTCAATAGGTTTATAGTAAGCCCATGAAAACTGTATGATATTGGCAGAGGCCAGTAGTTTAATAGTTAGCCCATGAAAACTATGTGTAAAGAGGATGTTAGACAAACAGGTTCATAGTTAGCCCATGAAAACTATGTGTAAATGAAGACGTCAGATAGACATGTTTATAGTAAGCCCATGAAAACTATGTAATTGGACAGGGAGTCCTTAAATGTTTAACTGGTTATTAGTTAGCCCATGAAAACTAATAGATTAATAGTAATCCTAGAAACTATAATTGAGATAGATAGTCAGAATGAATGGGGATGGGTGATCCTGATTTGATTTGCTTGTTTTACATATTATCATAATGTTTTGAAATGCTATGTTTTAACCATTGTGGATGCAGAAGCACAGTATATGGTTTTATAAAGGTTTTAGGATTCTAGTGAAGGGAAAACCCGTTCCGCTATGCGGCCACTAGATATCTATTTGGTTTGAGATGATAGACTATTATTCATACCAGGCTTTATGTCTGACTCGAAGTTTTTGTTTTCCCCTTAAACTCTCAGGTACTCAATTGATTTTGAGTAGTTTGAGGTTTAGGGTTTCCAGGTTCTCTTCTTAGACGAATAAAGCTTCCGAAGACGTGCAAGAGGCATATAGTTATTTAGAGATATCTTTTCCACTGTGTGTTTTGTTTGTAAAGGAAGATTTATTATCCTTATTATATACTCTGATCAACCAAGGAGGCATCTTCATATGTCGTAATTATATTTTTGCTGAACGTGGTTAAGGTTTTGGGATTATGTAATGAACATGAAATGTTTGAATGGAATGTGGAAATATGTTTTTGAATTGTTAATTTTTTTTCATATTCTTATGATCTGTGTATCAATGAATCTAGCACCGCCGTATTTGGTCGCCGAAGATTAATAACTATGGATGACTGCAACATCTGTAGCTGTTAGTTTTGGGCCTCTAAATAAGGGGATGTTACACTTTGATCGGGTGTGCTTGGAAGTACGGTCGTAACTTTCTAGATGAGATCAAGATACAATATGCTAGTTTTTCCAATTTCGGATAGTTTTTCCAGCTCCAGTGAAGCGTTTGCTGATGTAATATATGGGTCATTGGATCTTTGCTTCTTCTCGTACGAGCGCGACACTTAATGCATGGTGCGGACTGCTAAGTAGATAAACAAGTCTTCTCCGTCTACTGGCTTGGACAAGATTGGGGGGTTTTCCATGTATCGCAGCAGCACTTCAAACGCAGTTTGATAAGCCTGATTCCATTCGAAGTTCTTCTTTCCCTTCTTTAGCGCGTCGAAGAACGGTATACATTTGTCAGTTGCTTTTGAGATGAACCAACTTAGTGCTGCAAATTTTACATTTAAGCTTTATGACTCCTTCTTGTTCCTCGGGGCCTCGACTTCCCGTAAAGTGGTAATCTATTCGGGATTTGCTTCGATGCCTCTGGCGCTTACAATGAATCCCAAGAACTTTCCAGAGGCAACCCCAAAGTGACATTTAAGTGGATTGAGTTTCATTCCATATTTACAGAGTATTTCAAACATTTTGGCAAGGTTGTCCAAGTGATTTGCAGCTATGCGCGATTTAAATAATATATCGTCTACATAAACTTCCATAGTCTTCCCTATCCGATGTTTGAACATGGCGTTCACTGGTCATTGGTAGGTTGCCCTAGCATTATTTAAGCCGAATGGCATCACTTTGTAGTAGCATAATCCCAGACTAGTTATGAAACTGGTATTTTCCTGGTTGGGTTCATGCATCATGATCTGGTTGTACCCCGAGTAAGCATCCATAAATGATAGTAGTTCATGTCTAGCCGTCCCCTCCACAAGTTGGTCGATTCTCGGTAGAGGAAACCTGTCTTTTGGGCAAGCTTTGTTTAGGTCCGAGTAGTCAATAAAGGTTCACCATTTTCCATTGGACTTCTTGACCAAGACCGGGTTGGATAACCATTAGGGGTAGGTTGCATCGTGAAAGCTATCTTTTGGGTAAGCTTTGGATTGTTCGGGTCCTAGGCTGTGTCTCTTCTGCTTCACTAGTGTATATCTGGGATCAATATTAAGTGTGCAGCATGCAATCTCCGGCGAAACTCCACATATATTGGAACATGTCCATGCGAATACGTCCAGGTTGGCGCGAAGAAATTTAATGAGTTCCAATCGCATCTTGTTTCCAAGATGTGATCCAATTTTCAGGACCCATGTTGGGTCATCCATATCGATTGGGACAGACACCGTCAGTTCTGCCGGTGCTACCCGTTCCTCCCTTGAACTCTTATTTCTAGGGTCCAAAGCCTTTTCAAATTGACTACGGTCCCTGAGCCAGGGGGGGTTCTGTAGTTGCTATTCAGTAGGTTCACGAATGTGGAGAGTTCTCCCTACATTCTTTCCTTTTTTCTAGACTCGCATAGTTCTGCGATGTAGCATTCTCTAGCGGCACTTTAGTCTCCTTTGATCACCCCAACTCCATTCTCTATCAAAAATTTCATGGTTAGACACCACTGAGCTAAAGCAATCCTAAAATCTACCAAAGCGGGCCGACCAAAGAAAGCATTGTAGGTGGATATTTCATCTACAACCATAAAGGTTTGGATGAGGACGACTCTTCGGTCACCTTCTTCGAGTTCTACGGGTAAATCGATTGTTCCGACAAGTTGCTTAAGTTCACCAGTGAATCCCTGGATCTTTGTCCGACAAGCGGATACGTCTTTCATACTGATCTTCAGCTGATCAAACATGTGCCTGAAAAGGATATTCACAGAACTTCCACTGTCCACAAATACTCATCGGATCATGGCTGGTCCGGTTCCTACCATCACGACCATGGGGTCAAGGGTCGAAGCTTATATTCCTTTATTGTCTCGACTTCGGAATACTATGTCATCGTCCAAGGTTCTCTGCTGCTTGGTAGGAGTTCCATCTTCAATCGCGAAGCATGAATCTTTCGAAGCGTGTCTTAGTGAGCTTGCATATCGCTCAATTTCTCCCTAATTCTTCTATGTGGGATGAGGTCCTCTGGATATTGTTTTAATAATGAGGCTCTGGTCGGTCCGTCTGGATCCCTCTTCGCTGGTTCTAGCTTGGTTTCCCCGGTCTCTAGGAGCTTGGGGTGCTACAGGTTGGTCAGGATTTTTGGTTTCCTCACATACTACTGAAGCTTGTTTTCCCAAATAAGCCCTTCAATCAAGTTCTTCAAGGGATGACACTCATTCGTGTTGTGACCATGTATTTCATGGAAGCAGCAGTACTTTCCGGAATGCTTTTGCTGTTCAGTCACTTCCTTTTTAGGCGACTTCTTGTACTCCTTCATCCCTTGTGTCGCAAGGTAGATGTTCTTTGAAGTATCATTGAGTGGGGTGTAATCTTTGGGCCTCAAGCCTTTAAGTCTCTTGTTACTTTCGTTTCGCTTGTTGGAATTCTGGTTCTTCCTTTTCTGATTCCCGTCCTTCCCCGTATTTCCTACAGCAGTCTCGGAGGTATTCCATCTTGGTTCGCTGCCATACCATTCTGCCCAACGTTGGTTGGTTGTAGGTTAGTAGGTTTTCCTTCTAGCTCCTCTGCCTCTTCCAATCTCAAGTACTGGCTCGCCTTTTGATTAAAGTCCATCCTAGTGGTAAGTTGTTTCATTTTGATCCATTTTCCGATCATAGGGTCGAGATGAATAGTGCAGACCAAGGCCATGAAGACCATATCTTCGTTTGGGTTACTTACTTCAGTGACCGCGGTGTTAAACCAACTCATGAAGGATTTCAATGATTCATTTCATCCCTGTAATAGCCCGATAAAGACATCACGTCTTTTGGTTGTGTCGTGTGAAGCCTAAACTGATTAAGAAACCCTGTTGCTAATTCACCGAAAGTGTAGATGGATTTAGGAGGGAGCCTGGTGAACCACATAGAAGCAATTCCCTCTAGAAAGATTGGAAAACAGCCTCATCGAATAGAATTTGAAGCATTCGCTCCGTCCATGTACAAACTATACTTGTACAAGTGAGGTTTTGGGTCTCTAGTTCCATCAAAGGACAGAATAGTCGGCATAGCGAACTTTTTAGGATATCGTTCATTCAAAATGTCATCAGTGAAGGAAGTCCGGCTTAGAGTGGATCCCCATTCATCATCTCTCCTATTCTTACTTTCGTCCATTAGGCACTTGATCATGTCCACGATATATGCCTTTGATGTCCGGTAGTCCGTGGGTTGGCTGTCAGTGACTACACCAATTATTTGATCTTGCAAAAGATCTTGGTAAGTGGGCTGAATCCTAGACTCTTCTGTCTTCGGGAGAGCCACTCCATCGGAGTTTTGTTGGCTTGCGGTTGGTCGGGTAGGGGAAGTTTGGGGCTCTCTACCGGTATTGAGTGCGTTAGTGTTTTCTTTCAACTCATCATCGTCAAGTTGTTCACCATCTTCAAAGTCGGAGAGATCCACTGCTATATCTTCCCGTGGGGTTTTCGTTCCCAGATTCAAGTTCATGGCGTGCCGCTTTGTAGTTGGTGGAGTGCTTGCATTTCCTTTTATGGTGATTCCTGCAACTCCACTTGCTACTCCTTTTTGCTGCTACTTTCCGTTTCTCCCGTTTAGGCCAGTTACGAAAGAGTTTTCCTGCTCCGTGGCAGCAGCGGGCTCTGGGATGGTTCTCGAAGTAGCAAGTGATTGCAAGGTCAGGAGGGCATTTAATTTTTACATAAGAGCTTTTTGAATTTTCTCCATCTTTTGATTGATTTCATCAACCATCTTGTTTAACTCGCCTCTATCGACAACTTCATGCTGGATAGAAGATCCTGACACCTGATCTCCTGTGTTAGTGCCAGAATTTGCTCTGACTAATGGGTTGTTGGCGCCATTGACTTCAATTTGTTGAGAATTGGTTTCCTCTCTAGCTATTACAGCTCCTATGGATCTTCCATAAGAAGTTCTCTTTCTTTCTAGTACCAATTATTCTCAATAGCAAATCTTCTAAGCAGTGATCGAGGATCCAACTTCTGAACCTATCTGATCCAAAGTAGATAGCCAGATCTGAGACTGGATTGGTTCTCAATGAAAGCACCAAAATGTTAACCCAAAAAATGGATCAACACCCTGGATCGAGTGTGAAAGCACCAACCCTGTTCTTACATAGCAATAATATAGAAGATAAATATAAAAAGAGCAGAAATAGTAAAAAGACAAGAAGATTTTTATAGTGGTTCGGTTGTTATCGAAGCCTACATCCACTTTATAACTTTCTATTAACTGACTGCCGTCACAAATTGAATCGGAGTACAATATGATTGAATCTCCTAAGTTAGATGAAGTCACGTGCAAGAGTTCACTGGAGAATCATAGTGAACCCTTAGATGACTATTGTGTGGGAGGAGAAGAGCGAAGAATAACTTCTGTAGAGTTCTAGCAGCCAATCCTTAAGATCCCCTTTATATTGCAGATAGGTGAGTATTTATCGGGATTGGACAACTATTGGGCTAGGCCGCTTTACCAAAGCCTATACTTGATGGTACGAAGAAGTTCCAAAAAGTTCACAACGAACCGACCTAACCTGATGGATCGCTAGCGATCCATTGGGCATGGTTCGCTAGTGATCCATGTAGTTAATATATTTTTAGGTCGTTTCACTTGTATTGCGCTCTTTGCCTTATGTAGATGCTCTCCATGTAATTTCATAACGAGTCGCATTGTTTTGATGGTGATTCATATATAGGTTGCATTGAACTATGATTGGAATCGGATGAATGCTCACTTCTCGAACTAGCTTGCTTGGAATATCGTGAAACTTGGCAGATATCCTTAGAAAAGATATTGGTTCATGATGCAAGAAGTTTGGAGGATTTACGAGCAATCCTTATGGATCGCTAGTGATCCATCGCCTTAGCCTATTTTTGCATCTTTCCTTTTGGGTCATTCTTAGCTTCTTCTTCTGGTCCTTTTGGTTGATTCTTGAGTTGTTTTGACTTGACGTGGATGTTCTAGTTCCCATTGAATTCCATTGGGTTAGAAACCTGTTTAACAACTATGATCTTACATTTTGATTTCATTTGTAATTATGCAAGTCACTTAAGAAAATTTAGAAGAATTCTTAATAAAGGAAATAAATCTTAAAAGGAGAATTTCTTTGTAAGATAGAAAGGTACGTTATGAAATTTAAAAATTTTAAAAAAAATTTACCAAATATTTTGGAAAAGATAAAGTATAAATGCATTATCCATTAATTATTTCGGAACATAACTTAACCTAAGATTTGGTTATAAGAGTTTGATATCCAAAAATAATTTATCACTCGATGCTCGATGGCAAACATTGATAAGGATTTGTAGTCAGATACTTACATTTTCTATCATAGTTGAGGGCTATGCAAGGAAAATAAAAGCTTCTAAGCTTGGTCAAAATTCGGCACTAGAGAATCAAAGGATCAATACTAGTTCGAACGTAAAATTGTGTATTCGGCACTAGAGAATCAAAGGATCAATACTAGTTCGAACGTAAAATTGTATATTCGAAAAAGAGATCGAAACAGCCATCGCTTACGTATAATCTATATACATTATACAAGTGTAAGTTTTAAAAAATAAATATTTTGGGAAAACACCTTTAGGTTTTGCGTTGTAATTTCGAGGATGAATTTTTTTGAAGAAGGGAAGTCTGTAACGACCCGAAAATTTATCAATTTGATAAATTATATTTATTTTTAAATATTAAAATATAAGCTTTTTAAAACATAGATTATGATGTTTTGAACAATAATGATGGTAATCTTATTTTGAATAAGTATTTACAAAAATATAAACTTTGAAGGAATATCTATAAAATGGTCAAAAATCGTTTTATCAATAAACAGCTGTATAATTATCAAAAGTTGCGCACGGAGCTGGATACATACACTTATTTATCCATTTCAACAAGAATAAGAAATAAAAAAAAATATTTCTAAAAATAAAATGTATTTATGACATCGTCAATAATGACATCATATTTAATAATCGATTAATGAATTTAAATTGAGATTTAATAATTATTATAATTATTTAAATAATTGTTTTTAAATGATTATAATTCATTTTAATTTGTTATGAAGTGATAATAAATCATTTATAATAGTTTTATAAAGATGTATATTTGACTTGAAATTATAAGGAAAATTGATATCGCTTTATCAATATAATAGCACTTTTTGTAAACAATTGTTTAATATTGATTTCTACGGTTTTATAATTCAAATGGGATCATTTTAATTAGTTGAAAATGATAAGAAATTGGTTTTCAAATTTTGTTTACGTTTATATGTAATTTAATTTATAAGTGAAAATATGACCGAGAATCGAAATCGGGGTTCGTAACGGTTTAACATAGAGAAGTTTTGCAACGTTGTTTATATAACTTGTACACACATATAACATGCACATACATACAATTACATATACATATACATAACAAATAACATATATATATATATATATACATATTTACCATTTACATTTAAATTTACATATAGTAAAAGGTATGAACGTCTAAGATATTTTCACATTTAAAAAGCAAACTAACCTCATCCACCTCACTCTTACACACCATCATCACTTGCACATAGAGGATGACAAGGAGGAGGGGAAGCCATGCACCTTGACGGTAAAGGAGGGGTGTGGGCGATGGGTAAAAAAGTAATTTTACCTTAAGATATTTTGTTCCAAAATTTTCCTATAAATACCTATCCATTTCTTTCATAATTTTAACACCATTGTTCATCTTCTTCTTCCTCTTTCTCAAGCTATCTTAATGGCTTCTTTACTTAGGAAATTTATGAAGAAATTAGCAAAAAGAAAATAAATTTATATATGTATATATACATTAGCAATCCACTTCAAAATCAAGTGAAATCCACTCCTCTCCACCTTGCAAACCTACGACCACCGCCTCCATAACCCTTGGCCGAGCCCACCTCCACTTGCAAGCATAGGCCGAGCCTTCCCAAAGGTCCAAGGCTCAATTCTGTTAGTTTAGTTCGATCATAGCAAAGCTATAGTCCATTTTTATAAGTAGTAGCCAATGAAGGTGAGAAACTCTGCATATCTTATATATAAAGCAAATTCCCAGTGTTTTGAAGCCTTTTTTGGACTGCCAGAAATGCCATACTGCGCTTGGAAAACAAATTTATTCCCCATCATTCAAATAGAGATAGATTTGTCTTTTTCGTTCTATCACAACGTTCCGAATTTCCAACCCATTTCCTCCTATAACCGGTTTCTCAACCCCATTTCCCTTTCTTCCTCGCGTTTTCTTAACAAACCATACAAAGAAGAAACAAAGGGAAAAATTGATGCCAAACAAAAGTACACACAACTACCAAAAAATTTACATCAGCGATGCTAATTGGTGTTTAAGTTTCGCTGCCATAGTCTCCAATCCACAGGGTTCGACAAAGAGAGCAACTACGGCTATGTTCGGAAGGTAACTACTGATGTGAAATTATTCGATTTGACTATAGTTCAATTTTATTCATTAGTATTTTAGGTTTTTATTTTTTATTTTTTTAGGTACGCTCCATTCATTGTGTGGCAGATTGAATGCGGGAAATGTTATGTAACGAACTAGTTAGGGTTGACAAATATGTTGGAGGAATTATAAGATTGAAAGACGATTCAGCCATCATTCAAGGTAAAACATTAACTTTGTGATCAAATAAGATTAATTTTTCAAACAACAAGTTTAGTATAATGTGATATACAATCATATCAGAATTATAAAACCTATTCAACTTGCACTACAATAAACCACTTTTAAGCTAATGTTTGCAATAAGTATCTCTTTTAAGGTATATTGACCCTGACGAAATTTGGTCTATGTGGACCGATTTACAAACCATGTTTTATTTATGAATGAAGATGCTTTTTCTTCTCTTCATTTTAAGTTATTGATTTCCATCTGTAAATATTATTATCTATCTACAAGTTCACAGCTTTCCCATTATGATTTCTTTTGTATACATGTGATGTTGATTGATAAAGACTAGGTTTATCTATGGTTCATTCATCTTGCAGTTATCTTGTATTGTTTATCTATATTAGTTGGCTTGATAATTTATTTGTTACATGAGAATTTTTATTAGTTGAAAATATTCCATGCATTTGTAAATTGCAGATTACACACTAGGAATACAAATAACGAGTGGTCGTTGTAAGACACAACCGGTATGCTTAATAAAAATGCAAAAGTTATCCGATTCAGTAACTTTGCTTATGTCATCTTTATTTTATCTTTAGGCTTTGTATAACATCTGGGCTTTTGGGGATGAAAAGAAAAGGAGATTCTTGGTGCTTAGTGATATATACATTTGATTAACAAATTAGGTAATTTCATACTTTACCACCATTATTCTATTTAGGGAACAAATTTTCAAGTTAATTTGAAAATTTATAGTCATTTATTACCGTATCATACTTATGTTTAATAATTAATATGTAAAATAAATGCAAAAAATATTATTTTTCCATAGTTACAATATTAAATATGATGTAAAGGGAAAAAAGGTGAAATTGGTAAAACTATTTGAGTTAGTATTGTATTGAACTTACAGAAAAATATAAACTTGGGTTAAGTTTAAATTACAATTACACAGTTCAATAAGTTACATTTCACCATATTCTCATTGTCCTAAACTTATTTCCATTTTATTTGAGAACTCCTGCTATATATTTACATGTATCTTATAACGAAAGTGATTTCTATTCAAGTAGAATTATACTTGCAGTTCATCAACAAAAATTGCACCTCAAGCAATATTACACTAAGTGGTTCTTTGGATAATCCAAATATAATTTTTTCTTATTCTATATATTTTTATTGATTAATTCGATTTGGTTTGGTTCTAATTTTATGAAGTTAAGTCTCTAGATTGAACTTATCTGTAATATTTGTCGTCATCGGAAGTCATTTATGAATTTATATAATCATTTCTTGATATAAGAATTTTTTTACTATTTACTCTACTGAAAAAATTATACTATTTTTACTTTTAAAAATAATACTCATTATATTTAGGAATTTCTTTACATACACATGTATTTAATAAAAGAAAAGAAAATTTCTACTAAAGTACATTGATACTTGCACTTAATAAAACTATAATCCAAAAATATCTTGTTCAGTATATATTTTGGACAAAACATGAGTTTTTCATTCTATTTTATTTAGTAATTCAGTTATTTGGTTTGCTTTGTTTTTTTAACGACTCTTACATTGAAAAAAATATATTATTGAAATTTAATTTGTAATCAATTCAACCAATTTTCATACTCCAAAATTTACTTTCACTATGTTGGAATTTATTTTATAGAAATTTTGATTTTTTTTGTTTGGATTATTGATTATGGATATCATAATCAATTTTGACAAATTTTCCATTGATTCACTCATTTGGGGCGGCTGTAATTTTTTATAACAGAACATTACATGTAAATTCCTTTTTATCATTGTTTTCCATAGGTGGGTACTATTGAAACTAAAGCTATCATGTACAAAATATTTGTACTTTTTCATGGATTTATCCTCTTGCATGTGTAATTGAAAAAAAGGATGGATATGAGTTTGTAGAAAATAACTAAGAGAGTAGAAGAAAAGCTGTTGTGGATGAACAACCAAGCATCAATTGGGAGAGGATAAAAAAATGGACATTAATTATTAATATAAATGACTTGGTTACAGCTATAATTGAATTGTCTGTTACTATATATTCAATTGGTGTACGTACTAAATATATGTTTTAATGCTACTACTATTGCAATATGTGGGAATTTATTACCAAGAACAATGTTGTTAATGAAAACAATATCTCTTCTCATCTTTAAATGAATCTTCTCATTATTGAATGCTCAATCTTCTTTCAAATGAACTTTAATCTTCAAGTTTTGTCATTTATTTTTGTATATTTTTTACTTTGTTAATCGTTTATCGATTATTTAATATTATGTATCAACATACTCACAATATGTATGATTATAAATGTATTTTCACGTGCCTTGGTTATGATCATCCCTAAACATGTCAAATTCATATGTACAGTCCAACTATTTTGCAGTTTCTTGAAATCAAGGGGTAAAATATCAATAGAAAGACTTTGCTCATATCTCAGGTAAAGTAGATTCTGAAGAGGTTATTACTATAATATAGATAATATTTTATGTACATATACATAGACATATGCATATCACTATCTACGCTATACACTATATGTGTCCTTTGCATATATCTTAGGTAATAAAGAGAGATAGTATGCAAATGAATGCAAAATGACGCTTTGACTCTCTTGCTTTTGCATATGCCTGTTCACACCATGTTTGCATAGTAGTTTGTACAATGTTTGATGCATTAGATAATATAAATGCCCAAATGCTTTATCCTTCTCCTAAACCCATAAAATTAGACAACGAATAAGAATATTATACAATTCTAGCTTGGTTTCTACATTTTGACTTTTTGCGATGTACCATTTTGTACTTAACTTCAAATTAATTTCATTAAGTATAGAAAAGGTTCTTTCTAAGTCCGAGTGTTCCTGGATGTTATAAAATTACAAATATAAACTTAATTTCTCCATTTCCCGCTTTTTACCCTTTAAAATTTCTATCTTAACTAATAATATATTATTTCCATCAACTATAAAAGGAGTTCTTGCTAAATTGTTCTCACTACTGTACATTAACTTTACTTAATATTTGTTGATACCGTTAACTAATATTGAATAATTAGTCTTTGTTTAATTGGACTAATTGAGTCATGTTTATGTGCATTATAGCAATTGGGAGGAAGAGTTGTGTTAAAGATGAGGCCTCAACTGCAAATGCAACAGGTGCGAGTACGGGGCAATATATAAAGTAATGAAAGACTTTGACTAGCTTTGCTTGCAAGTCGTGCAGACCGCCCATTACAACGCTATTTGTGAATTCATTAAGGATAAGTGCTACTGCTAACACATGTGGAAGAAATTGCTGAGGTAAAACATGATAGAACCTTTTCGTTCTACATGATTTGTCAATACTATAATAGCACAGTTATGAAACTGGAAGCTCATTTTAATAGTTTAGATTCGGTATATCCCATAGCAATATTTAAGGAAAGTTATATACTAATTTGGCAATGCTTTATCTTCTTAAACATGCATTATATACATATGTGTATTAATACATTTATACAATCATCATATTGGCTATTTTGGCATTTTACAATTAAAATGGCTTTAAAAACACTTTTGTTTAATATCTAATCAATACTTTAAATTTAGTTGCTAATATGAACACATTAACATAAATTACACACAAACTAAGTCTACAAAAATTGATAATATTACTCAAATGTTTGATATTTTTCTTGGTGGCAAGCTCCATCTGAATCTAATAAGTCCTCTTATGTTTCGAGTTTATGATATTTGAATGTTGCATGCTATAATATGAGTGATGCACTCACTGTGCCATTAATCATGTATCAGTTTTAGTTTTCATTCTTCCCCATTATATCTTAGCACATGAGCACGACAAATCACATATATTATGAAAACAACATTTATCACTCAACTTAGAGCATGTAATAATGAAAAAAATCCCATGGGAGATCAATGTAATTGGTTTTGTCCCCAAGGGTAATTTTTTTACCGTTTATGTAGTTGCATTTCTGTTACTTTTTTTCCCTCTTGGAGTGATTTGATTTTACTATGCTCAGAAAACAATCACTACCATTTCTATTACATTCAATGAGTTCCTCCATCGTAGGATTAATTAAGCTGGTTCAAATGTATTTTTTATTTTTTATTCATATTATATCATCCTTGATGCTTTCGTTCTCATGATTTCTTCTTATTTGATATGAAGTTTTAAGAAGTTTTATATGATACGACAATATATATGATATGTGGTTCTTTTAAAGGATTAAAGTATAAGCATTTTTATTCTATGTTTATCGTTGATTAATTCATTTGGTTTGGTTCTCATGTGGTTAATCCTAAATTGACATTTCTACAGATTTTGTTGTCATGCAAATTAAGTTATGTAGTCCTGTAATCAATTTTTTGTATTTGATATCAATTGTGATTTTGTTGTCATGTAAAAGATGTGGTTAAGCCACTATATTACAAACAATTTATAAATGGCTTGTAATTTATGAATGGATTGCATATATGAATGGCTTGCATATATGGATTTCATATTCAAAGTTACTATACCTCTTGATTTGTTGCAACCTGAAATAACTTGTTCACTCAAGCCGACACAGATTTAAATATGTCAATTAGAAACAAAATGTATATAGTTTCCGTTGGTAATGGAAAAATGGTGATTTTGCAAAAATACAAACATATTTAAGATTAAGATCAATTGATACAAGTAATTAAAGTAATTTATTAATAGTGAAAAATTCAACTACTTGCCAATGACAAGTATATTATTATTATGGAAACATTTTACTACGATAATACTTATATTCGTGGAATTTAACATATATATACTATCAACTTGATTTCAGGTTCAACAACAGTGGACACAAGAGTTTTTGGTCGCAGCTCAATGTCAATGGTAGAGCAACTTAGTAATGGTGAGTTAACATATCATCTATAAACAGCAAATATCGCTAATCCTAGCAGCAACTGTTACTAGTATGCAAACCTATCTAAGGCAATGATAGTTAGGCTAGAGAAGGGAATAGAGAAGAGGGAGTGGATGTAGGAACAGAATGGAAATGGGTAGTGTAGGACTGATTATCAAGGGATTCAGAGTAGCAGTTTTCTACTTTTCATCGGTGTCACAGTACAATGTAGCAATAGAACCTTAGGTGTACAAAGTGGAAAATGTAAACTAATCTATATCTAATTAATCTGACTTTGATTTTGTGATAAAAAAATGTAACTATTCGGTACTGTATATATTTTCAATTATACATTTTAATATTTACTTGCAAAAATATGTACCAATATGTACCAATACTGTGAACGTTGTATAGATAAAAAATGGTCAGTTTCCGAAAGGATAGTTGGGTATCAATTACCTCGATATGTTCTTTTTCCTTATATGTTTACACATACCCATTTTATCCAGAAATAAGCAGCTATTTAATTTTAGTTATTTGTTGTCTAGATTTTTACTCTTGGAAATCATTAAAAGGATATGTTGGTGATTACGTTATATCACACAACTGCGTTTTTGCTTTCTATTATATGTTCATTATCACCACTAGATTTATGAATAGTGTGCTGCTAAAAGCATCCATAAACCATCTTCCTAATACCATAATTTTTAAAATAATTTTTAATAAAATTAACATTTTAGTACATCATTAAAGTCCATATTTGAATTCCCTTGCTAAATCCATCTCTATGTTTTATCATTGACTACCAAAATTTCATCCCTAAAGGTTCATAAAAATTAAAATTATGTTGAGTTCTAATCAAAAACTAACATAAATTCTTAATTAGATACCAACCAAAATTTACCTCAACACGCATATTAATTGATTAATATAGAATTTGAAATAAAATCTAAAAAATCATATAATTTAATTTTTTAAAATAATATGGGAAGGAACTACTTCTGGTTGAGTTTGGATGGTTGTCTCATCTCTTGATTTGATTTAGGATTAAGAGTTTTGAAGAGTTTTTACTGCACCATGATGTTGGTGCTCTTCTGGTTGATTTTGGATGATTTTCTCATCCCTTCATTTGGAATTAAGAGTTTTTAGAGGAATTGCAGTTTTTGAATTTAAGCTAAGCTGTAAAATAAATGAGACGCAATGATGGTAGCCTATAGAGAGAAGCATGGTATTAATAAGTGAATAAATGTTTAGTTGTGGTATTTTTTAGTAGTGGTACTACGAAGTTGATTTATGGGTACTTTTAGCAGCACACTTATGAATAATGGATACAAAAGCAACCCAGGTGTAATGATGTAGAATTAAATATGCGATTCACTCTAATTAGTCTATATTCTTCAAGGCTCTTCAGTAAAATGTATTATCAATTGTACACTAAAAATAGAGTGAGCTACTGAATATTCAACTTACCATTCCAAAGTTCAAAGAATTCAACCTAATTTAGCAAGATTAGTATAATCCTCAAACCACTTTTTATGCATGGTTCAACATGCTTTATTTTTTCTCTTAATCAAGTGATATAGATCCTTCAAATATAAATAAAAATTATACTAAAATAGAAAAGAAAAAAAACTCAACTTCTTTTCATGTATATGACAAACTATACACATTCTATATATAAAGTTTGAACTTCAAAATGCACATCCTAACTCCTTTTGGATCTAATATCCTGCACCGAACATATTTTGATTCTTTTAGGCCTACGCGACTACCCGACCTGCCATTACATACAAGCTACTACCATTGACATCAAACTTGAAAATGTATAGAGAAATTATTTCATTAATTTAAGTCTCACAATTATTTACCTCTCTAAAAGATATTGATTACTAGATATTTCTAATTTTAATATTTACTGCATTTCTCTAGATATTGATTACTTTCTGTACCAGTTTAACTTTTTCCTAAAATAAATTAGTCCCATTCGCGTTTTGATAAACAGATGATTTGTGCAGGCACACTCATAAAAAATGCAAAATTACGTACACGTCAAAGTCGTTTTGTAATTTTTCAAAAAATCTTATAAACAGTGTTTTTTAATATTAAATTCTTTCTACGCACGTGCATCGCACGTGCCAAATTACTCGTATATATATATATATCTGTGTGTGTGTGTGTTGGATGATATAATATGTTTTGCTATGCTTGTTTATAATGGTTGTTTAACATGTTTGAATATGATAATATGGATGTTTGATTGTTGAAATGGTTCATGTTAAATACACGTTGAATTTCAAAAAGGAAATCACTTTCCTCTGATAAACGATTCAAATTTATATAAGGAATAGATAAGGTCGAAATGTCGGAAATGAGGCAAGTATAAAAGATTCAACTTTAAAAATTTAATACAGCTTGGATTGTATAGAAATAATCTTCTTATACTTGGTATTAAATTCCGAGGAGGGAACTCTTACTATGCATGTGAATTTAAAAGGTGATTCCACCGTTATTCGATGGATAGTAATGGTTGAATATGCAAATTGATATTAAGTAGAATTAGTGTAATTTCTATCGACCCTTTTTACTCAATAAGATTTTGCAATGTGATTTATGGGAGATGATTTTGATTTTGTATTTCCAAAGTTAAAGAGAGGTTTAATGATTCCATATATACTAGAAAAGAATTTGATTTAAAGATTTATATCTCTAAAAGAGATAATTTATTTGATAAAAGATATTGATAAATGAAATGATGATCACCTTTAAACTTATCATCTTTTATCAATGATTGGTTCGAAGGAACCAAGATTGTATTTGGGTGATTCCTATTCAAAAACCACTTCGAACCAATATACGCGTTCGAAGTGAAGACATGTAATGATAATAAATTAAAAGATGGAATGTAGGGCTGCTTATCACTGACCCTCGGGGGAAATTTCCCGTATCATATATATGTGGCAGTAGTATCTTCATTTGATCTTCGATGCAAGGGCTGCTCACTACTAATCTTAAGGGTGATTCCCATCAGGATGTAGTGGGAGGGTTTCTTCGGTTTGTCCTATTCCTGGACAACTTGTATGGACGAATGTCTGACATTGCATTTCTAAAATGCACGTATATTGATTTTTACAAATGTACATCTGTTTGGTGGTGTAGGAGGTAACTCTCCTATGCTTACACCCTTATTTGGGACGTCTAGGCTTAGAGGTTGTACATTTGTGGAAATCAATAGTGTGTGATGGAATAGGCAATGTGGCATTCAAGTGAAATGTGTGCTATGATAAAGGTAATCGTGACTTTAAGCCTCGCACCCAGGAATGAAAGAAAAGGGTAGATGCGGCAGAGCTATATGGGTCGCACCCATTAGGATATGATCATCACCTTTCTAGACTACCCTCTATATATCGGGTATGTTGTGTATGCTATGAGAGCTCTCGAATAGGTCGGGAATGACCGGGGTGATGTCATATTCGATATTATCTACGGTAAAGGTAGGCCGGTTTTGTGTTGGTAGAGAACCATCTGTTGGTGCCTCGGTGCAATTTTCTAGAGATGTACCATCGAAAGGTAGTCCTTACCTTGTCATTGTATGGAATCCATTCTCCAATACGAGCCTATACGGTTTTAGTTGTAAACCCATTATGATGTCGAATTTAACAAATGTAACAATTCCACTATGATTAATATGTTATTTTGAAAGGACTTTCAAAGAATGTCATTAAAGATAATATCCCTGATTTTGCGTAGCAAATGTTTTGGTTATTATAAGGTAAAAACCGGTTCTGTGTTTATGTGCGACGTGGTCTTATTAATTACCCTTTGTTTTCCAATACCCGTATTTTTGAGTTTCCCACACCAGTCCCATGATTGATCCAGAGTTTAGTTTCTTTTCCCTTAAACCGGCTACCCTATTTTTTCGGGCAGCTAAGTGGTCAGGTTTAACTTGGAGCATCGTGGTGGAGCTTGAAGTCTGGAGTTGAAGATATTCCTGTAGATAGTTCTCCATTTCCATTTTCGCTGCATTAGTTTACTGATTGTATTCAACAATTATAAGGACAGATATTTATAACTGTCCATGCTGATTTATAAGATAGACTCTGATAAATGCATTTAAAATTTCCGTTGTAACGGTCATATATATTAAAATAATATATATTCCATTCATGTAAGATTCTATTCTGTCTTTATTTTCTTCTTACCCATTACTATCCATCCTTCCGGCACTTGGTTTTATGGCACGTGAATACCAATGATGTATCAGTGTCGATTTAAGGGTCGAAAGGGCGGGTCGTCACAATGGACAACAATCCATCTACTACTACCAATACTGTGGTGTGCATCAAATGGACATATAACTACGATGTCACAAATCTGGGGCCTGACCCCACAATCAGGCGGCCGGATTAGATACTGGTCAATCTGGTTCACTCTTGAAAATAAAGGAAGCTAGACAGAATATAGATGGTCATGTAGTACTCATACCCTATAGCTACATATATCTATAACATACGCCGATAAACGGCTCTCATAAGACAACATCTAACAATACGATACTCCTCATCGAGTATCACATATACACATGAACGTAATCCCCGTTTGAGTGACATTTACTTAAAATGAATAATCAAACAAGTAATATAACAATGTCCCATACCACTGCATGTTAATTGGATAATTATTCAAGGCTCATAAAATACACTCGATCCACACTGGATATCTCTATATGACAAGTCCGATGAATAACTGGAAAAGTGTTACTGAAAGTCTCATACCAGACGGTATCACTAATCCGTTTATTCAAATTTCTCATCACATAGAAATGAAATCTCACAAATCAAATAGAAGGACGTAATCACCATATCATCTTAAGATATCACTCAAATCAATATCAATTGTGAATCACTCATATAATCCAATTCAATCACAAGAGAAGAGTGATTATAAAATAATATAAATAGGTTATTCAAACAAATAAATATTACAATGAACACTCATTATTTAATAATGACTTATTTATAACCAAAATAAATACCTAGAAATAGATACCAAAATTTATATATTAAATAATAAATTCACTTTATCTATTTAATCCCAATATAAGATTAAATTACTAAATTCCAATTCCTAGTAATTATAGAAACAAATATAAAATTTTCTATAAATAAATAATACTTTAAAATAATTTATAAAACCATAAAAAATATTCTTTTCATTTCGAACTATAATCTAGAATTCAAACCTTCATTATACGTTCAAAATCTCAAATAGCTCATACAGAAAACCATCTAATATCACTTTAAATTTGTTATTAATCTTCTATAATTAAATATTATTTAAAAATAAATTTATAAGTTATAGAATAAATTATATTTATTTCAAACCATATAATATAATACAAAATCTTCACTTTATACTCTAATAGTTAGAAATGAAATATTTTCTATTTTTAAAACAACTTTTGATATCCAAAATAATTTCTAAGAAAACCATTTTATTTACTAACCCATTTCATTTATTCATAAATACACTTCAATTTAATATTGAAATACCAAAAATAATTTATCAAAGTTTTGAAAAATATTTAAAACTAGAAAACTTAATCGAACGTCCTATAATATGAATTAAGAAGTAAAAATCCTCCAAAATCATCTACGATCATCAGTATAGATATATATGACGTGGTCGAGTTGAATTCCATCGAATTTTAACCATCGATAAACTTTACACACAATATAGATATATTTCAAAGATTAAAATACAAACAGACATCATTTCCTTTGTATATTGAATAATCCAATAAACACACAACTATACTATCAAATCCAAAATTATACTTATTATCGCAACAAACAATCCAATATACCAAAAGACCAATTCAATCAATCAATGCAACCAAAGAATTTAGCCTAATAGTTTAAATGGAAAATGGAATAAATAGATAAATTATAGGCGATGAGTAGATATAGTTGTGAGTGATGAACTCACCATTATTGACGAATGCGCACTGTAACGACCCAGAAATTTTAACTATTTTAATAACACAATTAGCTAAATTTTTCATGAAATTTAAAAATTAAATTTTGCAATGGAAATTTGATATTTGTTATGCGTCTATTTAAACGTAGCAAGTATCAGATTTTCATCAAAATATATGTAAGTTTGTTCGGGTTTGAAATTTTCAATTTAAAATTAAAAATCAGTTAATTCGATGGAAATAAAATATTTTTGAAAGCTAGATATTTTTATATAATAAAAATATAAATCATTTTCTGAGTGAGACGTCATATTTCATTTCGCCAAATTTGGTCCGCTCTAGCTCCGTTTATCTTATTTTCGGCGTTTAGCAACATTTTTGGAAGCAGAAATCGAGTTTTGATAGAATGGTCGTATCACTGATATTTGTGTACCATTCTATTTGTCTTGTCGTGCTGATCTCCACATTATATTCATTTTTGTGATTTGGCGTCCGGTTCGTGGCAAAATCTATGAAACGGTTAACTGTATCTGTGCCCAATTTTGGAGTCTTTTGGTTTCCCGTGACCATTCATTTTCCACCGGCTGAAAATAAACGGCCACTTGTTATTAATATTCCTAGCTATTCAACTTCTGACCTTTTATTTCCTACCATTTCAATATTTGTTGGTTCGGTTTCCACTTCATTTCTCTGTGCTTACTTCTTCGTTCTATTCAATTGAAAAAAATGAAAATATATATGTTTTTATATTACCTACAACCGCCGCCTGTTCTTTACCTTCCACCATAGCTTGCTCGTTCTTCCCTGAACCCGCATAAACATCTCCTCATCCTCGAACAGCCTCTTCCCGTAGCTCTACTACCATTGCCTACCAAAGTTCCTCCACCGCCTTCTTTTGTTGACAACATCCACCCTAAGCCTCGCCACCTTTTCAATTAATTTTTCCTCCACCGCCTACCAAAGTTTCTCACCACCCTCACCGAAAGCTCAGCCGCCATAGCCCGTACTCCTCCACCACATCTCACGTCTCCTTTATGTCGACCATCTTCCGCCTTCAACCGCCATCATACTCGCGACCAACCTAGTACCTCCACGACCCGCTCCTCCAATATCTTCTTTGTCATGCTCGGCCACTCTCCCATCACTACCTCCTTGTGTTCAGGGCAACTCGCCCTCCACCAATAGCTGTAGCTTGCTCCACACCGAACCTATAACCCACGACCTTGCTTCATCTCCAACCCGAGCACACAACCTTGTGTTGAAACCCAAAAAAAATCCCTGACCGCCATCACCCTACAGCTCGCCCATGGCAATGACACTTGAACTTTGCTTCCTAGCCGATCTCCATTTGCGACAGCCGACCACAGCTCACCCTCCAACCGAGAAAACCCACATCCTGTCATCTTCCTTCACCACGCAAGCATGTGACTACCTCTACCTATTGCAGCCACCACTGAAACTATCTTCCTCCACCTCTAGTTCTCACCGTAACCTGCATCATGACCAGTACAACCAACCTTTGTCGATCCAAACCCCTCCTTCCGCTGCCGAGCACTGAACCCTCACCATTGCCGTCAGCCTACTTCATTTTTCCCAAACCTCGCTTCATACATTTCTGTTATCTTCATTGTAGGTATATATATAGTATATGTTTAAAGTATTTTTAAATTTATGTTAATATTTTTAATATAGGTTTTTGTCTTAACTTTAATATATATATATATATATATATATGTGTTATGTTTAATTGAAGAATTTTGGAAAAATTAGGTTTTAAATAAATATTGAGAAAAGAGAAGGAATATATATATATATATAATATGCAGATTTTATTTTAAATATGTATTTTTAAATTGAATATTGGTTTTAAGAAAAAATAATATAATATACATTTCGTTTCAGTTTATATCAAGCTAATTTTGATTTATTTTCATCGATTCCTAATATCAGATCTGTTCGTCGAATCCGTGTTCACCTTGCTTTGCTTTGAGATTTGTCATTTGGATTGGTCGATTGTCGAGTTCGTGATTCAATTCCTAGCTTGTCGTATTGTCTAATTTCTCTAGCCTCGAAAGGTGAGCGATCACTCATGATTAACATTCTTATATTTAGTTAATTTAATTCACATGAAATGACGATTGAAATATGTTGTTAAATTTGAATTTTCAGTTATTTAATTGTTAAATATGATATGCCATTATCTGCAATTGTTTACTTATGACATATGACACCATAACCTATTGTATATATTATATTTAAATTATTAATGATGATATATGTCGGCTATTGATATGTATGTCATTTTATAATATTATTATATTATTCTCACACTGTAAGTTCCCTGTTAGTTTAGGAATTCCCTATGGGTTGAAATGGTACATACCCGAACGATATTATAGATTAGGTAAAATCGTTATGGGTTAAAATGATAAACCCAAGCGATTTTATTGATTTTGAATTTTGGGATTGTGGATTGAAATGATATAAACCCATAAATATAAATAATTACGGGTTGAAATGGTAAATATCCATATCACTTGACCATAGGATAGAAAACTATATACAGACAACCTTGGTCTATTTTGAAAAATGATTTTCAAAGTTTTGGATGGAAATAGATGGGTTTTAATAAATATTGATTTTTAAATACAATAAAAAGATATTTTATTTTGTAAAATTTAGTTTTTTAAATTATATGTTTAGAAATTTTAAATTTATAAGTTAGTTTTGGAAATATAAATTTTAAGATTTTACATATAATTTTATTATTTTTAAATATATAGAATAAGATTTAGTATAAAATATATTTAATAATAAGATTTAATTTAATAAGAATTTAATTTAACTAATATCTATATACAATATGTTTAAATATTTATTTACAATTTATATTAATATTTTTAAATAGATTTTTGTAATAACTTAGATAAATAAGGTTGGAAAGATAAGTTAAAGTCTTGTAACTTAATTTGTTTAAGAATTGAATTCAAATAAAGATGGATTTGGAACTTATTGATTTTAAAGGTATGCTTTTATAACTTGATTTAATTAAAGGTGATAAAATGGATATTTTCAAATTTAAATAAAATTGAATATTAAATTTTGATTTGAGATTTTATTTAAATGCTTATAAAAGTGATTTGGTGAATAATTTGGAATCTAATATAATTGAAGCAAGATATTTAATTATTGATTTTATTTAATTTTGTAATTGGAGATTTTATTTAAATGTTATTAAAATGATTAAGTGAATATTTCAAACTTAAATAAAATTAAAGTCGAATTTTGAAATATAAATGAAATTTATCAAATTGAGTTATTGTAAATTGTTTGAATATTTAAACTTTGAAACCTATTGAATTGGAAGTGGTTTAAATTTGTAGTTCAAACCTGGATTTGAAATCAATATAAATAAAAATTGTTTTTATGAGAATTGAATTGAACCTTTAACCTCTTAAATTGAAATTATGAACTAAGATTGATTTAAATTGAAGTTAGGAACTAAAGTCGATTTGAATTGATTTGCGAAATTGGAAGAAACTATCTTTTTAGTATATAAACTATTTTAATATATAAACTATTTTAATCTATAACCTATTTTTAAATATATAAACTATTTTTAATTTATAACTATTTCAAAATATATAAACTATTTTCAATATTTAAACCATTTAAGTTGGAACTGTTATGATTTAGATTTAATGGATTTAAATGCGAATATTTTGATATGAAGGTTTAAACTATTTTGTGGTTATAATTTTAGAAGCGAATATGATTTTGAAAGTGAATATGATTTTGAAAGTGATATGATTTCTAAAGTGATATGACTTTGAAATGAGTATGATATTTTCATAATGAACTATTTGAAATATAAAATGACCACGGTGTGAAATATGCGTTTGGTTATTAAAGAGACTGGGATCGGATATTGTCATACTCTTTGCCAATACCGAAAACCACTTTAACAACTGTGCACATGGTGGAGATTCCAGAACGAAGTAGGATGGTTTGGCGAACGATTTTGTATGAGGTATTAACGCTACCTTGACTCCCGCGAGTCATCTTGATGTGGCTAAAACAGGAGCCATGCCGGGCCAAGTGAGGTCACACCTCCGATCGGGCACATTCCTTCGATACCATTCTATTAATTTGTGATTTGATTGGGTGCATCTTTGATTTTGGAAGTGTGTCCCGAGGTGGACGGTAGTAGCTGCTATGCATTACCACCAGTCTGGATCCACAAAACGGTAGTATCCTACCCTGGGCATTGCCTCGCATTCCCTGTCACATGCCTTATTGCGCCTTCTACGAGTTTGGTTTGTACCGTACCTATGGAGTGCCCTTTGATAGCCCTCCAGTTTATGGAGGAATTATGGTACTGTATAGCCTACGGGAATATATAGAAATGTATTAAGGGGGATATGTGTAACGCCTTAAAGCTATTTTAATATATTACTTTACTATAGACATTATCTATGTAGCATATTTATTATGTATGTAGATAGTTTAACGGATCCTTAAAGGATAGGAATCTCAAACATCCTTTAAGTTATATTGCATTTCACTTGAGTTGAATTTACTTGCATAAGAATGTTAATCCTGACTCGAGTGTTTTGTGTTTTGCTTTATGCTCGGGTCAGACCGAGTGTCACAGCATTTGAGACTCACCTATGGAACTTGAAGCTTTTCTTGAAGATCTGTCTCTATCTATTTAGCTTTGTAGTAATTTCAGTTATTTCCAGTTGTCTATGTTCAGATTTGTCATTTGCATTTGTATTAGTGACTTCTTTGTACTTGAGACTTTCTGTTGTATTTTTTTCAGACTCTGATGTATCTGTAGTAGCTTCATGAACTACTATTTATCTATTCCGTTTCTCATTGTTATATTACTTCGTGTCTGTGATTGATTATTTTATTTACCGTATATGCTAAGTTTTGCCAAATATAAATTAACAATCTGTTATTTTGAGCAATTCAAGTCTGACATGTGTGGATTATTGTCGATTTGAAATGTTTGAAATAGCAGGTTGTTACAAGTGGTATCAGAGCTCTGGTTTAGACAAAACTTAGCATATGGAGTAAAAACTCATTAGAGATAGGGTAGTAATACCCTAAAATGAGTGGAATTGATTATAGAATTATATTCGTTCGAGCTTGAAATTCTTAGTTAGGATTCTCCTGGATTAGGATTCGTTTTGAATTTTAGAACTTCCCCTTTGTTCTGAAATCCATTCTTGTCTTGACCTGTTCGTGTTCTTCTTGATACTGGAGCATCCCATAGCTATATTTCTGTTGATCTCAGTAATAAATGTGAGCACATCTTGCAACCTCAATTGGCTACTTCATCTTCATGTGTGACTAATCACATCGGCGGTCCCGCCAACCTTAGTATAATTTGTAAAGGGGTGAAACTGTTTTACAGTAGGCGTCGATTCACCGGAGATTTCTATGTCCTCGGTTTTGATGCTGTCACCTCTTGCAAAGCCCGAACCGTTTCTTTAGTAGACGAACCGAGTAATTCTCTTATGATTGAATGTCGTATGCCTTAGAATTATGCAGGCAGTTCATCTCTTAGCTTGATTCTCAACCAAGTGATCTTGACTCCACCCGATAGACACGGATTATCCTGATGTTTTGGTGAAGTCACTTCTCTTTCTCCCAAGCAGGAAATTGAATTCCGCATCGATCTTATTCCAGGAGCTCGACCTTGTAACACCCTACACCCCTTAGTATACCCAAAAGGACACACTAAAAGATGTGGTGCATTGTAGGTATAACTAAAGCTAGCAGAGACTAAGATTCACAAGACAAAATAGATAGATAATAACACAGCGGAAGTGATTAAAAACAATAAGTGATTTTAAAAATTAATACTACATAAATACTTTAGACAAACCACATATGTTCCAAATACCAAATACAATTGTCTTATGAAAATAAAATCTCAGTCTCATTAGAAAAACCAGAGTACAAACACAAATTTCCCTCAATATAGTACCAGTACAAAAAAAAAGAACAAAAGCTGGAAATAATAGAAATACATAGTAGAGAACTCCTCCAAGGAAACCGCCAAGCAACTGCAATCTACTGACTTCTCCCTTGATTTCCTATGGGGAAAAAAAGGGGAAATAGAGGAGTGGGTCAGACTAAAAGTCTGGTGAATGATAGTAATTACTAGAGTCTTTAAGCAAGATAAAAGTAATAGACTCTACAACGGTTCTAGCATAAATAAGGATAATAAAGGAAATAGGAAAGAGATAAACTGGAATAAGTACGGTTAAATATTGCTCAATTTATAAGATAGGTTAACTTGATTGCTTGCACTTGTCCTTGATTTTTGCTTTGATTAGGCTGAATCCCTAATCCTATAATTAAGATGTAACCCTAATTCTACCCATTTTGATCGGCCTGCTACTCCATAGACCTTACTGTGGACTAGCCACTATATAACTCCCTACACAGTAGCCAATGGTATCTACAAAAGATGCACATAGCAACTACTATGGATCCGGACGACATATATAGCTCCCTAAACAGAAGGCAATGGTGTCTACTAAAGACACCCATACTAAGCGCTTGGAACTCATAGCTATTACTGAGTACCCGAATGGAAGTCGCACGCGTGATTGCCACCATGCCCATGCTACCTTTTGGTCCACCTATTGGGTCTTCTTATTACCTCCAACTTCCAGCATAGCGTGCCCCTCATCTCACTTTAGGCTAATGCGAGATCACCGTGTGTCCATAGAAAAATAGGGGAAATGCTGTTGGTACTGGCCCTTAATTCAAACAATATCTAGTTACATCACTTATCCAAATCCCCCATGATTTGGACTTCTATTTGACCAATTACTACCATTCTTAGCATAAGCGTGCCCTAGGCTTACCGTTTTGTCTAATAGGGAATGCTATTTGGTACAGGTCCTGCTTTCATCTTTGCTTATTAACTTAGATAAATTATTTAAATAAGCCTTTATTATCATTTTTACTTTCTACGCTTATTAATTTATCCCAAGTCTTAAAATAAGCCCTAGGTTATAATCATGCTTATTACTTAACCCAAGGTCTAAGTGTGAAAATAAGCTCTTTCATCTTTTACTTCTTTTTTTAGTTATAATTCTACGTTATAACTAAGCTTATTTATTAGTCCAATTCTAATCATAATTAGGCACAATTTTAGTCTAATTCCATTTATATTATAGTCTTTATAATTTACATCTCATAATTATAAATAAGCCAATTTCTTTAATTCAGTCCAATTAATATCATAATTAGGCATAATTTCAGTCTTAATTCCATTATATTACAGTCTTTATAATTTACATCTCATCTTTCGTTATTTCAGAATTCTTATGATTTAATCCAATTTCGCGTTAATTCTATTCTAATCCATACGCGAAGAAGGAGAAATAAAAGAAAACTGAAAATAGAAGAAAATCCAAAGCGTGGAAAAAAGATGTAAATAACGCATAAATAACAGTAAATAAATTAAAATAATGTAAACAAACTGTAAATAAATGGAAAAGCTATAATTACAGAAATAAACTAAAATTAACTGAAAATAAAAGCTAAAAGAAATAGACTGAAAATAATTCTAAAAACTGTAAATAAACTACTAAAAAGGTTATTCCAAAAATCATAGTAAAACTACAACTATTGGAAACCTTTATTATTTTAAATTACTTAAATAAATCTAAAATAATTACAATCACTCACCTGAGACAAAAGCTAGAATCCATTTTTTTACAGCAACCAAAATTCTCTACAAATCTTCTCTAATTTGTACAATCTCTATCTTTTATTTGAATGTATATATATAATATAATTTTATTTCATAACTAAAGAATGTAGGTAAATATTTATAAGAGAGAAATGGAGGCTAGGTTTTGATTTTAGAGTGAAAACCTAGGTTAGTTTAGGTCCTATTTATAGTGTTTTAGGTGTGCTTTCAACTGTAGATTGGAATCTCTAGAAACTTCTACTGACTCATTGTTGTGTCGAATCTTACAATGCGCCTTGTCAACGCCTTGTCTTATATTTAATTAATTACACCCTCAATAATATACAAACTATAAATAACGTTTTCTTCTTCTCAATTAATTTATAATTTGTGACATTTTATTTCATATTAAATTTCCTTGTGTCTCTCTTTATTTGCATGTTTCATTTTAGTTTTCAACATCTCATTTAATTTACATGTTTACGTCTGAAATAAATAAATAAACAATATATCAATATCTTTCCACATTTACATCTGAAATAAGTAAATTAACATGTCAATATTTCTCCATGTTTATGTCTAAAATAAATTAATAAATAACTAGAAATTCTTATGTCAGTATTGTACATATTCACGTTTGAATTAATCGGATGAATAACATGTGAATTGTTATGTCAATATTCTATATATTCAAATCTGAATTCATTAAATAACATGTGAATTGTTATGTCTACATTTTTTCCATATTCACATCTGTTGTAATTAGATAAATAACATATGTCCACAAACGTGTATATATGTTGTGTATTAATTAGTAACCTAATTCATTACCTTTAAATTGAGCAATCAATTACATTAATTGATTGGTATTAATGTTTTTATGTTTAAAAATCAAACTGGCCCTTATTCTTTACTAACAAAGAAATAACATACCTTATATTTTCTGTAAGAAATGTAATCCTTCCATAATACACTCTTGCCTTTTTTTCTCTTTTGTAACAAAACAAACTCCCTGTTTATAAACTCAAACATATATTCAAAAAAGAGAAGTTTATTTTATTTATCTCAAAACATGCATTTATTTCTATTTAAAATATTCATTCCATTTTGACACAAATGCAAGTTCTTATATTAAACTAAATCATTACAATTTAATTCCTCTTTTCCCTTTCTAATTGAAACATTTCAATAATCTACTGCCAATTAATTTCAATACTAATTTCAAACGAATTCTAATTATTAACACTATTTCTTTTCACTTATAATTATTTATTAATTCCTCTTTAAATTTTAGGTTGTTACATTCTCCCCTCCTTAAGGGATTTCGTCCCCGAAATCTCTAAGGATAGAAGAATGAAATAAAAGTTTTCGTCCAAGTTCTACAACCGACTACTCAACCATCACCCACTACATCCATTGTCCTTAAGTTTTTCTAATGTGATTTATGATACTTATGCAATTAGTGTAGTGTAAATGTCCCTAACTAATGCAAAAGATTAGGCGGTCCACTGATTCAGTTGACCTCCTTTTATGCAATCATGTTAGTGCCATGTATCCAAATGAATGCAAAAATTCCCTAATGATAACTGATAGTTCTATATGCGTACTGCAATCATCATCCAAATGCAACAATGATGTGATAAACATCCATTTATAGCAATCATGAAAATAAAATAAAAAAGCGCACACATCCATTTGCATATGCTCTAGTGTCCTAGTTAGGCCGATCCCTAAAGAATAATAGTGCCTAGTGTACATATATGCATCCATTAGCATCCACTAGCAAACACTTGCAACCACTAGCATACATCATTCATAACATGTTCTATTAACATGTTTACATCAAATCCTACCATCCATAGGTTAAATCCTAAGTTCTACCTTCCCAAAGGATAATAAAGGAAAGAACCTATTCAAGACTAAAGATGGAAAAAGGAAATTCTAAAACCTATTATCAAAGAGACATGGATATGAGATACGAATTTTCTCCTAATCAAATTAGTCTTCTCCGAAACATCTCTAACCATGTCGGAACCAAGAAGCAACCTTTTCGTAGACTCCAACCACATGAAAGCATCTTACACGGCCTTCCCAAAAAGAGCTTCTAAAGGTGTCATTCCAAGGCTAGCTTGAAAACTACTACCATATGAATTCCACTAATTTCATTTTATTGTTCTTCATGAATCAACATTCCTAGGTTCTTACTAGTGTTCTATACCCTTTACCGAAAATTCCATTATTACTTCTAAAAGTAATTACTACTATCTCCTTACACCTTTTCTGTTACTCCAAGGAAATGATTCTTATCTACTCCACATTTAAGAGTTTGGTTTGGTATTTATCATCTTGTTTTTTAAAAACTAAGGTTTCTAAAATTTTTTACAACATCAAATCCCACAATCTTTGTCTTTAAAAGTGTTATCTATTCAGCTTCTATTAATTTCAAAAATATTTGGTCACTTAATATTATTTCCCAAATCTAGAGGGAAAAGCTTCCAATTTTTTTTTAAGTCTAAAACTTATATCTCTCTTTCTTTTAAAGACTTTTACAGTTTTCTATAAAAATTTGAATTTTCAAATTTTACTTTTATTAAGATTTTCATTTCAAAAACTTATTTACTTTTTCACCAAACCATTATCCTTTAAAATATCTTTAAACACCTTCTTATTACACGTAACAGTTTTATACCATAATGTATTGGAACTACTTTCTCTTATGAGAAACTATTAATGGTAAAACCTTCTATGAATCCTTTAAAAGAGGATTTTATGTTTATGTGAAATTACAAGGAACTTATTTTATATTTTTCGAAATAGGCTAAAAAAATATGGTACTTTCCATACCTTGTATATCTCTTTCACGTATTCCTTATAACTTGCACAAAACATCTTTATTTATAATTTGGTTTCATAGAAAATTTTATCATTATTCATTTCGTTCCAATAGATTAAAGTATTTTTAATTTATATTCTCTTACCATAGACAATTTCTATGAAATTTACTAATTTCCTAATATTTAAATTACACTTTTCTTTTCAGAAAAACTCATTTTCAAAACTATTTTTAATATATCCATAACTAGAAAACATTTCCTCATACTTATTTAAATATTTAGTGTACTTACAAACCACTTTATTTCTATACTTGAAAATTTTCTTCAAACCACATTTCTATGTAGGTCAAAACAGATGTTGCGTAAAACACTGTTACTACAACCCAAAAATACTAGTGTATGGATTCAATTAAAATAAATACTAATAAATCTCATATACTATGTAAAAACGTTTCCTTTAGAAGTCACCTACTATAACAATAGTGTTATAGTCCATGCTCCCTTTACTTTTCACGAAAACATCTATTACAACAATAAATGTTGTAACCTATGTTTTTGATACTTAATAACCTCTAGGTTTTTATATTTAAAATCTTTGTTCATCTACAAAGAAACTAGCGAGCTATAATTATTCAAAAAGAATCTTACTTTTAACAAACTTTATATCATATAAAAACCAATTTAAATTTCATACCATTTTTCAAAAACCCAATATTTATTTCCTAAAAGAAAATATTACCAATGAAAAATTTCAATTCTAATAATTATATTCTATTGAGCTAAATATAAGGTGGATTTTCTTCTCACTACCCTATGAGTACCCTTCCTAAATCTTGGAAATCTCATTTCCTTACTAAAGTCTTTTACTCCTATTCCTCTTTTATGGTCATATTTATTCTAATGCACTACCATTAAATCCATTTATCTGAACCTAAATGTACAAAATCGTTTCTCAACTCTTTTCATGAGTTGACCTTCTCCATCCCCAAAAAACGCACTTCCTTACTCTAATAGTGACACTCGAAGAATTTTTCCTTTAACCGATGAATGCGAAGTGTACAAAGAACCTCCTCAAAATGTCTGGGAAATCTTTAACGACTGGAACATAATCTAGCTCTCATAGTGATGAATCAAGGGAATAAAGGAAGCTCAACATGACTGACCCCTATGGGTCGTAAGAAAGTTTGAGAGTCTGTCTGCAACAAGTCCCTAATCTAAAGACTCCCTTCTTGTAGTCTAATATCGCACCATAAGTGGATAACCAATCCATCCCCAAAACCATCTCATACCCTGAAAATCCCAGTACATAGGCATCACAATCAAACTCTATTCCTAGTAAAAAATATTTCAAACCCCTACAAATCATAGAAAAGTGTGTCGATCCTCCTATAGGGTTTGAAACAATAATGGGGTCGACTACTAAAGAGATGTCTAAGTGCAAACAACCTACCAAAGAACTAAAGATGGAAGAGTGTGATATTCCAGAATCGAAAGGAGTTTGAACTGGACTTTGAGGGGATTTTTAAGAAAAACTCTTTATTATTTGAAAACTAATTCTAAATTAAAGAGCTTCTTTTCTGAAAAATACTATTAAAACCAGTTATTTTGAAAAATACTTTACTTTTTTTTAAATTTTTCTAAGAATCCTATAACCTTAGGCTCCGATACCATGTGTAACACCCCACACCCCTTAGTATACCCAAAAGGACACACTAAAAGATGTGGTGCATTATAGGTATAACTAAAGCTAGCAGAGACTAAGATTCACAAGACAAAATAGATAGATAATAACACAGCGGAAGTAATTAAAAACAATAAGTGATTTTAAAAATTAATACTACATAAATACTTCAGACAAACCACATATGTTCCAAATACCAAATACAATTGTCTTATGAAAATAAAATATCAGTCTCATCAGAAAAACCAGAGTACAAACACAAACTTTCCCTCAATATAGTGCCAGTACAATAAAAAGAACAAAAGCTGGAAATAAAAGAAATACATAGTGCAGAACTCCTCCAAGAAAACCGCCAAGCAACCGCAATCTACTGACTTCTCCCTTGATTACCTATGGGGGAAAAAGGGGAAATAGAGGAGTGGGTCGGACTAAAAGTCTGGTGAATGATAGTAATTACTAGTCTTTAAGCGAGATACAAGTAATAGACTCTACAACAGTTCTAGCATAAATAAGGATAATAAAGGAAATAGGAAAGAGATAAACTGGAATAAGTATGGTTAAATATTGCTCAATTTATAAGATAGGTTAACTTTGATTACTTGCACTTGTCCTTGATTTCTGCTTTGATTAGGCTGAATTCCTAATCCTATAATTAGGATGTAACCCTAATTCTACCCATTTTGATCGGCCTGCTACTCCATAGACCTTACTGTGGACCAGCCGCTATATAACTCCCTACACAGCAGCCAATGATATCTACGAAAGATGCACAGAGCAACTACTGTGGATCCGGACGACATATATAGCTCCCTACACAGAAGGCAATGGTGTCTACTAAAGACACCCATACTAAGCGCTTGGAAGTCATAGCTATTACTGAGCACCTGAATGGAAGTCGCACGCATGACTGCCACCATGCCTATGCTACCTTTTCCTCCACCTATTGGGTCTTCTTATTACCTCCAACTTCCAGCATAGCGTGCCCCTCATCTCACTTCAGGCTAATGCGAGATCGTCGTGTGTCCATAGAAAAATAGGGGAGATGCTGTTGGTACTGGCCCTTCATCCAAACAATATCTAGTTGCGCCCTTTATCCAAATCCCCCATGATTTGGACTTCTATTTGACCAATTACTACCATTTTTAGCATAAGCCTACCCTAGGCTCACCATTTTGTCTAATAGGGAATGCTATTTGGTACAGGTCGTGCTTTCATCTTTGCTTATTAACTTATATAAATTATTTAAATAAGCCTTTATTATCATTTTTACTTTTTACGCTTATTAATTTATCCTAAGTTTTAAAATAAGCCCCATTCTATTCTTTTTCTTATTATAACCTACGTTATAATCATGCTTATTACTTAACCCAAGGTCTAAGTGTGAAAATAAGCTCTTTCATCTTTTACTCTTTTTTTTAGTTATAATTTTACGTTATAACTAAGCCAATTAATTAGTCCAATTCTAATCATAATTAGGCATAATTTTAGTCCAATTCCATTTATATTACGGTCTTTATAATTTACATCTCATAATTATAAATAGGTCAATCTCTTTAATTCAGTCCAATTAATATCATAATTAGGCATAATTTCAGTCTTAATTCCATTTTATTACAGTCTTTATAATTTACATCTTATCTTTCGTTATTTCAGAATTCTTATAATTTAATCCAATTCGCGTTAATTCTATTCTAATGCATACGCGAATAAGAAGGAGAAATAAAAGAAAACTGAAAATAGAAGAAAATCCAAAGCGTAGGAAAAAGATGTAAATAACGCATAAATAACAGTAAATAAATTAAAATACTGTAAATAAACTGTAAATAAATGGAAAAACTATAATTAACAGAAACAAACTAAAATTAACTGAAAATAATAGCTAAAAGAAATAGACTGAAAATAATTCTAAAAACTGTAAATAAACTACAAAAAGGTTATTCCAAAAATGTAGTAAAACTATAACTATTGAAAACCCTTATTATTTTAAATTACTTAAAGGAATCTAAAATAATTACAATCACTCACCTGAGATAAAAGCTAGAATCCCTTTTTTTTACAACAACCAAAATTCTCTAGAAATCTCCTCTAATTTGTACAATCTCAATCTTTTATTTGAATGTATATATATAATTTTATTTTATTTTATAAATGAAGAATGTAGGTAAATATTTAAGAGAGAGAAATGGAGGCTAGGTTTTGATTTTAGAGTGAAAACCTAGGTTAGTTTAGGTCCTATTTATAGTGTTTTAGGTGTGCTTTCAACCGTAGATTAGAATCTCTAGAAACTTCTACTGACTCATTGCTGTGTTGAATCTTACAATGCGCCTTGTCAGCACTTTATCTTATATTTAATTTAATTAATTACTCCCTCAATAATATCCAAACTATAAATAACATTTTCTTCTTCTCAATTAATTTCTAATTTGTGACATTTTATTTCATATTAAATTTCCATGCGTCTCTCTTTATTCACATGTTTCATTTCAGTTTTCAACATCTCATTTAATTTACATGTTTACGTCTAAAATAAATAAATAAATAATATATCAATATCTTTCCACATTTACATCTGAAATAAGTAAAATTAACATGTCAATATTTCTCAATGTTTATGTCTAAAATAAATTAATAAATAACTAGAAATTCTTATGCCAGTATTGCACATATTCACGTTTGAATTAATCGGATGAATAACATGTGAATTGTTATGTCAATATTCTATATATTCAAATCTGAATTCATTAAATAACATGTGAATTATTATGTCTACATTTATTTCCATATTCACATCTATTGTAATTAGATAAATAACATATGTCCACAAACGTGTATAAATGTTGTATATTAATTAGTAACCTAATTCTTTACCTTTAAATTGAGCAATCAATTACATTAATTGATTGGTATTAATGTTTTTATGTTTAAATCAAACCAACCTTTATTCTTTACTATCGAAGAAATAACATACCTTATATTTTCTGTAAGAAATGTAATCCTTCCATAATACACTCTTGCATTTTTTTCTCTTTTGTAACAAAACAAACTCCCTGTTTATAAAATCATACATATATTCAAAAATGAGAAGTTTATTTTATTTATCTCAAAACATGCATTTATTTTTATTTAAAATGTTCATTCCATTTTGACACAAATGCAAGTTCTTATATTAAATACTATCATTACAATTTAATTCCTTTTTTCCCTTTCTAATTGAAACATTTCAATAAATCTACTACCAATTAATTTCAATACTAATTTCAAATGAATTCTAATTATAAACACTATTTCTTTTCACTTATAATTATTTATTAATTCTCCTTAAATTTGGTTTGTTACAAACCTGTTGTCCTTTCCCCGGACGAATGGTTTCTACGAATGGTTAGTCATGCTCTTTGGTTTAACCAATGCTCTTGCCTTCTTCGTCGATCTCATGAATCTCGTTTTTCCGCGATGTTCTCGATAAGTTTGTCCTGGTTCTCGTTGATGATATTCTCGTTTTTCTAAGTCTCGATTGACCCGGTTAAGGTCACCACGATTAATGTAAGTCTATCCATCATTCCTTTTGTAATTTAATTATCTTATCTTCCTTTCGAGCCAATCTTCTTAGTAGAATTCTCTTTGATTAGGGTCCCTCTAAATTTGAATATCTATCCTTGTTCTTGAATCCATTCTTGAATCGTCATACGAGAGAACTTATTTGTAATTGATATAAAAATGTTCTATATTGTGTCGTTTGAGTTGTTAAGTTTGAGTTTTGAGTTTTGATCGATTCGTCTGGCTAACGCTATCGATAGGAATTCCAAAACACTTGAACAGAGCAAACTAACACAATATTGCTTTCGAAATTGGTAAATGAAATAATTTTATGCGTGACTATATTTTAATATAAAGTGTAATTTTATAAAATTAGATAGTTACATGAATTGGTTGGTAGAAATGATAGTACTAAATTATCATTTATTGTTTTGCCAACATTACTAAACCATTAACTATTGTTGTATGTTAGAAGGAGTTGAAAATTTTAAAATATGGTTTATAAATCTAATTTGCAAACGAAATGAATTCAAATTAAGCATTTGAGAATTAAATTTCCGGTGCTTTTCAACATTTGGTTTTCAAAGTTTTGAAAAAATATATTATTTGAAAGTATTTTCGAATGTAAAATTTTCCAAATGAATTTTAAAAGAAGTAAATTAGTACTCTCCTCTTTTGTCGCTGGAAAATAATTCTGATGATGACTACAGCATCATCGACATTCATTTTCGAGTCTCAAAGTGGAGAGACCACTTAGTAGCTTTGCTACAATTTTGTTTTGGAAAAATGGATTTGATTTAAATTTCTTAAGTATGATTTGATGTATAAAATATATATGTATATGTATATATATTTATTTCAAAATGATTTGAAGTGAAACCCGAAATTTAACTCTTAACTTTTATGTTAAGTGGTGGTTTTCAATTATTGAAATGAAGCAAATTTTTTGAATAATTAGAGTGTTTAAAAATGATAAATGGAATTGGAACAACCTGAAACAGTTGAACTAGGATAAAATTTATACGTATAATACTCAATTGCATTCTAAAACATATAAATAACTTACCTGATTATTTAAAAAGTTAAAATGTTAATGTGAATATGTAATTGAAGGTTATACAAGAGAACTTAAGTAATAAAAATGTTTAAACTGGATTTTGCTTAATAGAAATGTTGTAAATAAAAAGTAAATTTATATGGTGTTCAATTACATTTGTAAACATTAATAAAAACTTACTTGAGAAAAGGGTTTGAATGTAATGAGAATACACAATTGAATTGTATATAATATAAATGTAAGAAATAAGATGTTCAAAATGAAATTTTAATAAGGGAATTTATAAATGAATAAAATTTAGTGGTTATAATAAATATTTATACACCTAACCTTTATTCCAAGAAATGTTAAGTGAAATAAATTAAATAATAATAAGAGAATGTGTTAAATAAAATAAATTTTGTTTTGAAAGAAATTCTTGTAACAAATGTTAATAAATTAAAAGCAAATCAATTGAATGAAAATACCTTGAATTGAAATCAACAAATGTGAATACAATGAATATTTATTGATTGAATAAAATGGATTGAAACCAAATTTGTTGAATATTAATCAATTTAAAAACTAATGAAATTTATATGGTTTTAAATTAATTGTTGTATCTAATACTTTGTATTTCGAATCTATCTTACATTTATGTTGCTTCTATTCTCCTATCTTGTTCCTTTTCGGGGACGAAAAGTTTTGAGTGTGGGAGAGTGTAACGACCCAGAAATTTTAACGATTTTAATAACATAGTCAGCTAAATTTTTCATGAAATTTAAAAATTAAATTATGCAATGGAAATTTGTTATTTGTTATGCATCTATTTAAACGTAGCAAGTATCAGATTTTCATCGAAATATATTTAAGTTTGTTTAGTTATGAAATTTTCAATTTAAAATTAAAATCAGTTAATTTGATGGAAATAAAATATTTTTGAAAGCTGAATATTTTTATATAATAAAAATGTATATCATTTTCTGAGTTATACGTCATATTTCGTTTCGCCAAATTTGGTCTGCTCTAGCTCCGTTTATTTTATTTTCGCCGTTTCAGCAACATTTTTGGCCGCAAAAATCGGGTTTTGATAGAATGATCGTATCGCTGATATTTGTGTACCATTCTGTTCGTCTCGTCGTGCTGATCTCCGTATGATATTCATGTCTGTGATTTGGCGTCTGATTCGCGGCGAAATCTGCGAAATGGTTAACCATATCGGTGCCCAATTCTGGAGTCTTTTGGTTTCTTGTGACCATTCATTTTCCACCGGCTGAAAATAAATGACCGCTTGTTATTAATATTCCCAGCTATTCAACTTCTGACCTTTTATTTCCTACCATTTCAATATTTGTTGGTTCGGTTCCCACTTCATTTCTCTATGCTTACTTCTTCGTTCTATTCAATTGAAAAAAAAGAAAAAATATATATATGTTTTTATATTACCTGTAATTGCCACCTATTCTTTACCTTCAACCATAGCTTGCTCGTTCTTCCCTGAACCCGCACAAACATCTCCTCATCCTCGAACAGCCTCTTCCCGTAGCTTGGCCACCATCCGCCTACCAAAGTTCCTCCACCGCCTTCTTTTGCTGACAACATCCACTCCAAGCCTCGCCACCTTTTCAGTTAATTTTTCCTCCACCGCCTACAAATGTTTCTCACCACCCTCATCGAAAGCTCAGCCGCCTCAGCCCGTACTCCTCCACCACATCTCACGTCCCCTTCATGCCGACCATCTTCCGCCTTCAACCGCCATCATACTCGCGACCAACCCAGTACCTCCACGACCTGCTCCTCCAATTTCTTCTTTGTCGTGCTCGGCGACTCTCCCATCTCTACCGCCTTGTGTTTACGGCAACTCGCCCTCCACCAATAGCTATAGCTTGCTTATCACCGAACCTATAACCCACGACCTTGCTTCATCTCCAACCTGAGCACACAGCCTTGTGTCGGAACCCAGAAAAAAAAAATCCCTGGCCGCCATCACCCTACAGCTCGCCCATGGCACGGACAGTCGAACTTTGCTTCCTGGCCGATCTCCATTTGTGGCAGCGGACCACAGCTCACCATCCAACCGAGAAAACCCAAAGCCTATCATCTTCCTTCACCACGCAAGCATGTGACCGCCTCTACCTATTGCAGCCATCACCAAAGCCATCTTCCTCCACCTTTGGTTCTCACCGCAGCCTGCATCACGACCAGTACAACCAACCTCTATCGATCCAAACCCCTCCTTCCGCTGCCGAGCACCGAACCCACACCCTCGCTGTCAGCCTACTTCATTTTTCCCGAATCTTGCTTCTTACATTTCTGCTATCTTCATTGTAGGTGTATATATATATAGCATATGTTTAAAGTATTTTTAAAAAATTCATGTTAATATTTTTAATATAGGTTTTTGCAATAAATTTAATATATATATATGTGTGTGTGTGTGTGTGTGTGTGTGTTATGTTTAATTGAAGAATTTTGGACAAATTGGGTTTTAAATAAATATTGAGAAAAGAGAAGGAATATATATATATATAATATGGATATTTTATTTTAAATATGTATTTTTAAATTGAATATTGGTTTTAAGGAAAAATAATATAATATACATTTTGTTTCAGTTTATATTAAGTTGATTTGATTTGTTTTCATCGATTCCTAATTATCAGCTCTGTTCGTCGAATCCATGTTCACCTTGCTTTGCTTTGAGATTTGTCGTTTGGATTGGTCGATTGTCGAGTTCGTGATTCAATTCATAGCTTGACGTGTTGTCTAATTTCTCCAGCCTCGAAAGGTGAGCGATCACTCACCATTAACATTCTCATATTTAGTAAATTTACTCATATGAAATGACGATTGAAATATGTTGTTAAATTTGAATTATTAGTGATTTAATTGTTAAATATGATATGCCATTATCTGCAATTGTTTACTTGTGACATATGACACCATAACCTGTTGTATATATTATATTTAAATTATCAGTGATGATATATGCCTGCTGTTGATATGTATGTCATTTTATAATATTATTATATTGTTCTCATACTGCAAGTTCCCTGTTAGTTTAGGAATTCCCTATGGGTTGAAATGATACATACCCGAACGATATTATAGATTAGGTAAAATTGTTATGGGTTGAAATGATAAACCCAAGCGATTTTATTGATTTTGAATTTTGGGATTATGGGTTGAAATGATATAAACCCCTAAATTTAAATAATTGTGGATTGAAATGATAAATATCCGTATCGCTTGACCATAGGATAGAAAACTATATATGGACACCGTTGGTTTATTTTGAAAAATGATTTTCAAAGTTTTGGATCGAAATAGACGGGTTTTAATAAATATTGATTTTTAAATACAATATAAAGATATTTTATTTTGTAAAATTTAGATTTTTAAATTATATGTTTGGAAAATTTAAATTTATAAGTCAGTTTTGAAAATATAAATTTTAAGATTTTACTTATAAGTTTATTTTTTTTAAATATATAAAATAAGATTTAGTATAAAATATATTTAATAATAAGATTTAATTTAATAAGAATTTAATTTAACTAATATCTATGTACAATTATGTTTAAATATTTATTTACAATTTATATTAATATTTTAAAATAGATTTTTTTAATAACTTAAAAAAATAAGGTTGGAAAGATAAGTTAAATTGGACTTGTAACTTAATTTGTTTAAGAATTGAATTCAAATAAAGATGGAATTGGAACTTATTGTTTTAAAGGTATGATTTTATAACTTGATTTAATTAAAGGTAATAAAATGGATATTTTCAAATTTAAATAAAATTGAATATTAAATTTTGATTTGAGATTTTATTTAAATGCTTATAAAAGTGATTTGGTGAATAATTTGGAATCTAATATAATTGAAGTTAGATATTTAATTATTGATTTTATTTAAATTTGTAATTGGAGATTTTATTTAAATGTTATTAAAATGACTAAGTGAATATTTCAAACTTAAATAAAATTACAGTCGAATTTTGAAATATAAATGAAATTTATCAAATTGAGTTATTGTAAATTGTTTGAATATTTAAACTTTGAAACCTATTGAATTGGAAGTGGTTTAAATTTATAGTTCAAACCTAGATTTGAAATCAATATAAATAAAAATGGTTTTTATGAGAATTGAATTGAACCTTTAACCTCTTTAATTGAAATTGTGAACTGAGATTGATTTAAATTGAAGTTAGGAACTAAAGTCGATTTGAATTGATTTGCGAAATTGGAAGAAACTATTTTTTTAATATATAAACTATTTTAATCTATAACCTATTTTTAAATATATAAACTATTTTTAATTTATAACTATTTCAGAATAATAAACTATTTTCAATATTTAAACCGTTTAAGTTGGAACTGTTATGATTTAGATTTAATGGATTTAAATGCGAATATTTTGATATGAAGGTTTAAACTATTTTGTGGTTATGATTTTAGAAGTGAATATGATTTCGAAAGTGAATATGATTTTGAAAGTGATATGATTTCTAAAGTGATATGACTTTGAAATGAGTATGATATTTTTATTATTAAGTTCGACATGTGTGAAATGCTAAGTTTTGCCAAATATAAAAACAATCTGTTGTTTTGAGCAATTCAAGTCCGACATGTGTGGATTATTATCGATTTAAAATGTTCAAAATAGTAGGTTGTTACACACACCAAAACCAAAGCTTCACTACTCAACACAAAGTTCACGTGCCCCATCAAAAATCGATCACATCGCCTGCTGCTAGCCAGCAATCATCACAGTCCTCCATAATGCTTAACAACAAGTCGCGACTCAGTTCCACTTCGTGTCCAGGTCGCAGTTTCCAAACATTATTTTCGTTGCAAGATCTCCAGCCACCAAAAGTTTTCCCCATCGCTATACGCGAGTTGCCCATTGTCCAGTCGATCACATCGTCCTCCTTTATCGCATGCGCCATCCCCATGCATGCACGACCCATTTGACACTTCGTTTGCCAAGTATGATCGCACCTACGTCATCTCGTCCTTGCCGTTCGTGCATCCAGGCAACGAAATATATATTTTCTCTCTCTGGTAATCACGATTTTAGTTTTCTTCCTCATAATTTTAAAGTTAAGGCCAAATCCAAATAAGGGAGTCCGGTTCAGGCTTAGTCATGAAACGAGGAGAAATATCCAGAAGCACAGAGAAAGGCCACGGGTTTGGGCTCTAATTGCCTTGGACCATAGTTTAATCTAATTTAATTTTAGTTCATTTCCAATGCATTTATATTTAAATTTGAATCTGATATAAATTGATTCATACCGCATTAATCATTTTATTAAATTCGACGCTCGCTTATTTATTTATTAATTCATCGTTCTATTTTAAAAATAAATTTGTTTTTCAACTATTTCAATTATATAAAATTTATTTACCCATCAAAATAGTTCATATTTAATTAAAATCATTTATTTGATTGCGACAAATCATTCAGAAAAATTTATTAATTTAATTCAATTTATTACAACGAAATCTTTTATAAAATATTTGTTTTTCAACTATTTCAAGTATATAAAAATTATTTACCCATCAAAATAGTTCATATTTAATTAAAATCATTTATTTGATTATGATAAATCATTTAGAAAAATTTATTAATTTAATTTAATTCAATTTATTAAATAAAATCTTTTATAAAATAATATTTAATTAACTCAAAAATTTATTATAAAATTATTAATCATTAGAAATCGAAATCAAACAATTTTTTATTTTAATTAAATTTACAAATAAATGGCGTAAAAAGCAGGGTTGTTGCACAGACAGTAAACTAATTTAAACAAATTTTACTTAGATCTTACAAAAAAGTATGAAGCATCAAATAACCGTAACTACACAAAATAATCCAAGAACAACGATAATTAAATATATCTTCTTAATCTTCTACATAAGTGACATGGTAACGATCCTTATCATACTTCTCAGGTATACAAATACTTAATTAATTGAATATTTATGTTATATAATCTATTTGAATATTGTTTAATATATTTTGATGTTGATGCCTAATAATCCTAGTTGGTAATTTCCAATTTAAGTAGCAAGGAAAATAATATCGTGATAAACTAAAGATGGTTATTAACCTCTGCATTATAAATTCATCTTTCTAATAAATGTCACTTCATTTAGATTCTGTGTAAACATAAATAAAAAATAAAAATAAAATGTATTATTCTAGGAACACAAATATTACTTTGTTGCATAAAATGACTACTTTATCAAATATAGTAAAACGGAAAAAAACTAAACAAATGGCATCCTTAACTCCACTACGTAGTGAAGTGATTACTTTTCAATTATGTCACCAAAGAAAATTAGTATGTGTGGCGAAGATAAAACTACTTTAATAGTTGCATCTAAAGTGGATTCAGCCATTTGAGCACAAATTGTCACATTAATTCAACATTTAAGCTTTTTCATTTTTCTGGGTCATTACCACTCAATGGTCATGTAATTCAAAATAACATAATTTAGGCAAACACATTCAAAAACACATAAAATAATAGACTTATTGGACAAAAATGAAAAACATTAAAAGAAAAGTGTATTTACTGATTGATTACTAACAAACATGTATTTGTTAAAATAAACTTAATAGGAAGAAACCTTTTATGTGACATTAGTAGTTTCAAAGAGATAATAAATAATGAAATATATTTTATGAAACCAAATCTTATAAGTGATGTTAGCATGTAGGTTTATGAAGGATGTCCAGGAAACATATAGACATTTATAATTAAGAATTCTACAAAAAAAATAAGACGGAAAATAATAATACTTATTATTAATTTGTCCATTCACTAACAAAAAATGTAACAACTATTTTAAGAAACATATTAAATTAGAATTGGCCATTATTCTATATACGTCATTGAAATATAAATTTTCATGAGTGTAATTACACTCACACCACTATTGTAAAATGAATATAATCATTGCCATGAGTACCAATATAAAAACATTTAGCTTGTGTATATGCATTAATTAAGCAAATAACATATGTACTTATGTTTTACCATTTGTTGATAAAAATATTTAATGCTAGTATATAAGGACTCAGTATGATATTGCCTATTGAGATATTCCCATATTTGTACAAAGTTTTTCCATGATCTGTTAATATTATATTGCATTAAGTAACAATATGTATCTACAAAAATTATAGCTAAAAAATATGAACATAAATTATGATTTTCTACTTTGTTGGAGAAATGCAATCATATCATTTGAGCATTTTCGTACAATGTTTGAGTTGTTATCAGTATATGTTTAAATTTAATCACTATGTTGTTCTACAGTAAGAAAGATCAAATACTTATTATTAAGATTAATGTTGAGAAGAAAAATATGGATTGAACAATAATTATATCACATACACACTTGAATTATTAGGAAACATGTAAAGTATTGACATATGTTTCTCAAGTTTATACTTTGAGTGTTGTTTAGATTTTTATATTTAACACAAATATATTGTGTAATAGGATGTGTCGACATTTTTTTCTTCTATAATATTCCTTTGTTTACTATTGAAAATGTATAAAAAATGGATCAAATAATCAACTACATAAAAGAAAGAGGCAATTTGTCGAATATTATTTGGAATATAAACCGATAACAAACTTAACGGTAATAAACATGTAAGCACTGATCGAAATACGATCAATTGAAGATTTGTATTCATTAGTTCATACAAATTCTAAAGATCAATGAAAATTTTCCATTATGGAAAGTTGTATCCCCAATGACAACCACCTAAAAAAATAAAAAATAAATAGTATTAGATTAGTAAATGGAAGAAGAAAACAAGATTTATAGGCATGCATTTTAATGATCCATGTGACAAAGAATCTTTATTTCTCTTAAAGTCTATTTTCATCAATTTTGTTGTCAAATGCATTACCAATTTTGTGAATGGAATTCTCCTATAGGTCTCTAAATTTATGATAATACTACATAATTTCATATAAAAATATCAACTGTAATCCATATTTCATATATCCAAAACATCAAGGAAAGTTACTTTGGTAAAAGACTAAAGAACTTTAACAAATGTTATATAATTTTTATGGTTGTAGCACAATAATCTAATTATTATAAATACTACTACTATTCTTACTATTAGGTATAGAATACCAGGTAATGTCCCTTAAAATATCATCGTTAGAAAATTCTTACTCATCAAGAATATAAATTGAACACAAAAATTATGAGTAACTCAAATTTACTATATTAGTCTCACTATATAATTTCATAGGCTTCATCCTCAACCTAGAAGGTTAAAGTGGGAACATAATTTTTTTATTACTTTGTATTGTGCATATTTACCACCGCCAGTTAGACTTTTGGTGCTTTTTTCATTAACTACAGAACCCTGATACATTTATTATATGTAACATCCCGCAAATTTTCGACTTTCGAAAATTCGACATCGATACTCACTTTATCGACTGCCGAGCCATCGAATGCCGGAAACCAGGAAAGTTATGGTTTTAAGAGAAAAAGAAAAAGAAGAAGAGAGTAGAAAAAGAAAAAGAAGAAAGAAGAAGAACAACAGAACAGAAAACAATATCAGAATCTCACATATCGCAGCGGAATAACATATAATAGATAACACTAGTCTTTTAAAACAAAGAACTATATCAGTTATACATACATCAATCAGAGTCAATATACGACTCAATACAACACAACACATCAACGGACAGTTATATAACTTGTCCTCATACAGAATACACAGCGGAATAAATACTATCAGCTACAAATACTACGTCTCGCCATCCAGCTTGCTTCCAAAGCTCCAGAATATCCTGATAATATAACTCTAGGCTGCCCGTGTGGAAATTGGTGGGCACCCAGAGTTTAGAAGGGAAACAATAAACTCCGAGTCAGTCATGGTGACTGGTGTGAGATCGTAAAACAGTTATCTTTAAAATAAACAGAGGAATATTTTTAAAGTCAATTCGAAATGCTTTTGGAAAATGAAACTACCATAAGACCTCCCACCACACACACAATGCAAACGCAGAATTGGAGGAGATTTCTTCTTATGATAGTCAAAGATGCTTACTACGCAAAATCAAATCATTTTGATATTATTATTAGTGCATAGTGTAGAAATCATTTCGAAAGTATAATATTAATCTTAGCCAACATACGACCAGTATCGTATGCCTACTATAGCTACTATGTTCAATAGCAGGTTACCGCCACATTCCATAGCAGGTAATACAACTAAAACCGTACACGTCGCGTATTGTTTCTTTGGATTTCCAACAAATGGTCAGGCTAAGGAACTTCCTATCCACGATGGGTACGTCCCTGGAATAGACGACCCGAGAATCTAACGTTACGGTTAGATCTCTGCCAACACAAGGCCGGGTTACCTCTGCAAAAATAGGTAACTACTGACACGCGTATGCCATCCCCCGATCGTCACCGATCTTCCCGAGGATCCCCGATTCACAACAAACCACATAGATAATAATAATGCAGTAACCACAGAGGTTAAGTATCTGGGCTCCATACCATGATACCACCTTTATCCAGAAGGAATGACATACACTAAGGGGCGCTACTCCCTAGAACCTTGCTGCATCCTTCCTGTTTCGACCATTTCCGGGGTGTGAGGCTCGACGAAGTCTCGTCCACAAAGCTACGCTTTCTCAAAAAGCCCTGCTTCGGGTCAAACAAAATGATCAACCTATGATCACAAAGATATAAGATCAAACAAATGATCATATCACAAATGATCAAACACTGATCATTTCACAGCAACACTCAGTATGCCACGTTACCAAATTGGGATATATCACTGATAAATTTCAACTACATAACCTCTGAGCTCGTACGTCTCAGAGAAGGGTGTTAAGCTAAGAGAATAAATTCTCCGCCACCAACAGAAATGTATTTGAAAGGAATCAGCTTTATATCTCAAATTGTAACGTCAGACACACAATCCATACAAGTCTGTTCCGGGATCGAACAGAACCGAAGGCACTTCTCACGAAGCCCTTGCACATCCGGATAAATTTCTAATCACGTCGGGACTTCCCGTCACTAAGGGTGATAAAACCTCTAAACCGAAGATCAGTCGGTGTAGAGTAACTCGACGGTAATCCTTCCGTTTTCAAAAATATCCGGTCTTCAAATGCAATTCATAACGACGTATCACATATTCGGAATGGGTTATACGACCCCATGGTCCTTTCCCGGCTAACCCGAATAGTGAGCGATTATTCAAAATAAGTGTGGCATTCAAATTCATCCAATTCACAACAAATACCTATCTAAAGGTAATTATTGATAGTCGGTTATTTCACTATCAATAAAGATGCGCAACATCATCAGATTCCAAATAATTTTCCCAAATCATTTATCTTCAAAAATATCTTTACTGGATATAAAATTTCCACACTTCAAAAATAAATCAATATTTATTTTTTTTTTAAACGAATTCTCATTCCCTTTATAAATTCCATATTGAATTCGTATTTTTCGAATATCTACTGATATTCGATTTCCAATTGATTTCAAAAATTCACTTTCGATTTATCTTTAAGAAGATAAATTCTCAAAAACATTTCATTTTGTTTTGGAAAACATTCCATACTTATTTAATAATAAGTGTTCCACAAATCTTCTATTTTCAACATTTGAAAATATTCGATATACTTAAATCACATTAAGTATAATTTCATTCTTTAAGGAAAATATTCTTTTAACACCTTTATTTGAGTCAAAACGAATGTTACGTAAAACATCGTTACGACGACTCAAAATCACTAGTATAGGGATTCGGATTTAAGGTAGATATATAAATCCCAATACTATACAAAATATTTCCTTTCGGAAATCATTTTCTATAACAACAGTGTTATAGTCCATCATTTCCTTCTATTTCTCGAAAACGTCTATTTCAACAATAAATGTTGAAATCTATGATTTCGATATTCAATATATTTTAAAACATCGTTTAAAACAATTAACTTCATTTCAAATATCACTTTCCCAAAATAATATCCATTTCACTTAATAATATATTCACTGTCCAAAATCGTGAATATACTTTACTAATTACATTTCACTATTTTCTACACGTTTTATTTAAATAATAATTCGCTATCCAAAATCGCGAATATATCTCCCTTAACAACCTTCTATATTTAATTTATCAAATCCAATTGCTTTCGAATTTATAAACAACGTTTTATAAATTCTCTTTCTATCTTTATTTTATAACCACTTTGATTTATAAATCTTCTTTATAAATCAATTCGATAGATATTCCATTTAAAGGAAAATCCAATTTCCAAGTAACCTTCTTATAATCTTTTATTCTACAATTCCATTCATTTTATAACTTCATACTTTATAAATCTATAAAACTTCAAATTTTATAAACCTATAAACTTCAAATCTTCACAATTTATAATCCTATAAATTTCCTATCTTTACAACTTATAATTTTATAAGTTTCATATCTTTACAATTTTAACACGTATAAAACTCGTTTAAAATTCCAATAATTTTAATTGATAAACATCAATTTTTGTACATCTTTTATATCCATCGTTTTTAATAATTCGAAATCCACATTTAAGCTATTTTATAAATTACTTAACTATTTATTTCAAAAATCATCTCTGGGTTATATTTCACCCAAAATCTTAACCTTTATAACTTTAAAAATTTTAACGTTTGTAAATTTATTCGAAAATTTAATAACGTATCCTTACAAATAATCACTTTAAAAATCTCTTTTAAAGTTAAAATCGTTATTTTAAAACTTCAAAAATTGAATCCAATGATGCAACGCATCAATTAGTCAATCACAACATCAACATCATATATCAATATATGATAACAGAATATACATCAATCCTGTAAATAAATAACTACTGGTGAGGAATCCAGTTGGATCCCTCCAACCTGTTTCCCTGCATCCAAAGACGTTAGCACAATACCAATTCCGCTCCAGTACGGAATTATCGCGGTATATGGGTTTTTATAAATCCGCTTACTAACGGCGCAATAGGGTCTCATCCGCTATACGAGGCGGGAAATCATCAATCCAATATATACATATGCCAATATGTATATATTGCTATATATATAGATATATCCTATTATATCTAATATAACATCCAATAGCAATCAATAACTGCAAAAATTCCACATTCAAATTTGAGTGAGAAGATCTCACCTTAGCTTTTTAACCTGCCATCCAATTTCATTCTCGGTTTGATTTCTTTACAGATTTTGACCTAGTATAAATAATTATACAATTCGTTAATATTCGAACAAATTGAATAATAAATTTTCAACTTGATATGTTTTAATTATACAATAACCTCATTTTTAACTCAGTTTCCTTTAAATAATTTTAATTAACTATAAATTTATATTATGAACTAATAATCCTGGTCTACTAATTTCTTTTCAAAACTCCTTTTTGAAACTACATACTTATTAAATATAGACATAGGTAAAAATCTGATTTTTCATAAACCTAACACTTTAAATATTTTTTTTTTTTATCCTCTTTCTGTTTACAATTTATTTACTAACCTATATATACATATAGATCAAAACAGAATCCTTCTCTACTGTATAAAATAGATTTAAATTTGTATATATACCTTACTGGAAAAAAAATGAAGAGAACTGGACATCATCTCGAGTCGCAGTCGCGACCACGCTGCCACAGCCCCCAATCTTCGGCAACCGCTACACCTCGCCTGAAAGCATCGCGACACCCACACGTCGATCGCCAGATGTCACCCCAATTCCACCGCGCTGACTCGTGGGACCCCCTCAGCCTTCACCAATCTTGATACGACAACCGAAACCCACGGTGAAGTCCCAAGGTTCGTCAAAACCCGAACCCTAGTTGTCGAACTCGACCTGCTCCCTTCGTGATCCCTTCCCCAAACGTCGCGACACACCTACGCGCGCGATGCTCCCCTACGCATCCTCCAATTCGACACCGCCTCGCCTGACGCAATTAGTCGCGACCCCCAATTCGCGGTGCCAAGGCGAGCGCCTCCGCCTTCGTTGCCTACGCGACCCAGTGCTGCCGCCTTGTTCGAGTTCCCAGCCTCGGTTTCAATTCGAATGCGACTTTGATTTGTTAGGGAAGAGGGAACGAACGAGAATTTATTTTCGAACTAGAGGAGGCTGCGATTTGCAAAGAATAAACTCGGCTAACATTGATTTGTTCTATTTTGAACGAGAGAATGTCTTCGGCCATTAATTTCTTTTGAACGAGAATTATTAAATTTGGGAACTGAAGGGAGAGTAGTATTTGAAAACGAGATGAGGATGGTTGGCACGATTTTTCTCCATGATTTTAGGCGTATTTATCGGGAGGTAACGTGTGGTGATGTTGACCCTTTTAAATTTAAATTCAAATTTAATTCGATAAAGATTTTTAATGCGTTTACACGCCGTACGATCACGTATTGACTCCGAAAAATACGAAAATTGAAATCCGACAATTATTCAAAATTGCGGACCCAATGGAACTGGTTTCGTCGAATTCCGAAACTGCGCCTCGGACGACTATTTTTAAATATCGATACGAACGATATAATTTCAAAACTGAACGAAACAGTTTGAAATCAGATTCTGAAGCTTCAATCATTTTTCAGAATTATCAATATATATTTTACAAGCGTTTGAAATATTTTTCTTCGGCTTAAAATTAAAGATTCAAATTTTTGTTCAACTTTAATCAATTAAATTTTATAATTTAATCGTCAAATTCAAAGTTATATTCGGGATTCAAATTAAATTATCGTTCAAATATTTAAAATTAATTAAATATTTTCAATTTAATCCGTTCAAAATTCCGGGTCGTTACAGACTTCCCCCCTTAAAAGAATTTCGTCCTCGAAATTACAAGTTAGGAAAAGTGGTCCTTAACTCGTCTACTATTTTTCACAATCCAAATAGTTTTATCAATTCATCAAAACAAATCTTTCTACTAAAGATTTGTTATCATTCAACTAAATTTCTAAACCTTTTATAGTTTTCAAACATCATTGTTTCCTTCTCAATTCAAATTTAAATTCAAATTCAAATTCTAAACTTTCAAAATTTTCTCAAAAATTTTCAAACGCCCGAAATTTTCGAAAAATTTCGCCAGCGTCTCCTTTGCGCGGCTAATACGGCACGACTACAAAACGTCCCTACGGACTCTCAGATTTCAAAAAGAAAAAGAAAAAGCCAAGCGGCTAGAGAGAAATCATCAAAAACTCATATTTGAATTTAAATACATACCTTTTTCGAGCAATTCAAATTCTCTTCTAAATTAAAATCCCAATTCTTTTACACCTGTATATCTACTAGCCATGATATCTAGTTACAGCATTCAAATCATTTTGCAAATTCGATTACAAATTTTCAATATATACTTCTTATATCCTCTTTAAATTCGCTATTGAAGTTACATATTCAATTTCGTTCAATTTTTCATTTCACATTCATTTGAACTTATAATTCACATTTTCAATTCTATTGGAATTCAATTTATCTTCATTTATAATCATTGAATTTAATTCGTTCAAACCTTATCCATTTGGTCAATAATCAATTAGCTTCACTTACTAACTTTCAGTTTAATACTTCATTTATCAAATTCAATTCCAGTTCTATTTACTTTCAAATTCAAAATGAATTTTAACATTCAATTTCATTTTCTGGCACTTGCAATCGCAGTTTATTCATTCATTCACTAATTCATTCGTTTTTCAATTTGAATTTCATTCTAATCAAATTTCAAATATTCTATAAGTTATCAACTTATTAATATTTCGTAAGTATTTTAAATAGGATTCCAGAGTCGTTTCAACTCTTTCAAAACCATTTGAAAACAATTTTGAAAACAATTCAAATCATCCTTTGAATTTTCTAAAACAAAATCCAAATTTTTCAAACAACTTCCATTTAAAACAATTTGGCAGCAATTCCTCTTTTGGAAACCCGAAAATGAACACCGATAGTGTCGCGATCACCAATCGAAATTATTTTCCAGCGACCGAAAAGAGTTTAGAGCTTTCATTCCTCAAAATACTTTTCAAAACCTTCGAAAATCATTTTCAAATCAAAAAGGATTTAAACTTTTCAAATCTCCAAAATTTCCAAATTCTTTTCAAAACATTTCCAAATTCTTCTCTGGAATTCCGTTTTAAATTACAATTCACATTAAAATTTTACATTCTTAAATTCCATTTGCATGTGAATTTATTTCTTAACTTTGGAGTTATAATTCCAATTTCTTATTCAATTTCAGTGATGATAATTCACTATTATTACTTCCTAACATCCATGCAACCATATACTGTAATAATTTACAGAAAATCATTTCTTTTCTATACAAAATAGTTTTGGGCAAAATTATCTCATTCACCCTATTTTAAAACAATACTATGTCGTCTTGCCTCGTTTAAGTGTTTAGAAATCCCTATCGATAATATGGCGTCCCACATACCGACCGAAATTCACAAACATCTCAACGGATAAGCAAACACAATATAAAACAATTTTTATATTCACTAACAAATACGCACTCGTATCTATTATTACACTCAACTCATTCTAGAGTACTACTGACTCTATCTCTAATGAGTAACACCCAACAGAGCAGGGTTGTCGCTTAACCATATGCTCTGATACCAAATGTAACATCCCGCAAATTTTCGACTTTCGAAAATTCGACATCGATACTCACTTTATCGACTGCCGAGCCATCGAATGCCGGAAACCAGGAAAGTTATGGTTTTAAGAGAAAAAGAAAAAGAAGAAGAGAGTAGAAAAAGAAAAAGAAGAAAGAAGAAGAACAACAGAACAGAAAACAATATCAGAATCTCACATATCGCAGCAGAATAACATATAATAGATAACACTAGTCTTTTAAAACAAAGAACTATATCAGTTATACATACATCAATCAGAGTCAATATACGACTCAATACAACACAACACATCAACGGACAGTTATATAACTTGTCCTCATACAGAATACACAGCGGAATAAATACTATCAGCTACAAATACTACGTCTCGCCATCCAGCTTGCTTCCAAAGCTCCAGAATATCCTGATAATATAACTCTAGGCTGCCCGTGTGGAAATTGGTGGGCACCCAGAGTTTAGAAGGGAAACAATAAACTCCGAGTCAGTCATGGTGACTGGTGTGAGATCGTAAAACAGTTATCTTTAAAATAAACAGAGGAATATTTTTAAAGTCAATTCGAAATGCTTTTGGAAAATGAAACTACCATAAGACCTCCCACCACACACACAATGCAAACGCAGAATTGGAGGAGATTTCTTCTTATGATAGTCAAAGATGCTTACTACGCAAAATCAAATCATTTTGATATTATTATTAGTGCATAGTGTAGAAATCATTTCGAAAGTATAATATTAATCTTAGCCAACATACGACCAGTATCGTATGCCTACTATAGCTACTATGTTCAATAGCAGGTTACCGCCACATTCCATAGCAGGTAATACAACTAAAACCGTACACGTCGCGTATTGTTTCTTTGGATTTCCAACAAATGGTCAGGCTAAGGAACTTCCTATCCACGATGGGTACGTCCCTGGAATAGACGACCCGAGAATCTAACGTTACGGTTAGATCTCTGCCAACACAAGGCCGGGTTACCTCTGCAAAAATAGGTAACTACTGACACGCGTATGCCATCCCCCGATCGTCACCGATCTTCCCGAGGATCCCCGATTCGCAACAAACCACATAGATAATAATAATGCAGTAACCACAGAGGTTAAGTATCTGGGCTCCATACCATGATACCACCTTTATCCAGAAGGAATGACATACACTAAGGGGCGCTACTCCCTAGAACCTTGCTGCATCCTTCCTGTTTCGACCATTTCCGGGGTGTGAGGCTCGACGAAGTCTCGTCCACAAAGCTACGCTTTCTCAAAAAGCCCTGCTTCGGGTCAAACAAAATGATCAACCTATGATCACAAAGATATAAGATCAAACAAATGATCATATCACAAATGATCAAACACTGATCATTTCACAGCAACACTCAGTATGCCACGTTACCAAATTGGGATATATCACTGATAAATTTCAACTACATAACCTCTGAGCTCGTACGTCTCAGAGAAGGGTGTTAAGCTAAGAGAATAAATTCTCCGCCACCAACAGAAATGTATTTGAAAGGAATCAGCTTTATATCTCAAATTGTAACGTCAGACACACAATCCATACAAGTCTGTTCCGGGATCGAACAGAACCGAAGGCACTTCTCACGAAGCCCTTGCACATCCGGATAAATTTCTAATCACGTCGGGACTTCCCGTCACTAAGGGTGATAAAACCTCTAAACCGAAGATCAGTCGGTGTAGAGTAACTCGACGGTAATCCTTCCGTTTTCAAAAATATCCGGTCTTCAACAACGGTCTTCAAATGCAATTCATAACGACGTATCACATATTCGGAATGGGTTATACGACCCCATGGTCCTTTCCCGGCTAACCCGAATAGTGAGCGATTATTCAAAATAAGTGTGGCATTCAAATTCATCCAATTCACAACAAATACCTATCTAAAGGTAATTATTGATAGTCGGTTATTTCACTATCAATAAAGATGCGCAACATCATCAGATTCCAAATAATTTTCCCAAATCATTTATCTTCAAAAATATCTTTACTGGATATAAAATTTCCACACTTCAAAAATAAATCAATATTTATTTTTTTTTTTAAACGAATTCTCATTCCCTTTATAAATTCCATATTGAATTCGTATTTTTCGAATATCTACTGATATTCGATTTCCAATTGATTTCAAAAATTCACTTTCGATTTATCTTTAAGAAGATAAATTCTCAAAAACATTTCATTTTGTTTTGGAAAACATTCCATACTTATTTAATAATAAGTGTTCCACAAATCTTCTATTTTCAACATTTGAAAATATTCGATATACTTAAATCACATTAAGTATAATTTCATTCTTTAAGGAAAATATTCTTTTAACACCTTTATTTGAGTCAAAACGAATGTTACGTAAAACATCGTTACGACGACTCAAAATCACTAGTATAGGGATTCGGATTTAAGGTAGATATATAAATCCCAATACTATACAAAATATTTCCTTTCGGAAATCATTTTCTATAACAACAGTGTTATAGTCCATCATTTCCTTCTATTTCTCGAAAACGTCTATTTCAACAATAAATGTTGAAATCTATGATTTCGATATTCAATATATTTTAAAACATCGTTTAAAACAATTAACTTCATTTCAAATATCACTTTCCCAAAATAATATCCATTTCACTTAATAATATATTCACTGTCCAAAATCGTGAATATACTTTACTAATTACATTTCACTATTTTCTACACGTTTTATTTAAATAATAATTCGCTATCCAAAATCGCGAATATATCTCCCTTAACAACCTTCTATATTTAATTTATCAAATCCAATTGCTTTCGAATTTATAAACAACGTTTTATAAATTCTCTTTCTATCTTTATTTTATAACCACTTTGATTTATAAATCTTCTTTATAAATCAATTCGATAGATATTCCATTTAAAGGAAAATCCAATTTCCAAGTAACCTTCTTATAATCTTTTATTCTACAATTCCATTCATTTTATAACTTCATACTTTATAAATCTATAAAACTTCAAATTTTATAAACCTATAAACTTCAAATCTTCACAATTTATAATCCTATAAATTTCCTATCTTTACAACTTATAATTTTATAAGTTTCATATCTTTACAATTTTAACACGTATAAAACTCGTTTAAAATTCCAATAATTTTAATTGATAAACATCAATTTTTGTACATCTTTTATATCCATCGTTTTTAATAATTCGAAATCCACATTTAAGCTATTTTATAAATTACTTAACTATTTATTTCAAAAATCATCTCTGGGTTATATTTCACCCAAAATCTTAACCTTTATAACTTTAAAAATTTTAACGTTTGTAAATTTATTCGAAAATTTAATAACGTATCCTTACAAATAATCACTTTAAAAATCTCTTTTAAAGTTAAAATCGTTATTTTAAAACTTCAAAAATTGAATCCAATGATGCAACGCATCAATTAGTCAATCACAACATCAACATCATATATCAATATATGATAACAGAATATACATCAATCCTGTAAATAAATAACTACTGGTGAGGAATCCAGTTGGATCCCTCCAACCTGTTTCCCTGCATCCAAAGACGTTAGCACAATACCAATTCCGCTCCAGTACGGAATTATCGCGGTATATGGGTTTTTATAAATCCGCTTACTAACGGCGCAATAGGGTCTCATCCGCTATACGAGGCGGGAAATCATCAATCCAATATATACATATGCCAATATGTATATATTGCTATATATATAGATATATCCTATTATATCTAATATAACATCCAATAGCAATCAATAACTGCAAAAATTCCACATTCAAATTTGAGTGAGAAGATCTCACCTTAGCTTTTTAACCTGCCATCCAATTTCATTCTCGGTTTGATTTCTTTACAGATTTTGACCTAGTATAAATAATTATACAATTCGTTAATATTCGAACAAATTGAATAATAAATTTTCAACTTGATATGTTTTAATTATACAATAACCTCATTTTTAACTCAGTTTCCTTTAAATAATTTTAATTAACTATAAATTTATATTATGAACTAATAATCCTGGTCTACTAATTTCTTTTCAAAACTCCTTTTTGAAACTACATACTTATTAAATATAGACATAGGTAAAAATCTGATTTTTCATAAACCTAACACTTTAAATATTTTTTTTTTTATCCTCTTTCTGTTTACAATTTATTTACTAACCTATATATACATATAGATCAAAACAGAATCCTTCTCTACTGTATAAAATAGATTTAAATTTGTATATATACCTTACTGGAAAAAAAATGAAGAGAACTGGACATCATCTCGAGTCGCAGTCGCGACCACGCTGCCACAGCCCCCAATCTTCGGCAACCGCTACACCTCGCCTGAAAGCATCGCGACACCCACACGTCGATCGCCAGATGTCACCCCAATTCCACCGCGCTGACTCGTGGGACCCCCTCAGCCTTCACCAATCTTGATACGACAACCGAAACCCACGGTGAAGTCCCAAGGTTCGTCAAAACCCGAACCCTAGTTGTCGAACTCGACCTGCTCCCTTCGTGATCCCTTCCCCAAACGTCGCGACACACCTACGCGCGCGATGCTCCCCTACGCATCCTCCAATTCGACACCGCCTCGCCTGACGCAATTAGTCGCGACCCCCAATTCGCGGTGCCAAGGCGAGCGCCTCCGCCTTCGTTGCCTACGCGACCCAGTGCTGCCGCCTTGTTCGAGTTCCCAGCCTCGGTTTCAATTCGAATGCGACTTTGATTTGTTAGGGAAGAGGGAACGAACGAGAATTTATTTTCGAACTAGAGGAGGCTGCGATTTGCAAAGAATAAACTCGGCTAACATTGATTTGTTCTATTTTGAACGAGAGAATGTCTTCGGCCATTAATTTCTTTTGAACGAGAATTATTAAATTTGGGAACTGAAGGGAGAGTAGTATTTGAAAACGAGATGAGGATGGTTGGCACGATTTTTCTCCATGATTTTAGGCGTATTTATCGGGAGGTAACGTGTGGTGATGTTGACCCTTTTAAATTTAAATTCAAATTTAATTCGATAAAGATTTTTAATGCGTTTACACGTCGTACGATCACGTATTGACTCCGAAAAATACGAAAATTGAAATCCGACAATTATTCAAAATTGCGGACCCAATGGAACTGGTTTCGTCGAATTCCGAAACTGCGCCTCGGACGACTATTTTTAAATATCGATACGAACGATATAATTTCAAAACTGAACGAAACAGTTTGAAATCAGATTCTGAAGCTTCAATCATTTTCAGAATTATCAATATATATTTTACAAGCGTTTGAAATATTTTTCTTCGGCTTAAAATTAAAGATTCAAATTTTTGTTCAACTTTAATCAATTAAATTTTATAATTTAATCGTCAAATTCAAAGTTATATTCGGGATTCAAATTAAATTATCGTTCAAATATTTAAAATTAATTAAATATTTTCAATTTAATCCGTTCAAAATTCCGGGTCGTTACATTATAGATTGTGAAACCATTAATACTATTGTAGGTAGTTTCGTAGGTAAGGAATTTTTTTATTAAAAGAGCCAAAATTTTGTGCTAATTTTGGCAAGGAATTATAACAAAGTTTTACAGAAAATAAGGTGACAATGCATTCAAAATAAAGGAATGTTATGCATTGTCATTTTGAAAGTAGAATATGTAATAAATACACCTACTAACAGTTGAATCATTCGGAAAACTTTATGAACAAAATATTAAGTAATAATAATTACTTAATATGAAATTATCAGAAAGGATGATAAAAGTCTTCCATACCATGAGGACATTAGTGCTATGTGAACATTAAATGTGAGCATTAAATTGGCTAAAAATGCATTTGGCTTATAAAAAATGATAAGAGCACCAAATAATTTGACGGTAAAAAATATTTACGTGGGATGAAAAATATGTAAATGTAATATATTTCAAACTGATAATAAATATTTGATTATTAAGCACTGAATACATAATTATATCATGATAGTATCATCCTAAGAAATTTTATAACTCAAAGAATTCAAATTTAGTAACAAAATTGTGTGATACTAAAAATTTAATACAAAAATTACAAAGAAATAAGCTTAAATAAAGTGGTTAAATAACAGTAAATACAAAATTTCTAACATAAAAATAGTACCTTATGATTCCATAGGCTCCATCTTCTACCTAAAAGGTGAAGAGGGGGCATATCTACAACCATGAATTAGTACTCCTTTGATGATTTATTCTTCGCCAACTAGTTGAAATACTAATCCATTTAGATGTCTGTAATATTTCAGCTTGGAATGGAATATAAGAGGCAAAAGTTTATATTGATTTTATTAGGATGTATTAAGCAAAATGGGAAAGAATTATAACGATGTTGTACCAAAAGAATGATGAAGAGGTGCCCACAGCAAAGAGAAGTCAGATGATGGATTATTATTTTTAAAATTTTACTTAAGCAAGAGAGAGAGAGAAATAAATGAATTAAATACATACCTTAGATATGTTAAAAACTAAAGAAGATGGATGAGTGAGTGTAAAGGAAGGGAATAAAGTAATAATGGTTTGATGGAGATGTTATAATTTATATATTGACTTCAATTTTCAATTCATATAATAGTTAACAAATAATATCTGACACGTGGTAATATAGAAATTTTTTGAGAAGATTGGAAATGAAGGGTCATACGGATCTATACCCTTCTTTCGTATAATATAGTAGAATAGAAAGTACAGGGGAAGAAGTTGCAAAAAAATTTAGTCTCAGGGACAACAAGTTTGCTTTTTAGTCTGAAGGACACTTGTTAGTGTAAACAGAAAATGATAGTTACAACTATCATTCTATGATTTACACTAGAAAGTGTCCTTTAGCCTAAAAAGCAAACTTCTTGTCCCTAAAACTAAAGTTTTCTTCAACTTTTTCCTTGAGCCTAAAAACCCCTATTTATTATACTTATTATATATATGTAGTTTGGTAAAATAAATAATAATAATAATAATATCATGTAAATTTAATATAAAATCGATGCAATAAAATCGATAGCACGTTTTTCTTATGTTTTTGAGTCCTATTTAAATAATTCATCACTTAGGTTATTATTTTATTTAGCAAATAATCATATATTATAATACATTTAAACATAAATGTTAACATTTGAAGCTTTAGTTCATTTTGGTTTTTGATCAAAATAATTTAATTCAAATGAAGAAAATAAATTCTATTTTAAAATCGAATACCTAGGCTAGAAAACAAAAATAAATCAAGAGGCATATTCAAAACTAAAATTTATTCATCATGTTAACATGAATTTTCAAATTATGAAAGATTAAGTGATATCTCACTTTCATAAAATATTGATCAAACTTTACATTTAAAAATGTTAATTTACTTAATTGAGACGTATATTTGAATTAGAAAAAGGCAAATAATATTATATAAATGAATTCTCTATGTAATCGCTACGCAACATGAGAAATTCATTTCAAACTTCATTCTATTATTCACAATATAGTACAATCCCAAATGAATTAAAGTGTAGTTGCAAGGTCACTCTGTTTAACTATTTTCATCAAAAATTAATCTTAAGAAGAGCAATTTTGACAGTTGCAAACATAAACTTGAAGAAGATCCAAAAACATTGACTAAATATATATAATTCAAAATATAATATTTATTAAATTAAATGTTTAAGGTTTAATCATACCCAAATACAATGGAAGAAAAACATATTTTTTCTAAGAAACCTAATATTAGCAAATAGGAATAGAGAAAAACAACATACAATATCCTTCAATTCATGAAAGAAAATAAAAGTGCAATTAACCTATATTTCTATCAAGAAATCAATTTTTTTTCTACAAATATGAAATACAATAAAATACTATGATTTATTATGTACTATAGTCTAATATAACTAAAATTTGACATTTTTGAACATGAAATGAATAACCGCTCTTTAAGATAATTCAAAATCAATACAACAACATTAAAATTAACATAAGCAATTAAAATCCAACCACTTATATGGAAAATCAAATTCATATAAAATTGTAGTATCCATTAGGTAAAGAAATATCAAACCATTCATTATAGTGATATACAACACAAACGAAAGAAAATAAGAATGTAAATATAATTTTAGGTATTTTACTACAATATAAAGAAAACGAAAAAAACAATGGAGCCCTTCTGAATATTAAGGGAAATGAAATGGGAAACATACCACTGAATAAGTGATAGATGTAGCATAAATGAGATTCAAAAGTATACCCTTCACCTTTAAAATAACCGGGCATAAAACTAAAGTGGAATCAAAGAAAATTAGAAATGAAAAATCCTAATTACTAGGAATGATAAATGAAAAGTGGAATCATAAACCTATGTTCTTTATAATTATGCTTAGTAGATGCGATGAATTAAAAAAGGGAAAGTCAAAAGGACTGGTTAAGAAGTTAATTATCCATTAAATGTTGAATGCTTAGGAATTAATACTCTGAATTAAAGTATAGAGTCGACCCTGAATCAAGAATACCGAGTGGAAAACCAAAAATTTCTAAAATTAAGGAGAGTTTAGTATTTGGATTAAGAATGAATAAGAGAAGAGGAAATAAAAAGGTAAATATTGAACTTTATATATAATATAATTGATTGGACATGAAACTATTTCAAACAATCCATGACACCTTGTACATATAAAAAGCATTATTAATGCTAAATCTATTGTTGGAGTAGGAGGAAGTTCACTATCCTCATCACACAACCCATTCATTCATAGAAATTGTGTAGTAATAAAATTTGGCTTATCATAGAAATAGTGAAGTAATCAAGTTTAGCTAGCATAGAATCACACACACACAAACACACACACACACACATGCCCACCCACACCCCGATCAATTTCTACATGTAAATTAACAATCATTGTTTTCTTCATTTGTGGAGAACATAAATAGAGTGATCTTCAAATTTTGCATCATATAGCATACCACTCTTGCCTTGTAGCTTGGTAAAGATCGATTGTAAACACCTATTCTAGAGCCGCTATTATCCCTCAAACTTCAAGCTTCAAGCTTTAATTCTTTCGCCATCCAGAGACCCGCATATATGGTTTCATATTCTACTAGTTATTGGTCACCATGAAACCCAACTTGAAAGCATATTAAATCCTGCATCCTTCGGGGTTAACCAAGGCTAAACCAGTTCCAACGTCGCTCAATTGAGGCTCCATCTGCAGAGGGCTTCCATTGTGCTCGCTCTAGGCGGTTCCCATTTGTAATAGCCTTAACTTATTGTTATTATTTGATTATTATCGTGAAATAATATAATGAATGGATTAAAATTATTTAACGACCATCGAACGAGTTAACAAACAGTAAGTAAAAGTTATGTAAGTAATTTACAAACAAATGTACATTTAATTTCTCAAAAAAATAAATGGTGCTTGTCTATATAATTAATCATTGCATTCAAAAGCGGGTTGAGCGTAGCAAGCTAGATTATTTGGAAAATATTTTATAGGTATAAAGAGTCAATTATTTATAAAGGAGGTTATCTATAATATTTAATAAATTGTAATGAGGTTTTGCAAATTGATTTGATTTTAGGAGATTTTTAAGGAAATTTTGATTTATAAAATTTATAACTAATACTTATTTATTCCCCTCATTTGCTATATTTCCATTTCATTTATGTCCCTTGTTATACAAGAAATTTTAAGCTACCATAAGTAGAGGAAAGGCTATCGCAAGTTGATAACAAAGGACATCGCAAGTTGAAGTTACTACGCTATTGCAAGTTGATATGGGCAAGGCTAACATAAGGAGATATTCTGAAGTTCTCGCAAAATGATAATATAGAAGATGTCACAAGTTGATAAATATATAGAAGATATCACAAGTTGACATATAGAAGCTATTGTAAGTTGAGTTATAAACAAGCTATTGGATGTTAAGGCAAAAAAGAGAAGTTATCGCACATTAAAAGCTATCGCAAGTTAAAACTACCGTGTGTTGAAAGCTAGTGTTACACCCAAATTTCTAAGGATAATTGTAATATGGTATCATTGGAGGATGAAAGACAAAGTTATCAAAAGCTGACAAATATAGGCTATCAAATGATGACAAAGTAAAGATGCCAAAGGATAATGATGAGCTATTGCATTTGCGAATTCTCTGAAGCCATACGTAATTTGAGGTATATGAGCCATCAAATGGTGACTTCTAGAACTATGGCAAGTTAAGGAATATGAGTCGTCAAATAGTAACTCCTGAAGCCATTGAAAGACGAGATATTTAAGCCATAGCACAGTGAGCATATAAGCCATCAAAGGTTGATTTATCAAAGCTATCACGTGATGAATATAACAATCAAGGGTTCATTTATAAGAGCTATAGCATGATGAATCTAAGAGCCAACATGAGCTGATTTATAAGAGCTATAACAAGGTGAATATAGAAGCCATCGAGGGTTGATTTATTAGAGCTATCGCATGGTGAATATAATAGCCATCGATGATTGATTTATAAGAGCTATCGCATGATGAATCCGAGAGCCATCATGGGTTGATTTATAACAACTATAATAAGGTGAATATAAAAGCCATCAAGGTTGATTTGAAAAGAGTTGTCGCATGATAAATCTAAAACCATCGTGGGTTGATTTATAAGAACTATAACATGTTGAATATATAAACCAACAAAGGGTGATTCATAAGAGCTATCAAGGGATGATCATTTAGGGCTGTCACATGATGATAAAACAAACTATTAAAGGATGATCAATTTGAAGCTATTACGTGTTGATCTGCAAGCTATTGAAAGATGATATTTTAAAGTTGTCGCAGGTGATGAATTACGTTGTCGAATGGTGATATCTCTGTTTTGTCGCAAGTTGGCTAACATTAAGTAACACTATCCCATTGGTTACATGGAAAACTATGATTGGATCATCAATATCATGACTCCTTAATCAAGGGAGGAAGATGTGCCACATGCCACTTCGAATATGTGCCACGACAACATATTATGATCAACTATTTTTAAAAGTGCCATATGTCAAGAATCTAACGGCTCAAGCTCTCTATATATAGACATGTACCCCCACCTAAAAGGGGGCCGAATCTTCTTCTCTCTCATTTTTTAATATTTTTCGAGTGTGTAAAAAGAACTTGAAATTAGGATTTCCATGGTCGTTAGGTCAAATTGAAATCAAAGCCTTGTCGAGGACTTATACTTCGGACAATTTGCATTTTTTGACTTCCTTGAACTTTGACTTACATATAGGACATGAACTATATCTTGTATACATGACTCTTGATGTTGGAATTGCATATAATTAAAGACTATTGAATCGTATAATAAACTAAGGCCCCTCTCTACATTTGGATGCTTAAATGTGTACAAGGCCCAAATTTCAGCCTAACGTTAAGTAGTGATTTCATTGAGAGTTAAATTGAAGGACCTAAACCTTATAGCAGTCATACTAAAAAATGTGAAGATTTGTTATGAAAGTGAACATCTAATTGAAAGGTGAAGTAGCCCATCGCACCAATCTTGAAGACAATATAAACCAACAATTTGACATAGAGAATATTGAGATTAGACAAGCGTCGACACCAAAGGAAGCGTCAAAAGAAGAAAACGATACCCAATCCATGAAGAGACTACTACAAGCAATGCATGAATCAATCGAAGCACTCGTCTCCCAGAAATATTTGAAGACGTCACTGAGAAAAAATGAGCGAAAGAAGAAGAAGTTGAATGCCACGTAGGAAAGCCGAGGAATCCAATTTAAGAAGCAAAGATGTTTAGAAAGTATTTTAAGGCCACAAAGGAAAGAGGAGAATTATCTAGTACAAAAGGTGAATAAGAATTCAATCGAAGCACTCGTCTCCCAGAAATCTTCGAAGACGTCATGAAGAATGAAGCGAGCAAAAGAAGAAGAAGAAGTCAAATCCTCATGTAGGAAAGCCGGGGAATCCAATTTAAGAAACAAAGATATTGAGAAAAGTATTTTGAGGCCGCAAAGGAAACATGAGAATTATCTAGTGCAAAAGTTGAATAAGAATTCAAAGTTGCCACTCGTGAAATCTGCTAGGTCCGCTTTGCGAAGAGAATACAAGCCAAAACGAAAGAATTATGATAATGATGAGACATATCTAAGAGGTATGGCTCATAAGATGGAGAAGGACACAACATAATTAAAGGGGAAGTGGATGATGGGTCCAAGAGTTAATAATAACTTCAGGGAGCACCATTCATAAAGGAAATCATGGCAATTCCACTACCATCTTATGTCAAGATTCTATCTATTAGGTATGATGTCACGGCTAATCTAGACGACCATTTAATGGTCTTTAAAAGTTAGATGGACTTATATGATGCCCTAGCGGCAGTAAAGTGCAGATTATTTCCAACCATCTTCTTTGGAGCATCAACAATGTGGTATCAGTGCTATCAAGAAAGGACAATTTACTCGCGCAAACAATTCTCTTATGAATTTTTAGCCCAATTCTACACTTCGAAAGAACCAACTATTGATGCCAGCATACTGGCCAATATAAAATAAATGCCAGGTGAATTATTAAGGGATTACTTAAAACGATTCAATGCTGAAGCAAATAAAGCAAGAAGAGTAAACTGTTAGAACCTCCATTTCTAGTTTTGAAGTGACAACCATACATTTTGATATATATTGTACAAGTTAATTATTTTAGGGAAATTCAAACTATGAAGACCAAGGCAAACCACTATAGTTGAAGAGCAGATTAAGGCAAATAACTACAATTAACGAGCTCGATCAATAAGACCATATCTCAGATGAGTTGTTGTATGTGAGTCTAGAAAATACTTGTACAGTATCCTTTGATGACACACACACAAATATTATTAAATAGATTTTAAAAATAGATTTTTAACTTAGAAATTTTCAAGGAAAAAGTTTTTTAATATACTAGAGTCAGACTCTTGTCCACATAACTCAAATGTCTAAGATGGTATAACCAACTATATTTTGAATGGACATTTATTTCTGAAAAGTTGCATATGTTGATTAAAGGATACAATTCCTTGAATAATCATAATCCTTCAGCATAAATTTTCGATGATTATACATATTAACCAGATCTACTTGTTAAGTCAATTAATCTTGCTCTCTTAACCTTAATCTTCTTTTACACTCTTGAAATCAAAAGTGATTCAAAGAAATTCTATGCTTCCAATATCTCTACACATTCAATTCACAAACCATCAAAGGGTACTGTAGGAAAGGTGTATTCAAACGTGACTTATTCCTATAGAACAGCTTGAAGTCAGAAAGTAAAGATTTTGCTTTGGAGTAATTTGAAGTCATGTTCGCGTGTTCAGGAAGTTGTAAATCTATTTCTCCAGGTAAAGTGTCTAGTGAAATTCCTAAGGGGATCTTAGGGACTAGACATAGGATGGAAGGTCCGAACCAGTATAAAAATCCTTGTGTGATCGTATTTTTTTCTTTACTTATCTGCATATTTATTTGTTAGATTTAATCCATATTATACTATATCCTATAGATTTTCATTTGGTATTTCACTAAACTATTACAAAGGTTGTGACATTTGAAGTAATACGGGTAACACAATTTCCAAATTTGATGACGATCAATCTACTGCACGACCACCACTTTTTATTGGTTCAAATTACGCGTACTAGTCAACTAGGATGAGAATATATATGCAAGCAAATGGATATGATATATGGAATATTACTCAAGTATAATATATTATACCTACCATTGACTACAGTACATGGTCGAATACTCAAAAAATTGATGCGACTAACAATGTTAAAGCCATGCACATATTATTCTGCTCATTAGATAAAAATGAATTAAATAGAGTCAGTGTATGTAAAACCGCATATGAGATATGACGTACTTTACAAGTTACACATGAGGGCACATATAACATTAAGCTAAGCAAGATTTCCATGCTAAAGAATCAATTTAAAAACTTTATAATGAAACCAAACGAAACCATAGCTGAGATGTATCAAAAATACTTAACTCTTTAGCGAATAAGTGGGAGAGAAACTTATTAGCCATCGAAGAGGACGATGATCTTTAAACACTCAAACCGAAAAGTTAATTGGTAATCTAATGTCGTATGAAGTAAATTTGCAGGCTAAAAGAACACAAACTCAAAAACAAAAGACAATCGTATTTCAAACTGAAGACGACTTTGACATTGAGGAATATGACTTTGTATTCCTTGCTAAAGACTTTGAGAAATTTTAAATCATGGAAAGAACAAACAATTTGCAAAAGTAGCAACAACTCATCCTCCTTAAAATGTTACGAATGCAATAAAACCAGTCACATCAAAAGAGATTGCCCAAATCTTCAAAAAGAAAAGCAAAGCTTCAAAAGTAAAAATGACAAACAATTTAGAAAGAAGATGTAGGCTTTTTGAGTAACTTGGGACAATTCAGACTTGTCTTCTTCATTAGAAAGTGAGAGCGATTCAGAGCAAGCTAATGTATGTTTCATGGCTACAAGTTTATGATGTATGTTCTGAAAACCCTTATGTTGATTTATTTAAAATAAACTTGGAATTACTTGATAAATGGAAAGCGAGTAAGAAGACCAGTAAAGAAAATATTGGAAAATTGAATAGAGCTGAATTAGAATTGAAATGCTTAAGGATAAAAACATATTTTAGAAAATAGTGATTTAAGTACTACTAGACTCTCTTAGCAATGAAGTTAAAATCATAAAAATAATTTTGAAAAACTTTCAAAAAATGTTTCTAACTTTAATAAGAGAAGAGAGAATTTGTTAAAAATTATACAGTCTACAAAACCATCAACTATAAAAGGATTTAGGCTTCATTGGCAATAAAAAGAAATCATTTAAATATAGTTATCTATATAACTAAATTTTAAAAGGGAAATAATGTTAGTTTTGAAAAACTATAAATTCAAATGACTCATCCTCTTTGAAAAAAGAGGCAGACCTAAGAAAATTTCACCCATGGCAGTTCCTGATGATCTTGACAGTGAAACCGAGTTCTCATTTGAACAAATCACTTTTTGTCTCTCCATCAACTGATACACAATCTCCTGGTGTCAAAACTAGGTCAACCTCATCATTATCTTAATGATACACAAAATTGGTTTTTGGAACATTAGAGGTGCCAATTCCATAGCCAAACAACTTGAAGCAAAAGAATTTACTTCAATCAAACAATCTTCAAATGTTAATTATAGCTGAAACAAAGTTCAATCATGCCACTTCTCATGCAACAGCTGCCTTGATTAACAATTCTTGGGATATTCTCCATAATCTTGCTCAAGCTCCCTTTGGTAGGTTGCTAATAGTTTGGAACCTTTTAATTTTCTCTGTTGAACCCATTTTAGTTCATAGGCAATTCATTCATTCCAAAATCAATCACTTTCCTTCCAACCAGTTCTTCATTTTAACCTCTATCTATGTTGAGAATAGTAAAGCCCATATACAACTTTTGCTTGATCAACTTCCTTCTCTTCACCCTTCTAATGCTCCCTGGATTTGTGTGGGGGATTGGAATTGCATGCAGTCTTCTCATGATAAAAGTGGTGGAGTTCCCTTATCATTACAACATATCAGACCATTGAATAACTCAATCTTTTCCTAAAATCTTTCTCCCATTCCCTCTGATGGTTGCTTTTTCACTTGGAACAACAGTAGTAGAATAGGGGCAAGAACCTATTGTAGACTTGACAAAGCTTTCTCAAACATAAACACGTTATCCCAATGGCCAAACCTTCTATACCATGTCCTCTCTCCCACTCTTTCTGATCACTCTCCCATAATTCTAGACTGGGGCCAAGATGCAATGAGCAGACATTCCTCTTTTTCATTTTTTAATAACCGGTCTGATCACTATGAATTTTTTAATTTGGTGGCTGACAGCTGGAAATGCAATGTTTTTGGAAATCCAATGTATATTTTGCAGGGTAAATTAAGGGTGCTCAAAGGTAGGCTTAAATGCTGGGCTTTCAACACCTATAGCAAGGGTTCTAAGATGTCTGATGCCATCAGAGATCAGTTGCAGTCTATTCAAACTTCTCTCCACTCTAGTCCTGCTGCTATTTCTTTATCATCTGAAGAACATAGATTAAGTGAAGGGCATGTTAAAGCATTAATTGAAGAAAACAAGATGCAAAGACATAAATCTAAAATACAATGGCAGATGCATGGTGATAGGAATTCTGCATGTTTTCATAACTCTTTGAAAATTAAACATGCTACTTCAAACATTTCTTGCATTCATGATAAGGATGGTATCTTATGCTCTTCCTATGATTCTATTCAAAATGCTTTTCTGGAGTATTACAAAAACTTGTTGGCTAATCACAATACTGTTGATCCTCAGATGCTCTAATTTTCTATGTTTGATTTGCCTGGAATTTCTGATACCAACAACCTTGATTTAGTAAAATTGGTTACTGATGAAGAAATTAAACAATCTATTTTTAGCATGAACTCAGCTAGCTCCCCTGGTCCTGATGGATTTAATGCCCATTTTTTTAAATCAGTTGGCACATTATAAGGGAATATGTCATTAAGGCAGTTAAAAATTTATTTAAACATAATCAAATGCTTTCTGGTATTAATGCAACTAAACTTGCTTTAATTCCTAAAGTATTTCAACCAAATTCTGTCTCTCAATTTAGACCAATAACATGTTGTAATGTCATCTATAAATGCATACCTAAAATTTTAGCTGCTAGGATGAAACTTGCTCTTGCTCCTATCATATCTGCAAATCAAAATGCCTTTCTACCTGGTAGGGACATTATTGATAACATTATTTTGTCTACTAAGTTATTGAGGGGATACAATAGGCATCAAATTCTCCAAGATGTGTTATGAAACTTGACATCCAAAAAGCATATGACACAGTGCAGTGGAAATCCATCATCTACATTCTTCACTACATGCATTTCCCTCAAACTTCATAGCATGGCTATACACTTGTCTCTCTACTTAACTACTCTTTGAGTCTTAATGGTTCCGTCTTTAGCTATTTTAAGGGGACTCAGGGTTTAAGGCATATTTCTCCCTATCTTTTTATTTGTGTAATGGAATTTCTTTCTGCTCTATTCAACAATGCTATGAAAAATAAATTGATGGATTTTCATCCAATGTGTAGAAATCCTCAAATATCATCTTTGATGTTTGCAGATGATTTAATGTTATTCACAAAGCCTAATGTCAAATCTATCTCTACAGTTTTGGATGTCCTTTATAGTTTTACCTCCTTGACTGGTTTGAGTATTAACACAAATAAATCAAAAATCTTAATTGCTGGAGTTTATGAGGATATCAGAAGCTCCTTGACTAATCTGTCAACTTTGTCCCCTTTTGATCATGATGAAACTTATCTGGGTGCTCCTTTTACTTCTTTTACAGTTAGAATCTCCCAATGTCTCCCAATGTTTGAAAGAATAACTGATAAACTTTCTTCCTGGCCAGTCTCTTAATTATCCATTGCTGGTTTGTTAAGTCTATTACTTCTGCCATGTGTCTTTATTATGCTAGAATTTTCAGATTACCTGCAAAACTGATTTCAATGATTAATTCTGCCTTGGATCATTTTCTATGGCATGGCAACCCATACTCCAAAAAGCTAATCCCTATATCCTTCAAATTTGTTTGTTGTCCTTATGAAAATGGTGGTCTTGGAGTTATAAATATCAAACAATGGAATGCTGCTGCATTTTCCTCCCACATTGATAAATTGATGAGGCATGATCAAAACCTCTGGGCTGATTGGTGTAGGAAAAACCTTCTCAAAAAGTGTCACTTTTGGACCATGCAGATCCCTTCTGATTGCAGTTGTACTTGGAGAAATATGTTGAAATTAAGGCACTGGTTTCTTCCTACAATTCAATACACTCTGAAGAACAGTGACTTGTTATCTTTCTGGTATGATCCCTGGCCTAGTAAAGGTGTTATTCTTGCAAATTTTATATCTTACAACTTGAGATGTTTAATTGGAATTCCTGATGCTGCAAAGGTGTGTAATTTCTTATGTGATGATAGAATCTCTCTACCTTATTCCAGGTCCTATGAGATTAGGAATGTTTGGGATATGGTTGAAAAAAATATATTTCATCATACTGATTCCTCCACCTTATGGGGTGATGGTCCTTGTTCCATTAAAAGAGTAAATAAGTTGCTTAACTCTTACAATGTTTATGGTCTCTTTCCTTGGCACTCTAGAATTTGGATTGTGAATTCTATTCCCAGTCAGAATCTGCTTCTTTGGAGAGTAATCAGAGGCTTCCTTCATACTCGAGATAAACTATATGAAAAAGGTTTGATTCAACAGTCTTCTTGTGTTTTGTGTGGCCATAACGTAGAAAATATAGAGCATATATTCTTCTCTTGCCAGTTTACATTATTTATCCGGAAGTTTATCTTAAGACATTGTCACTTACATAACCCTAGTTTGGATTCCATAATTGAATGGTATACCATATTTAAGGCTACCAGGTGGAGATCTGCTAGCTCTATGTTAGTTTTGAAAATTTTAAAAAGATTTATACACTTGATTTGGGCTGAAAGAAATGCTAGGGTGTTTCCAGGAATTTCTTCCTCTAAACATGGTCTCTTTCTTGCCTTAGTCAGGTCTTTGTGATGTGTTGTTTTTGCTCCCTTTGTTCTTTGCAATGGTGGTGTGCTTGGTGTTTTCGTTAGCTGCTTCAAGTCCCTCCCTTCATTTTATCTTTGCTGATGGATATGGAATTTCCTGGCTGGGTTATGGTACTGCTTGGTTTTTTTCCTAAGATGCTAGGTGTTTTGTGGAGCTGCTTGGTGGTTTCTGTTCTTGTTTATTGCTGTGTTGTTTTTTTGGTCTTTCTTCTCTCTTGTTTTCCTATGTATTCTCCATTTATGCTTGTAATGTTTTATTACATGTTATAAATAAAAGGTAGGGGCCCTTTTAACCCCGCTGGATTTGCCAAAAAAAGGGTACCAAGACAAATGATAATAATACTAAAAACAAGTTTATAAAGAATTTCTTAAACAATATTCATAATAATGATGATATTATTTTTAAAAGGAACACCCAACCCTCTTGGGTATGGTTTTCTAATATTTAACTCTTAGAACCCTATGGTAGGAAGTGCGTACCAATTCAAACTCTTATTTTTTGTAGGTACCTGACAAGAAAAAGGAAAGATGGATACTTGATAGTGGATGTTCTAAACACATGATGAGGAATCAACACATGCTTACAAATGTCAAATATATGGATGAAGGCACCGTCACCTTTGGGGAAAACTCTAAAGGATATGTCATTGGCATGGGGGACGTTAGAAACAAGGATATACCTGATTCTCCTTTAATTACTAGTGTCCTACTAGTAGAAAATTTAAAACATAATTTACTTAGCATAAGTTAACTTTGCGATATAGGATTTACAATTTCTTTCGAAAAGGATAAATGTAATATTTTTTATCAAAGAAAAATCTATTTTTTGAAGGAATAAGAGAAAGAAATATCTTTGTTTTAAATATGTAAATTAATAATAATAATAATAACATGCGTCTCTTAGCTAATGATCATGATCCATGGCTATGGCATAAAAGCTTTTGTTATATGAACTTTAAGAATATTACAAGCTTTCTAAAAATGATCTGGTAAAAGGTTTACCTAAAATGAGCTTCAAGGTTAATAATCTGTGCGATACATGTCAACTAGGAAAATTGATAAAGTCATATTTTAAATCTAAGAAGATTATTTCTACTCTTCAACCTTTAAAAATATTTCATTTAGATCCTTTTAGACCGACTTAAGTTAGGTCTATCAACCATGATAAATATGTATTTGTCATTGTAGACGAATTTTCTAGATATACATGGACTTTATTTTCAAAGCATGTTTTACAGCCTTTTGACCATACAATATTCATATAGACTGGACGATTCAAACTTGGGAGTTATCAAGGCAGGAAGCATGAAGAGATAGCCTAGAGTACAAAAAACAAGTGCAAACAGAGCCACAAGACAATGGCTAAACCATCACAAATATGAGGATCCAAAATCCACCAAAGTGGTGGATCGGTACCGATCCAACCACTTGGATCGATACTGATCCACGATCCTTTGGCAAAACTTGCCCCCACTCCTACTACTTATAAGTGATGCTCCCAGAAGCCTATTTCAAGTTCCATTCGTTGATCCCACGTGATTCTATATTGATCTCTACGAGCACTCGAAGTCAGCAGCTCCATTCTTCCACCAATCCATCATTTGGACTCAGAATTAAGCTAATAATGTTGCATACAAGTTTAGAATCACAAAGCTAACCATGAATCGAGCCGGGACAAGAAGTTCAAAGTCATCCATATGAAGAACAAATAGATTGGTACTGATCCAAGCTCATGGATTAGTATCAATTCATGATTAATGATGAGGTGTCCAGCTAATTTCTTGGAGAAGTGGTCTATGGCATGGAAAACTATATGGAGATAATGAAGGTGAGTTTCTAGGCTTCCTACAGCTATAAATCGGAGGGCATGGCTCATTTTTCAGGATCTTTTTGGCTCTCTTGCTCTCTTACTCTAATCTCTTATAATTATCCACAGATTTATACTTATCCATAAGAACTTGTACTTACAAGTCGGCAATCAAAGCAATAAAATCACTAAGTGGGCGTAGGGTAAGATTAGCCGAACCACTATAAAACGATGCATGTTCTTTTCTTGCTCTTTTTAATTTACTTTTCTTCACTTTTTACTCTCTGCACAATCTTTTGGGTGTTTTTGCCACTTTTGGTTCAAACATTTTAGTGGTTTCATCGAGAAAGATATTCTCAGGCTACTTGGATCCGTCATCTACTATTAGATTTCTTAGATTTGAGAGATAGATCCATTCTTCCAATCTTACTATTCTACTATTTATATTTTCAGCAATCTACAAGAAGCTATTTGTCATGGGCCCCAGGAGAGACCGTTCTACAAACTCCAGAGCTGCTAATAACATTGAGAACCAGAATACTCAGCATGTGGATGAAGTTGTCCAACCAAATCAGCTAAAGATCCAGAATCCTACTGATGTCATGACCAAGATGGAGATAGATCATATGATGAAGCAAATGGAGGATATGTTCCTGGAGAATCGCAATGATGTGAACCACCAGATGCAAGAGAGCTTAAGACTGCTGAATAAGCTAACTCAAAACCGCCATAGAAGGAGAAGGAGAGACTTGACATCTTCTGATTCAGAGTCTGATTGTTCCTCATCATCAGAGTAAAGACAGAGGAATAGGAAGCAGAAGATGGCTCAAAAGGAGGCTGGGACCTCAAATCAAGAAATGAGACAAACTCATGGCAAGGTTTTGTGGATCAGCACCAATCCAAGAGAACGGATCGGCACTGATCCAACCAATATTGGATCTGAAGCTCGCACTTTTGATGGTGGCATGGACTTGACCTCTGGTCATGCTGTAGATGATCAAAATCTGGAATATCAAACAACTACTAATGATTCAACACACAGGAATCAAACAGGTGGATTACTGGACCAACGGATCTCCCAAAGTTTGGAGAACCCAGGTATCAAGGGTATGCCCGAGAGCGTTCGCCGTGTTGAACACTCGGAACATATCCCGATTACCGCCATTCAGCCGAACCTGTAGAACCAGAGTACTTGGCCGAGATGGTCAGAAAGCTTGTGAATGAAAACTAGTTTAGAAGTAATGATGAGTGGGGTACTTCTCCAAGTCAGAACTTGTTTACTAAGGACATTCTACTTGCGAAGTATCCACGGAGGTTTGTAATGCCGACAATGCCGTTGTACAACGATAAAACAAATCCAAGGCAATACTTGATGAAATACGAATGGCATATGAACTCTACTAGAGCATCTGATGCCGTGAGATGTCGTTGCATCCAATCCTCTTGGAGGGAGTAGCGATGATGTGGTTCACCAGGCTCTCGCCGAGATCCATATCATCTTTTGCTAAGTTGATACGAATATTTCTAGAGTAATTCCTTCTACACACTTAACGCCTGAAGGACATGATGTCGTTATTGAACCTCTTCCAGGGCGCGGGATAGTTATTAAAATATTTCTTAAATAGGTTCCATATAGCTGTAACGGAAGTTACAAATGCTAAGGATGACATAGTATTAATGGCACCGATCATGGGGATTCATCCCAGGACTGATTTCTAGAGATGTTTGGAAATGAAACTCTGGTCGACGATGAATATTTTTCACAGGAAGGCTAGTTTGTTCTTATGCTTGGAAGAGGCATGCACTCGTTCCCAAAGAGATGATGCTGGGCCTTCAGCCGAAGTGATACAGAGCAATATTGCTATGATACAGTTCGGGGGAAGTTCCAGAAATGTGGATGGGAATGTTGGAAACAAGGATGATGGTCAGAAATGGAGTGATAAATGGGCCAGGAAGTGACAGCCGGATAATAGGGATCGTCTTAGGATTCCTAAGTATGACATCTATGCCGAGTTGAATAACTCAACAGAGAATATCTACCTGGCTACTCAAGGAACTGAGCAATACAGGAAGCCGACTCTAAGAGAGTCGACTAAGAAGGAGAAGTCATCTGGAAAATTTTGCAGGTTCCATGAGACACGAGGTCATAACATTAATTAGTGCAGGCACTTCCGTGATATGATCGAGTAATTGATTTGCAAAAAGAAGCTGCACCAGTTTGTGAAAGCCTCGTAGAATGATGGGAAAGGAAATTCTAACCCTTATGGGTCGACATCCTCATGGGGGAAATCCAGGCCTAGTGGTGAGAAGCCTAGGCGGCTTGAAAAACGTTTGGTGATCAATACAATCATTGATGGGCCACATCCAGCCGATAAGAGTTTGAACGAAATGGATAGGTATGTTGGTGCATTGAAACATACAAAGAATGAGAGCTGCTTTCCTGTGGAGGATGGAGCTCCAACAAAACAATTCAGAACCACGGTAGACCACATTGTTTTCCAAAATAGAGATGCTGATAGGGTGGAAGCCCCAACGATTGACCCGCTCATGATTACGGCCACGATTGGCCCCACTGTTGTACGAAAAGTGCTAGTTGACTATGGGAGTTTCGATCAACATTTTATTTAAGAGAGCCTACGACCAGATGCTTCTGGAGGGCAAGGATTTGAAATAGTGTAAATCTCGGATCCAGGGATTTAACGGGATAGTTATGAAGCTAGTCGGATATATGGAATTACCGTAGTGCTTGTGAGGGCGACCGCAAGCGAGCGCGGGTCATGCTTTTTGTGGTGTTGGATATTTACTCTGCTTACAATGCAGTTTTGGGCCGACCAACCCTGGCTGAATTCAGAGCAGCTATAGCTCCTTGGTTTTTAACGCTTAAGTTTCCTATGAAAAATGGCATGGGAGTAGTGCAAGGAGACCAAGGGCTTGCCCACGAGTGTTTATGTTGTTGAGCTAAAGGAGGTGATGCGAAAAGAGAAAGGAAAAGGTGTGGAAGAGACCTTCTACATCAAGGCTTTGGACGAATGGCAACCACTTCCTGAGCCCTGGCTCAAGCAGCACAGTCGGTTCCATAGTGATATGGATCTGTGAAAAGAGCCGCTGGATGGATGGGCAGCTCCAGTCGAGTTAACGATCAACATTCCAGTTAGCCAGAATGATCATATACAGATTTTGAAGGTCGGGTCATTGCTCGAAACGAGGTTGATGAAGGAGTTGGTTGGTTACCTCCGAATGAACCTGGATGTGTTCACCTAAACACACTCTGACATGTATGGGATCTCTTCGAAGATAGCAAGCCATGCATTAAATGTAAATCCTAAACGTGTTCCTATGAAATAGAAACGCTGTAGCCTAGGTCTGAAGAGATCCACTGCACTCAAAGAAAAGGTGGATAAGCTAAAGGACAATGGCTTCATCCGCGATGCCTTATACTCGGGATGGGTATCCAATTCAGTCTTGGTGAGGAAAGCTAACGGGAAGTGGAGGACATGCATCGACTATTCTGACTTGAATAAGGCATGCCAGAAGGATAACTTTCCACTTCCAAGGATCGATCAGTTAGTGAACTTAACAACTGGGCATGAATTGCTTTCATTTATGGATGTGTACTTTGGATATAATCAGATTCCAGTGCACATCCTAGATTAGGAACACACTAGCTTTATTATAGTCTTGGGATTATATTGCTATCTTGTCATGCCCTTTAGATTAACGATGCTGGAGCAACCTACCAAAGGCTGGTAAATAAGATGTTCAAAGATCAGATTGGACGTTCGATGGAAGTTATGTGGATGACATGCTAGTGAAGTCACAATGTTCGATAAACCATATTGATAATTTAGTAGAGATATTAGGCATTTTCCAAAAATACAGAAAGAAGCTCAACCCTTTGAAATGCCGTTTGGCATTGCGTTAAGGAAATTATTAGGTTTCATTGTGAACTCCCATGGAATTGAAGCCAATCCAGAAAAGATCATGGCATTGAGAACCATCGAGGCCCCAAAAATGATCAAGGAGGTTCAGAGTTTGAACGGGTAGGTCGCCGCCTTGAGTCGATTCATATCCAGAGCAACAAACAAATGCATCCCTTTCTTTGACATGATTAAGAAGGGAAAAAGTAATTTCACATGGACGCAGAAGTGTAAAGATGCATTTCAGGCTCTGGTGGATCACTTGGAGAGACCTCCCATTCTTTCAAAGTCGATGGATAATGAGGACTTGTTTATATATCTAACAGTGTTGGTGCATGCCTTGAGCGCCGCACTCGTATGTGAGGAATCCCACATCCAACAACCCGTCTACTACATCAGTAAGCAATTGACAGAGATAGAAAGAAATTACCCAAGGCTAGAAAAGCTTGCATACTGCCTATTGATTGCTTCAAGGAAGTTCCACCCCTACTTTCAGGCTCATCTGATCAAAGTTCTCAACGACCAGCCTTTGTGACAAGTCTTGCAACGACCTGAGACTTCTGGAAGGTTATTGAAATGGAATAATGAATTAAGCCAATACAATATAACCTATCACCCTCAGAGAGCTGTCCAGGGTCAAGCTTTGGCGGACTTCATAGCTGAATACACTGCGTGAGACGATACTCCGAAGAGCAGTGGTGAGTAGAATGCTAGGAGGAAGATGTACACAAATGGTGCATCGAATGAACGATGTTACGATGCTGGAGTTGTACTTGTCACTCCCAAGGAACATTTGATTTGTTATGTCTTAAAACTCGATATCCCTGCAATAAACAATGAAGCGGAGTACGAAGCATTGATTGCAGACTTAAAATCACCAAGGAACTGGGAGTTAAAACTTTACATCTCTTTTGTGATTCCAGACTAGTGGTTTATCAAGTTAGGAAGGAGTTTTAAGCAAAAGGAGCGAGGCTAACTCCTTATCTAAATTGTGCCCTTGAACTACTTAATGGTATTGAATACTACATAATAACGCATATTCCCAAAGAGGAAAATGCGGAGGCTGACTAGCTGGCTAAGTTGGTCAGTTCCGAAGATGCGCAACTCATGGGCCTGGTTCTAGTAGAGGTATTGTCGGCTCCGAGCATCGACCATATGGATGTCAATTGGATCTGGGTGGCTGAGCATGGGGAGTTATGAATGACTCTAATAAAGAACTATTTGCAAAGGAGAATCCTTCCATATAGAAAGAATGAGCGATATAAGCTCCTTCGCCAAGCTTTAAGATATATCTTTCAACAAGGAGCACTTTACAGGAAAGGATTCTTAGTCCCGATGTTACGGTGTGTCGCTAACGATGAGGCCAAACAAGTCCCGAGAGAAGTTCATGAAGAGGCCTGTGGGAACCACACTGGGGCCTACCCCGATGAAGAATATTCTCCACTATGGGTACTTCTGGTCGACTATCAACAGAGACGCAGCTGATTACACTAGAAAGTGTGACAACTGCTAAAGATTTACTAAGATTCCGAGAGCCCCGCCATCGAAATTACTCATGGTAAGTCCCTGGTCATTTGTAGTTTGGGGGATCGATATTATCGATGTGTTGTCGATATCTAAGGGTGGCGCGAAGTACGCCGTAGTCATCGTTGATTACTTCACCAAATGGGCCAAATGGGCTCAAGCAAAGCCATTAGCCATGATTACCACAAAGAAAGTAATCAACTTTATGGTCCGGAATATCATTTGTCATTTTGGAGTTCCACAAGTAATTATTATCGATAACGGGACCCAATTCGACAACACCGAGTTTAAAGATTTTTGCCATCGACATTGCATAGAGAAGAGATTTGCTACAATGGCACACCCCCAAGCGAATGGACAAGTCGAAGCCATGAAAAATATTATTAAGTCCATTCTTAAGAAACGATTAGAAAAGTCTAAGGGAAAGTGGGTCGATGAGCTTCCATTAACACTTTGAGCTTATCGGACGACCCACAAGTCAGCGACTGGCTATTTTTCCACTGGCCTTAGCTACGAATCAAAGGCTATGATTCCAGTTGAACTGGAAGTACCTTCTCATCGAGTGATTCACTATAATCACGGACGAATGATAAAATCCTGCTGGAGTCTCTCAATATTCTCGGTGAGAAGCACGATGAAGCTGAATTGAAAGCAGCTGCACACCAAAGCTGAGTCGCCTGATATTACAATTCCAAGGTCAAGAATTGGACCTTTGAAATTAGTGACTTGGTTCTCAAACGAATCTTCCCTGGCCCTCAGAACTTGGGCCTAAGTTAGGAAGGTCCGTATGTAATCAAACAAAAGCTTGGAGACGGCACTTTCAAGCTAGCAATGGTGGACGGGGTCTCACTCCCGAGGGCGTGGAATAGCGAACACCGACGACACTATTTCACTTAGAAATAAATTTATACATGATTAAAGGTATGTAATAAGATAGAACCTATCATTTCCTATCTTTTATAAAGCAAAATGGCTTTCCAAATCTGTAACTCTTTCTTTACATAGCTTAAGAGTTGTGAAATATGGCCGACTCAAATGAATCTACATGTGTATAATGTAGATATGTAGGCACTCGGAGTTAGGTGCCAACCAAACTTCTACAGTCCATGATCGAACCCTTGGAGTTTAACCACTCTTGCATCCAAAGATGAATGTCGGCTAACTCTTGTCTTGGATGTGGGGACAGGAGTATAAACCGAAAAGGATGTGACTTGACCGCCATCTTCTAACTCTTATCCTTGAAGCATGGGTATGAGTATAAACCAAAAATGACATGATTTGACAATCCACCTTCTGACTCTGGCCTTTGATGTAGGGGCAGGAATATAAACCAAAATGTACGTGACTCAACCGTCTATTCATTAGCTTTTGCCTGGAGTTTGGCAAAGTGCCAATGTCTTTCCCAGAGGATGGCAAGGCCAAAGATCATTGCCCAGAGTTAGGTGAGATCTCTTTTGAACCTTGATATACACTCAGAGACAAGCGCGATCACATTTAAAGTTCCTTAAAAAGGAATGTTTAAATCACCTTCCAGGTGATCGAAATTTGCTTGGATTCTAGAATCCGATATGATTACATATAAATGCCCAGGACTTGGCACTTCAATGATCACATTACGTTCGCAAGAACGATGAAAGGTCAGCAAACCAAGGAACGGGCTAATGATTTAGTCCAACAACAATCATGAAAAGAAATGGATCGCAAGTACATCGAATGGAAAGTGCATTTATCGAATACTTAGATAAATTCAAATGAAAATTGAACAAAACAAAAGTATTTGTTATTCACATATATAATTTGGAAAGAAAAGTAAAAGTTTTATTTACACCTAAGCTGAAAACAAAAGCGCGGGCCGAATCCGCAGAAAGCTGGTCCAAAGCTAAAATAAACTCCTACAACTGCAAACCAAAAGTGAGTCTATCTACACAAAACAAACCAATGATCATTTCTTATACTTTTCCCGCTTGGACTTTTTCTTCTCTTCTTCGAAGGAAGGTGCAACTTGATCAGGTTTCTTCTTGCATCTTCCTTGACCTGTGGATGGAATGCTCTACGATGATCTATCAGGCTGCTCCTAGGTAGAGGAAGAGTGGCCGGAATGTAGAAAGTCTGGCCAGACAAAGCTATGGACAAAGGATGAGGGAAGACCTTTATCTTCTCTTGCTTGATCTCTTTGGCTAGTAGAATTTGTTATTCAAGGTCGCTCATAGTGGGACCCGACAGGGGCTCAGAGAACCCAGTGATAACAACATCGTCTTCGATCTGAGCTCCCTGAAGCTCACCAATCCCTTCATCTTGTAAAGAATCTATCATCCGCTCGCCAGGCCTTGGAGTCTTGCCAATTGGAATACTCGGGACCATCGTTGAAGTAGTCATGGTCACCGATTCCGTTGTAGAAGCTTGTTGTTCCGATTGAAGACCTATGTTAGGAATCAGAACAACCTGGGGCTGATTTGAAACTTGAGAGACATAAAAAGTGAGGTTAGCTATGTCGATTGGCAACATATGGACTCTCTAAAATACAGTTGGAATCAACGAGATACCTCCTTCGGTCTTGGGTTTTCCAAGATGAGAGAAAGGGCAATAGACTTGTGCATTTGAGGTTTCTCTGGATCATATTCAAGGACGAAAGATGAATCAAGGGTAGCATTGGGTCCAGGTGTGTAGCCGTTGGTGACATCTTGAGGCGACGATTCGGAGCCTTCGCCTATGTCCTTTTGCACTGTAGAGCCAACTCTGGATGGAGAATAAGCTTGCCTTCTCTTAGCACCCTGGGCTCGTCTCCTATCAAGACCTATTTTTCCAATTGTACCAGGTCTACTTCACTATCTAACAACTTGCTCCCAGGCCATAGCCAGAGCCCTGGGATAATCATCACTAAGCCACTCTAAGTTGCGAAACTTAAGCACATTAGCATTGTACTTAATGGTCAGCGACTCGTATCTCTCCATCATCCGCTTCTCAGCAACTTCGACTTCCTTCTTAACAAGTGCATCCACATCCCTAGCACATGTAGCTGCCTCATCCCTTTCACTACGGGCAGTAAGTAGCTCTTCACAATACCATTGGGCCTCTTAGAGAGATTCGTCCTTCATTTTTGTCTCGCTCTCGAGTTTGGTTGACGGCTCATTCGCTTTTTTGGTCAAAGCATCTCTTTGCAGCATTAAGTTAAGATTTCGATGGTCCGTATTCTCTATCTCATCATGATGCTTGGTCCTCTCACTGTCAAGTGCCTTAATAGTATCCTTGGCCCTTTTCTCAGCCTCAGCTTGTGATGTTTTCAAGTCAGTGATCTCAACGTCGAGATGAGCGATGATCCTTTTATCTTTTGCTTCCATAAGTTTTAGATTATCAATCTCCTGCTTTCTTTCCTTCAAAACCTTGTAGATCTTCTCGGTTATCCACTTCCATTCGTTATATTGATCGTAAGCATCAGCTACATAAGCAATCGTGTCTTTAACCTCTGGCGGAACGTTCTTTAGATTGGGCACAAACATGAGTCCATCAAAACATACATCCGACAACTGTTCCTCCAGTTCAACCATTCGGGAATCAGCGGCAAGTTGTTACTCCGCAGTGACGACCAAAGCTTCAATTGGTATCTTGCTAGCCTTGTGATGAGAGGCCTCGGAACTGCCCTTATGGTGCCTACGGTCAGATAGTCGATTGATGTGAGTTGATGCTGAGTGTTGAACGAGAATGGAAGTCGGAGGTGGTGCACGAGAAGTTTTGCCCAGTTGAAAGTCATCACGACGATCAAAATGCTTGTCCGAACCTATTGGCAGAGGAGACCTGGACCTAGAACGGTATTTGGAAGCAGAGTCATGAGATGGATAGTCTCTGCCAGGACTGCCTCTGGCACAGTTGGACCAATGGCTGGACTCCAAGTCTTGGCCACCACCATGATGATACGTGTCTGAGCGACACCTCTGGTGAGATACATTTTCCTCTAAATACTGAAATATATACCTTTTCCTCTCCTTGGATCCTGCAAATAAAATAGGGATGAGTTAGCTCCAATAAGTAAGGATACGAGTCAAGTGCAATGTAGTGTAGTGCATGGAGATACGAGTGTCCTAGTGTCCCCCCGACGGACCGTGTGCTGGAGCTTTGCTAATGTAAGTGATTTTCCACATGCTGGTAGGAGTGATTTCATCATCAAAGCAGAGAGGTGAGTCGAGACCCTCAAGGTTCATATTACCAATGCCGAAAGAGCCGAACTCGGTAAGAATCGACCCTAGACTAGAGATTGTGTCTTCAGAAGGGAGAGAAGGAGTTTTCTCCAAAGTGGTGACCGGAGGGGGCTATGTAGAAGTCTGTCCTTTGGAAATCTTTACGACCAGTCTCTTCTTTAAGGGAAACTGCTAGTCATCTGTAGGCTCCTCGATTAAAGGCTCATGGCCTAGATTAACATCATCATGGCCGGCTTTGCCACATTCACCTATGATTCCACCTTCCTCGGCATGTTCTTGCACCGCTTCAACATTCTCTTCAGCTTCGGCCCTTGGACTTAGGACTGGGGACATGTCAGGATTTACTTCACTACCTCCAAGCGAGTTATCATCATCGTCGTCATTATTATCATCGTCATCAGCGACCACTTGAACTTGACCGGTGCTATGTCCCGCTTCCAGCAAGTTATGGACTAGGAGATTCTCATCAAAAAGAAGAACTTCGATATCTCTATCCTCTTCCGGAAGCAGCATGAGAGCTTTAACGACATCTATAAGTGCCATGCTACTAAGTCTCATTGAAATATCTGAATGACAAAAAGAATACAAGTTAGGCTTGCAGAATCACAAGGTGAGTTCACATTAAACACATGAAGTATAACTTACGTCTAGATAGCCATCTACGTGCAAATCTAGGTGTACAGCGGACATAGAACCATTCACTCTTGAAATAGCTCAGCATATTCCATGTACCGATAATAACTCGACAGTTAGCCAGTTCCAAATAAGTCAAAGAAGGGCTTATTGCAAATTCTGCAAAGTGATCCCTCTTCGATCTTTGAAGCAATGGAATCGATAAGATCGTTTAAAATAACAACATCCTCAAGAGTGTCAGGAGCAGGTTTAACTTCTGGTCCTCCTATAGGCTCTATTGGAACTTCCAGAACTTGTTGCTCTGCTTGTGGATTTTCAACTGGAGGTATGAACTACGTCGGAGTATGTTGTGCAGAAGGAGTCGTGGTCGAACTTGACTCGGCATTAGATTCGACATATTTGGAAATTGATGGACCTGCAGCTAAAGTGGAAAGACGCTCGAAACACCTATGCTCCATTTCTATAAAAACTCAATAGATAATCAACATAAGATTAATTATAAGTTCTACCCTCATGCTAAAGTGAAACCTAGTGCAGTGTCATGTAGTGTCGTGCAGTGTGGAATTTTGATATTGTACAACATTTCATTCTAAAGTCTGGGTGTCGTTCGGAGTGACCGTCATTGCTGACCGTCCTAGCCAGTTTCATGTTAGTGGCTATGCATCAAGTACGATTTAGGAAGTTAAAAGAAATCACCTGAAAGGAAACCAAACTCCAAAGAGTTCAAGGCAGAAATCACCAAGGGTCGGATCGGTACCGATCTGAACCCTTGGTAAAAATATTCCAAACTCTAACTTTCTTATCCTCGACTTCAGGCATGACCACCAGCCCGACTTCACCCATATCGATCTCTATTATCATCTCCCTCGCCACCTACCTATCACAACAAGCTAAGTATTTAGATTGGGAAATTGGTTCAAGGCTTGGGATCGGTTCCTGGTATTTCGATGAAGTGGTAGATCGGATTAGTGAATGTAGCACGAGTTCAACCAAGGCAAGGCAGGTAGTGTCGTGCTAAGGTGAGAAGGCGGTGGTAGTTCGATGGTCGCTGGCAAGGGGAGTTGTCGAAGTTCGATTTGAAGGACCAAGGGTTTCAATAGCAGAGCTTGAAGCTTTAGTTCGGTATAGAAATAAGTGAGGCAGAAGGACACGTGAGTTGGGTTATATAACCCAAAGCCTGAGTTTCTAGGAAAACGAATTGGGAGATTTCTCCCAAGTCTTGGATCGGTACCGAGTCTTAAATATTTAAAAAAGTGAAATGATGGCCCATGCATGTGCGTATATGTGCATATCAAAAATTATTCAAGAATGTGCATGTATATATGCGTGCATGTGCATATCCAACCCCGAACGACTAGAGTCAAAAGAAATCAGATTCAAACCTAGAAAGTCCATAAGAAGAACCAGCTCAAAATTACCGAGCTTAGAATGATAGATCGTCAGAGCGTATTCCCGTTTTATAACGCAAGATGCTGGTAAAGCGTCACAACGAATAACTAGAGACACATCTATTCACAAAAACGATCGCAGGAAGGATAATGACCATTCAAAGCATAAAGTGGAGTCCTTCATAGCAATCCCTACTTATCTCGATTCAAAGCAAATCATGTTTAAAACAAGATGTACTTTGGAGGGCAAGTGTTATATAGCCTTTTGACTAGGAAATATTCGGATAGACTAGACGATTCGAACTTGGGAGTTATCAAAGCAGGCAGCCCAAAGAGATAGTCCCAGAGTGCAGAAATCAAATACAAATAGAGCCACGAGAAAAAGGCCAAACCGTCACAACAATGAGGATCCAGATTCCACCAAAGTGGTGGAATCGGTACCGATCCAACTACTTGGATCGGTATCGATCCACGTCCTTTGTCAAAACTTGCCCCAACTCCTACTACTTGTAACTGATGATCCCAAGAGCCTATTTCAAGTTCCATTTTGTTGATCCCACACGATTCTATATTGATCTCCACAAGCACTCGAATTCAGCAACTCCATTCTTCCATTGATCCATCATTTAGACTCAGAATAAAGCTAATAATGCTACATACGAGTTTGGAAACACGAACCTAACCACAAATCGAGCCAGGAAAAGAAGTTCAAAGTCATTCATATGAAGAACATATGGATCGGTACCGGTCCAAGCCCATGGATCGGTACCGATCCGTGACTATTGATAAGGTGTCCACCTAATTTCGTGGAGAAGTGTCTATAGCGTGGAAAACTATTCGAAGATCATGGAGGCGAGTTTCTAAGCTTACTACAGCTATAAATAGGAGGGCATGGCTCATTTTTAAGAATCTTTTAAGTTATCTTGCTCTCTTACTCTAATCTCTTGTAATTATCCATAAATTAATACCGATTTGTAAGAACTTGTACTTGCAAGTCAACAATCAAAATAATAAAATCACTAAGTGGACGTAGGCCAAGATTAGCTGAACCACTATAAAATGCTGCATGTTCTTTTCTTGCTCTTTTTAATTTATTTTTCTTTACTTTTTATCACTACACAATCTCTTAGGTGTTTTTTCCATTTCTGGTTAAAACAAAGCATAAAAGCGAAAATTTTGAAGTTTTTGAATTTTTTGCAAAAAGATATCAAAACTTTAAAGAATTTGAAAATTAAAAATATTAGAAGTGACTATGGTGATGATTTAGATAATGAATTATTTAATAATTTTTTCAATAAGAAAGGTATAAATCATAAATTTTCCTTTCCTAGAATACCTCAACAAAATTGTATTGTAGAACGGAAAAATAGAACAATTGAAATAATGGTTCTACCATGATACGAAGAGCATGGAAAGGTACAAAATTATATGTAATATTAAGCTTTTCCATTGTTTTTTCCTATAAAGTTAATGACTTTCCTGTTTATAACCTCAGAGCCTTTATGGATAGAGCAAATATCACGTATTTGAAAGAATTTACATCAAATAATGTAAAAATCGATAATCTTGCCGCAAGATTATTCTATGCTAACTTGGGAGGAAAGTTTGTTAAACTTCATAATGATGAGGGATATTTATGGACAAGTGATTATGCAAAATTTTTAAAACTCCATTATAGTCATATTGGCCAAAATTTGAAAATTGGTTATAAAGAAATAGAACTAAAAGATGTAGACACTAAACATGGTAGACGAAACCATATCAGACACCATATTTGGAAAAATCAATTAACTAAAGCTAATTCAAAGGATTTAAGACCTAGGCTATGTTTGCTTAAAAGAAATGATAATTAACACCTTTATTCCATGAACTGGCAGCCATAAACAAATATATGATAAGGATTATAAAGCGCTATATGCAATTATTGGAGATATAAAGATGAATTGGGAAAAATTCTTACAAGACGAGATGATGTCTTTCCTTGATCATTCTAGAAAAACAATTTTCTACAGTCCATATATCACTTGCTTATGTTATTCGAAAATGTACCACTCATTTAGAATGCTATGAAAGTGTTGCTGTTAACCCAGAAAATGGATCAACGCCCTGGATTAAGTGTGAAAGCACTAAAATGTTTATTGTAATGACCTTAATTTTTAGTAACATTATTTAGTAACATTTCATTAGGTAAATTAAATGAAATAATATAAAATGGTTAAGGGATTGAGATTTGTGATTACTAAGGGGTAGTCGTGTCATGTATCCAAATGAACTAAGTTAATTGAAATGAAACACAATGTTAGGAAATAGACAAGGGCAATATAGGAATTAGTATTATTCTTATACCCTAAACCCCTTAAGCCATATTCTATACGTTCATTTCATACTCACAAAACAAAACATAAACTTGAGGCCGGCTACCATTAAGGGAAAACAAGAGAAGATAAAGCTAGGATCAAGAGGAAAGCTTTAGCAACAAAATCAGAGATCAAATCTCAACACCTTAATCTCAAAGCTAAAGGTGAATAATAAGTACATCTCATTTTTTCTAATTTTTTTCGGTTTTAGGATGAATCCGAATTAATTTGCAAGGTTTTGTTTGATTGTTAGAAATAAATATATAAGCTTATTGATGATTTATGATATTTCATATGGATATTATGATATGTTTTAATGTGAAAACCCTATTAAATGACATCCAAAATGCCTTACAATTTTAGATTTAGATCAGAAATAATATTTTAGAGATGGGTTTCAATTTTCATAATTTTCTAAATTAATATGGATTTTATATTAATTTTCCAGTGAGGAAAATGGATATTTTGGTTTAAAATAATTTATAGCTAAATTATATATGTGTTGGGTCTAAAATTTATATATGTTAGAAAACATATTAAAAATGATTTATAGGAATTTTCGTAGAATTTTCCTAGGTCTTTTAATGAATATATAAAATTATTTAAGGTATGGGACTTAAATGTTTTATATATTTATAAAAGGAGAAGGAGTATTTTGTAAATAAATTAAATAGTTTATTTTTGAAATTGGCAGCACTTTTAGAAAATAAATTAGCAACCAATAATATTTTGACAAACAAGGCAGGTTAGTTAAAAAGATTACTTTAAAAAGCTAAAAATCAGTTTAAACATGCTTTTGACATGTTTCACCACTTTCGGCACCCTCCTTCCGAGCCTTACTTCCGCCCTCTTCTCAGTCGAAACTAATGTGCCTGGTATCAATACTTGGTACATAGCGAATTGGACTAAGGCAGAATATATGAAGTAAAAGAATGGGGTTCCGAAGGGGTCGAAGCGTGTCTTCCTTTTTAAAGAGAATGCACCTGCTTTGCTTTCAACTTAATCAGCTTTCAACTTGGTTAGTTTTCGTCTGGGTTAAATTGTTTTAAAGGAATGGTTGTGCCTTTTTGTTTTAAATAATGGCTTTCGACTAGTTCAAAAGCTCCCCTTGCTGTCGCCTTTTACTTTTGATGCAGTGCATTTGACAGGTCCTTTTTTTTAAATCCAAGCCGCTTCTCCATTGCTTTGGAAGGGAATGGTTTCGACACCATCACTTCTTTTACTTAGGAAATAGCTTTCGAAAGTGTTGCTTTCGACCCTGTTCTTTTATGACCCTTTTGAGATTTTTAAAAATAAACCCAAAGGTTTCGAATAACATAGTTTTGAATGGTTTCGAAAGGTTGTTCCACATGTTTTACTTGAATCCAAATGCTTTCGAAAGGTTTGATGGATTTAATGCTTTCGAAAGGTTTTAAAAGAAGGGTTTCGAAGGGGTGGTTCCCCAATGATTTTGAAAGGTTTTAAAGGGAAGGTTTCCAAAGGGTTTGAAAGGCATATTTAAAGTGTTTGAAAAAAGGATGTTTAAGGATTGTAAAGCTTTTGAAAGAGATTGTTTTAATGTTTTCGAAAGGACTGTGTGATTGGTTTCGAAAAGTATGTTTTGGCCTTTCGGCCTAAGATTTTACTTGATCGAAAGGGGTACTTTCAAGGTTTCAAAAGGGGTGCTTTCTATGGTTTTCAACGATATTGATTAAAGGTTTAAACAAAGGTTTAATAGTTTCATCAACATTATTTTTGGGAGAAGCATATATAACATGGAAAAGTGATTTGAGTAAAGCATAGTATATTTTCTTTGTTTAAGTATGATTTAAAAGGATTAAATCATTTTGATAAGAAAAGGTTTTCAAGGAAAATTTTAGGTAGATGGCCCTAAGTAAAATGACTCAGATATTAGAATACCAGATGGGATTGGTATAGGGTCGCGCCCTATACATTAACTACTAGCCCCTAGCTAATTTAGTCCAAAATTCCAGTGTGTAGGGCTTTGTCACAGGTAAGACTAAAATGATGTTACACATAGAAAGGAATATACACAGAGAGGATAGGTTATTGGTGAGCCCGCAAAACCATTAGGATCAGTTGACCATGGAGAAGTAAGTTAGGGACAGACCGTCCAGAAGAGGAGTATCTAACAGAAGTTAGATTATTTTTTTATTTTGTCTGGTAGGCCCGAGTCAGCCAAAGGTTAATAGTTAGCCAAACAAAACTATATTGTTCGGACGGATAGTCCATTTGTTACCTGATATATATGGTTTCATGATATTGATATTCTGTTTTAACCCGTTTTGGTTGCAGGATTAAGATTTGCAAAAGATATGTTTTAAAAGGATATTAGTGAGGGTAACCCCGTTCCGCTAAGTTGCATGGTCTCACCCAATATCATATAACCGAGATGTATAGTATTATTCACACCAGGTTTTATGTCTGACTCGAAGTTTATGATTTTCCCCTTAAACTCTCGAGTGCTGAAAATTAATTTGAGCAGACCGAGGGTTGAGGATTTTCAGGTTTTTGTAGGTGGACGAATAAAGCTTCCGAAGACAAGCAGAAGGCTGAAGTTAGCTATTTAGGAGTTCTTTTGTTGTTTTATTCCGCTGTGTTGTATTGAGTCAGTTATGACTATTTAGTACTCTGGTCATCCAATGGGGCATCTTCATATGTCGCTCTTGGCGTATTTATGTAATAATTATATTTGATCTAAGCCTGGGAAGCGTTGGGATTATGTAATCTGGATATGAAACATGTTTTATGAAATGTAATCAGAAATGTTGTTTTTGAAATTTATGATTTTGTTTCATATTCATGTGCTTCTGATATTATGGATACCATTAACATTACCGTATTTGGTCACCGGGAGTTAATACTATGGATGACTGCAGCATCTGTAGCGCTTAGCTTCGGGCCTCCAGATAGGGGATGTTACAACTTGGTATCGGAGCATAGTTTTATGAAAAACTTCAACTAAAATGATTTTTGAAAACATAATCCTAATGAATTAGAGATAAGCGCGGGGTATGGGATAACGTTATAGTAACGTACTTGTATTTTCTATATATATAAGTATACATTATATCTCTATTCTCCTATCTCTCTTAGGCTATCCTTCTTTATCTCACGAGACTTGAATACATATATAGATGCTAGAAGTTGAAGAGTTAACCTTAGGGGAAGCACCACAACAAATGGAAATGCCAGACCAAATATGAGAAGGAATCAAGGGCATGCACAAGCTGGAAATGTGGCTGTTGGAGTTCCGAAAGTTGACATGGGAGCTATGTATCAGTTCTTTGTCAACATGATGCAGGCGGGTGTTACTGCTAGAATGGTTGGAGGAAATGCTGGAGAAGGAGTTTAGGAAGCTCCGGTGGTGAATAACTATGCCATTTTGAGTAGAGACTATGCTAGGCTGGGAGGAAAGCCATTTATTAGTATTGAAGATGCTATTGAAGTAGAGAACCTATTGCTGCATTGTGAGAGGATCTTTGCAGATTTGGGGCTCAATGATGAGAAGAAGCAAAGGCTTGCTTTGAGACAGCTTCAAGGACCAGCTTTATACTGGTGGAATAGCTTGACGGTAGGAGTTAATGAGGAGATGATGACATAGGCCGAGTTCAAAAGGAGATTTAAGGAAAGGTTTATGTTCGAGATTGCGAAGTCCACTCTGCTCAGGAAGTTTGCTGAATTGGAGTAGGGAGACATGACTGTACTTGAGTATGCGAGGAGGTTTGAGGAGCTAGCAAGATATGGCTATACTACGGTTGATACTAATATTAAGAGAAATGAGAAGTTCATCGGGGGTTGAAGCCTGAGTTTGCTAGGGCAATGTTACCATATATCAGGGATCCATGTGATGTTGTAGTGGAAATGGCTCCGAGGAATGAAGAGATGCCTACTTTTCTGGAGAGAAACAAGGAAAAGGAGGTCCAGGTGGGACAAAGTCAGGAAAGGAAGTTCTTCCATAAGAAAGGAGCTCAGAAGGGTAGAGCTGCTAAGAAGGGAAAGTCAGAAGTTGTCTGCTTTAAGTGTGATAAGAAAGGGCATTTTGCTAATGAATGTCGCTCAGGAGATGGAAACAAGGTGATCATAAAGATGAACATCAGATGCTTCAACTGCGATCAAATTGGACATTATAAGAACCAATGCAAGGAGCCTGCTAAGGATGGGAAAGGAAAGGTGTTTGCATTGGAGCTAGCTACCTTGAGGCTAACGGCAGAGGAAAAAAGGAAAGTAGTGTTGGGAGGTACGCTTTAGATTCATGGTATGTCAGTTAGTGTTCTGTTTGATATAGGTGCATCGCATTCTTTTATATCTCATTGTTTGGTAGATAAGCTTAACCTAGAACCCTCATATTTAGTTACTTCCTTAAGGGTTGCAAATCCGATAGGAGGGTATGCGGCACTTGGGATGAAGTGTGACGACCTAGAGTTTGATTTTTGTGATGCCCCACCTCTATACTCACAATAACAAAGAGTATTAAAAGAAATACTGTCTGTTATTATGAAGAATAAGGCTGGATAGGAGCAGCCATCCGTAGTTGGCCTTACACTAGTATTGGTTACCTCGATAGGAGTGGTGTATATTTTAATTTTTTCATCTCTTATTTATTCACTCCCATCGACATACCCAATTCCAGTATAAAACGAGCTACGATGGTTCATAATGGTTTAGGACAATATATATAAAAACAACACAGATACACAAAGAATGCGGAACACAGATAAAAACAAAAGTCTCATATATATAACTGATGTCAGTTACAATACAGTTGACACAATACATATGATACAACTACAATTGTCGACTTTGGAAGTTATATATACACGTACATTATCAACTAATATACATGAATACATATCAACCTATACTATGACACGATTACTCCAAAAGATGTGAAAAGTCTTCATAGCTCAAACAGCAACTCAAAGCAGGAAATCTACAACCTAAAATAACTCGGGTCTGACCCGAGTATTACATTCAAAAGAAAATAATACACGGGTCAATCTAATTCAAACTCAGTTATTAGTGCATAGAAGCAATAATAATCAATACCAAATAGATGACAGCCACGGAAATCTCGTATATCCAACTCTCGATACGAGAATTGGATAACGGCATATATATAACACTAAACAGTGTTAAACGACGAATCAACAATCCAAATCAGAATACAACTCCAAAGCATTGAATTTAACCAACGAAACTATTCAGCAAATCGAAACATCAATTTAAAACTGTCAAATCAGATAGGGCTGCAGTACACGCACGCGTGTACTGCCTCGCCACTATCGCAGGAGATACACAAAAGCTCAGTGAAAGTCACAAATGATCACTAGGTCAAACCCCGAAGTACCGGATTCAACTCAAGTGAATTCGGAAACAAATCCCAACAGGAGGAAAACTGCAAAACACAGGCAACTGCAGACATAAACGAATACAAAGCAACCACCACGATGAAACTGCAGTGGCAAAAAGTTGCAAAGACAAGGGCAGAATGCATCTACAAAGAAGACAGTGGCAACAGTTCGGATGACAGTGAACTAAAGTAAAGACCACAAAATACTATCAAGGGCAAAAGCTCGGCAATGTCAAAGCCAAGAAGAATTACATGACAACTAAATACAATTGTCAAGGCAAGCTACAGAGCAAGCCCAAGTGACTACAAGAATGCACAAATGAAATCATAAACATCAAAGCATCAAGGCTTTAGTGATGAAACAATGCTGCAGATACAAACAATTATGACAAAGCAACTCATCAAGCTCACAGGTTCGAGACGTACACAGGGCAAATTGAAACAGACTCAACAGATATCACAAGAGATACAAGAGAAGCTACAACATGAAGTACTGCAATTCAAATAGCAGTACAACTGGAAGTGATCTAGAGAACAATATCACAACAGATCAACATGGAAGGACTCAGAGATGGACAAGTATATCAATGCAAAGCTTCAACATACGAAACATCAACATGGATGCAGAGACTGTCACAACAAATATGGACAGTGACACAGTGAAATGCCAACATCACAAACAAACTTATCAAGTTCAAGCCAACCTAGATGAACATATGAAAGGTGCAACAGGGCTCCAATTCATAAACAAACATGGAACACTGCACTAAAAGAATGTATCAAGACTAGGATACAAAAGCAACAAAGTGATTACTGATATGTCAATGAAACTAACATTTGAATGCAACTACTACAAGGTGAAGACAACCTGGTATTCGAGGTAAATATAACTATCAAATGAAGACTCAACTGTCAATGGCACTACCTCAACAGCCAGAAAACAAACGAAACAACATTGCCACCAGATCACACTTGTGTACATATACCCCGACAGTTCTCCTAAAGCAATAAGTCATAGCAGTTTCGAACAAAGACAGGGGGATTTCAACTAGCAGTGACAATGCCGAAGTCAACTAGAGCAGGTTCGAACAGTTTAAAGTCCACATTATACCCAAAATGCAAATCAAAGCCGTAGGTATTTGAACAGACTCGATGTCGAGTTGCTGTTCTAAAACACAGTAGCAATTTCTAGTTGAAACAGAAGTCAAGGACGAACACAACTGGCCAGAGACGAACTCAAGTAAAATAATATGCAGTTCACAATCAAAATCGAAGCCGAATATCAAATGAAGTACAGTTCAATATCTAAACCAATGTCGAAGATAACCAGAACCAAGTTCGAACTATACCAAGTAACCAGGGAGTCACGAAATCTAATCAAGTCAGAACTCAAGTTTATATGCAGATAAACAGTGTAGTGATGGAATTACAGTGATATGCAAATGCAACAGGTAAGGGATGATTCAAAAGCTACACAATATCAAAGTGCTACTAGAGGCAGTGGATAACATGGCAAAAGTCGAACCAGGCCAACATCACAAAATCGAGTGTGCAGCCGAAGACAACTACATGTACAGATACAACAAAAATGCAGATCCAACTCCTCAAATGACCGAGCAAAGTTCAAAGACAGCGAGCTACACCAACTACAAGCCCAATGTGACAACAAACACGAAGGAAATGCAACCACAAGGCATGGAACCATAGTGGAACAGGTCAAGCAACAACATGAAGCAGTGCAGACTACCCTAAATGAAGACTACCCGAGCTCATCACAACAATATGGTAATCCAGGACAGGTTGTATAAAGAATGGCCAGGGACATAATATGTAAATCCAGACTCAACCAAAAATGAACAATGCTCAGATAAGGTCAACAGTGGTGATGCAATGCTAACAATGCCCAGATGAACACATGGCCAAGGTCAAGTAACAGATCAAAGTCAAAACCGATAGCCAAGGATTCAACCTAGTAACATAAAAATACACGAGTGTGACAAAGTCAAACGTCACAAATTAAAGCCAGATTCAAGCCGTGGTCATCACGAAATGAGTCAACGTCGTGAATGTCAAGCAACCAAAATATATACTAATTGAAGAAGTCAGAATCAATATCAAACATCCCAACGAAAACGAATGGCTGAGAGAAAGATTTAACTATTTCCAAAAATCATCAACAAAATCCCAATGAAACTCACGAATTAAAACAAGACAAAAACCATCTAAATTTAAATTAGATGTGAGTGAATATAACATCACTCACCTGTTTCAACGATCGAATCTGAGGTCGTGGTAAACGAGGGAAACGAGCAAAGTTACCCTAGCTGCCATTATCTTTGATTTCTACGACGAAGCTGTGACATCACTGGGTTGATCGAATTGAATTTGACGGAAGCCCTAATTTTTGGGAATGAACAAGGAATAACGAGACCGCCATTATTTTTCGTTGGTTTACTTTAGGGTATTCAAAATTGAATGAATGGAGAAAGTGGAACGGGTGTTGGATTTTATCACGGCACCAACAAGAAGAACATAGGCCAAGATTCAAAGCCCACGAACCATTAACTAATTTGTAATTTGTAAAAGAATTTAAACAGGATAAAAATTCCAAACAGCGATTAACAATAATTTTTATCGTCATTGGAAGAAAATAAATCGTTAGAAAACTCCGGGTTGTCACAGACTCCCTTCCTTATAGAAATTGCGTCCCCGCAATTTTCATAATTAAGGTTGCCAATAACAATTATTTTTCTAACATAAACTGGTTAAGCTAGAAAAAAAAAGATCGAGAACACCAACCCCGAAGAAAACTTTTAATTCCATAAAAGAAGTTCAAAAATTCTCACAAAATCTAATCATCTAATAGATAATCAGAAAACAACAAAACTGAATAAATGCAATTATCAGCAATATTCAATGACCAGTTAGATAATTAGAATACAGAAATCACAAAACAGCAATATCTAATTATCAACAAAGATAATTAGAAAACAAAATTCACAAATCGCAAAACTGCAAATATCTAGTTATCCAACAGATAAATAGAAAACACGAACTTCATAATCAGCAAACTATAACTATCAACAGAGATAGATAGAAAATAGCAGTTTAATATAATCAACATAATCTAGAATCAGTTAGAGACTAGAAAATCTTACAATCAGCAAAATTAGCAATTGCCTAATTATCAAAACGATAATCAGAAATCCCAAATCAACAATTATTCAATTATCAAAAACGATAATTAAATCTCAAATCAACAAATATTCGATTATCAAAAACGATAATCGGATCTCAAATCAACAAATATTCAATTATCAAAAACGATAATCGAATCTCAAATCAACAAATATTCAATTATCAAAAACAATAATCGAATCTCAAATCAACAAATATTCAATTATCAAAAACGATAATCGAATCTCAAATCAACAAATATTCAATTATCAAAAACGATAATCGAATCTCAAATCAACAAATATTCAATTATCAAAAACGATAATCGAATCTCAAATCAACAATTATTCAATACAGTATACATGTACACATACTCTCATGGAATTAACTCATTTTAATTCCATAGTTCAGCTCTAAATCTCGATTTATCAATTTAATTTGGTCATATCTCTTTGCCATTGAACACCATGTGTGCATTGCAAGGGACTCAGTTCTGTTAACCCTTGCACAAAGGCCTATAGGACTTAAACAAGTCATGCACATACCCATCATACTCCTTATGATGAATAGATCAAGGCTTCTCTCCTAGATTAGTTTTATAATCTAGTGACCAGTCTCATTTCTTATTTCAGAAAATTTCAACTATCCATACTTTCATTCATGAAAATAATGCTTTATTTCATTTCTCCAGTTGTCTCATTCAAAATTTGTTTTATCACTTGCATATCTCCTATATTCAAGAATGTCATGATCTCTTAAACAAATCCAGTAGAATTCTATAAAAATTCTTATACCCAATTCTATTGTGAACATAGGGTAAGGTTTTAGAGAAAAACCCATAAAATATTTTAGCTTTAGATCTGAACAAATCAGCACATAAATAATTTATTGCATTGTTCATCTCCAATTTAAAACAATCTAGACATAAGCATGAACCTCATTTGTTCACACTGCCTAGCTTATTTTCCAGTTCCATTTTACATTTTTATATGGTCCAAACTCTTGCCTTTGAACACAAAGTGTGCATTGCAAAGGACTCAATTCTGTTAACCTTTGCACAGAGGCCTTCAGGACTTGAACAAGTCATGCACATACCCATCATCCACCTGATGATGAGTAGATCAAGGCACCTCTCCTAAATTACTTGGTAATTTAGAGACCATACATATTTATTCATTTAAGGAATTTTTCCTTTTTAACTCTAGAAATACTCTTGTAATCCTTTCTTCATTTCATAAGTAGGGAATTTAATTTCCTTAAAAATCATATCTATACATACCAACTTTCATGCCAAATTTTACAACCCATTTCAAAGTCATTTCTGCTTGATCGCACCTTTTTTTTTCAATATTGCTTTGTTCATATCAATTTTTAAATGAACTAGACATGAGCATAAACCTCTTTGTTCATACTGCCTAATCCATTATTATTATTCAATACCATATTTCTCAGTAAATTAATCAAATTATTTTCTTATAAAAACTGAGTTACAAACTCATTTCTGTAATCGGGTTATATGATTGATTAAACAATTTTTAAAACAAAATTAGTCAATGCCAAAAGAAAATCAAAACAGTAACCAAAAATTCAACCAAAATGTCATTCATGATCATCATATATTTATTCAGAGAAATAAAGATTAACAGAAATCATAATATGATTTTCATATAAAATAATTGGCTACCTTTACTTGGGTCTTAATGCCATAAATCTCATAAGTGATTATCACTCACCTTCCTCTTCTTTTGAAAGTGCAAACTGTTAAAAAAAAAATTTATAAAACAATTTTCATTTTAAAACGATTGTTCAATTACATGATTAAAGCAGCAATATTAGTAACAATTTTGATAAGGAAATTGTACTTCTCAAAATACCGTAAATACGGGTCACAAATTAGCATTGCGGTATAACCGCTTGAAAATCCACTTTTAAAATTTGATGGTTACTGAAGCCAAAGCGACAGTAATTTTTTTTTTAAAACGTCAAAATCTCATCAAAATAATTTACACCACAATGTAACACCAGTGAATTTTCATTCATTAAAATTTTCAACTAAACTCCATGCTTCAAAACATAGCACTAGTGTAAAAATCCCGTTATAAAGGTAATGGCAACAAAATACGTTTCATAACCAAGCATCGGTTCAACGTAAAATTAATGCAGTAACGTGCAACTCAAATTTGCACGTACTACAAAATGAACAAAGAAATCTTTCGATTATATCTTCAATGAAGACAATTCAAAACAGCAAAATCTAATCAATAGATGATTAGTACAAAAGAAAGCCAGCGGAAATTTCAACAAAAATCTCATAACTGTAATTTCTTCGAATCCTCAATTTGGATTCGAAATTCTCAAAGAAACAAAATAATTACAGCTATGTAAACAACCACTGAAATTTTAAATTTCATATTTCAATTTTTAAATCAAATAGATTATCAGTTGTACTCAGCGAAGACAGCTTCACTATTTCCGCTGCGCACTCTGATAAACAGTACTCAAATCAATCAAATCATCAGAACACAAATTCACTTTTTATTTTTAAATAAAGATATTAAAAAAATTCATCATAATTTCAAAACTTTAGTTTTGACTCAAAACACAAAGAAAACATCGACAAATAGTTGTAACACATGTTCCATCCAAGTTATGTTTTATATTATGTCCATAAACCCCAAGCTCTGATACCAACTGTGACGCCCCACCTCTATACTCACAATAACAAAGAGTATTAAAAGAAATACTGTCTGTTATTATGAAGAATAAGGCTGGATAGGAGCGGCCATCCGTAGTTGGCCTTACACTAGTATTGGTTACCTCGATAGGAGTGGTGTATATTTTAAATTTTTCATCTCTTATTTATTCACTCCCATCGACATACCCAATTCCAGTATAAAACGAGCTACGATGGTTCATAATGGTTTAGGACAATATATATAAAAACAACACAGATACACAAAGAATGCGGAACACAGATAAAAACAAAAGTCTCATATATATAACTGATGTCAGTTACAATACAATTGACACAATACATATGATACAACTACAATTGTCGACTCTGGAAGTTATATATACACGTACATTATCAACTAATATACATGAATACATATCAACCTATACTATGACACGATTACTCCAAAAGATGTGAAAAGTCTTCATAGCTCAAACAGCAACTCAAAGCAGGAAATCTACAACCTAAAATAACTCGGGTCTGACCCGAGTATTACATTCAAAAGAAAATAATACACGGGTCAGTCTAATTCAAACTCAGTTATTAGTGCATAGAAGCAATAATAATCAATACCAAATAGATGACAGTCATGGAAATCTCGTATATCCAACTCTCGATACGAGAATTGGATAACGGCATATATATAACACTAAACAGTGTTAAACGACGAATCAACAATCCAAATCAGAATACAACTCCAAAGCATTGAATTTAACCAACGAAACTATTCAGCAAATCGAAACATCAATTTAAAACTGTCAAATCTGATAGGGCTGCAGTACATGCACGCGTGTACTGCCTCACCACTATAGCAGGAGATACACAAAAGCTCAGTGAAAGTCGCAAATGATCACAAGGTCAAACCCCGAAGTACCGGATTCAACTCAAGTGAATTTGGAAACAAATCCCAACAGGAGGAAAACTGCAAAACACAGGCAACTGCAGACATAAACGAATACAAAGCAACCACCACGATGAAACTGCAGTGGCAAACAGTTGCAAAGACAAGGGCAGAATGCATCTACAAAGAAGACAGTGGCAACAATTCGGATGACAGTGAACTAAAGTAAAGACCACAAAATACTATCAAGGGCAAAAGCTCGGCAATGTCAAAGCCAAGAAGAATTACATGACAACTAAATACAAATGTCAAGGCAAGCTACAGAGCAAGCCCAAGTGACTACAAGAATGCACAAATGAAATCATAAACATCAAAGCATCAAGGCTTTAGTGATGAAACAATGCTGCAGATACAAACAATTATGACAAAGCAACTCATCAAGCTCACAGGTTCGAGACGTACACATGGCAAATTGAAACAGACTCAACAGATATCACAAGAGATACAAGAGAAGCTACAACATGAAGTACTGCAATTCAAATAGCAGTACAACTGGAAGTGATCTAGAGAACAATATCACAACAGATCAACATGGAAGGACTCAGAGATGGACAAGTATATCAATGCAAAGCTTCAACATACGAAACATCAACATGGATGCAGAGACTGTCACAACAAATATGGACAGTGACACAGTGAAATGCCAACATCACAAACAAACTTATCAAGTTCAAGCCAACCTAGATGAACATATGAAAGGTGCAACAGGGCTCCAATTCACAAACAAACATGGAACACTGCACTAAAAGAATGTATCAAGACTAGGATACAAAAGCAACAAAGTGATTACTGATATGTCAATGAAACTAACATTTGAATGCAACTACTACAAGGTGAAGACAACCTGGTATTCGAGGTAAATATAACTATCAAATGAAGACTCAACTGTCAATGGCACTACCTCAACAGCCAGAAAACAAACGAAACAACATTGCCACCAGATCACACTTGTGTACATATACCCTGACAGTTCTCCTAAAGCAATAAGTCATAGCAGTTTCGAACAAAGACAGGGGGATTTCAACTAGCAGTGACAATGCCGAAGTCAACTAGAGCAGGTTCGAACAGTTTAAAGTCCACATTATACCCAAAATGCAAATCAAAGCCGTAGGTATTTGAACAGACTCGATGTCGAGTTGTTGTTCTAAAACACAGTAGCAATTTCTAGTTGAAACAGAAGTCAAGGACGAACACAACTGGCCAGAGACGAACTCAAGTAAAATAATATGCAGTTCACAATCAAAATCGAAGCCGAATATCAAATGAAGTACAGTTCAATATCTAAACCAATGTTGAAGATAACCAGAACCAAGTTCGAACTATACCAAGTAACCAGGGAGTCACGAAATCTAATCAAGTCAGAACTCAAGTTTATATGCAGATAAACAGTGTAGTGATGGAATTACAGTGATATGCAAATGCAACAGGTAAGGGATGATTCAAAAGCTACACAATATCAAAGTGCTACTAGAGGCAGTGGATAACATGGCAAAAACCAGGCCAACATCACAAAATCGAGTGTGCAGCCGAAGACAACTACAGGTACAGATACAACAAAAATGCAGATCCAACTCCTCAAATGACCGAGCAAAGTTCAAAGACAGCGAGCTACACCAACTACAAGCCCAATGTGATAACAAACACGAAGGAAATGCAACCACAAGGCATGGAACCATAGTGGAACAGGTCAAGCAACAACATGAAGCAGTGCAGACTACCCTAAATGAAGACTACCCGAGCTCATCACAACAATATGGTAATCCAGGACAGGTTGTACAAAGAATGGCCAGGGACATAATATGTAAATCCAGACTCAACCAAAAATGAACAATGCTCAGATAAGGTCAACAGTGGTGATGCAATGCTAACAACGCCCAGATGAACACATGGCCAAGGTCAAGTAACAGATCAAAGTCAAAACCGATAGCCAAGGATTCAACCTAGTAACATAAAAATACACGAGTGTGACAAAGTCAAACGTCACAAATTAAAGCCAGATTCAAGCCGTGGTCATCACGAAATGAGTCAACGCCGTGAATGTCAAGCAACCAAAATATATACTAATTGAAGAAGTCAGAATCAATATCAAACATCCCAACGAAAACGAATGGCTGAGAGAAAGATTTAACTATTTCCAAAAATCATCAACAAAATCCCAATGAAACTCACGAATTAAAACAAGACAGAAACCATCTAAATTTAAATTAGATGTGAGTGAATATAACATCACTCACCTGTTTCAACGATCGAATCTGAGGTCGTGGTAAACGAGGGAAACGAGCGAAGTTACCCTAGCCGCCATTATCTTTGATTGCTACGACGAAGCCGTGACATCACTGGGTTGATCGAATTGAATTTGACGGAAGCCCTAATTTTTGGGAATGAACAAGGAATAACGAGACCGCCATTATTTTTCGTTAGTTTGCTTTAGGGTTTTCAAAATTGAATGAATGGAGAAAGTGGAACGGGTGTTGGATTTTATCACGGCACCAACAAGAAGAACATAGGCCAAGATTCAAAGCCCACGAACCATTAACTAATTTGTAATTTGTAAAAGAATTTAAACAGGATAAAAATTCCAAACAGCGATTAACAATAATTTTTATCGTCATTGGAAGAAAATAAATCGTTATAAAACTCCGGGTTGTCACAATTTTTTAGGTCATACCTCTGTTTGCAGTTTGCATATGTTTGATTTCGTAGGGTTCGGAATTATTTTGGGTATGGATTGGTTAAGTAAGTACGATGCTAGGATATTTTTCCATGATAGGAAAATATTATCTAGACACCCTGACAGTAGTGATCTGATTGTATATACCGTAGAAAACTCTAGCTATGAGGTGAATGCTTTGTTGGGTGTTATGGAGGTAGAAGATGAGTTGAATCGAGTTTTTGTGGTTAGAGAATTCACATATGATTTTGAACCTATAGTAGGATTGCCACCGAAACGAGCCATTGAGTTTCAGATAGATTTAGTACCTAGAGCAGAACCAGTGAGTAGACTGCCAAGTAGAATGACACCTACCGAGATGAGGGAGCTGAAGATGCAGTTGGTGGATTTGGAAGGCAAGAATTTTATCAGACCTAGTAGTTCGCCTTAGGGAGCAACCACAATGCTTTCTAAGAAGCCAGACGGATCGTTGAGGTTATGTATCGATTATCGAAAGTTGAATGAGAAGACGATAAAGAACCGATATCCATTGCCTAGAATCGACGATTTGTTCAATCAGTTGAGTGGAGCCAAGTTGTTTTCTCAGTTGGATTTAGCAACTGGTTTCCATCAGCTTAGAGTAGTAGAGGATAGTATTCCTTTGACGGCGTTTAAAACTAGATATGGATCGTACGAATGGTTAGTGATGCCGTTCGGACTAACTAATGCGCCATCATTCTTTGTGGATTTGATGAACCGAATTTTCTAAGAACACTTGGATAAGTTTGTGTTGGTTTTTATAGATGATATATTGATATACTCTAAGGATGAAAGGGAGCATGAAGTTCATCTTAGAGTGGTGCTTGAATGCTGAGGTAGAATCGACTGAAGGCGAAGTTTTCGAAATGTCATTTTTGGAAGAAGGAAGTGAAGTTTCTTAGTCATGTAGTCTCAGAGAAAGGGTTGTCTGTAGATCCGACTAAGATTGAAGCGGTGAATAATTGGAAGAAACCCGAGACAGTGACCGAGATAAAGAGTTTTCTTGAATTGGCTGGATATTATAAGAGGTTCATTAAGGATTTTTCACGGATAGCAGTACCGATGACCAATCTAATGCGAAATGACGTGAAGTTTGTTTGGACCGATAAGTGTGAGGAAGCATTCTAGAGCTTGAAACACTTATTGACTCATGCACTTGTGTTGGTTGTTCCAGAAGGTAATCATGATTTGGTAGTATATACTGATGCGCGTGGAACTGGATTAGGAGTTGTGTTAATGGAGAGAGGTAAAGTGATTGCCTATGCTCTCGATAGCTTAGATCGGATGAGGTTAGATATCCAACGCATGATTTGGAAATAGTTGCTGTGATATTTGGATTGAAAGTGTGAAGACACTACCTTTTGGGAGAGAGGTTTGAGCTTTATACGGATCATAAGTCATTGAAGTATCTATTCTCTCAGAAGAAGCAGAATATGAGACAGCGGAGATGGTTAGATTTTATTGCTGCTTATGACTTTGGAATTGAGTACACACCGGGAAAGGGCAATAAGGTTGCAGACGTACTTAGCAGAAAACATCAGAATGCAATATTGGCAATGATAGCTGAGTGGAAAGATTTGGAAGCGTTGATGACATGTAGAGTACAGTGGAGATCTGAAGCTAGATCTAGTGGAGAAATTGTAGTGTTTTCATGTTTAGAAGTTCGACCAGTGATAATTAAAAGGATTGCTTCTAAGCAAGGAGAGGATCCAGTGTTAGTCGAACGGATTAAGAAGTTAAGGGATGGAATGGAGATCGAGGACTTGAAGGATTTTAGTCTTGACCAAAATGGGTGGTTGAGAAAGAAAGGAAGGTTGTGCATTCCGAATGTGGGGAACATAAGGAAAGAGATTTTGGAGGAATGCCATCGTTAAAAGTTCACCATTTATCTGGGAGGAACTAAGATTTATCAGGACATGAAGAGGAGTTTCTTCTGAGAAGGTATGAAAAGGGATGTAGGCCTATGGGTGAAGTAGTGTCTGAACTGTCAACAGGTAAAGGCCGAACATCAGAAGCCAAGTGGATTGCTTCAGCCATTAGATATTCCATTATGGAAGTGGGACTCTATTTCTATCGATTTTATAGACGAGTTTCCAAGATCTAATAGAGAAAATGAAAGCATATGGGTCATGGTGGACAGGTTAACCAAGAGTGCCCATTTCATTCCAGTTTAATCAACTAGGACAACACCTGTTTTGGCTAAGTTCTTTATGAAGAATATAGTTAGACCGCACAGAATTCCTAGTAGCAAAGTAAGTGATAGAGATTCTTTGTTCACTAGCGAGTTCTGGAAGAGTCTATAGGATACTTTTGGTACCAAGCTCAAGATGAGTACCGCTTACCATCCATAGACCGATGGGCAAACTAAAAGAGTTAACAAAGTGTTGGAAGATCTGTTAAGAGCTTGTGTGTTAGATTTTGGAGGATCATGGGAAGAGCATCTACACCTAGTCGAGTTTTCATATAACAATAGTTATCAAGCTAGTATAGGGATGACACCGTTCGAAGCTTTGTATGGAAGGCCATGCAAATCTCCAGTTTGTTGGTTAGAGGCCGGAGATAAATTGGTTCTTGGTTCGGACTTAGTTAGAGAAGCTGAAGAGAAGATTGAGTTAATTTGGGATAGAATGAAGGAAGCTCAGTCTAGGCAGAAGAGTTATGCAGCTAGAAAATGAAAAGACTTAGAGTTCTCTATTGGAGATTATGTTTTCATTAAGGTATCACCGAAGAAGGGTGTGATTCGATTCGAGAAATCAGTGAAATTGGCACCGAGATTCGTAGGACCATTTCCTATTATAGAAAGGATCAGGAAACTCGCATATAGAGTAGAGTTACCGAACAGTTTGGCATGAGTCCATGACGTTTTTCATATTTCTCATCTAAGAAAGTTATTCGAGATACGGGGACTACTATAACACCGACTGTATTAGGGGACTTAGTCATAGAGCCCAATTTGACTATAGTTAGAAAGCCAGTTCGTATAGTCACGAGAGATGAGAAGAGGTTAAGAAACAAGATAGTCAGATTAGTTAAAGTCTAGTGGAGTGATGATGAGAGAGACTGTACTTGGGAGACTGAGAGCAGGATTAGAGATGATTATCCTGATTTGCATGATGGTATGTTTTACCTTTTCGATTGATTTGTTGAGTACCTTATTGTAATTTCGAGGACGAAATTCTTTAAGGAGGGGAGTCTGTAATGACCCTAATTTTTAGTAATATTATTTAGAACATTTAATTAGGTAAATTAAATGAAATAATGTAAAATGGTTAAGGGATTGAGATTTGTGATTACTAAGGGTAGCCGTGCCATGTATCCAAATGAACTAAGTTAATTGAAATGAAACACAATGTTAGGAAATAGACAAGGGCAATATAAGAATTAGCATTATTCTTATACCCTAAACCCCTTAAGCCATATTCTATACGTTCATTTCATACCCACAAAACAAAACATAAACTTGAGGCTGACCACCATTAAGGGAAAACAAGAGAAGATAAAGCTAGGATCAAGAGGAAAGCTTAAGCAATAAAATCAGAGATTAAATATCAACATCTTAATCTCAAAGCTAAAGGTGAATAATAACTACATCTCATGTTTTCTAATTGTTTTCGGTTTTAGGATAAATCCGAATTAATTTGCAAGGTTTTGCCATGTTTTGATTGTTAGAAATAAATATATATGCTTATTGATGATTTATGATATTTCATATGGATATTATGATATGTTTTAATGTGAAAACCCTATTAAATGAATTTCAAATGCCTTGCAATTTTAGATTTAGATCAGAAATGATATTTTAGAGATGGGTTTTAATTTTCATAATTTTCTGAATTAATGTAGATTTTATATTAATTTTCTAGCGAGGAAAATGGATATTTGGGTTTAAAATAATTTACGGCTAAATTATATATGTTTTGGGTCTAAAATTTATATATGTTAGAAAACATATTAAAAATGATTTATAGGACTTTTCATAGGATTTTCCTAGGTGTTTTAATGAATATATAAAATTATTTAAGGTATGGGACAAAAATGTTTTATATATTTACAAAAGGAGGAGTATTTTGTAAATAAATTAAATAGTTTATTTCTAAAATATTGGCAGCACTTTTAGAAAAGAAATTAGCAACCAAAAATATTTTGACAAACAAGGCAAGTTAGTTGAAAAGATTACTTTAAAAAGCTAAAAATCGGTTGAAACATGCTTTTTACATGTTTCACTACTTTCGGCACCCTCCTTTCGACGCCTTACTTCCGCCTCCTTTTCAGCCGAAACCAATGCGCCTGGTATCAATACTTGGTACGTAGCGAATTGGAATAAGGTGGAAGGTATAAAGTCAAAGCATGGGGTTTCGAAGAGGTCGAAGCGTGTCTTCGTTTTTAAAAGAGAATGCACTTGCTTTGCTTTCGACTTAATCAGCTTTCGACTTGGTTAGTTTTCGTCTGGGTTAAATTGTTTTAAAGGAATGGTTGCGCCTTTTTGTATTAAGTAATGGCTTTCAACTAGGTTAAAACCCCCCTTGCTGCCGCCTTTTTCTTTTCGATGCAGTGTGTTCGAAATGTCTCTTTGTTTTAAAATCCAAGCCGCTTCTCCATTACTTTCGAAGGGAATGGTTCCGACACCATCACTTCTTTTACTTAGGAAATAACTTTAGAAAATGTTGCTTTTGACCCTGTTCTTTTATGACCTTTTTGAGATTTTTAAAGATAAACCCAAAGGTTTCGAATAAAATAGTTTTGAATGGTTTCGAAAGGTTGTTCCACATATTTTACTTAAACGCAAATGCTTTCGAAAGGTTTGATGGATTTAATGCTTTCGAAAGGTTTAAAATAAGGGTTTCGAAGGTGTGGTTCCCCAATGAGTTCGAAAGGTTTTAAATGGAAGGTTTCCAAAGGGTTTGAAAGGCATATTTAAAGTGTTTGAAAAAAAATGATGTTTAATGTATGTAAAGCTTTCGAAAGAGATGGTTTTAATGTTTTCGAAAGGACTATGTGATTGGTTTCGAAACGTATGTTTCGGCCTTTCGACCTAAGGTTTTACTCGATCGAAAGGGGTACTATCAAGGGTTCGAAAAGGTTCCTTTATATGGTTTTAAATGATATTGTTTAAAGGTTTAACCAAAGATTTGATGATCACATTAACATTATTTTTGGGAGAAGCATACATAACATGGATAAGTGATTTGAGTAAAGCATAGTATATTTTCCTTGTTTAAGTATGATTTAAAAGGATTAAATCATTTTGATAAGAAAAGGGTTTCAAGGAAAATTTTAGGTAGATAACCCTAAGTAAAATGACTCAGATATTAGAATACAAGATGGGACTGGTATAGGGTCGCGCCCTATACATTAGCTACTAGCCCCTAGCTAATTTAGTCCAAAATTCCAGTGTGTAGGGCTTTGTCACAGGTAAGACTAAAATGATGTTACACATAGAAAGGAATATACAGAGAAAGGATAGGTTATTGGTGTACCCGCAAAACCATTAGGATCAGTTGACCATGGAGAAGTAAGTTAGGGACAGACCGTCCATAAGAGGAGTATCTAATAGAAGTTAGATTATTTGTTTATTTTGTTTGTTGGCCCGAGTCAGCCAAAGGTTAATAGTTAGCCAAACAAAACTATATTGTTTGGAAAGATAGTCCATTTATTACCTGATATATATGCTTTCATGATATTGATATTACTGTTTTAACCAGTTTTGGTTGCAGGATTAAGATATGCAAAAGATATGTTTTAAAAGGATATTAGTGAGGGTAACCCCGTTCCACTAAGCTGCATGGTCTCACTCAATATCATATAACCGAGATGTATAGTATTATTCACACCAGGCTTTATGTTTGACTCGAAGTTTATGATTTTCCCCTTAAACTCTCGAGTGTTGAAAATTAATTTGAGTAGGCCGAGGGTTGAGGATTTTTAGGTTTTTGTAGGTGGACGAATAAAGCTTCCGAAGACAAGCAGGAGGCTGAAGTTAGCTATTTAGGAGTTCTTTTGTTGTTTTATTCCGCTGTGTTGTATTGAGTCAGTTATGACTATTTAGTACTCTGGTCATCCAAGGGGGCATCTTCATATGTCGCTCTTGGCGTATTTATGTAATAATTATATTTGATCTGAGCCTGGGAAATGTTGGGATTATGTAATCTGGATATGAAACATGTTTTATGAAATGTAATCAAAAATGTTGTTTTTGAAATTTATGATTTTGTTTTATACTCATGTGCTTCTGATATTATGGATACCATTAACATTATCATATTTGGTCACTGGAAGTTAATACTATGGATGACTGCAGCATCTATAGCGCTTAGCTTCGGGCCTCCAGATAGGGGATGTTACATTTATCAAGGCAAATAAGATAGAAAAAGAAATAGTAAATCGCGGAAAAAGTAAGTGAACAAGAGATTTTTGTAGTGGTTTGGCTGTTAACGAAGCCTATGTCCACTTTATGGATTTTATTGATATATTGACTGTTGGTCAACGGTACAAGTTAATTACAATTTGTATGTTTGAATACAAGGAAATCAAGCTGCCATTGAAGGAGACAAAAAGAAGGATCTCAATTGTCCTATGGCAGCCATTGTGAGGAAGAAGAAGGTTGAAGAATCTTCATAGCAGAGTTTCTCCAATGATCAGATCAGCAAACCCCTTTCTATTGATGGTAGGATGGTATTTATAGGATTCTGAGATCACTTAGATTGAAACCAAAGCACTAGAGGCCTCTAATCATCACTATGAAGCAACACATAAATTTCGGAAGTAAACTGAGCTAACTATTTGGATCGGCACCGATCAATTAGATCGAATCGATACCGATCCAAATAGTTGAGAAATTCTTGCACAACTTTCATTACACAAGCTTCCTTATCTGCTAGCGAGGCTTCCCTTGCAATTTCATGACTTGTTGACTTGTGTTTGACGCTGAATCAGTAGTAGATTGGATCGAACTGTAACTTGCATAGGACAAGTTCCGACTTCTTCAAACTGGATGCTCGGAATGTTATCAAATTTAGTAAATAAGCTTAGAAGTGATGTAGGGACATAATGCAAGTGGTTCGAAGCAATAATGAGCCGATAATTCGGATCGGTACCAATTCAATTGGATCGGTGCCGATTGAAATACTTGTCTTATTTTCTTCCCAAATTCCCAGGGTTCATTTGTTATGTTCTTTTAGGGCTTCCGACCAAGTTTCGAGTCATTCGGGATTAGTTGAATGTTCTAACTCCTTCTTACTTTCACCGGGTTAAAAACCTAGTTAACATTTGCCCCCTAGAGCATGCTTTCGTTGGAAACAAGGCGTGCTCTGGAATCACCTATCTTTTGGTTTTCGTTTTATGGAGCTTTGTTGATAGCATCTTGTTTCCTTGAGCAGCTGCCTATGACGTTTTGGCTAACTATCCAGCCTTTTTGTGGTAATCTTCATTAGTCGCAACTATAGAATGATCTTGACTCGATAACTTCTAGGATGAATGCGAACATCAAATTAGGCAAACAGGAGAAGTTTGACGTCTTCTGGGGTAAATAAATTGGATCGGTACGGATCCAATTGGGTCGGATCGGCACCGATCCAAGTAGTTAGGAATTTTTTTAGCTTTCCCTCCTCTTTTTTTAGATATGTAAGTAGGACACAATCTCCCATTTTACCATTCTCCATTTTCATGCCGAGCCGATCCAAATCAATTACTACTCTGCCGATCCACCTCCTAACGCCGCTGAAATGCCACAACCACCGATCCTCTTCTCCGACGCAACTAGTCACTGCCTCTGGCAATCCCTTATGCCGTTCTTTTGCCATAACTTCGCTTGCCTCTAGCTATTGCCGATCCAATCATTTTGCCGATCCGAAGGGTTGCGATTCGAGCCACCTTGTCTTGAAGACTTCATCGTCACTCTCTTCAATTTTGAAGGTGAAGGTCGGTGAAGTGGGTTTCAGTGCAATATTGTGTTGTTGATTGGTTAGGTTGCGTTAGCGACGGTCATAGTGGAATATCCGGGCTATTTGCATTTTTGGGGAGGAAGATAGTAAATCGGGTCTAAATTTCTTCATGGAGCGATGCCAAGGTCTTGCTCTAGTGATCGACTTGTTTTGCTATCTTCATCCTCAGAATTAGAATTAGCTTGTATCGCACTTCATGGTCGATTCCGACATGACATCTCGTGGATTGTGGATTGATTTTGGTTTTCCTGGGAGGTGATAATAACTTAGGATAGTGTCCTACGTGCAGCTTAGGTTGTTATCATCTACCAGGAAACTAAAATCGACTTATGCTTAAAACTTCCTTATTGATCTAAACCATTAATCCACAGTTGCTTGATTTGGACTAGACTTGTCATTTCACAGTCGGTGCTTCTGGAATAGAAAGATCTTTCCATGTCGCTTCAGACAACGGATCCATTATCGATCATTGATCGATAATGGGTAAGTGTAGAAGAAATGATATTAACAGCCAAAACGGATTACTTTTCCCGGTATGAGTGAGCCATCTACACGGAATGGTCCGCTCATAGCGTTCAGGATGTCGTGCCCATTCTCGCATTGGTTACACATTGCACACATTCACGGTTAATGCTTGGAGTTTGATCGGTGATTGATACACGTTGATTATCTTCCGAATTCCAAGTATCATCCGTGTTAAGGGTTTATAGTTAGAAATTATGCATACCTAACCGTTTTGAACACAAGCTTTCTTATATAGAATGACTCGTAAATCTTACTGTCGTAAGTCAATTAAGGGGAGTTCACATGCTTCTAAAGCGGAGTCCTCGTCGATCCTGACTGGTCCTTCTACCTCTATAACTTTAGGACAGTACGACCGCCTAATTCCAGTTAGCACCATTATCGACCACACTACCCCCAACTTTAGGGTTTTGTTGGATCCCCTGGAGAAAGCCTCCTCGATTCTCACACACAGAGCATTGTGAAGCATTTGCTCACAATGCGGCATTTCAGAGGACGATGTACTTCTGCCGTCGAGAGGTCAATTCGTCCATCGGCTGCCTTCTTGATACGTGGCCTGCCATCGCTACATGTGCATGTACGGTGCAATGCCCCCGTTTAATCATTTTCTGATGTCGGCCCTTCAGAATATGAGGCTGGCTCCACTTCAGATTCTCCCGAATGGCTATGCCATGCTGATTTGTCTATATGTTTTGTTCGTGCGAACGCCCAATCGTGCCCCAAACTTCGCCAAGCTGCAGTATATTTTACTATTTAATAAAAGGGAGGCCAACCCATCTCTTGTTTACATTGGGGTGCAACATGACCGAAAGCTTATACTCGATCTCCCTAGCAAAGTCCCCTCATTCAAAAATCAATTTTTCTTTGTAAAGTGTCCTGAGGGGTTCACTCGTCTATGGACCACGGTGGGTAAGTTTATCTCAGTGGGCATAAAATTTTCTTTAGCTGTTAAAAAGTCTTCTGAGCAATCGTCTATTCTTTTGCAGTCCTCTTGAGGATTAACAAGGATCCAACACTCGTGCCTGTTCTCAGTGCCTTTAAGGCGGTCGATGCCCAAGAATGCACAATCAGATATCTTCTCACTGATGAGAATCTTCACCGATGCAGGATTTTACATCCTGGGAGATCAGTTGGGTTTGTTAGTGCCCCATCTCGCTCCAAAGCTCGAGCTCGCTCAGTTCCTATCTCCTGCGATTCTGACGGAGATGACGATGATGAAGAGAGAGATAGCGACTCGTCTGGCGAGTCAGCAGAATCATCCGAGGAAACCCAAATCGAAACTGAGGCCATCAGTCCACCCAAGATGCCTTCGATCCCGGAGGAGAAGGAAGAGGAGTTAGTCCATCGGGAAGGTAAAGCTCCGATAATTGTGAGAAAGGAGAAAGGAGGATCTGATGAGGGACTCCCTTCAATTGACGGGGAAGAAAACTTGGAACAGGCCGAGGGGTGGGAGAAACTGTGCTTGCAACTTTCTACCATTAACCGAAATAATTTCCAAGAGATCCTCTCATTTGAGTCCGAGAAAAACGAATTTGAAAAGCAGCTTGCGGATCGCGACTCAGAAATTGAAAGATTGAAGAAGGAGAGAGACGATGCCTTGAAGAGGGAAAGTAAGAGTGCTTCTTTGTTCGAGGACTTGAAGCAAGCGAACGAACGAGCCACAATCATACTCAGAGATGGGATAAAAAAAGTGCCATATCGACGAGGCGGTCCTGAAAGAGAAGTTAAGTGCAAGTGAAACGACGATCGAGGCGGAGAAGAGAGTCGTAGTGGAACAATCCCAAGAAATTTCCTCTCTACGTGCTCAAATTTTGGCTTTGGAAGCCGACAAAAATCAACTAGTCGGGGGAAGGCTAGCAAGGGGACAAGCTTTTCGAAGCTCCAACGTACTTTCACAAGAAAAATGGAAGGCCTGGAAGCTACTATTCTTGGCGTCTATGTTAACTCCATGCTTCATCAAGGTAGCCTCAGTTATTTGGGCCCATCGTTCCCACGCACGCTCGCGGTGGTTTGGGAGGAAATTCTGGCCAGGTTCGATAACATGGGTGCGGTTATTCCAAAGAGGAGCTGGTTCAGGCCTACCTGAATGAGGAATCCCGCCAAGCTCTAGTGGAAGGCCAGAGAATCTTAAAGCTGGAGAGGGAGCATGGATTCACTGCTGCTACGACCATCACCGAGGCTACTGTCGAACACTTTACCTCAAGGCGAGGCGAGTCATCATCGCATTTCCATACTAACGAGGGGATCACTGCCACTTCTCCCTTGATTGTGTAGCCATCGAAGGAAGGCAACGACGAAGGCTTTGAAATCGTTGCACACGACCAAACCCTCCACTGCAGGTAACTTTCTCCTCTTTCCCGTGCTTGAAGATTTTCAATTCACGCCTGATGGAATCGTTGAGATAACCGCCCTTTATTCTGATATTGTAGATCAACCTCCTCCGCCTACCGGATTGCCTTGTCATCACGACACTGGGTCTGCTACTATGTTAACTACGTCAACCGTTTTCTCTACTTCTGGCTCACAGCCTGGTCCATTTTCCGAGCAAATTGAGGCTCTGATGGTTTGGATGACCCCCTCTATTTCTCAAGAGGAGAAATTGGCAGCTACTAGTGCGCAAGAGCAGGCAGACCGAGGCAGCCAACCAGAGAAAGCGAAAACAGAGCAGCCAAAGACCGAGGAACGGATGGTTGCGGTAAAAAAGGAGATGGTTGAGGCATATAGGAAGTCATCTAAAAGCTCTCACCGACCTCGCAAGCATAAGGGGAAAGGAGGCTCCGCCAGTGGTCATGCTTTAGAGAGTGAGGGTGCCCCGGGCAAGGATAGGCCTGAGAACTGCAGATTAGAGGCGGGAAATGAGACCGGGCAGCGGTGTGCAGAAGCCTTTATTTAATCTGTCTTCCTTTTTTTGTTTTGTTTTTGATTACCTTTTGTACAAGTGCAGAGTCTGCGCTCATTATTCTTTTTGTTGTTGTCATAGCGAAACTTTGTATTTTCCTTTTTGTTGGCTGATATTGTGTGGGTACGGCCCCAAATTTTGACAGAAAATGCTATAAATAATACAATGTTGACATTTTGATTGCAACTTTACCTGTCTACTTATATGTGTTTCATGCACTTATGTCAATTTTATTTGCTGCTATTTTATCTAGTCCTGTATTTACCGCCAAAATTCTTTGTTTGGAGCAACAAAACTGGGAAGTAGTTGGATTTTTCTTTTGAGTGTTTTTTATTTGAGTATCGATGTGTGCCCTCAGTTTACGGGGCTGCTTACTTCGAACACCTTATAAATGACCAGTTGATCTGAGTGATTTTTTTGGATGTCTGTAATCAGACCTATTTTGTGGTTCCTATCTTTGAGAACTTATGATTTGAACAGCTTGATTTTAGATATATTGTCGGACAACAGTCGGAACTCTCTGCTGACTCGTAGTTGTTTGACATTGTTGGATTCATACATGTTGCTCCCGATAGTGGGAGTGGGTTGATTTTTGTTATCCCTGCAATGGATGAGTTTCCCGGTATTGCCAGGGCAATACCGGTACTTAAGAGTGAAAGTGTATATGGATCGATAATATAGTTAAACTACGACTAGCAAGTGCGGAATTATAAATAATAGTAAATAGCAGTAATAAAAATGACACCAGGGATTTTTATACTGGTTCGAACTTCTCGTTCTACGTCCAGTCCCAAACTCCTTCTGGAATTTCTCTAACAACCCTCACTTAACCCGGAGGAACATGTATTACACCGCCTGAGCAACCGAACATGACTTTTCCGCCTAAGCAACCGAATAGGACTTCAAATACAATTTGGTAAATTGTTTCTTGACTTGTGTGTTCTTTGAATAACACGAATATAGTCAATGTAGTACACCCTTCCTATAATCTTCTTGATATGATGATTTGAATGTGCAAAAGATAGGAAGTAGAGATTGAAAATCGCTTGTGATTATGATAATACAAAGCAAGTATAGATAGAAAGAATTGGTGTTTTAAATAGTGGATTTTCATCTCTATTTATAGTATTGAATAGTCTTAATTTAATAGTTGCAACTATTAGAAGAAGTGCAACTCCTGGTGAAGAAGACAACTCTTCAGAATTTGATATTTCATGAAGAGATGCTTCAGTTCGTCAAGTTCAGATGTCTGAGAGAAAAGTGACAGATGTCTGAATAAAGTTTTAAAATTCAAAAAATAGAAGAAAGAAAAAACAATCATTTCAGACGTATGTCTTTTAATTCAGACGTCTGTCTAGGATGACAGACGTCTGTTATTAAATTGACAGACGTCTATTTCATATAGAAATAGAAGCACTATATACATAGAGTTCAGACGTCTGTTATATTATCTTTAAACGTCTGATATTGATGTCAGACGTCTGAATTAATATACAGACGTCTAAATCTGTACTATTTTGTTACTTCCTTTATTTTAGCACTTTTTGAACTTGAGATATTATATAGTTTTGAAAATACCTTTTTATATCTTTTAAATAATTAAAGATATTTATTATTTTAAAGCATGATTTTCAAAAGTATATTTGTGTGTGTGTTTTATCATCATATCAGAGATTGTACAAAAATATCTAACTTAGAAATAATAAAATTTTGAGAACTTAATCTTGTTGAAGATATGATAATAGCTTCTCTTGTAGATTCCTGCAAGAATATTTGACATTATAGTATATAGGTTGAAATATATAGTTGTCGCATTAAAATCGAAGAAGGCAGGTTCCAACATTCTCCCCCTTTTGATGATGACAACTATATAATTCAACGGTTAGTATAACCATACCTTTTGCTCCCCCCGTCAATATGACCAATTTATATAGCAGAAATATTATTATTTCTCCCCCTTTGTCATTAACAAAAAGAGTTGTAGGGGGGTGTTAGATATAGAGAAATGACAAAACTATAAATAACAAAATAGTTAAGAAGTGTAGACAGACCAAGCATGTACCAAGATGATAATAACAAAACAATATATTAAGACAGAGCATTTGTTTAACCAACACAAAGAACTAAGAGAGACATAGAAAATTATACAAAGAACAACTAATAAGTTTTAACCATCACAAAAAAATAGAATTTTTATGAAAGTGAAGTTTTTGGACCAAAAGGCAAACCAAAAGAAAAACATCTTCTTTTACCATTCTCCCCAAGTTGGAGAGGAAGGAGGAGAAGATCCATGAGACTTTTTCCACAATTGACGAAGAATTGTCTTGACATTTTTCAATTCTCGTGCATTCTCTTCGACTTTGGCATCTAAATCATCGAATCTAGAATTAATGGATGAAAAGCCTTGTGCAATTTGTTGAGAGATTTTCTTTTGATTTTTAGAGATGGTGATGTCAGACTTGAGTTTTTCATTTTTAGTATAAGTGCGTGAAGTACCAGAAATTAGTTCAATCTCGTAAGTTTTCGGGATTGAACTTTGGGTAAAAGTTTGTTCAACAGCTTCATCTTCTCCTTCTTCATCTTCCCTTTCATCTTCATCATCCCCTTCTTGTTCAGTATTTCCTTCATCTCCATCATGTCCGGAACTACCTACTTTTGTTTTTCCTTTTTCTTTTTGTAAAGCTAGTTGTTCCGCTTTAAAGTCAGTATATGTTGGAAATGTCGGAAGAGATTCCAGTAATCCCATCAAACTAAAGAAGCGAATGTTGGATACCTTAATCTTTTCAAATTCAATTGACGGACTTGGAATAGACAGATCAGTTAGAATACGAGTAATATAGGGGGCATAGACAATTGAACGCTTCTTCGAGTCGTGATAAGTACGAAATGCATCATAAAAATATTGTGCCCAATTGATTTGAGAATTCGATAATATTGATTGAAGCGCCTTATCTTCATCATCATAAATGACCTCATGGCTTCCTTGCCGGGGAAAAATTGTTTTTATAAGCATTCTAAGAAATAATCGAGGTCGGGGACGAAGATGATTTGATCTATCTGTGGACTTTCCAGGTTCAAAAAGATAATATTCTATTTGTTTAAGATCCTCTCCTTCTAACTTAAAATCATCTAAATCGACCCCATCCGAGTTACATTTTAAAATTTGTCCAATGTCAGCAGGAGTTATTTGAAGAATGTTTCCAAATACGCTTGTCCAAAGCGTTCCTTTATCTCGATGCAGCCTAATTTTTGGATTGTTGACATTTGCAAGAAATAATAGGACACTAAGTCTACAAATGTTGACTTGATTGTCTTTGAAATCAATAAGACTAGTGATCTGAGATCTATCAGTATAGAGCCTAAGTTTGTACGTAGGAAAATGATCAAGGTCATGAAAAATACCATGAAATGATGGCAGAGAAGATAGATGTTTGTAACGAGCCATACTTCGGGGTTCATGATAGAGCCAAGCTGCAATTTGATCTTCTGAAGGGAGAATATGAGAAGAAAGTTGAGAAGAATCCCCTTTTTGTTTCTTGTGTTTTGATTTGGGCGCCATTGTTTAATTTGGAGAAGGCTAGGGTTTTGAATTTTGATTTTGAGGAAAAAAAAATACGTGATGAAGAAAAGAACCCGTTGGTATGATTTATATTGTTTTCTTTTTAACAGGGTTTCAGACGTCTAAAAAATATACAGACGTCTGAAGTTCTGTAGATAAGAAATAATTAAGAGAAGTTTAGACGTCTAAATTTTAAGAACAGACGACCAAAAAGAATAACAGAAGTCTAAAACATAGTGACAGACGGCTCAGTAGGTTCAAATTGAAACAGAGAGTAAAAAACATTTTGAACTAAAATCAGACGTTTGGAAATTTTATGTTAGACGTCTATATTGAAGAACAGACGTCTGTTATTTTCAAACAGACAGCTAATTTTATAACAGAAAATTTTGAAACTTTTTATACTTAATTTAGACGTCTGTGATAAATGCTTCAAACGTCTGTGTGGCTTGAAAAAATAAAAGGTGTTTTACAAATGTCTGTTGAAAAAGTATAGACGTCTGTATGTCTGATGATGAATATTTTTGCTTATTTTGAAGATAAAAAAATATTCAAATATTTTTTTTAAAAAATACAAAGTAAACATGAATAACCAAATCAACATACAATCAATATATGTTATCTACTTAGGAGTCTTTGGAGTTTTTGGAGACTTCGGAGACTTCCCTTTGGATGATTCGTGTTGATTTTGTTCATCAGACTGTTTAATGGGAGACCATTGAGGCTGACGATCCCACGAATTTGGGGAAACATGAGGATGTTGAGGTGAATGAATATGTGCATTTGTGTTGATCGGAGATGAACCACATATTTTTGCAGCACAACGTTCAAGAAAACTGAGTCGTCCACCATGACTCTTTTGCTCAAAATACATTTCACGCTGAAGATTAAGTGTTTCCCTCTGATAGTGATGTAAGTCATCTATCTTTTCCTTAGTAGTTGGAGATGGAAATAAATTTCTTCGCGTGCGTTTATTTTCTGGCGTATACCCCGTATGATGACTTTGTGGTGGACATATCGGAATATAAGCTGGAGTTGGTGTTGGAAGTTCGGAAGACCCAGAACTAGGTGTTTCAAAATTAATTGACGAATATTCAGATGAATAGGAAGGCTCATCTGAAGATGAACCAGCCATGGTATATATGAATAATGCAAAGTTAAAAAACATAATTGAATTTTTGCTTTCACTTTTGTAAAGAATAAGCTGAATGACAATTTTCTTCGGAAAGAAAGAATTTATAAAAAACTGAAAGCTAAATAATGAATGGTTAAGATTAAAAGAAGAATAATTTAATTTTAACCAAGAAAAAATATGTGTGGATTAAAACAAGTTTTTATATTAACCTTTAAATAAAAACAGAATTGAGTTGAGGTAAACTTCATAAATTTTTGAAAGAGATAATTCCAAGTTCTCGTCTCAATTTTACAAAAGTGTTTTCATTTAAAGGTTTGGTAAAAATATCTGCTAATTGATTTTCCAAAGATACGAATTCTAGATTGATTATATCTTTTTCAATATTATCACGAAGAAAATGATGACGAATATCAATATGTTTTGTCCGTGAATGGTTTACTGGATTTTTAGATAAATTAATAGCACTAGAATTATCACAGAAGATTGTAGATTTAGATAATTTAAAACCAAAATCTTGAAGAGTTTGTTGCATATAAATTACTTGAGCACATGCCAAAGCTGCAGATATATATTCTACTTCACAAGTAGAAAGAGATACGCAATTTTGTTTCTTACTGAACCAAGATACTAGAGACCGTCCAATGAAGTGACAAGTCCCACTTGTACTTTTTCTATCCGTCCGACTTCCTCCAAAATCAGCATCACTATATGACACTAATTCAAAATGACATTCTTTCGGATAAAATAGTCCAAAATCTTTGGTTTTGTTGAGATAACGTAAAATACGTTTCACTGCTCTAATGTGTGATTCTTTAGGATCGGCTTGAAATCGTGCACACAAACAAACGCTTATCATTATATCGGGTCTACTAGCGGTTAAATATAATAATGATCCAATCATATTTCGATATAATTTTTGGTCTACACTCTTGCCATTTTCATCTTTTTCAAGATGTACAGTTGTACTCATAGGAGTTGGTTTGGCAGAAGTATTTTCCATACCAAAGCGTTTGATTAAATTATTACAATATTTTTCTTGATTTATAAAAATGCCATTATTAACTTGTTTAATTTGAAGTCCAAGAAAATATGTTAATTCTCCCATGTGAGACGTTTCAAATTCATTTGTCATTATTTTAGAAAATTCTTGACATAATTTATCATTAGTTGATCCAAAAATAATATCATCTACATAGATTTGAACAATTAAAATATCATGTTTCGTTTTCTTAATAAAAAGAGTTTGATCAACCTTTCCAATTTCAAAACCAGAGTCGATTAAATAACTTTTTAAACGATCATACCAAGCACGAGGTGCTTGCTTTAAACCGTATAAAGCCTTTTTAAGTTTATAAACATGGTCTGGAAATTGTTCGTGTATAAACAAGGGAGGTTGTTCAACATAAACATTTTCTTTAATAAATCCATTTAAAAATGCACTTTTAACATCCATTTGATATAATTTGAAATTATGAAAGCAAGCATAGGCTAATAGGATTCATATTGCTTCTAATCTTGCGACAGGAGCAAACGTTTCTTCATAGTCAATTCCTTCTTCCTGATTATATCCTTGTGCAACTAATCTAGCTTTATTTCTAGTGATATTACCAATTTCATCAGCTTTATTTTTAAAAACCCATTTAGTGCCGATAACTGATTGATCATTTGGTCATGGAACTAAATCCCAAACGTTATTTCTTTCGAATTGGTTTAGTTCTTCTTGCATCGCAATAATCCAATAATCATCAGTTGAGGCTTCCTTAATATTTTTAGGTTCTATATTAGAAAGAAAAGCTATATGACCCATTTGATTTAGTTGATTCCTTGTTTTAACTCTTTCATCAATTTCTCCTATTATATTTTGAATAGGATGATCTTTTAAAATTGTTGGAGGAGTTTTTAATTCAGTTTCAATTTGATTTATAGAAGAAGTATTGTCAGGTGTATTGTTGTCAAAAGTAGAGTTTGAATTTATTATAATGTCTTCATCATCATTTGTTTTAATTTTGAAATTTTCATCAAATGATACATGAAGTGTTTCTTCAATAGATTTAGTTCTTATATTATAGATTCTATATGCTTTACTTCGTTCTGAATATCCGATGAATATACATTCATCCGATTTTGGATCAAATTTTCCTAATTGATCTTTCGTATTTAAAGCAAAACATTTAGAACCAAAAACTTTAAAGTAAGATATATTAGGTTTTCTACCGATGAAGAGTTCATATGGAGTATGTTTAGTTAAAGGTCGAATAGAGACACGATTTAGGACATAACAAGCAGAAGCAACGGCTTCTGCCCAAAATTGTTTTGGAAGAGTGGTTCCATTCAATAAAGTCCTAGCACATTCTTGAAGTGTTCTATTTTTACGTTTAACAACTCCATTTTGTTGAGGCGTTCTTGGAAATGAAAAGTTATGAAATATTCCTTTCTTATTACAAAACTTCTCAAACATTTCATTTTCAAATTCACCTCCATGATCACTTCTAATGTTTTTAATTTTTAGATTTTTAATATTTTGAATACGTTTAGCAAAGATTTTGAAATTTTCAAATGTATCACTTTTGTTTTTCATAAATAAAGTCCAAGTATATCTAGAGAAGTCATCAACTATTACAAAAACATATCTATTGTGATTAATAGATTGAGTCTGAGTTGGTCCAAATAAGTCTAGATGTAACAACTCAAGAGGTTGTAATGTTGAGATGATCTTCTTAGATTTAAAAGAAGATTTAGTTAGCTTTCCTAGTTGACAAGCATCACAAATGCTATTTACCTTAAAATTCATTTTAGGTAATCCTTTTACTAAATTGTTTTTGGATAATTATTAATAGCTTTGAAATTTATATGACAAAATCTTTTATGCCATAGCCAAGGATCATTTTCTTTGACTAATAAGCACATATTTGTATTATGATTTATTTTCATATTCAAAATATAAATATTACGATCTCTTACTCCTTCGAAAATAATATTTTTGTTATGATAAAAAATATTACATTTATTTTCAGAAAATACTATGTTAAAACCTTTATCACATAATTGACTAATACTTAGTAAGTTATGTTTTAAATTTTTAACTAATAAGACATTTGTAATAAGAGGTAAATTAGATGTACTGTCATTGCTCACATCGCCTTTGCCGATGATGTAACCTTTGGAATTATCTCCAAAAGTGACAGATCCTCCATCTGAGTAGATAATGTTAGTTAACATATTTTTGTCGCCTGTCATGTGTTTTGAGCAACCACTGTCTAGAATCCATTTTCCTCTTTTCTTAATTGGTACCTGCAAAAAATATTGAAATTCTATTGGTACCCACTTCCTCTGTTAGGGTCCTAAGGGTTAAATCTTAGGAAGCCAAACCCAGTTGGGTTTAGAGTTCCCTTTAAAAATAAAATTTTCATTCTTATGTACAGACATAATGAAAGATTTAATGTAGTTTTTCCTAATCAAATTATTATTAGTTTTTGGAACCCAAATCATAATTGATTTTGGATGAATAACTTTTGAAGGAGCTTTTTGAATAGATATAGATTCCTTTTTCTTAAAATTTGTATATAAAGAATCATTATTTTTAGAATACATTTGTATTGGTTTTTTATATCCTAACCCCTTTTTATTTGAACAGGTTTGAGAGTTCTCAATTATTTTAGAGAGACTCTCTCTTCCACTGTTAAATTTAGAAACGTTTTTAGATATATTTTCCAGTTTTGTTTTAAGGTTTGATACTTCTATATCAAGTGTTTTAATATTAGAGTTTAAATCATAATTCTCTTTTGCTAATTTAACATTCTCATATTTTAGTCTTTCTATTTCACTCCTTAAATCAGTGAATTGAGATGTTATATTAACATAAGATTCTTGAGATTTTACTAACTCTTCCTCTAATATTTTCTTTTCATCTTTTAACATGTCAGTTTCTATTTCAGTTCTATTTAATTTTCCTAAAGCATCTTTATATTTACTCTTTAGGATTCTAAGTTTATCTAACAATTCAGAGTTTATTTCTATTAAATCGTCAAAAGTTAGATCACTTACATCATCATTTGTTGCCATAAAACAAACGTTGGCTTGTTCTGAATCACTGTCATTATCACTATCTGACGAAGAAGATTCTGTATCATCCCATGTAACTAAGAAGGCTTGTTTCTTTTTATATTTGTCCTTTTTGAGATTATTTTCTTTCTTCCGATCAGGACAATCTTTCTTTATATGGCCCTTCTTGTGACATTCGTAGCATTCAAGAGATGAGCTTGAAGGCTTTTTAAAACCCTTGTTATTTCCAAATTTATTACCCTTTTTGAATTTTAAAAACTTTTTTAAATTCTTAGCTATAAATGCCATATCATCTTCTGATTCAGAGTCTTCTTTTTCTGCTTGAAAAGCGATAGTTTTCTTGTCCTGTGCTTGTGCTCGTCTTGCCTGTAAATTTACTTCATAGGACATTAGATTTCCTATTAACTCTTCTGTTTTTATGGTTGAAATATCATAAGCTTCCTCATTAGCTAAGACTTTTCGTTCCCATTCATCAGTTAAAGAGTTAAGGATTTTTGATACAACATCAGATTCAGTAAAAGTAACTTCTAAAGCTAAAAGTGAGTGATAAATATCCTGGAATCTAGAGTACATTTCACTAATACTTTCTCCTTGTTTCATTCTAAAATTTTGAAATTGGTTTTTAAGCATAGAAATCTTGCTTTGTTTTACTTTATTTGTTCCTTCGTGTGTAATCTTAAGAGTATTCCAAATTTCATATCCAGTTTTACAAATACTGACTCGATTGAATTCATTTTTGTCTAATGCGCAAAATAACATGTTCATTGCTTTTGCGTTTGCAGTAGCATCTAGTTTTTGTGTATTAGACCAAGCAGCATACCCTGTAGTAGGAATAGTATATTCAGTTTGAATGATATTCCAGGTTTCAAATCCACTATCTTGCATAAAAATTCTCATTCTAGTTGACCAATAACTATAATTTAATCCATTAAACAATGGTGGTCGTGTAGTGGCTTGTCCCTCAGTAAAACTGTTGCTAGTGTTATTGTCCATATTATTAAAAAAAAATCAGATAACTGTGTTATAGTTATGTGATGACCTTGCTCCGATACCAAATGAAAGTGTATATGGATCGATAATATAGTTAAACTACGACTAGCAAGTGCGAAATTATAAATAATAGTAAATAGCAGTAATAAAAATGACACCAGGGATTTTTATACTGGTTCGAACTTCTCGTTCTACGTCCAGTCCCAGACTCCTTCTAGAATTTCTCTAACAACCCTCACTTAACCCGGAGGAACAGGTATTACACCGCCTGAGCAACCGAACAGGACTTTTCCGCCTAAGCAACCGAATAGGACTTCAAATACAATTTGGTAAATTGTTTCTTGACTTGTGTGTTCTTTGAATAACACGAATATAGTCAATGTAGTACACCCTTCCTATAATCTTCTTGATATGATGATTTGAATGTGCAAAAGATAGGAAGTAGAGATTGAAAATCGCTTGTGATTATGATAATACAAAGCAAGTATAGATAGAAAGAATTGGTGTTTTAAATAGTGGATTTTCATCTCTATTTATAGTATTGAATAGTCTTAATTTAATAGTTGAAACTATTAGAAGAAGTGCAACTCTTGGTGAAGAAGACAACTCTTCAGAATTTGATATTTCATGAAGAGATGCTTCAGTTCGTCAAGTTCAGATGACTGAGAGAAAAGTGACAGATGTCTGAATAAAGTTTTAAAATTCAAAAAATAGAAGAAAGAAAAAACAGTCATTTCAGACGTCTGTCTTTTAATTCAGACGTCTGTCTAGGATGACAGACGTCTGTTATTAAATTGACAGACGTCTATTTCATATAGAAATAGAAGCACTATATACATAGAGTTCAGACGTCTGTTATATGATCTTTAGACGTCTGATATTGATGTCAGACGTCTGAATTAATATACAGACGTCTAATCTGTACTGTTTTGTTCCTTCCTTTATTTTAGCACTTTTTGAACTTGAGATATTATATAATTTTGAAAATACCTTTTTATATCTTTTAAATAATTAAAGATATTTATTGTTTTAAAGCATGATTTTCAAAAGTATATTTGTGTGTGTGTTTTATCATAATATCAGAGATTGTACAAAAATATCTAACTTAGAAATAATAAAATTTTGAGAACTTAATCTTGTTGAAGATATGATAATAGCTTCTCTTGTAGATTCCTGCAAGAATATTTGACATTATAGTATATAGGTTGAAATATATAGTTGTCGCATTAAAATCGAAGAAGGCAGGTTCCAACAAAGAGTATGCATGGCTTATGAAATGCACGCTTTTGAGAGTGTGCACGACTTATGGGGCGCACGGCTTTTAGAAGTGTAAGCGGCTTATGAGATGCGCGGCTTTTGGGATCGATATGACCCATCGATCCGGAACGGTTCAAAACTTCTCGACATTACCCATCTTCCGGCAACGTGAGGAGTTTATGATTTGAGAGCGTGATTCCATGGCTCAAAAGGTAATGCAAGGCTTATGGGATGCACGACTTTGATTTGGGCCTTCCCAGCGCCGCCGGAGCTACATCGGTTCTAAGAAGGCAGGGATCGGGTTCTGCCGATCCAATGGTTCGAGTCGATTTGCTTTCGTCGACCTGACGGGTAAACTGGGTGTACTTGAGCATGTTTCCGCTATCTCAAGTTGTGATTGCATGGTTTTGAGCCGATTTGACTCCATCGACTCAGCGGGTTACTTTTGTGAACATGGTTTTATTGGTTCAAAAAGCAAAACAGTTTTATTAAGAAAAGTTGGGCAAGTTCTGCCTATTTACAATGCCTCTGGTATTTTGAGATGGCTTACTTGCTGAAAAATAAGAAGTACATAAGATAGTTTCATATAAAGTAACAACGCAACAATTCGTTGTTCCATGCTCGGGGAATCCGGATTCTGTCGACGGTTGTCAGTTTGAATGTTCCATCCCCTAGCTTTTGGCTGATCACATACGGCCCTTTTCCATTTTGGTCCAAAGGTTCCCGATACGAGATAGACTCGATTGAGGACAAGGTCTCCTACTTCGAAGATTCGGTTATGAACTTTGGAGTTGAAGTACCATGCGACCTTTTTTTGGTAAGTAGCGGTCCTTAACTCGTCTTCTTTCCTTTTCTCGTCGATCATATCAAGCGACTCAAATAAGAGTCGCTCGTTTTGCCTCTAATTGAAATTCTGCCTTCGATGAGAGGGGACTACTAGTTTGACGGGGATCATTGCTTCTGAACCAAACGCCAAAGCGAATGGGGTATGCCCGGTTGTTGCTTTGTTTGTTGTTCTGTAAGCTCATAGTGCGAGTGGAAGTTCATCAACCCAATTTCCTTTAGCTTTAGTTAGCCGCTTTTTGATGGTGGATTCGATGATCTTGTTTATTACTTCCACTTGCCCATTTGCTTGCGGATGAGCGACCACGGAAATGCTATTCTCGATTCGAAAGCGTTTGCAAGAGTCTTTAAACTCGATGCTTTCGTATTGGGTTTCGTTATCAGTGATGATTTTCTACGGCATGCAAAACCTGCAAATAATGTTTTTAGTAACAAATTTAATGACTTTCTTAGTAATGGTGGCCAACGGTTCCACTTCAGTCCATTTGGTGAAATAGTCGGCGGCAACTATAGCATATTTAGCCCCTCCTTTTGCCACTTTTTCCATTGGCAATACACCAATCAGATCAATTCCTCATATCGCGAACGACGATGGGCTGACCATCTGCATTAGCTCTGTTAAGGGAGTTCTGTTTGTCTTGCTGAATCTTTGGCATCAGTCACACTATCTGGCGTAATCTGCTGCATCGCAGTTTACTATTGGCTAGAAATATCCTTATCGGAAGATTTTCTTTGAAAGGGTTTGCCCCCCGGTATAGTCTCCGCAGTCGCCTTCATGAACTTCTCTTAGGATCCATTGAGCTTCGTTATTGATCATGCATCTGAGAAAAGGGGTAGAAAATACCCCTCGGTAGAGTATCCCATCTTTTATTATGAATCGCGGTGCCTTCCAGAGAAGCTTTTGCCGCTAGTTCCTATCGGCGGGAAGAGTTCCTGTAAGCAAGTAGTCTTTGATTGGCGTCATCCACGTTTCTGGTTCAATGGTGGTTTCAAAAATCAAGTTGATATCCGTTTCTTTTATGCTTGGAGTTGTCAGGGTTTCAACCCGGACTAGTCCCAACGATTGAGCTTCTCCGGAACTGGCTAGTTTAGCTAAGTAGTCAGTCTTTGTGTTCTGCTCCCTCGGGATGTGAGTTACAGTGTAATGTTCGATGTTCTTCAGCAACTCTTACACTTTAGATAGATACGGGGAAAGGTTCTCCCCTTGAGCCTGGTATTCGTCTTTCACCTGACAGACGACTAACTAAGAGTCGCTATAGATGTGTATGGATTTTTATCTCCAGCTCTTTCACAATTTTTAGCCCAGCTATAAATGCCTTGTATTCTGCTTCGTTATTTTTCGTTGGGAACTCTAATCGCAAGACGTAGAAAATGGCTTGTCCTTTAGGAGTTTCAAGCACTACCCTTACCCTTGAGATGAAGTTATTAGAAGCGCCATCGACGAAGAGTTTCCATCGTGTTTCCAATTCCGGTGTAATTTCTTCTTCTCATCCCGTATGGTAAATTCGACGATGAAATCAGCCAACGCTTGCCCGTTGATTACCCTTCTAGGATGGTAAGTGATTTCATATTGACTCAATTCGATATTCCATTTGATGAGCCACCCAGAAGTCTCGGGGCGGTACAATACTTGCTTTAAGGGTTGATCGGTCAATACTTTGATCGAGTGTGCTTGGAAATACAGTTGTAACTTCCTGGATCCGATCAAGAGGCAATACGCTAGCTTTTCGAGTTTCGAATAATTTTTCTCGGCTCCGGTGAATGGTTTACTAATGCAGTATACGGGTCACTGTATTCTAGCTTCTTCACGTACAAGAGCAGCACTTAACGTGTGAGGTGAGACTACTAAGTAGATGAACAAGTCCTCTCCGTCTACTAGCTTTGATAGGATTAGCGGGGTTTCCATATGTTGCAGAAACTCTTCAAACGCGGTTTGGCAAGCCTCATTCCATTCGAAGTTCTTCTTTCCTTTCTTTGTGCATCAATGAATGGTATACATTTGTCGGTGGCTTTTGAGATGAACCGGCTTAATGCTGCGACTTTCCCATTCAGGCTTGTAACTCCTTCTTGTTCTTTGGGGCTTCAACTTCTCGTAAGGCAGTAATTTGCTCTGGATTTGCTTCAATGCCTCTGGCACTCACTATGAATCCCATGAACTTTCCAAAGGCTACCCCCGAAGTGACACTTAAGTGGATTGAGCTTCATCCTATATTTTCGAAGTATTTCAAACATTTCGAAGAGATTATCCTAGTGATTGGAAGCTACTCGTGATTTAACCAGCATGTCATCCACATAGACTTCCATGGTTTTTTCGATCTGACACTCGAACATGGCGTCTACCAGTCACTGGTAAGTTTCCCCAGCATTCTTTAAGCCAAATGACATTACTTTGTAGCAATACAGTCCTAGGTCGATAATAAAACTAGTATTTTCTTGGTCCAGTTCGTGCATCATGATTTGGTTGTACCTCGAGTATGCATCCATAAATGATAGCAATTCATGTCCAGCCGTCCCGTCCATAAGCTGGTCGATTCTGGGCAGAGGTAAACTATCTTTTCGGCAGGCTTTGTTTAAGTCTGAGTAGTCGATACAAGTTCGCCATTTCCCATCGGACTTCTTGACCAAAACCGGATTAGATACCCATTCTGGGTAGGTTGCATCGTGGATAAAACCATTGGCTATTAGCTTGTCTACTTCTTCTCTCAATGCCTTGGATTGTTTGGGGCCCAGGCTGCTCCTTTTCTGCTTTACCCGTGCTAACATGAGATCAATGTTGAGTGCGTGGCATGCAATTTCCAGTGATTCCCCACAAATATCGGAATGTGTCCAAGCGAACACATCCAAGTTGGCACGAAGAAATTTAGTGAGTTCTAATCGCATCTTGTTTCTAAGGTGCGATCCAATTTTCAAGACCCGCGTCGGGTCATCCATGTCGACTAGAACATACACCGTCAATTCAGCCGGTGCTGCCCGATCCTCTTCTGAACTCTTCTTTCTAGAGTCCGAAGCCTTGTCGAATCGGCTATGGTCCCCAAGCCAGGGGTGGATCTGTAGTTGCTATTCGGCAAGTTCGTGAATGTGGAGAGTTCTCCCCACATTCTTCCCCTTTTCCTTTCTTTTAGATTCGCGCAGTTCTGCGATGTAACATTCTCTGGTGGCACATTGATCTCCTTTGATCACTCTAGTTCCATTTACCGTTGGGAATTTCATGGTGAAGCACCACCGGGCTAAAGCGATTCTGAAATCTGCCAGCGCAGGCCATCCCAAGAAGGCATTGTGTGTAGAAGTTTCATCTACAATCACGAAAGTTTGTATGAGGGTGACTTTTTGGTTGCCTTCCCTAAGTTCTATAGGCAAGTCAATCGTCCCAACGGGTTGTTTGGGTTCGCCGGTGAATCCTTGAATTTTTTTTGCAGGCATATACGTCTTTCATGCTGATCTTCATCTGATCAAAGGTGCGTCCGAAAAGGATATTCATAGAACTACTACTATCAACAAATACTCATCGGACCATGGCGGGTCCGATCCCTACTGTCATGACCATGGGGTCGAGAGTTAGAGCTTCAATCCCTTCGGTGTCTCGATTTTGGAATACTATATCGTCGTTCAGAGTTCTCTACTGCTTGGCAAGGGATCCATCTTCAATCGTGAGGCATGATTCCTTCGGAGCATGTTTTAATGAATTCGCATACCGCTCCATTTCTCCCCAACTCCTCTGTGATGGATGAGGTCCTCCAGATATTGTTCTAATGATGTGTCTCTGGTCATTTCGTCTCGATCCCTCTTTACTGGTTCCAGCTTGGTTTCCTCGATCCCTAGGAGCTTGGGGGGCCACGGGTTGGTCAGGATTTTACGATTTTCTCATGTATTGCTGAAGCTAGTTTTCCCGGATCGGCTCCTCAATCAAGTTCTTTAGGTGACGACACTCGTTCGTGTTGTGACCATGCATGTCGTAGAAGCGACAATACTTCCCGGAATGCTTTTGTTGTTTAGTTGCTTCTTTTTTATGGGGTTTCTTGTACTGCTCTGTCCCCTGTGTTGCGAGATAGATGTTTTTCGGAGTATCATTGAGCGGGGTGTAATCTTCAGGCCCGAAGCCTTTAAGCTGCTTATTATTACTATTTCGTTTGTTGGATTTCCGATTTTTCCTTTTTTGGTTTCCTTCTTTACCCGCACTTCCTTCAGCGGTCCTGGAGGTATTTATGCCTTGGTTCATCGCCATGCCACTCTGCCCAACGTTCATCGGTTGTAAGCTAGTAGATTTATTTTCTAACTCCTGCGCCTCTTCCAATCTCGAGTATTGACTCGCCTTACGGTTGAAGTTGTAGGTTGTTTCATTTTGATCCATTTTCCGAAATCAGTTTCGGGGTGGATGACGTAGACCAGGGCCATAAAAACCATATCCTCGTTTGGGTTGCTTACTTCTGTCACCACAGTGTTGAACCAATTCATGAAAGACTTTAGAGATTCATTTCGTCCCTGGAATAGACCGGACAAGGATATCACATCTTTAGGCTGCGTTGTGTGAAGACTGAATTGATCAAGGAATCATATTGCTAGTTGATCGAAAGTGGAGATGGATCTTGGCGGAAGCCTAGTGAACCACATGGAAGAAATTCCCTTCAGAAAGATTGGGAAACATCTACATTGAACGGCGTCCGAAGCATTCGCTTCGTCCATGTACCAACTGTACTTGTATAGATGGGGTTTTGGGTCTCTCGTTCCGTCATAGGACGGAAAAGTTGGCATAGTGAAATTTTCTGGGTACCGCTCATTCAAGATCTCATCAGTGAAGGAAGTCCGACTTGGAGCGAATCCCCATTCATCATCCCTTCTATTCTTAGTCTCATCCATCAGTCGTTTGACCATGTCCGCGATATATGCCTCAGATGTCCGGTAGTCCGGGGTTCGACTGTCAGTAACTACACCGAGTGTTTGGCTTTGCAAACGATCTTGGTAATTGGGGAGAAGCCTAGGCTCTCCTATCTTTGGAAGAGCCACTCCCTTGGGATTCCGTTGGCTTGCAATTGGCCCGATTGGGGTAGTTTTGACATCCCTGGCGTTATTGAATGCATCGGCATTTCCTTCCAACTTGCCGTCATTAAGTTGCTCTCCATCTTCTGAATCGGAGAGGTCCATGGATATATCCTCCTATAGGGTCTTTGCTCCTAGATTTAAGTTTGTTGTTGATTGCCTCACAGTTGGTGGAGTGCTTGTGTTTCCTTCTATGTTGATTCCCATGGCTCCAACTATCACTCCTTTCTACAGCTGCTTCCGGTTCCTTCTATTTAGGCCAGAAATGGAAGAATTTTCTTGTTCTATGACAGCCGCGGTTCTGCCATGGTTCTTAGACCGGGATGTGATTGTAAAGTCAATAGGGCATTAAGCTTGCCCATAAGAGCTCTTTGACTGCTTTCCATTTTTTGATTGATTTCGTCAACCATTTTATTCAATTCATCTCTAGTAACAACTTCACGTTGATTAGAGGATCCTGGCACCTGATCTCCTACGTTGGTGCCATTGAGTTTGATTTGCTGATGATTCATCTCTTCTCCAACAATTACCGCCCTTATGGATCTTCCAAAAGTAGTTCTCTTTCTTCTTGGAGCTATCAATTCTTAGCAGCAGATTTTTTAGCAGAGATTAAGGATCTAACTTCTGAACCTATCTGATCCAAAGTAGATAGCTAGATCTTTGCCTGAGTTTGGCTCTCAATTCAAGCACCAAAATGTTAACCCAAAAAATGGATCAATTCCCTGGATAAGTGTGAAAGCACCAAAATGTTTATCAAGACAAATAAGATAGAAAAAGCAATATTTAATCGTAGAAAAAGTAAGTGAACAAGAGATTTTTACAGTGGTTCGGTTGTTCACGAAGCGTACGTCCACTTTATGGATTTTATTGATGTACTAACTGTTGATCATAGGTACAAGTTGATTACAATTTGTATGTTTGGATTCAAGGGAATCAAGCGAGAATTGAAGGAGACATAAGGAAGGATCTTAATTGTCCCATGGCAGCCATTGTGAGGAAGAAGAAGGTTAAAGAATCTTCATAGCAGAGTTTCTCCAGTGATCAGAGCAGCCATCCCCCTTTCTGTTGATGGTAGGATGGTATTTATAGGATTTTGAGAGCACTTGGATCAAAACCAGAGCACTAGAGGCCGCTAATCATCACTATGAGGCAGCACATAAATTTTGGAAATAAACCGAGCTAACAATTTGGATCGGTACCGATCTAATTGGATCGGATCGGTATCAATCCAAATAGTTAAGCAATTCTTACACAACTTTCATCCCACAAGCTTCCTTATCTGCTAGTCTGGCTTCCCTTGCAATTTCATGAACTTTGACTTGGTTTGACGCTTAATCACTAGTAGGTTGGATCGAACCGTAACTTGCATAGGATAAGTCCCGATTTATTCAACCCGGATGCTCGGAATGTTATAAAATTTAGTAAATAAGCTTAAAAGTGATGTAGGGACATAATGCAAGTGGTTCGAAGTAATAACGAGCCAATAATTTGGATCGATACCGATCCAATTGGATCGGTGCCGATCCAAATACTTGTCTTATTTTCTTCCCAAATTCCTAGGGTCCATTTGTTATGTTCTTTTAGGGCTTCCGACCAAGTTTCGAGTCGTTCGGGCTTAATTTGAATGTTCTAACCCCTTCTTACTTTCACCGGGTTAAAAACCCAGTTAACAGTTGCATATGTAGGTAAGAAATTCTTTTCACTCACATGTCTCCCCATAATGGTTCCTTCATATATCTCTTATGAAGAATTTTAAAACATCTGCAAAAACAAACCTCATCAAAGGCTACTACCACAAGAGGGAAAGAGTTAGAAATTCATAAGGAAGAAAGTGAAGAGGAACATAGTACGAAAGAAATATGCGATGATAGTATTGAGTCGGTTAAGGTTCTTTCCTCAAATATCACCACTTTTGAGATGCCACAACTCTACAAAACCCAAGTTATTTTATCTTAAAACCAAAAATTTCTAGAGAAATGACTTTCTAGAAGTATTCTAGAATGAAAGCTATTGAAAAGGAACTTTGGGGAATAAATATTTTGTTAGGAAAAATATGGAAAAAGCTTTTGGGGAAATCTCACTCTCCATTGCCTACAATCCCCATCCTCTTGCACCTCAATGTTATGGTGTCGTACAATCTTCTCAATCAGTGCAGCATTCGAAGGAATGAGATGATGAGAGTAAGTACGGAACCAAATGTGGAGATGAAGAGGAGTTTGGGCAATAGTAACTGGTATTGGGTGAAGGTAATAAAAACTATCTTAAAAAGTTATAAACTTCATTATTTACTTATTTATATTTATATGTGTATTAGGTTTGCTTGGAGTATGCATGGTTCTTGGTCATGTTTGCTTGGAGTATTGCATGGCAGTGATTGCATCATCGTTTTCAGTGGTATAGAATGTTATTATGTTTAATTTTTTTTGTTTATTTGTAATGAACAAAACAATTTGTGGTGTTTGTACTTGAATAGTATGGTGTGAAACAATTTGTGTTGTCTTGTATTAAACATTATGTTGTTTTTTGTGTAAGTCATTAGTTTGTTATGATTGAAATTCTTATCACATGTGTAAATATTATTTCTTAGCATCCTATACTTTGTACCTTTTTGAAATATTTGATGATGACAACTAGGAAGAAAAATATGAGGCACAATGATAGGGGGAGTATTTCATGTTATACATATATATAGTTGTCATCATCACAAAGGGGGAGATTGTTAGTCCTTGAGATGATGGTTTTGATGACAACAACCTTAGGACTTGTTATAAAATATAAATACTAACGTTATGGTTTAGATATATATGTATATGCATAATATAAACATGCAGGTACCAAGAATGAAGACTGTACAGTATAGAGATTCAAGAACTGATGAACTCAAGATCGAAGATATCAAGATTCAAGACCCATGAGTATCAAGATTATCAAGAGTTCAAGATTTCAAGATTAGTAATTTAGTTAGGAATTTTGTTAAAACTCCTAGAAAAGCACTGACATCTTAAAATCCATTTTATTCGTGGAATGGAATCCACTTCGATCCCGTTAAAGGGATGGAACCCTAAGTAGGATGGAACCTACGAAAAATCTAGTGGAACATTGTTTTGTATCCAATAACTTTTATTCAAATGTTTTACAAAATTATATTTTGTTTTCAAAATGATTTCAAAATCTTCCTTTTTAAATCAAAAACATCTATCCTGGTTTTAAAAATACTTTTAGCCTCAAAATAATCTTTATTTTCAATATCAAATTATCCTTGGTTTTAAACTATCTTTTAATTATAATATATTTAACTTTTAATATTTATACTTAGATTTAAATATAAAATTATAGTAAAATTTTATATATACCAAAATATTATTCTCTATACTTATTTATGTATTTTAACTATAGTTAAGTATATTTATAAAGTTTAAAATAGTTTTAATACAAGATAGAAGTTATTTTCAAAGAAAAACAAATTACCAAAAATAACTTAGGCTTGTCGACAACCCCAAGGACCCCTTGTCGACAAGATGACAGTTTATTTCAAAAGTTTGAATTTCACAAGAAGTGTCTATTCGTCATATCCTTTCACGAATGGACATGACTGTTGTTCTACTATAAATAGGGGCTATTTTAAACGAATTTATAAATATATTTTCTCTGATTTCACTCCTCTTCTTCTTCCATATTTATTTATATACATTTTTACCATTACTCTGCCGAAATCACCATTGAATTTAACTAGATCATCTCTGGTTTGATTCTCTATCACTATCTCAATAAGATCCCAGTGCTATTCAGAGTTATAGATTTCTTTGTAATCAATCGAGCGAGAAAAGGTGTGATTGTAGCCTGGAAAATCAATCGGGTGAACTTGTTGCCTGTAAAATCAAGTATCTCTACCCAGAGGATGGTGAATCTGGAGTGGTGTACCTCGTGGCCTTGAAATTCAGGGTGTAATTGTAAGAATTGATTTTGAAAGGAAATCCGTACTTGTGTTGCGGGACTGGATGTAGGGTAACTCCGAACCAGTATAAAATCCGGTGTGTTCTTTTCTTTATTGCTTTTACTTTATATCTGCATCTGTGTTTGATTCTGTGATCATATCTGTGTCTGAATATTGCATACATTTGTGTTCAAATTAATATAAACTCAAAAAGAATTAGTAATTCCTTAAAACACTATTCACCCCCCCTCTAGTGTTAATTCTAGCCTTAAGATCCGTAATCCGTATTTCTCACATTTGGTATCAGAGCAAGGTTTTCAAAGTTTCATAATCTGAATTTTGAAAAATTTCAAAATGGCTACCAACACTGGTACTGTTACTACTACCAACACTGGTTCTATTTCCTCTGTCACTAATTCATTTGTAGAAGGTCAGTCTACTGTCAGACCACCACTTTTTAATGGCAGTAACTATCATATCGGGCATGTAGGATGAAAATATATCTACAATCTTAGGACTAGACACTTGGAATATCACACAGACTGAATATTTTGAACCCATAACTGTTTTTGCACAATGGACTACTGAGCAAAAGACAATTGCACAAAATAACTCTAAAGCTATGAATATTCTGTTTTGTTCACTTGATAGGAATGAATTTAATAGAGTGTCAGTTTGTAAGTCTGCATATGAAATCTGGAAAACTTTGCAAGTTACTCACGAAGGAACAAGCAAAGTTAAACAGACCAAAATTTCCATGCTCACAAATCAGTTTCAATTATTTAAAATGAATCATAATGAGTTTATTCCAGATATGTACAGTAGATTTCAGGATATTGTGCATTCTATAATATCCTTGGGAAAAGTATTTTTGGAAGAAGATCAAGTCAGAAAAATCTTAAATTCTCTTACTCCAGAATGGGATCAAAAGACACTTGTGATCGAAGAGGCAAATGACATCAGTACCTTAAAGATAGAAGAATTAATTGGAAATCTAATGTCGTTTGAAGTCCAAATGATTGGGAGAACAGAAGGCAAAGCATCTGAAAAGAAATCAATTGCATTCAATGCATTGACCGATGGATCAGACTCAAACAGCGATAATGATGAAGAGATAGCCTTTATGACCAAGAAATTTCGGAAATTCCTGAAATACAAAAAGATGAATAATCTCAAGAGAAACAACTATAAGAACTCTGGTAATCAGAATATAGTGCCAAACTATATCAAATGTTTCAACTATGACGAACCAGGCCATATCAAAAGAGACTGTCCGCATCCAGATAAGCAAAATCTTCCTATAAACAATGATTCCGTAAAGAAACGAAAACGTGCATTTACCGTACTCTAGATGACTCAGACTCGTCCTCAAGCGATGATGATCAAAAGACAGATAATTCAAATATGTGTTTCACGGCAGTTCACGACCCCGACGAATTCAGAGAAACGGACTCAGAAAAAGGTACACGTTTACAATACATTGGTTGAAATTGCATGCTTAGGATTGGATGTTTGATTGGTTGATTTTGAATTGGTGTGTCGTTTGAATTTTAAATTTTTTATTATTATTAAATTTTTACTATTATTTTATTATTATTTTTATTTTTAAATAGTATCATAATATTTTATGGAATATACTATAATTCTAGTAATATTCCAAATATTATATAGACATTAAAAATAATATATATATATATATATATATATATTAGAATAATTAAGAGAAATAAATCATAAAAATTCAGAGACACCTATCGACAAGGCCCCCCCCACGTTGTCGACAAGGGTACAGAAATTTGAAATTCAAATGTTTGAATTTCCCTCCATCTTTTCACTTCATTCAAGTCTCTGAAAAGTCACCTTTTGACCAGAGAACTTGTCCCTTGAGAATCTATTTATTTACTATCTCTTATCACAACTTATCACTTTCATTTTCAAATTCAAACTCTTATTTCAAAATATCAAGCTCTCTACTCTCTACTCTAATGGCTTCTTCAAGCAACCCTTCCACAATGAGACTTTCCAGAAATATAAAAGAGCAACCTTTCAATAATCCGAAGGCTATAAAAGCATATATCAACTATGCTAACTATGGAAAAGTTCATCCCAGAAAGTTTGCTTTATTTCAAGATTTCTCTACTTATGAAATCGATTCTCTTTTTGCAAACAACCAAGTTCTTAGTCTTGTTGATGCTTCACAAAATGACTTTGTTTGTTATCCAAATCTTGTTAAAATTTTCTATACAAATCTCAACCGTGGATTTTATAATGGAAATGATGATGAAATTTGGAGTAGTGTCAAAGGCACTAGAATCATTTTAAATTGTGATGTTTTGGGTACCATTCTCAATTGCAAGAGCACGAGAATGGATCTTTCTAGTTTTAATATCGATGAAAATGATCATGAGACATTTCATCACATTTTCGAAAGAGATGATAACTTTGAATTCATAAATCGAAACTTTCGACCAAAAGCAAGAATTGTTAATCTTCTTTTACAACATACTTTGACCCCAAGATCGGGGAGTTTTAACAATCCAACTTCAAAAGTTTGCAAAGCACTTTTTGCTATTTTTGGAAATTATGATATTAATTGGGCGCAAGTTATTTTGGATGAACTTCGTCCCAAAATTTTTGAAATGGGTGAAAACACTTTGTATCATGGAATCTATCTCACTCGGATTTTTAATTATTTTGGAGTGGATTTCAAAGGAGAAGAATTTGTTTCAAGAAAGGTTTTTAATCACTCAAACATTTCTCTTATGAAAATTCCATATGTTTTTCAACCATATGAGACTCTTGCCGAGAAGGAAGAGCGTTTGGCTTATGAGGAGATGGAAGAGGAGGAAGAAGAAGAAGAAGGGGATGAAATGGAAATAGAAGAAGAAGGTGAAACATCCTTGGAAAGTATTGGCTATCCCTCTAATCCAACAAACAAAACCTTACTCAAAAATCAAAAGACCATTGTTGAGAATCAACGAACTCTTAAACGGTCCGTTAGTAAGAAATTGGATAAAATGTCATCCAAGATGAACAAGTTTTTCTCCAAAGTCAGCAAGAAGCTTGGATTATCTTCATCTTCGTCATCCTCTAACTAGTTCTACATTTTCATGTCATGTTGTATTGGTTTTAGTTTGTTTTGATTTGAATGTTCGTATAGTTCTTAATGTTTAATCATTGTATCGTTCTATTATGAAATGAAATTTAATTACTTTTCTGTTATCTAGCTTATCTTATCTCTAGAATAAATGTTAGTATATTATATAAATATATATACACACACAATTATTCACAAAATCAAAATGAGTCATCAAAATTAACTGACCCCTATCGACAACCCCCTAGATACCCTGTCGACAAGTACTGGTCAGAAATGACTTTTCATTTTAAATTTGAAATTTGAATAACTACCTTGTGTCTATTCATTTCAAACGAATTTCTACACCTATAAATACATATTTCTTCCAGAATTCATCACTCAAAATCATTTCTTATCTACTCTATCTATATTTCTTCTCACAAACTCAAATATGGCCGATCCAATTCATAGTTTGACCGAAAATCTTGAAGAAAACCTTAATTCTTTCAAGAATATTTTTTCTTTCATTCTCCATAATCAGTGACACTTAGAGTTGAGTCAAATGCAGATGATCAAGGAGACAGAAAAACATTTCGATGCGATTCGATGGATGATTTCCTCCCTGCACAAAGAAGATAATGAAGCACATCCTCCAGTCTCTCTCACCAATGAAAATGAAAATTGGGATGCCATTAAAGCAGACCCTATATTTGGAGAAGAAGGATGGGTGGAAGTTCCTCGTAATATTTAATTTTATTTGATTGCTTTGTTTAATTTGAATTGATTGCTTGGATTGATTTGATTTGGTTTGGTTTGGTGTGGATTGATAATTAGTGTGCAAAACATAATATGTATAAATACACATTGATATTTATATGATCTTTGATTAGTTATCATGTCTTTCAGTATAATTATCTCTTAATCTACCTATTATATACTCCATTATATATTTTATCAATGCATGTACTTTAGTCTAAGAATAAGGGGGATTTATATAGTTTGGAGTTAGTTTTTGTTGATGACAAAGGGGGAGAAGTATAAAATAGTATAGTTAGGCATAGATTAAGGGGGAGTTATTAGTTTTAGGGGGAGTTATTAGGATAGAAGTAATATTTTATAAACATAGGTAGTCATCATCAAAAAGTGGGAGATTGTTAGTCCTTGAGATGATGGTTTTGATGACAACAACCTTAGGACTTGTTATAAAATATAAATACTAACGTTATGGTTTAGATATATATGTATATGCAGAATATAAACATGCAGGTACTAAGAATGAAGACTGTATAGTATAGAGATTCAAGAACTGATGAACTCAAGATCGAAGATATCAAGATTCAAGACTCATGAGTATCAAGATTATCAAGAGTTCAAGATTTCAAGATTAGTAATTTAGTTAGGAATTTTGTTAAAACTCCTAGAAAAGCACTGACATCTTAAAATTCATTTTATTCGTGGAATGGAATCCACTTCGAGCCCGTTAAAGGGATGGAACCTTAAGTAGGATGGAACCTACGAAAAATCTAGTGGAACATTGTTTTGTATCCACTAACTTTTATTCAAATGTTTTACAAAATTATATCTTGTTTTCAAAATTATTTTAAAATCTACCTTTTTAAATCAAAAACATCTATCCTGGTTTTAAAAATACTTTTAGCCTCAAAATAATCTTTATTTTCAATCTCAAATTATCCTTGGTTTTAAACTATCTTTTAATTATAATATATTTAACTTTTAATATTTATACTTAGATTTAAATATAAAATTATAGTAAAATTTTATATATACCAAAATATTATTCTCTATACTTATTTATGTATTTTAACTATAGTTAAGTATATTTATAAAGTTTAAAATAGTTTTAATACAAGATAGAAGTTATTTTCAAAGAAAAACAAATTATCAAAAATAACTTAGGCCTGTCGACAACCCCAAGGACCCCTTATCGACAAGGTGACAGTTTATTTCGAAAGTTTGAATTTCAAAGGAAGTGTCTATTCGTCATATCCTTTCACGAATGGACATGGCTGTTGTTCTACAATAAATAGGGGCTGTTTTAAACGAATTTATAAATATATTTTCTTTGATTTCACTCCTCTTCTTCTTCCACATTTCTTTATATACATTTTTACCATTACTCTGCCAAAATCACCATTGAATCTAACTATATCATCTCTGGTTTGATTCTCTATCACTATCTCAACAAGATCTCAGTGCTATTCAGAGTTATAGATTTCTTTGTAATCAATCGAGCGAGAAAAGGTGTGATTGTAGCCTGGAAAATCAATCGGCTGAACTTGTTGCCTGTAAAATCACGTATCTCTACCCAGAGGATGGTGAATCTGGAGTGGTGTACCTCGTGGCCTTGAAATCGAGGGTGTAATTGTAAGAATTGATTTTGAAAGGAAATCCGTACTTGTATTGCGGGACTGGATGTAGGGTAACTCCGAACTAGTATAAAATCCGGTGTGTTCTTTCCTTTATTGCTTTTACTTTATATCTGCATCTGTGTTTGATTATGTGATCATATCTGTGTCTGAATATTGCATACATTTGTGTTCAAATTAATATAAACTCAAAAAGAATTAGTAATTCCTTAAAATACTATTCACCCCTCCTCTAGTGTTAATTCTAGCCTTAAGATCCGTAATCCGCATTTCTCGCAGAGATGTTTGATTAGTTTTGAATTGAATGTGCAGAGATATAGGAAGAAGATCATAGTTTTGAATCGCATTTGATTTCAAGATTGTAAGACAAAGATTAAGCTTTAGAGTGCAAGATAATCCATTTAACAAGTAGATCTAATCTATATTTATGATCATTGAAAACTTATGGTGAAGGATTATGATTATTCAAGATTTCATATCCTACTCAACATATGCAACTTTTCAAAAATAGATGTCCATTCAAAATATAACCATTTATACCAACTTAAATGTCCGAGTTGTGTGGTCAGATGTCTGAACTTTTTTTGATAAAAGAGCGGTCCTCTTAAGGTCAGATGTCTGACTTTAGTATATAAAAAAAGTTTTGAAACATGGTCATTTGTCTAAATATTGGGGGTCAAACGTCTGAACATAAAGCAAAGAAACATACATTCATTTTTAGTCTAGTTCAAATGCCTAATCTTTATATTCAGACGTCTGGTCTTTGGTATATAATTTTTTATTTTGTGAAGCCATTCAAACGTCTGGTTGGTTCGATCAGATATCTTAGACCATCATCAGACGTCTGGTCGAACCAATCAGACATCTAAATGGATTCAAGAAATAATAATTTTAATGAACTCAGACATTTGAAAAAATAGTTCAGACGTTTGACTTTTTATAGAGTCTTATCCCAAAAGTTTATAGGCTATATTTAGTTAATTCAGACTTTTGAGAAATTCCCTCAGACGTCTGCCTTTGAGGGTTTATAACTATTCAGACGTCTGAGAAAATGGCTTAGACATTTGACTCTTGTCAATTTTCAAAAATGATTTTTGAGTTTGAAACATCTACTTTGATTATTTATATAATATTTAAAGTGTGTGTAAATCATCAAAGGATATTGTACAATATTTTATAGACTTACTAGGATGACAATTCTTGATAGTTGGTCTTTAATGCCTTGATCACAGTAGCTAGTCGTGTTTTTCTCTGAAATATCCTACCTAGAATATGAATGTATAATATCTATATAAATATATAGTTGTGTCATCAAACTTAAAAAGGTAGGATTAAACATAACCGACTGTGAAAATTTAATGGTGGTAAAATCTGGTCTGATCAAGAACACTCCATTTTGAAAAGAGCTATATATCCACGGATGCAAGAATCTACAAGATTTCCATTTTCAAGTAGACATATTTGTTTGAATGGACGAGATTTTCCACAATAAGAGAAACCAAAGAGAAAAAAGGAACTTAGGAATTCCAAACAAAAAAGGAATGTAGGATGAATTCACTAAGACCAACTCCGTCGAGCTAAACTAGCCTATCTCCTACATACATGCTGTTACTAAAGACGAACTTGATTATCCTACCTCATTCAAGTTAGGAACAAATCCTGAGCTGAACTAAGGTGGAGACTATTGTGCTTTTCATAAAGCAAACGTACATAAGACCGATGATTGCAAAGTTTTAATTGGGATTATTCAAAATATGATTAGAAAAGGAGTACTTAAAGAGTTCATTAAGACTAACCAAAAACCCTCTCGTGGTGAGAAACCACCAGCTAACAACACCAATATCTTGGAAGGCGAGCTTCCTCGGGACCTATTACATCCTATTAATCGTATTAATGTGATCCAAGGAGGACTACATATTGCAGGAATGAGTAAAGGGGCAAGGAGCAGATATATAAACGAAGCCAAGGAAGGTATATACTCAATAAGTGAAGATCCACCTCTAAAATCTTTCAAAGGTTCTGCATAAATTCCAAATTTGGTAATAACACCAAGGGAACCGAGGGGAGTGAGGCACCCTCACAATGACCCGCTAATGATAACTACCTAAATTGGACTCTCACTTGTCTCAAAAATCTTAGTTGATATGGGTAGTGTTGTGAATGTCATTTTCAAAAATGCCTTCAACCAGATAGGAATTCCGGAAGAAAAACTTGAACCAAGTTTGAAACCAATTTTCGGATTCAACAACAAAGGCTTTACATCGATTGGTCAATAAGGATTTTTGTCCAAGGTGGAACCCCACCCTATCAAGGATATTTGAAACTTTGTTTGTGATGATGAATCAACCATCCTACTATAATGAGTTCTTTGGACGACCTACGCTTGATGAAATTGGTGCTTTCATCTCACAAAAACATTTACTGGTGAAATACCTATGCAAAGCTGGATGAGGAACCATTCGTGGAGAACAATTCAATTCGTGTGAAAATGTATTTCCCCACGCTTGAACAATATAATAAAGAAAGAGAATCTTGTTATGCACTAGTGTTAAATAAATACAACCAAACTATAACTTTCATGCCTTTGCATATCAGTCCTCAAGAACTGATATTTAAGGCAATCAGATAGAATATTCCATCAGAAATGCACCAAGTAATAAGCAGAAGAATCAGGTTAAAAGAAAGGAATATAAAATATGCAGAGTTGAACCAAGTCAATCAAGATAAAAGTGAGACTTCATAAGAAATAGTGCCAGATATAAATCTAGAGATGGGCGAGAGAACGCACATTCTATGGAGGACTTGGAAGAAGTGAGCTTAGATTCTCGAGATTCAACAAAAATAGTAAAAGTGGGAAAGAAAATGGATCGAAGCACGAAAGAAAAACTGATCTCATTCCTACAATCAAACAAAGATGTCTTTTCATGGACCCATGCTGATATGGAAGGGATTGACTCAACAATAATGTGTCATGTGCTTAATATTGATCCGGAATTTACCCTAATAAGGCAAAAGTAATGGCAATTCGACAAAGTTCGCACTATGGCCTTACAAGAAGAAGCAAAGAGATTGGTAGAAAATGGATTCATTGGGGAGGTGTGTTATCCGAAGTTGTCAGAAAAATCCAGTTTTAGTTAAGAAATCTAATGGAAAATGGAGAGTGTGCATTGATTATATGGATTTAAACAAGGCATGCCCCAAAGACTATTACCCTCTCCTAAAAATCGATCAGTTAGTAAATGCCACAAGTAGTCATAAATTATTGTCCTTCATGGATGCATATTCAGGGTATAATGAGATTCCTATATTCAACCCAGATGAAGAACACACAAGTTTTGTAACTGATTAGGAAATGTATTTCTAGAAAGTAATTCCATTCAGATTGAAAAAGGCAGAGCTACATACCGTAGATTGGTAAATAAAATGCTTCGAGACCAAATTGGAAAGAACGTGGAGGTCTATGTGGATGATATGCTAGTAAAATGTAAAAAAAAGAATGACGGAGGACTTGAATGAAATGTTTAGAAAATATAAGATGAAATTAAATCAATAAAAGTGCTCATGTGGAATTCAATTTGGTAAATTCTTATGATACATCGTAAGTGCGCGAGGAATAGAAGGTAACCCTAATCAAATCAAGGCAATCTACGATATGGTACAACCAAAAATGAGTAAGGAGGTAATGGGATTAAGTTGCAGCTTAGTCGATTTATATCTAGTGCACTGATACGTGTATTCCTTTCTTTGATGCGATCAAAAAGCGAAAGACCTTTGAATGGAAAGAGGAATGCCAAAAGGCTTTCCAAGAGTTAAAGGACCATTTGGAAAAGCCATTGATACTTTCTTGCCTAGTGCAAGGAGAGGATTTGTACTTGTATATGGCAGTGTTAGAGTATGTAATTAGTTTAGTCCTGATCAAAGAAGAAGGAGAAATTCAGTTCCCTATATTAAGTAAGAGACTAGAAGATGCCGAGACTAGATATTTAGTTATAGAGAAACTAGCCTATTTCCTATTATTATCGGCATAGAAGCTAAGGTCATATTTTCAAGCGCATTCGATCAAGGTTGTAAGAAATTACCCACTAAAGCAGATCCTTAGCAAATCTGAAACATTAGGAAGATTAATAAAATAGGGGATGGAGCTAAGTCAATATGACATCGAGTATTTGCAATAAGTATCGATCAAAGGACAAGCCTTGGCTGATTTTATAACAGAATGTACAAGATTTATTGAGAAGCAACTGGAAAATGAAAGGAAGCTTGAAACAAAATGACAATTATATGTGGAAAGAGAATCAAACGAGCAATGAGCCTGGGTAGGTTATGTAATAATTACCCTTGATAGGAATAAGCTACATCATGTAATGAAGTTATGATTTTTGTAACTAATAACGTAGCCAAGTATGAGTCCATGATAATAGGATTAACTGTGGCCCAACAACTAAAGATTCCAAGAATTGAGATTTTTAGCGATTCACAAATGGCGGTGAACTAATTAAACAAGACATTCCAAAACAAGGATGTTCAGTTAGCTTTGTATGCAAAAATATTCATGAAATGTTGATTCAGTTTATAGACTTTTCTCTACATCAATACCATGGGAGAGGAACTCTCAAGCAGCTCTTTGGCAAAATTAGCAAGTTTATGAGGGGCACCTGAAGTAAAAATCATTCCCGTTGGATTTCAACAAAATCCTTGTATTGAGTCAAGAAAGGAGGAATTAGGTAATGAAATATTAGTCCTAACTCGGTCTCAAGTCCAAAAATCGATATCCGACAAGGAAAATACTAGAAAGGATGATAATTGTGGGGAAGCCTCCGAAGAAATAAGGACAGATAATTGTAAGGATCAATATTCCAATAGTTGGATGATGCCCTTAATTAAATATTTGCAGTAAGGTACGTTGCCCAAAGAAAGATATGAATCATGAAAATTAAGGTATCAATCCCCTTTGTATACCATAATTGACGGGTTATTATATAGAAAATGTTACTTAACACCTTACCTGACATGTATCACCCTAGAAGTGGAAGCTAAGCTGTTAAGGGAAGCCTATGAAGGGTTTTGTGGGGATCATTCCAATGGGTGAAATTAGCAAAGAAGGTAATGAGATAGAAATATTATTGGCCCCACATGATAGAGGATCCTCTAACTTATGTCAAAAGATGTGATAAATGCCAAAAAAATTCCAAAATTCCATAATTACTGCTGAGCAAATTAACCATGATTGCTAGTCCATGGCCCTTTGATATATGGGATAATGACTTGATTGGGCCACTTCCTGTCTTAAAAAGTGGAGCAAAGCTTGCAATAGTAGCCATTAAATACTTCATCAAGTGGGTGGAGGCCAAACCATTATCAAACATTACTGCTGGGAAAGTTTTGAAGTTTGTCATCAAAAATATAGTCACTAGATTTAGACTTTCAAATAAGATTATCCCTGACAATGGAACTTAGTTTGGAAGTGAAGAATTTACTTGTTTTTATGAGAAAAACAAAATAATCAAATGCTTTTCATTTGTGGCTCACCCAAAAGCCAATGGGGCAATGGAAGAAGCAAATAACACCATTAAGAATCTCTTAAAAAATCGATTAGGTAAAGTCAAAGGAAATTGGGTAGAAGAAATTCCTTTCATTTTATGGTCATATAAAACTTCTACAAGAATAGCTACTGGACATTCTCCGTACTCTTTGATGTTGTGATAACCCGGATTTTTAGACGTCTGTTAATTGGAAATCAACTGGGAAAATCATTTCAAATACTGATTTACAAGTCGAACAAATAAATTATGATAATTAAGAGTATATGGAAGTTTGTATATATATATATATATAACATAAGATATTAATAAATATAAGGACAAATTTATAATATGATAAATATATATATATATATATAAGGATATTAACAAATGAAAATTTCAAATGTAAGTTATATATATATTCAAAATTACAAAAGTAAGCAAAAGAATATGTTTAATGACAAGTGTAAGCCAAATTTACAAGTGTCATTTAATTTTCTTTTTATTCTAAAATAAATCAAACTAAGTTATATAAACATATTTCTTCCCCTCTTTCATTTTTTTCTGATCTACATTTTTTTCAAAACTAAGAAACCAAAATCTTGTAACACTAAAAACCAGAAAATAAAAGAAAGCAAACAACATCAAGCTTTACAATCTCCTCCAAGATTTCAAGTTGAAACTAAGCAAGATCAACTCAACAACAATTAAAACCTAGGAATCAAACACAAGCTTCAACTCACAACAATCAAGTTCAGATCAAAGCAAGAACGGTTTTCAGATCAGATAAAAGTACTGCCCTCTGTTCTTAAATTAAGGTGAGTAAACAATATTATTTAAAAGTTTAAATCTTTTTAAAAATCCTGATCATGCAATAAAATTCTTGAAGTAAAGCTATGATAAGAGTTTGCATGAATGAAAATATGAATGCATTTATATATGTAGGCTGATACTTGTGTGCATGTCTGGGTTCCTGTACATCTTCTCTGTTCTTGATTTCACAGGTTTGAAATATGAAATAAAATCAATCTCTCCTCCCCTGATCTCTTATATTGTTTGATTTATAAACAAAATTTGTTTGTAATAACAAGATAATTGATTTAAAAATATTTACAGTAAGAATCTGATGGTAGGTTTAAATAAAAGGGAAGAAGTACAGTGAAATTTAAATTATATCGAAATCTCCACCTAAATAATTTGTTATTTCATGAATAAAATCTGTTTTGTTTCCAAAAACTATGATTTTTAAAATGGAATCATGAATTTTAAGATTCTAAATTGATAGAGCTTGAGAGATGAACGTGGAATGGGTTTGTGTCGATTTCTGATGATCGGCGAAGCTTGGATGGTCGGGGTCGTGGATGAAGCAAGATCGGTGGTTGGAGGTCATGGTAAAAATGGTCGTTGGATTTTACTACCACCGTGGCAGTGGGAGATCGTCGATTTAGGGTTTTAGTACTGGTTTTGATTGAGGTGGATAATCGTGCTGCTGCACCGTCATCAGTGCTTCAGGTTGTCCGGTCATGGGGGAAACAAAGTTAAGGTTCGTGGCGAAGCATCAGGCGGAGACTCATGATCTCTGGTGGTTGGAGTCATCTAGACGAGGAGGATTTGGTCAACTTCTGTCCAGTTTTGTTCCTGTAGGTCGAATTCGTATTCGCGATCGTTGTTAGGCTCGGGGTAGTCGAAATCGTGTGAGAGGATCGTAGTCGTCTTGCCGGCATGGTCATCAATGGTCAGAGCAGCGTGGATGAGGTGTGCACGTGCACAAGTTCTCCAGTGGGTCAGTGTTGCTGTGAGTTTTGGGAGCTTCGGTGAAGACGAGGATTTACTCGTTATCGAACTCGAGTTTTCGAATGGAGGAAGGATCGAGTTGTTACTCGGGTAAATATTGGTTAGGGCTCGGGAAATTAGAGGGTAGGCTCGGGTTTGATTTTGATAAGTAATTAAGGGATCATTTATTAATGAAAGTAATTAGAGGTTACTTAATGAAAGTAATTAATGGTTAATTAATGAAAGTAATTTGAGGATAATTATTTAATGAAAGTAATTAGTGGTTAATTAATGAAAGTAATTTGAGGATAATTATTTAATAAAAGTAATTAAAGGTTAATTTGAATGATTAAATGAGTAAAGAATAATTAATTAATTTCAATAATTAATTAAATGGTCTAATTAATGTTAATTAAGCAGGATTTATAAAAGTAATTAATTTACTTTGTGTTAATTAAATTAATTAGAAATGGACTAATTCATCTTGCTTATGGATGATTGAATTGTATTGAAGGATTGGATTAATATCTAGTCTGATAATTTGTGATATACTATGATATGATATGTTTGGGTTGAACTGTGATAATGTGGGTTATCTGTCGATGATAAATTGATGTGTGAATATGACACCCTGTATTTAAAATTTAAAGTGTATTCACTTAAACAACTTGGATTTAGGATGATATTGGATTCGAAGAGACCGGAGTCGGGTATCAGCAATATCTGAAACCACTTCGATTTGTAATCTATAAATTCTTTATAGATCTGAACTTAGAACCAAACAGGATGGAATTGGAATAAATTAAGTAACTTGGCCTTTTAACTGAGTAAAAATTCTTAGATATTGATTTGTAATAAGAAATTGACTATAACAAGTTAAGAACTCGTAGAAAGATACGAGTTACCCTGGTATTCAAATGAGTTTTATAACTTAGTATTTCAAGTTATGGGTTTACTCACGCTGGTTTCCAGCCTGACTCAGGTGTTACTTTACTGTAATGCTTGGGTCAGACCGAGTATTACAGAATTTCAAGTTAGGACGTTCTGGAGCTCAGGAGGCGAGCTAGATGGCAGGAACGTATGGGGTGTTTTCCGCTGTGTATATGAGACTGTGTAGTCTGGAACAACTTGTATAACTGTCCAGTTCATGTATAAATGGTTGTAACTCTGATGTATTGATGTAAATTAACTGATACAGCTTTCCTTTGTATAAAGGATATTATTTGATGTTATATTTGCCGCTGCGAATGTGAGATTTTGTGTTTGGTTTCTGTTTCTTCTTCTACCTCTTTTCTTCTTTACCCTAACTATCGGGAATTTCCGGCGTTCGGATATTCGACATTTCTACAGTGAACGTATTAGTGTCAAATTTTCGAGGTCGAAAATTTTAGGTCGTTACAATTGGTATCAGAGCTGAAGGTTAAGCGAGACCTTGGCTTTGGTGGGTTTACTCATTAAGGATAGGGTCAATAGTACCCTAAAATGAGTTGAGAGTATTATATATGAGAGCGTACTTGTTATTTTCTTATATAAAGATTTTAAAATGATTTTAAAATTGAATGATTTTTATATAAGTTTATCTTTTGATATATAAAGAAATAATTTTCTAATTATTAAATATATTAAAGAAATTGGTTGTTGAATCATTGGAATTAAATAAAATAAGGAGAATTAAGTGGTAATAGTAATACAACCAAATTGAAATTGAATGAAGATAAGTTTGAAATGGATCCAAACTGAAATTAAAATCCTGAATTTGTAGAAGTGTTTTCAGAATAAAGATAATAATGAATTGGTTACCAGATATGATAATCTTGGTTATTATCATAAATGGTTGTTGTGTTTAATAATGAAATGTTGTAAATGATTAAGCAAAAAGAAATGTTTTAGGAAAGTAAACTTTTAGGTGAGTATGACTTATAAATTGGAATTGAAGATAATTTAAAATTGTGAAGTTTTAAATCTAAGTCCAGAAAACTTGAAATTGTTTTATAGGAATTTGTTTTGAAATTAAAAACCAAGAATGGTTTAAAATTTAAAGTATGACTTGAAGTGCAAATGAAATAAATATGTATATATGTGGGATATACATAAGGTCATAGTTGATTGGAAGTAAACACTAAGTGTTGAGTTTTGAATTTTCCCGGAAATGTGATAAGTTTTTAAACTTAAGTGGGAAGTTTATTAATAAGAAGTTTAAAATTTGAAATGGAGAATTCAAATTTGAGTAAGGTTGATTGGATTCTGAAGATTTAATCATTTAAAAAGTTTTGAACTCTAATTTGAACTTTGAAATAAGTTAAGTAAAGATACTTTAAAATGGCGTTTTGAAATTTGGACTCAGAATTAAAAGGTTTAAAAATTTTAAGTTAAAAGTAAAGGTTGATTTGATTTAAAGGATTAAATCAACATTTAAAATTTTAACTCGAATTTATGAAATTCGAGATAGTTTTAAGTTGAGATTTGAATAAAATTTGTTCAAATTGAATTTGATTTGAATTAATTGAAATTGTGATTGAAGATGGATAAGCATAGAATTCAAATGGAAAATTTGAATTGAATTAATTTGAAGTGAAATTGAAGTTGTATAAGTTTGAAATTCAAATTGGGTAAGATTGACTGGATTAAGTGAATTAAATTTAACTTAGGGGAAGTTAAATAAGAACAACCTGAATTGGAAATTGGTTGGAATGGAGTTTGGGAAATTTAACAGTTTGGCTCTGTACTATTTTCAAAATAAATTGTTTTAATGTAAACCTATTTTTCCAAGCTATTTACTATATATAACCTTTCTTTTTAAAACCAAACTATCTTATACTTAGTTTACAACTATTTTGAAACTAATTACTATTTTACAACTACTTACAAACTAATTACTATTTTGTAACTATTTTGCAACTATCCAACTATTTTACAATTATTTAACTACTTTACAACTATTTTAAAATTACTTAACTATTTTACTACTATTTGCAACTAATAACTATTTTACAACTTCTTATCTATTTTAAAAATTTTCAAGCTATTTTCTTAATACAAGTTGGTCAGAGTGAAAACTGTCTATAATTTAATACCAATTGAGATAAGAATTGAAGTGTTAACCCAAATGGAAATTGGGAGCAATTGTGAATGAGTGAATAGAAATCTAAATGAATGTGAAGTAAAAGAGAATTGATTTAGCTAATAATCAATGATGATAAATACGTAGGATGTACGTATATTATTCTATTCGCATAGTGATTTAATCCAGATTCGAGCATAGAATTTCGAGATAGTATATCGATCCGAGTTAGGATTTTTCACTTGATTTTCGATGGTGAACCGGATATGGATTTTGATTGGTTCTGGAAATTCCCTATCATAGTTATGGCTATGCAAGGAGAATGACAGTTTCTGATCAGGAAACCAGATCTGAGTCCGCACTAAGTCGGGTGGACGATACTAGTTCGGAAGAGAAATTGTGTGATCGAGTGAGCGATCAGAATGATATTGCGTACGAATGATATGTGTACATCGTACGGGTTTGAATGAAATTGATATTGAAAATTTGTGGATAAAAACTGTAAAATGATTTTGAAATGGAAGGGTATATTTTGAAAAATAAATGATGAAATAAAATGGGAGTTGAATATTTCTGTGATTAGAACTCATTTTATAGAAAAGTGATATGGTTAATAACTTTATAAAAGAGTAATCAAATTTGAATATTTGATTTGGAATAAACAAAGTTATATATCTTTGTTATATATGATAAACTCCCCTTGTTGAATCTACAGCCAGAAGAAAAGGGTTTTTGAAAGTATTTGAAGTATAAAAAGGGAATTTATACAAGTATGAAGTGATCCAAAGATTTTCAAAGTTATATATATCTATATATATAAGGGATTTTATGAGAATGATTTTGGAAAAGGTTTTGGAACCAATGGATTTTGGAAAGGCTTTTGATTTTTGAGAAAAATCAGTTTTGGGAATTTGGAAAGCCAAGTTTGGAACTATCGATTTGGGATATCGATTTTTTGTAAAAGAGATTTTGATATAAATCATAAAGGGTATGATTTGAAGATACTATAAGTGTATAGTATAACGTGTTTTGAGATTGGCTCTGGGGAAAAAGGCGCTCCCATGAAATGAACTTCTCAGGAGTACCACAGGGTGGTATTGCCTTGAACCCTAAGGGGGGATTCTAAAGTTGACCTATGAGGAAGTCCGGACAAACTGAAGTTCCTGAGGATTATGTGGGTAGCGAAAGTCGAGGGCACTGATGCCTACAGAGGCATTTGGGTTATGTTGTGACGACGGTGTAACTCGATGTCGCTACGATCTACTGTGGACCATAGCGAAAATCGTGTGGAGGTGAGTGTCAACGGTCTACATTTGATTTTGCCATGATGGCAACATAACATCGGTAGACTGCGATCTATGGTCGAGTGGAGTAGAGAAGTTTCATTTATTGGCAGCGAAATTCGAGGGTGCTGATGCCTACAGTTACATGGGTTTTTGTCCTGATTACAACGTAAAGCCTGGGTGTAGCTACGATCTATAGCGGGTTCCATGGTGTAATCGAGGGGTGCGGAGGCCTACAGTTTTCTATGGATTTTGCCTGGATGGCAACGTAACCATCAGGTTAACTGCGACCATGGATGGGGTGATGATTTCCAGAGCATTCCCACCAAAGATGTTTCCTCTATTTTCAAAAATGTTTTCTATATTTTCAATAAATTATTTTCCAAGTATTTTCACTGGGTGTTGAAAACGGGTCTGCTAAGTACTTATAGATTTTCAGTCCTACGCCTGATCAAAGTATGACCAAATTTCTGTAAGAACGAGGATGGACTTGTGAAACATCGAGTTATAAAAAGTATTTTAAAAAAAAACTATTTTGATAATATTATGTAGATTTTTAAAGTGTTTTGAAAAATTTAAATAAAAAGAGTTAAGATGTCTAAGGAATAATTTAACTGATAATCAACATTATAATAAAATTCTTGCTTCATTCCTTTTCGAGGACGAAAAGATTTAAAGGGGGGAGGAATGTGATAACCCAGATTTTTAGACGTCTATTAATTGGAAATCAACTGGGAAAATCATTTGAAATACTGATTTACAAGTCGAACAAATAAATTCTGATAATTAAGAGTATATGGAAGTTTGTATATATATATATATAAATATAAAACATAAGACATTAATAAATATAATGACAAATTTATAATATGATAAATAAATATATATATATAAAAGCATATTAACAAATGAAAATTTCAAATGTAAGTTATATATATTCAAAATTACAAATGTAAGCAAAAGAATATGTTTAATGACAAGTGTAAGCCAAATTTACAAGTGTCATTTAATTTTCTTTTTATTCTAAAATAAATCAAACTAAGTTATATAAACATATTTCTTCCCCTCTCTTTCATTTTTTTCTGATCTACAGTTTTTTGAAAACTAAGAAACCAAAATCCTGTAACACTAAAAACCAGAAAATAAAAGAAAGCAAACAACATCAAGCTTTACAATCTCCTCCAAGATTTCAAGCTGAAACTAAGCAAGATCAACTCAACAACAATCAAAACCTGGGAATCAAACTAGAATCAAACACAAGCTTCAGCTCACAATAATCAAGTTCAGATCAAAGCAAGAACAGCTTTCAGATCAGAAAAAAGTACTGCCCTCTGTTCTTAAATTAAGGTGAGTAAACAATATTATTTAAAAGTTTAAATCTGTTTAAAAATCCTGATCATGCAATAAAATTCCTGAAGTAAAGTTATGATAAGAGTTTGCATGAATGAAAATATGAATGCATGTATATATGTAGGCTGATACTTGTGTGCATGTCTGTGTTTCTGTACATCTTCTCTGTTCTTGATTTCACAGGTTTGAAATATGAAAAAAAATCAATCTCTCCTCCCCTGATCTTCTATAGTGTTTGATATATAAAGAAAATTTGTTTGTAATAACAAGATAATTTATTTAAAAATATTTACAGTAAGAATCTGATGGTAGGTTTAAATAAAAGGGAAGAAGTACAGTGAAATTTAAATTATATCGAAATCTCCACCTAAATAATTTGTTATTTCATGAATAAAATCTGTTTTGTTTCCAAAAACTATGATTTTTAAAAAATGAAATCATGAATTTTAAGATTCTAAATTGAGAGAGCTTGAGAGATGAACGTGGAATGGGTTTGTGTCGATTTCTGATGATCGGCGAAGCTTGGATGGTCGGGGTCGTGGATGAAGCAAGATCAGTGGTTGGAGGTCACGGTAAAAATAGTCGTTGGATTTTACTACCACCGTGGCAGTGGGAGATCGTCAATTTAGGGTTTTAGTACTGGTTTTGATTGAGGTGGATAATCGTGATGCCGCACCGTCGTCAGTGCTTCGGGTTGTCCGGTCATGGGGGAAACAAAGCTAAGGTTCGTGGCGAAGCTTCAGGCGAAGACTCATGATTTTTGGTGGTCGGAGTCATCGAGACAAGGAGGATTTTTATCCTCTTCTTCCCCTAAATTCGTGGTGGCATGGTAATTCTGGTAAATCCCTTCGGTCCATTGTTTTCCGTTTGATTCCTTGTCTCATCTGCTGGCACGTCTGGTGTGCGCGGAACAAGGCTATTTTCGAGAGCATTTCGATGGAGCCTCAGTCTATTATCCACCGGGTGAGGAATGACGTATTCCTGGCTTTCCGGGGTAGACCATTCAGGGGTCCGCTAAGTCATCGCTCTAGGCGGCTTGTTGGACTTCTGTCTATTTCATGCTCTACTAGTGCCGCTAGACTAGGCGTTGGTTAGGTCTCTGCCTTGGGGAGGTGTCTTCCCCTCCCCGCTCCTCCCCCCCCTTTAGTTTTAATTCAGCTGCTTGCTTAAGTTTCAGGTGCTTCTGCTGTCTCCTTGCTGCGATTTTTGCTTAGGTTGGATTAGCTCTTGAGTGCTGGTTTCTCCTGGCTTGAGGGCTTGGGTTTTCTTCGTCGTCTTTTATGGTTGTGGTCTATTGCTCACTCTATGGTGACATCCTATTTTCTTCTCCTGGCCACACCTATGGGCGGTGGCCTTGCCGGAGCTCGATGGTGTGGGCAGGATGGCGGATGCCTAGGATATTTCTCATTTTGACTTGTTGTTTCTGCCTGGCTGCTCGTTGGGCTAGATGGATGGTGGTGGTTTGTTGGGTGGACTGGCCCTTACCTTATGGTGGAGGCGGGAGAGTGGGAGAGTAGTTTCCATATTAGTTCTGTTTATTTGGGTTTCGGCCTAGCTTCTTGGCTGACCCGTGTCTTTGAGTTGTTTTATTGGCTCGGTTATTCTTTTCTGCTTTTTTCTAGGGAGGTATATGTGCTCCATATACTTTGCCTTCTGCAGTGAGCCTCCGGAGGAAGGCTTTCTCCTCCTTTTTGTTATTTATATATATATATATTTTTTTTAAAAAAAGAAAAAGAAAAAAAAAGACGAGGAGGATTTGGTCAACTTCTGTCCAGTTTCGTTCCTGTAGGTCGAATTCGTATTCGCGATCGTTGTTAGGCTCGGGGAAGTCGGAATCGTGTGAGAGGATCGTAGTCGTCTTGCCGGCATGGTCATCAATGGTTAGAGCAGCGTGGATGAGGTGTGCACTTGCACAAGTTCTCCAGTGGGTCGGTGTTGCTGTGAGTTTTGGGAGCTTCGGGGAAGACGAGAATTTACTCATTATCGAACTCGAGTTTTCGAATGGAGGAAGGATCGGGTTGTTACTCGGGTAAATATTGGTTAAGGCTCGGGAAATTAGAGGGTAGGCTCAAGTTTGATTTTGATAAGTAATTAAGGGATCATTTATTAATGAAAGTAATTAGAGGTTACTTAATGAAAGTAATTAGTGGTTAATTAATGAAGGTAATTTGAGGATAATTATTTAATAAAAGTAATTAAAGGTTAATTTGAATGATTAAATGAGTAAAGAATAATTAATTAATTTCAATAATTAATTAAATGGTCTAATTAATGTTAATTAAGCAGGATTTATTAAAGTAATTAATTTACTTTGTGTTAATTAAATTAATTAGAAATGGACTAATTCATCTTGCTTATGGATGATTGAATTGTATTGAAGGATTGGATTAATATCTAGTCTAATAATTTGTGATATACTGTGATATGATATGTTTGGGTTGAACTGTGATAATATGGGTTATCTGTCGATGATAAATTGCTGTGTAAATGTGACACCCTGTATTTAAAATTTAAAGTGTATTCACTTAAACAACTTGGATTTAGGATGATATTGGATTCGAAGAGACCGGAGTCGGGTATCAGCAATATCCGAAACCACTTCGATTTGTAATCTATAAATTCTTTATAGATCTGAACTTAGAACCAAACAGGCTAGAATTGGAATAAATTAAGTAACTTGGCCTTTTAACCAAGTAAAAATTCTTAGATATTGATTTGTAATAAGAAATTGACTATAACAAGTTAAGAACTCGTAAAAAGATACGAGTTACCCTGGTATTCAAATGAGTTTTATAACTTAGTATTTCAAGTTATGGGTTTACTCACGCTGGTTTCCAGCCTAACTCGGGTGTTACTTTATTGTAATGCTCGGGTCAGACCGAGTATTTCAGATTTTCAAGTTAGGACGTTCTGGAGCTCAGGAGGCGAGCTGGATGGCAGGAACGTATGGGGTGTTTTCCGCTGTGTATATGAGACTGTGTAGTCTGTATAGATTGTAGTCTGGAACAAGTTGTATAATTGTCCAGTTCATGTATAAATGGTTGTAACTCTGATGTATTGATGTAAATTAACTGATACAGTTTTCCTTTGTATAAAGGATATTATTTGATATTATATTTGATCCGTTGCGAATGTGAGATTCTGTGTTTGGTTTCTGTTTCTTCTTCTACCTCTTTTCTTCTTTCCCCTAACTATCGGGAATTTCCGACGTTCTGATATTCGGCATTTCTACCGTGAACGTATTAGTGTCAAATTTTCAGGGTCGAAAATTTCGGGTCATTACAAATGTATGGATTTGAAGCAATGTTACTAGTTGAGATCGAAGTCCCCTCGTGTCGAAGAATTGCATATACTTATGACACAAATCAAGAAATAAAGAAAGAGATACTTGATTTGCTTAATGAATTAAGAGACCAAGCTTCCATATGAACGGTTGAATATCAACGAAGAATCTCCAAGCATTAAAATTCAAAAGTAAAAGGAAGAGCACTCAGTAAAGGAGATCTAGTTCTGAGAAGAGTACCGACCAACACTAAAGATCCAGCAGATGGCTTACCGGGACCAAATTAGGAAGGGCCGCTTGTTATTCACGAGGTTATTCCCTTGAGAAGATATCAATTAAGTAGGCCAGATGGGAATGTAATACTGAGAACATGTTATGCTAAGCACTTAAGACGATATTTCACATCATTGGATGAATAAAGTAGTTATCAAAAGACTTTTCTTTCCCTACATAATTGCCCCTAGACTGAGATGTGATATTTCTAACTTTTCTCCTAATCTGATGAGGTTAGTAAGACATATTAGGGAGATGCACACCCCATCTCTGGAAGAGGAGATTCAAGCCTTTGGTTCTGTTGTAAGGCCTGGCTAAAGCAACCATCCAAAGAGTGTTGGTGAATTAAGCCTTTGATCCCGATGCAGGGTCTAGTCAAAGCACCCATACCAAGGAGATGGACTAGAAGCCTTTGGTCGCACCGCGAGGCCTGGCCAAAGCAAACATCCAAAGAGTGATGATCAGTTAAGCCTTTGGTCCCGCCACGAGGCATGGCCAAAGCAACCATCCAAAGTGTGATGGTCAATTAAGCTTTTGATCTAGCCGATGAGCCTGGTCAAAGCATCCATCCAAGGGAGATGGACGAGAAGCCTTTCGTCCCGCCGTAAGGCCTAGCCAAAGCAACCATCTAAAGAGTGATGGTCAATTAAGCCATTGATCTTACCGTTGAGCCTGGTCAAAGCACCCATCTAAGAGAGATGGACGAGAATCCTTTGGTCCCATCGCAAGGCCTAGCCAAAGCAACCGTCCAAAGGGTGATAGTCAATTAAGCCTTTAATCATGCCATAGGGCTTGGTCAAAGCATCCATTCAAAAGAGATGAATGAGAAGCCTTTAATTCTGCCACAAGGTCTGGTCAGAACAACCATCCAAAGAGTGGTAACCAATTAGACCTTTAGTCTCATCACCAAGCCCGGTTAGAGCGTTCATCCAAAGAAGAAAAACAATAGAAATTCTAACGATCAAATAAGTTCTTCAAAAGGTAAAAATCCAAAGAAGAATGAATGATCAAACTCAAAACAAGTAAGAATAAAGAAAATTTTCACAAGGATATAGGGAATTTCCACCTTGAGATAAAAATAATAATTTTGGAAGTCAAAGTTATTAAAAGATAAAGAGTGTAAGTACCTGATGATAAAGAAGAGTATGACAACAAAAATGAGAATAGAAGTTTACTTGAGCTAAAGCATAAGAAAACTTCTTATGGGAGGGGGGCAAGTTATATCCAAATTTCTAAGGATAAGTATAATATGGTGCCATTGGTGGATGAAAGACAAAGCTATCAGAAGTTGACAATTACAGGCCATCAAAAGATGAAAAAGTAAAGATATCAAAGGATAAAGATGAGCTATCGCATGGTGACTTCTCCGAAGCCATCATAAATTGAAGTACATAAGCCAACGAATGATGACTTACAAAACCATCGCAAGTTGAGGAATATAAGATGTCGAATAGTAACTCCTAAAGCTATCGAAATATGAGATATTCAAGCCATCACATATTGAATATAAAAGCCATCGAAGTTTGATTTATCATAGCTATCACATGATGCATATAACAACCATCGAGGGTTGATATATAAGAGCTACTGCATGATGAATCCGAGAGCCATCGTGAGTTGATTTATAAGAGCTATAACAAGGTGAATATAGAATCCATCGAGGGTTGATTTATTAGAGCTATCACATTGTGAATGTAACAACCATCGAGGGTTGATTTATAAGAGTCGTCGCGTGAAGAATCTGAGAGCCATCATGGGTAGATTTATAGGAACAATAACAAGGTGAATATAGAAGCCATCGAGGGTTTATTTGAAAAGAGATGTCGCATGATGAATTTGAGAACCATCGTGGGTTGATTTATAAGATAACAGGGTGAATATAGAAGCCATCAAAGTGTGATTCATAAGAGCTATAAAGGGACGAGGACCTAGGGCCATCGCATGATGATAAAACAAACTATCAAAATATGATGATTTGAAGCTACCATGTACTGATAAAGCAGCTATCGAAAGCTAATTTTTAAAGCTGTCACATGGTGATGATTTATGTCATCGAATGGTGATTTTCTCTGTTCTATCGCATGTTGACTAACATTAAGTAACAGTATCCCATTGGTTACATGGAAGGCTATGACTGGATCATCAACGTCCTGATTCCTTAATCAAGGGAGGAAAATATGCCACGTATCACTTTAAACATGTGCCACGACAACAGATCATGATCGTCTATTTTTAAATGTACCACATGTTAAGAATCTAGCGACTCAAGCTCTCTATAAATAGACATGTACCCCCACCTAAAAAAGGGAAGAATCTTCCGCTCTTTTACTTTTATTTTTTTCAAGTGTGTAAAAAGAACTTGAAATTAGGATTTCCATGGCGGTTAGGTCAAATTGAAATCAAAGCCTTGTCAAGGACTATACTTTGGACAATTTTGCATATTTGACTTCCTTGTACTTTTAATTACATATATGATAAGAACTATGCCTTGTATACATGACTCTTGATGTTGGATTTGTATATATGATTAAAGACTATTGAATCGTATAAATAAACCAAGGACCCTCTCTACATTTGGATGATTGAATGTGTACAAGCCCCAAATTTCAGCGTAACAGCTTGGTTATCACATATTATAAAGCCATTGCAAATTGAAGGCTATTACATGTTGATAACATAAAGCTAATGCCACTTGAAGGCTATTGCAAGATGAGAATGTTAAAAGCTATCATGAATTGATGAAGGACAAAGCCATCGTAGGTCATACTATAAAGCTATCGCAAGTTGGTAAAGAAAAATCTAATGCAAAATGAGTTAACAAGCTATCATAAATTAAGTAATGAAATCAAAAAATATTATTGAAGGTTGTATAGCTATCGCATATTAAAGACCAAAAGTCTGTCGCGTGTTAAAGATTGCATGACTGTCGCATGTTGAGGATTATACACTATCACACACTGGCAAAACTACCTAAAACAACGCCCTAGATGGCCATATGGAATTTCCTAGTTGGTCCAACTATGCCATGTCATCATGAAAAAATTGAGAATGAGTCGTGCTGCATGTCAAATCGGTAATGTGTCACGTCAGCAAATCATAGCCATTCATCTCTTACATGTGCATGTTAAATATCTAAGGGTCCAATTTCTCTATAAATAAGTATGTATCCCCTACTAAAAAGAGAGGGATTTCGAGTTATACTTCTCCCTCATTTTTCATTTTTTCTTGTGCATAATTAGAAGAGTGAGATTGGGACTTTAATGGCTTTTAGGTCAAATTGAAATTATGGTTTTACGACTAAGGACTTGAACAAATGCCTATTTTTATAAATGACTTCACGTGGACCTAAGACAAGCATATTTGACTAAGTGACTCGCCTTACTCAAGTATCAATACCTTTTTGACCAAAGCACATAGTTTTGGAACCAAATTTTGACCTAACATTTTATAGGGCTTTCATCGAGAGTCGAACTCAAGAAAAAACATAATCCAATTCCATAAAAGACAACCATAATGACTAATTCTCAATAAGGTTCTTTGGAACCACACTTGAACTCCTCAACCTATCAATAAAATGCCCTATAATTTTGTGAATGACAAATATTAAGCCTAAGGAACTTGGCCCTTCAAATGTTAGCAAAAAAGAAGAAAATCGCTCAATATAGCCCAAATAAATGGAGTTTGAATCCTTTCCACATCGGAGAAAATCTTTGCCATAACAAATGAACTAAACAAGGAAGAACTAATTCATGGATATAAGAAAGATAAAAGATCGAAAAGTGATCTGTTTGTTCGCACAAGATGAAATATTCAGTTTCAAGCCAAAGGAACAATATTTAAAGTAGAATTGAACCACGAGTTTCACAAATTTTCTTAGAAATGGAGAAGTGCTGTCAACATATCTCTTATGGAAAAGGAGAAACGCCTTCGAACAATGAAGGGAAAACTGGAAGTGAACAAAAGAGAAGTCATGGTTCCTCAAAAGAGACACTAAAGTAAGCAAGGGAATCACACTGTTAAAAGACCGAAGAATAAAATAGTTACTCCTCCTTGTATTCCATAAGAAGAAATGTATTTCCTTACTAAAGAAAGGTTGGATTATTGAACACCCAAGAGGGGCATAAAAATGGAGGAAAGGCGTGAAGGACGCGAGTATTGTTACTATCACAAAGAAAATAGGCATAAAACTAATGACTGTAGAGCCTCATCCGGGATTATAGAGTACTACGTTATGAAAGGAGAATTGCAGGGTTCTATAGGATATGAACTCTTAAAGATCTAGAATAAGAATAAATGGAGTATTAAAGGATAATAGTTGTATATCTTTGACATAACTTTTAATGGCTGGAACTAGCATTCATAAACACATTCTCAAAAGGAAATAGCTGCAGATAGAATAATGAATAAATAAAGCCTTTGGTTCCGCCTCATGGCTCAACCAAATCACTCATCCAAGGAAGATGGTCAATGAAGTCTTTAGTCCCGCCTCAGGGCCCAACCATAGCATCCATCTAAGGGAGATGGTCAATAAAGCCTTTGGTCCCATCTCAAGGCCTGGCCAAAGCACCCATCCAAAGAGTGATGGTCAATAAAGCCTTTGGTACTGCCTCAGGGACCGGCCAAAGCACCCTCCAAGGGAGATAGTCAATAAAACATTTGGTCTTACCTTAGGGCCTGGCCAAAGCATCCATCCAAAGAGTGGGGCCTTCAATCCCGACCAAAGCAGCCATCCAAGGGAGATGGTCAATAAAGCCTTTTGTCCACCCCAGGGATTGGCTAAAACATCCATCCAAAGAGTGGTGGCAAATAAAGCTTTGGTCCTAGGGCCCGACCAAAGCACCCATCCAAGGAAGATAGTCAATGAAGCCATGGTCCCCCCCCCCCCTCAAGGTTTGTCCAAAACACTCATTCAATGGAGATGGTCAATGAATCCTTTGGTCCTACCTCTAAGCCTAACCAAATCACCCATCTAAGAGAGATGATCAAATAGGCACTTATACAAGGAATGATGTTAAAGCTAAATTTTTAGTTTAAAACATTCAACTTGGAAGGAACCAAACGACAAAGAAAAACATGAAAAAGACTCCATCAACTATATCAAAGAGCACAAATAAACAGTTCATCACAAAATTGGTATGCAAATTAACTCTTTTTTACGCAATCATTGTATTTACAAAATATGACTTCTGCAACAAAAATAGATTTTACAAAATTTATGGTTCTGAAGGGTGAAGAAGAGGTGATGTTGGTTGTAACACTCTACCTCTCTACCTATACTACCAAAGAGTATTAATTGGTAAATACTGTCAGATAATACGAAGAATGAGGCGATATTGGGCTATCACACGTGCATATTCCCTTAGGAAAATACTAGCACATTTTTCAAATTCTCATATAACTCTCAATGCTACATACTCGGTATTTGCACAAAGCAATAAACACGTGTGTTTCCAGGATAGAACAGTAAACAATATAAAATAAATAACAAAGAACACAGAGTCATAACGCAGCAATAAAATATAATACATCACATAAGTCTCAGTGGGTCTATAAAAAGCAAAATGCCCACTATCTATGAAATAAATAAAAGATATATGCCCAATATATATAACCCAACATCGTATACATACATGAGGCTATAAAGTACATAATAAAAAACTAATCTTTGAAAATACTAGCATCCAACTATGCCCAACAACCACAAGTTTATCTCTGGTCCCTGAATCTAAAATATCTCGGACTAACCCGAGTATTATATAAATAACACATGGGTCAGACTATGTCTAGAATGTAGATGTCAATATGTAATAACAACTAGTATGGTATAAATAAGTATATCACAACTAACATAAAATATGATAAGTACATCATGTCATCCAAACCATGCACATAACATCTCACCCTTCAGGAATAATAGTCAATCAACACATAAAATGGCACAATAATAATGTGAGTGAAAGATCATCCATAGAAATGAACTACAGTACAAAAACAATGTTCACTATTATAAATCCCGACCATCAGCCCTAATGAGAGACAAGAACTCTCGATTGTATGGCCCTAAGAGATATGTTAACAATATGATGTGAAGACTCAATATATCACATACACATACAATTTAACATACAAACAAAACACAATAATCTATCTTGACCAAGAGTTCTAACGAGAAGAAATATTCTCAATTGACAACATATCAATGGACCTCTCAGCCAATGGCTTTAAGTGAGAATGACAGACAACCACACAACAAATACCCAATGTCAAAGGAAGACATCATTGATCTCTTTGCCAAAGGATTTAAGTGAGAATGATAGACAAGCACACAACAAATCCCCAAAGTCAAAGGAAGACATCACGCAGCTTTCTTGGGTTAGGCTATCTCAAATGACAGATGATCATGCAGCCTGTCTCTAATGTCAAATAACCATTATCTCTAGTGAGGTGATATAATCAAATCTCATATATAATGGATCTACCTAAGTCATCTATATGGGAGATTGAAGTACCACAACACTGCTATAAGAAACTTTAATGACTGCTGCTTATTTCTTACAGTCCCTTAGTTACTCCTAGAATCATGACACTCATATCCATCACATGTCATAAACACGTTGCAAGACGATCTTGTGCATTTGACATGACTCATACTTCCCTTGGTAACGGACTATTGGTCCTTAAGTTACGTCAGAGCAATGGCTCTAATAAGGATTATAATCTCAACCTCTATCTCTTCATCCTCACCTATGTAACATCACAGATTTGAGGCACGACCTTGCAATCAGGACCACTAGGATGGATACTGGCCTATCTGGTGGATCCTAATCATGTGCTCTCTATGGTGGTGTGAATCCAATGATGTAGATTTCCAATAAATACTCTTGACTAGATGAGTCCTAATGAGAGTAGTAATAATAAGTACCCTCAACTCCGTGCGGGCAAATGAGACTTGAGAGTATCTCAACGTAATAAATCCTTGACTACCAGCTCTAAGGGTAAATATTAATACTCAACTACTTAGTTCGAGGAGAATAAATCTATAACTCCAACTTGTAGCCCATGGAGAGTAATAGACTCCCGACTACTAATCTTTATAAAAGGGTCACCTCTAGACGATATCATTAATTCCTAACCTACGATGCAATAAAACTGATGTTTCCTGGAGATTTGACCAGGCAACTAGTGCTCGGCATCAGGTAGTGCTCGGCATTAGGTAGCACTCGGCATCAACTAGTGCTCGACATCAGGTAGCACTCGGCATTAGGTAGCACTCGGCATCAACTAGTGCTCGGCATCAGGTAGTGCTCGGCATCGGGTAGCACTCGGCATCAGGTAGTACTCGGCGCCCAGTAGAACTCGGCGACAGGAGTACTCGGCGTAGTACTCGACATCCAATAGAACTCGGCGACAGGAGTACTCGGCGTAGTACTCGACATCCAATAGAACTCGGCGACAGGAGTACTCGGCGTAGTGCTCGACATCAAGTAGAACTCGGCGATAGTAGTACTCGGCATCCAGAGGCACGTTCGGCCTCGACTGACAACCATTCTGCACTTCCCGCACACCAAACATACCGTTCGGCATAGAAAGGATCGTTCGGCATTATGGTGTTCGGCATATCTGGTTTGGCATGCAGCGACCACTATGCTTGGGCTAGAGTGTTCGGCTACCGAGCCCACCTGGGAAGTCCAGCCCATCTTTGTCTATAAATAGAGGGGCAGGGTCACAGTGAAGAGGGATCCTTTTTTGGAGAAAAAACACCGGGGAGACTCTGCCATTTTCAAGACTCATCTTCTCTACTTAACAACTTCATTCAAGCATTTGATTCACGAATTGTATTTGTAATCAACTATAAAGAAGATCAATAAAGTTTAACCTCAAAGTGGACGTAGGCAATTACGCTGAACCACTATAAATTTGGTGTTCTTACTTTCTGTATTTAGTTCTTTGTTTAATTTGATTTCATCACTTATATCTCTTCATAATCTTCTTCTACGAGGTTAGCGACCAATTTTGGTGCTAACACTTTGGTGCTTTCACCGAGAATTGAATTCTCAGACCTCAAGGATCTGCTTTGAAGCTACTGGATTGAATAAATCCCCCAAAGAAGATCCGACTCACTGATAGGACATCCGTTGATTCTACTCAGAGTTCATACCGATAACTCTATAATGGCAGGACCACATACCAGGTCAGCTTCTCATAATGCGGATGCCCGCGAGACAGCTAGCGTGCAACAAGCAGGACCTAGCAATCAACCAGCAATTCCGGGTGAAGGAATTGCCGCCCATGACCAAACTCCAGTTTTCGCCAGAATAGAGTTCAACGACTTGATGAGAGAGCTCAGGGAAAGCAGGAGACAACTAGGAGAGCAGATGCAAGCTAACGCCAACCTGATGGCACAACTCACTCAACAGCAGCAACAGAATGCTGGGGGCAATCCCGCTCCTTATTCCTCATCTGACAGCTCTACTTCCTCTGATGAACCTCCCAGGCGCAGACGCCGCAAGACTGAAGCTGCTGTTCAAACAGCTAGAGACCGTGACCAAGCAAGAGCTGGAAACTTCAGGACAGGAGTACAAATGGAGGCTGGAGGCCCAGACCATCAGAACGCTCCAGAAAAGGCGTATGCCGAACGCTCCAGAAAAGGCGTATGCCGAACGCTCCAAAAAAGGCGTAGGCCGAACGCTCCAGAAAAGGCATATGCCGGACGCTCCAGAAAAGGCATATGCCGAACGCTCCAGAAAAGACATATGCCGAACGCTCCAGAAAAGGCGTAGGCCGAACGCTCTTCCAGGCCGAACATACCTCTGGGCCGAACGCTCTTCCAGGCCGAACGTACCTCTAGGCCGAACGCTCTTCCAGGCCGAACATACCTTTAGGCCGAACACTCTTCTAGGCCGACCATACCTCTACACCGAACGCCCTAATGCCGAACGGTATTGTATGCCGAACGACTCGGTTGTGCCGAACAGTGTGGATGCCGAACAGCTTTGGCCGAACCACTTCTGGACGATTCACTTTGGACAAACAGCCTTGGCCGAACAGCTTTGGCCGAACCACTCCAGGCCGATCCACTCTGCCGAACAGCCTTGTGCCGAATAGCTTTGGCTGAGCCACGTGCCAACGCCGAACGGTACTTCTGTATGACTGAACGGTACTTCTGTGCCGAACGAAGTATCCAGACCGATCCATGCACTGTATACCGATCTCTCTCTCAAAAAACAATCTGACTAGTCCATATACAAAAAATATATGGATCGGGTATGACCCTTATTTAAAAAAAAAAATCTTTTTCGGGTACGACCCAAATTTCCAAAAAAGAGGCTAAAACAACCGCAGCGCAGTGCCTCCGATAATGAGTTCAAAACTCAACTTAGTAAAGGAACATTCTATCCACTTCCCTGACATCCCATGATCGACCAGGGCATAGAGGATCTAGCGACAGCTTATGAACGACATCAAGGGAACGGACAAGCAACCGCTATTCAAATGGTACTCCCAAAGGTTGGAGAACATAGATGATGTGACTCTAGCAAACGTCAAGATGACTCCAAGCACCATTCTTCGCTGACCCAGCACTTCGAATTTAGTGACTCCAAGCAAACCAATGTTTAGCTCTAAGCAATTTATTCCAAATACTAACAAGGGTATCATACTAATCACATTTGAGGAAAGTCGACCTCTAGAGATATGCTCTTTGAAAGATTCAATTGACAACCTCTACTTGAAGACTCATGACTCGGAGTGGTACTGGAAACCAACCTCGAGAGAGTACACCAAAGTCTAAAGGAAATCAGGGGAATGTTGTATATTCCCAGATGCTCACTGATCCTAACATGGGCGATTACAAACACCTCCGAGGTGTGATCGAAAAGATGACCTGGAAAGGAAAGCTTCAATAGTATGTACAAGTCCTGCATAATGGAGGGAAGCGAATATCCGATGCCTATTAATAAAGGGCTATGATTATCAATTGGACGGTTGACGGCCGACATCCCTTTGAAAGGAGCCAAGGGCAGAGTCGAATAGCGAGCACACGATGCTGCTTCACATATCAATGAGATTTACCATAATCTTCTTTGAATTATTTCCATTTACATCTCTATTTCAATTGTTCTATGAACTACGACTAGCTTGAACTAAACTACTTTCAAAACGATGCAGGTGACCAGGTACTCAGATTTGGTTGCCAACCAATCTACGCAGACCATGATCGGACGTGTGGAGTTACATCTGGACGAGCATAATTCTATCGCTCAGCATCAACCATATGCCTTTGAATTGGGGCTATGGGTTAAATACAATGTACAACATCATGATGCACAGAGAGCTGAATTCCATCCTGCAAGTGGAATTTATTCAAGTAGAGAGCGGCTGCGATACGGCCGGCCACTCGCTAAGTGAAACTCGAGCTCGGGGGCAAGCCATCACATCATGGCTAAAAATTGGTTGATACACGACGATCCTTCGCACAACTCCATACTCCCAGAGTGCGAGATGGAGTATAAACATCTACACAACTCCGTACTCCCAGAGTGCGAGACGGAGTATAAACATCTACTTAACTCCGTACTCCTAGAGTGCGAGACGGAGTATAAACATCTACTTAACTCCGTACTCCCAGAGTGCGAGACGGAGTATAAACATCTACTTAACTCCGTACTCCCAGAGTGCGAGACGGAGTATAAACGTTAATCAACTCTGTACTCCCAGAGTGCGAGACGGAGTATAAACATTCTCTTAACTCCGTACTCCCAGAGTGCGAGACGGAGTATAAACATTCGCTTAACTCCGTACTCCCAAAGTGCGAGACGGAGTATAAACATTCGCTTAACTCCGTACTCCCAGAGTGCGAGACGGAGTATAAACACCTACTCAACTCCGTACTCCCAGAGTGCGAGATGGAGTATAAATATACATCAACTCCATACTCATCCCCAAAACTGGGGGCAGAACCAAAGCAAAGCACGCTAGTTGAACATTTGTCTAAAAGAAGATTGCAATGAAATGATTAAAAGACGACTGTCAAGCAATCAACTGAATGGAAATATTCAGCATGAAAGACTGCAGTTTTTCAAAGCACGTCATGTTTACACAAGACATCCTTTGGGGGGCAGATGTTATCCCTCCTTTTGGCAAGGACGTGACACCAAGAACTTGATTACAAACCTGTGACAATTCGTCTTGGAGATCGGTTACACAAAGGCTCACTATGGATATCGATGGATTTTGTCCGAGTCTAGATCGAGCCACGATTAACAAGACATAACAATCAAAGCCAGGGAAGCCAACGTTCCAAGTTTCAAGACGATCTGAGTTCGTATGCTTAACTTATGATCGATTCGAACAACCGACCATCCATCCATCAACTTCCACATTTGACTTGGAGACCTAAACTGCTTGGAATTAAAATGGCCCGATCATCCACTCCAATCGAGTCATAGAACAAAGTTCGACAAAATACAGATACCCCTCATGAAGCTCAGTGATGCTGGGATCTGTCTAAAGTGGACGTGATTTGACCATCTACGCATCAAATCCTACCCTGAACACGAAAGGTTGTTCGAAAGCCCAACTTGAAGTAGCTATGGTAGACGGCGTACTCGCTAACCATCGCTATCAATATATGGACACGACTGCACCTTGGAACGTATGCAACTTACTTTGTCTACTCAACAATCTATTATCCTTATTTTCTAGAAGGAGATACGGAGCAAATTGTAAGAGATTTGGCTATCTAACCCAACATGGATGTGATTCAACCATCTGCCATATACCTCCATCCTTGACTTGATTGGAAGAGCTATAATCACCAAGCGGACGAGAATCGATCGTCCATTTTTCAAATTCCATCCCTCATCCTGGGGGGCAGAATCCCATTCCGTGAGCAAACGTGGTTCGATTGTTCATTCGACGACATTAGCCTCGATACAGTAGATGAATACAAATTAAAGAGTGGAAATACGACTGCTCTCAACTTAAACCTCCAAGTCCCCAGAGTGCGGACTGGAGTACTCTAAGTCCCCAGAGCGCAGAGTAGAGTATAAACGACTTAAACTTCCAAGTCCCCAGAGTGCGGACTGGAGTACTCTAAGTCCCCAGAGCGCGGACTAGAGTATAAACGACTTAAACCTCCAAGTCCCCAGAGTGCGGACTGGAGTACTCTAAGTCCCCAGAGCGCGGACTAGAGTATAAATGACTTAAACCTCCAAGTCCCCAGAGTGCGGACTGGAGTACTCTAAGTCCCCAGAGCGCGGACTAGAGTATAAATGACTAAAACCTCTAAGTCCCCAGAGTGCGGACTGGAGTACTCTAAGTCCCCAGAGCGCGGACTAGAGTATAAACGACTTAAACCTCCAAGTCCCCAGAGTGTGGACTGGAGTACTCTAAGTCCCCAGAGCGCGGACTAGAGTATAAATGCTCCAAGTCCCCAGAGTGCGGACTGGAGTACTCTAAGTCCCCAGAGCGCGGACTAGAGTATAAATGACTTAAACCTCCAAGTCCCCAGAGTGCGAACTGGAGTACTCTAAGTCCCCAGAGCGCGGACTAGAGTATAAATGACTAAAACCTCTAAGTCCCCAGAGTGCGGACTGGAGTACTCTAAGTCCCCAGAGCGCGGACTAGAGTATAAACGACTTAAACCTCCAAGTCCCCAGAGTGCGGACTGGAGTACTCTAAGTCCCCAGAGCGCGGACTAAAGTATAAACGACTTAAACCTCCAGGTCCCCAGAGTGCGGACTGGAGTACTCTAAGTCCCCAGAGCGCGGACTAGAGTATAAACGACTTAAACCTCCAAGTCCCCAGAGTGCGGACTGGAGTACTCTAAGTCCCCAGAGCGTGGACTAGAGTATAAACGACTTAAACCTCCAAGTCCCCAGAGTGCGGACTGGAGTACCCTAAGTCCCCAGAGCGCGGACTAGAGTATAAATGACTTAAACCTCCAAGTCCCCAGAGTGCGGACTAGAGTACCCTAACTCCCCAGAGTGCAGACTCGAATATAAGCGAATCGGATCTCCAAGTTCCCTGAATATGAACTATGACACAAATGACTTGAATTTGTCAAATCCCTGACATATGGGCTAGAAAGTATTCTAAGTGCTCGAGGCACAGAATGGAAGTTCAACGACTCCCGAAGAGTTTCCGAATTATATGAAGATGGACTGAGAAGTCTATGTTACTCACAACTGCTTGGATTAAAATCACAATCACAAAGAAAACTGAACAATAAGAGTCTTTTGTAAGACAGAAAAAGGAACTAAACCTTATTCAGAAATGAGTTTCTATTACAACCCCTCCAAAGTTCAGAGTCGACATTCTATCTACAAGGACTAAGGAAATAGATGAAAATAATTACATGACTTAAACTAACCCTCGTTGAACGAGGATAGTAATCACTTCTTGTGCTTCTTCAACTTCTTTCCAGACGGCTCCTCTCCAGAGCATTTACCCTTAGTACTCTTCTTTGATAGAGGGGTAGCAACTGAAGGAGTACGGGGGCCTTCCATGGGCTTGGACCCGCCAGGAAGGATGACCTTCAACGGCTTGTTCAAAGGATCGTCCAAGTCCACAACTCGGGGATCTACTATGACCTTGACCGTCTCCTCCCTCTCTTTCTCGAGCCACTCCTCCATGCTCAATCCGGATGTGTGCTCAGAGGCGCCTGTAATTTCTACTTCATAACCCCCATCGGTAGGAGAGGAGGTTTCAGACTTGTCTTCGTCAAGCGCTCTGATCACCTGAGCGTCTGGACCAGAAGCCTCCCCTGCGTGAGTGGCTTCACTTGTTTTCTCCCCCACTTCCTTGGCGACATAGCTCCTCGGAGTGGGCTCGGGGTCAGAACGGCCTGCACAAAATCGTGGAAAACAAGAATGCAATAGTCCTACATAAAGAATAACGACTTTCGAAATCTTAAAGAGAACCTTAAAGAGAAGGATTATCTACCAGGTTCGGGCAAACTCTCAGCCATCCGAGAGGTCTCACCCTTTGGAATGGGAGACAAAATGCGGACTAAAGTACTCTAAGTCCCTGAGTGCGGACTAGAGTATAAATGACTCAAAAACCTCTACGTCCCCAGAGTGCGGACTACAGTACTCTCAGTCCCTAGAGCATGGACTAGATTATAGACGACTTCAGAAAAATCCCTAAATCCCAGAAGCGGACCAGATTACTCTAAGTTCCCAGAGTGCGAACTAGAGTATAAACGAGTTGACGAAAATCTCTGCGTCTCGAACTGTGGACTAAAGCGTAAACCGTTCGACAAATCTCTAAGTCCCCGGAGCGTGGACCGAAGCATGAACACAAATTGGGCGCGAGTCAACCGGGGGGAGAATAACACTAAGTCACCAGAATACAGAGTGGTGTATAAACTTGAAGTAGCTATAGACGAGTGGATTCCGACCATTTTCTATTCCGCAAACTTCGACCTGGAATCGACAGGAGGATTATTAACCCGCTGAGGATGGAGTTCGACCATCCAACCAGTGACCTGGCCAAATCATTACTAGGGGCAGGGGTACAAAACACTAAAAAGCTGAATACGACAGCTTATTATAGCTCTAGCGTGGCATTCTTTATAACTTGAGGCAGCGACTACAGGGAGGCCTCAATACAGAGCCAATCGAAACGGCATCCAAAGCTACGAGCAACCTACTATATCATACCTCAGACCAAGGGTCAATGCCGATCCGCACCAAGCACATACGAATGTGACTCGGATGTTTTTTGAAAAACTATGACCCCCAGAGTATGGAAAATAGGGTAAACCACGAATACTTGGTCAAAAATTCTCCAGCACCCTCGTTCGATTCGTCAGGAGGAGTATGAAACTGGATGAGCATAACTCGACTGCATTTGTAGCCAACTTTACCCCGAGATCTAATTACAGAGCATGAACCAAAGTGGAAGTGGATGACCATCCACTGTCCAAATTACGCCCTGAAACTTACGTGGCATCGAAGTATTCCTCTTGGAATGGAAAACCATGATAAAATCCAAGATAGGCGAGACCTAGTCTCCCATCGACTGACATGATCCCACGATCCAACGGGAAAGAGAGTAAAGCTAAAGTGGGCGTGGCTGGCCTTCCTACTTATCGGTATATGCCCCAGACTTGGGGGCACGAGCGAGAAGCAAGATGAATGTGAACCGACTATTCACCAATCACCTCTATGTCTTTGGAGTGTAGGTGAAAACATAAACATAGCTAGGACGAGACTCAACCGCCCATGCAGTACATTTATCAACCCGAGACTGGGAGAAGACGCATGGTCATCCAAAAACTGGCTACGATAGCTCAGTATTAAAACTTGTGTATAGTGCTTACAGCTACTCAAGGCAACGACCGAAAGGATGCCTAAAGATAGAATCATTAAATCAATGCCAAAGCTTGTGGGCAACTGACTGTCACTCCAACCCGAAAGGCGAGTGAATGATCATGAATGCATTGAATAGAAAATGCATTACTCGAATATACATGTAAATTCAAACTCATGGCAAGATCCAGCTATGCAGTTGCACGCAACTCGAGGCTGGCCCCTACTCGACGTTTCCTTCAACGCGCTTTTAAGCCTGATCTTTGGCCATTTGCTGATAATCTATTAGAGCATTCAGAGCCCTTCGCTATTAGGCTCAATAACTCATGACAAGACTCTAGGATTCGACTAGAGTAACCATCAACATTAGCCGTCCCAACCATATTTCACATTGAATGTTATGATAGTTACATCTTTACTCAAAGAATCTGGGATGGCACCTGCTAATCTGACGGTCGACATTACAACCAGCCATGGCGACCCTTTCCGGGCGCTGAATATCGGATCACAGCTCAGTGCAATGATGATAAAAGAATTAGTTGGATTTTTCTGAATAAATGATGATATGTTCCCTTGGACCCATTCTGACATGCATATGTGATTTCATTAACTATCGCGAGCCATGCATTGGATATCAACCTAAAGCTACAAAAGCTAGCACAATCTCTATTGATTTCATCATGAAAGCTCCACTCTTACTTTTAGGCTCACCCCATCAACGTCTATGCCTACCAGCCGTTGTGACAGGGCATACAATAACCTGAGACGTCTAAAAGACTACTTAAATAGAATATCGAACTATGCTAATTCGATATCACTTATTTCCCACGAAGGGCTATCCAAGGACGGAAATTAACAGACCTCACACCCAAATTCACTACCTCAGATGACTACTCGAAGAGTGGCAAAGACCCGACCATAAGATGGAAAATGTACGAGGATGGAGCATCCAATGATCAGTGTTATGGCTTGATAATGACTCCTGAGGAACGATCAATCAGCTACGTCCTAAAACTCGATTTACTTGTAACAAACAACGATGCTTAGTATGAGGCCTTGACTGTCAGCCTCAAACTTGCTAGAGGATTTGAAGTGAAAACTTTACATATCTTTTGTGATTCTTGATTGGTAGTATACAAATTTAAGGAAGTTGATCTTGCTAGGGGGCATTGTCTTGCTCCTTATCTCGGCCAAGTCCAAGAGCTACTAACCGACTTCACATATTACATCATTACACACGTACTCAGCGAACAAAATGAAAAGGTGTCATGGTTGACTCCTATCAAAGACTATCTACAATGAGGAATTCTTACTGAACGGAGGAATGGAAAACGACAGATCCTCCTCAAAGCTTCACGCCAAATCATCTAAGAATAATTCGTGTGTCAAAAGGAGTTTATCCATCCCCATGCTTCGGCATATCGCCCATAATGATATCTTGAGCAAAGTCTATGAAGTAGAATGCGGTAATAACATCAGGGGGAAAACCATGATAAAGAAGATACTCTGCTACCTGAATTACTGGCCAACCATCAACCCAGATGCGGTTGATCATGCTAGACAATGTGATGAGTGCAAGATGTTTGCAAAAAGTCCGGGAACCCCGCCGATGGAAATTAGTCAAATGGCTAGTTCATAGCCGTTTGCCACTTGGGGGCACTAAAATCATCTTCTTGTCGATCCTAAAGGTGGTGCGAAATACACCATCATAGCAGTTGATTACGTCACCAAATGGGCAGATGAAGAACTCTTAACCACGACGAAGATGAAGAAAATAATCAACTTCTTTATCCGTAACGTCATCTGTCCTTATGACCTTCCATGAACTGCAAATGGACAGGTCGAAGCTGTGAACAAAATCATAGAGTTTGTACTGAAGAGAGGTTTGGAAAACTCCTCAAGTGGCTGATTGCAACCCTTATTTCACAGAAAATACAAACAAGGAATCGCGATTGAATTGCAATTAAACTAGATGGAGTTGGCGACGACTTATACGCATCCGAGAGCCAATGGCAAGAACATGTACCCAAACGTGCATGTGTACGTCCGAAAAAGTACGACTTCTTGAAATCAACAGAAATTGAATTCTCACTAAGGGTTATTAAGAGAAGACTAGATCAGATAGCCGAAGCCTAATAGCTCTGCAGAATCAGACACAGATGACCACTGATATTCTCAAGAAGGCATCTCCATTAGAATTTATTCAAGGATTTGAAACGAGACATGGAGGATACATAGTTCAAAGCGTATTACGTGCAGTCACGTAATACACTTTGGGGGGCAAGTGTTTCCTGGAGATTTGACCAGGCAACTAGTGCTCGGCATCAGGTAGTGCTCGGCATTAGGTAGCACTCGGCATCAACTAGTGCTCGGCATCAGGTAGTGCTCGGCATTAGGTAGCACTCGGCATCAACTAGTGCTCGGCATCAGGTAGTGCTCGGCATTAGGTAGCACTCGGCATCAACTAGTGCTCGGCATCAGGTAGTTCTCGGCATCGGGTAGCACTTGGCATCAGGTAGTACTCGGCGCCCAGTAGAACTCGGCGACAGGAGTACTCGGCGTAGTACTCGACATCTAGTAGAACTCGGCGACAGGAGTACTCGGCGTAGTACTCGACATCCAGTAGAACTCGGCGACAGGAGTACTCGGCGTAGTACTCGACATCCAGTAGAACTCGGCGACAGGAGTACTCGGCGTAGTGCTCGACATCAAGTAGAACTCGGCGATAGTAGTACTCGGCATCCAGAGGCACGTTCGACCTCGACTGACAACCATTTTGCACTTCCCGCACACCAAACATACCGTTCGGCATAGAAAGGATCGTTCGGCATTATGGTGTTCGGCATATCTGGTTCGGCATGCAGCGACCACTATGCTTGGGCTAGAGTGTTCGGCTACCGAGCCCACCTGGGAAGTCCAGCCCATCTTTGTCTATAAATAGAGGGGCAGGGTCACAGTGAAGAGGGATCCTTTTTTGGAGAAAAAACACCGGGGAGACTCTGCCATTTTCAAGACTCATCTTCTCTACTTAACAACTTCATTCAAGCATTTGATTCACGAATTGTATTTGTAATCAACTATAAAGAAGATCAATAAAGTTTAACCTCAAAGTGGACGTAGGCAATTACGCTGAACCACTATAAATTTGGTGTTCTTACTTTCTGTATTTAGTTCTCTGTTTAATTTGATTTCATCACTTATATCTCTTCACAATCTTCTTCTACGAGGTTAGCGACCAATTTTGGTGCTAACAACTAACATTTACTCATAATAAGTATTCAAACAAATATCAACCCAGGCATCCTATATCACTTGGTGTTACTCGCACTTTTACTCAATGCTCATAAACTATACTCGATAATATTTTATGCAACCAGTCCAAAGAATAACCGGAGAAATACTACAGAAATTTCCATACTAGATGGTTTCGCAACTCCGTTTATCCAATATCCTCATCACATAGAAAATATAATTAAACAAAGCACATAATTCATTTAGAAAATAAGTTTGATTTATAGAAAAGTATTCAAATGTTCCAAAAGCCTTATACACTTTAAAAGTTAAAAATATTATTTTTCCCATTTGTACAGACCAAAAATACGGATTTTATTCCATATAAATAACTTCCAAACCTCTTTTCTATATTTTAGATTCTTAGTAACCTCATAAATAACTAATATTAATTATAAAGACTGTTTCATAATTTTCTTAAATTAAATTCAATTTTTAACTGAATTTATATACTCTAATCATTTTTATTTTATTTCAAATCCATAGATTATATTTTTTCCAAACTCTTGTTTCAACTCATGAATCATGAAATATACTTTAAAACCCACACATTATTAATTAGAAACCATTTCATATTTTTCTAGAATTTTATAGGATTTAAATAATTATTTAAAGTCAAAAATCATATTATCCTTTAATAAATTAATTTCTTAAATAATGTACTTAATATTAATTTAAATTAAACTTTTGCGCAAAAATAATTTCATTTTTGCAATGCGTCAAGTCTCAACTGCCAAAACCAAATTTTTATTTAATTTTTTTCCAAAATTATTTTATTATATATTTTTTTAGAAAAATAATTCTCACACAGGCCTGGAATATCACTGTTCCTGACCTTACACCAATGCATTGGTCGCCATGATCGGTCCATTGGTTAACGGCCTAGAACGGTGAAGTTCCTGCCTATGTGACCACATTTTTAGTGTCTCCAACCTCCTTTCTCCTCTCCACCTGAACCCTATTTCTACATCACACCGTATACTACATTCCAACAATCCAAAGCACATCCATATCACTCAATTTCAATCAAATAAAGTGAAAAGCAATGGATTTCAGAGGAGTATGCAACACACAATTCAAATACTTTAACAATCAACATGAAGCACATACATTTAAACATAGATTGTGAGTAGAGATTACTCACCTTGAAGTAGCTAAGCTTTAATACTAGAATTGCTCCTTCTTTTGCCTCTTTTCCTCTTCTCTTCAACTTTCAATGCAAGCCAAACATTATCAAAATCACAACTTCTTCTTGCATATAGATGTAGTAAGGTGTTGAGAGGGATATAGTTGAATTTTGAGATTTTTAGTAATTTATTTCTATTTTTTATTGACTTTTATAAGAAGAGGGGTTAAGGTTTTCATAATTGAGATAGGGAAGATGAAGGAAAAAGTTTTATATAGGAAGTGATTTGTAAGCAAGAAAGAGGGTTCTGGACTCCTCATCACAATACAAAAAAGCGGCTATTTTCCTAAGTGCAAGATGAGCTGATGGGCTCACCTATTCATTTGTATTAACTGTTTTTCTTTTATTCTTTGCAAATCTATTTTTCTACCATGTCAAATTAGCTCCAAATAAATTTAGTATTGATACTCCATAAATGTTATGCTATCATTTCATAATTTTAGCAATCCAATAATTGTACCAATTAAATAAATATTTCCACATTTACCATAAAAAGCCCAATTTTCAAAAATAAATTTATAACTCCTTATACTAATGAAATAAAAAGTTCCTTTGGAAATAATTTGTTTATCTTATTTAATTTTAATATTTAACTTTGTAAATTTTTTTAACCATTTTTAATATATTTTAAAAATCATTTTGACCTTTAAATATGTCCAAACCCATTATAAATCTGTTTCCTGGAGATTTGACCAGGCAACTAGTGCTCGGCATCAAGTAGCACTCGGCATCCATAGTGTCCGGCATCCAGGAGTGTTCGGCGAAGCACACGGCATCCAGTGGGACTCGGCATCCATAGCGTTCGGCATCCGTAGTGCTCGGCGACCAGAAGACTCGGCATCAAGTAGTGTTCGGCGTCAACTGGCACTCGACGACAACCAATGCTCAGCGTCAGCTAGCGTTCGGCATCATTAGAACTCGGTGATAGGAGAACTCGGCAACAAGAGCGCTCGGCATCCCAAGGTACTCGGCGTAGTACTCGGCAACAGGAGTACTCGGCATCCTAAGGTACTCGGCGTAGTACTCGGCAACAGGAGTACTCGGCATCCCAAGGTACTCGGCGTACTCGGCAGTAGGAGTACTCGGCATCCGATGGTGCTCGGCGTAGTACTCGGCATCCAGAAGACATTCAGTATGCACAACTACTCAAGGTAACAATGTCGTTCGGCCTGCATGCACTGTTCGTTCAAGAGCTTCGGATAGAGACACATTCGGCCTCAACTGACAATCATCCTGCACTTCCCACACATCCAGCATACCGTTCGGCATAGAAAGGATTGTTCGGCATAAGAGCGTTCGGCATACCAGGTTCGGCATGCAACGACCACAACACCTGGGCTAGAGCGTTCGGCCACCAAGCCCACTTGGGAAGTCCAGCCCATATTTGCCTATAAATAGAGGGGCAGGGTCACAGTGAAAGGGATCCTTTTTGGAGAACACTGGGGAGACTCTGCCATTTTTGAGACTCATCTTCTCTACTTAACAACTTCATGCAATCATTTGATTCACGAATTGTATTTGTAATCAACTATTAAGAAGATCAATAAAGTTTAACCTCAAAGTGGACGTAGGCAATTACGCTGAACCACTATAAATTTGGTGTTCTTACTTTCTGCATTTAAATTAGCATTCTCTTCCTTGTTTAATTTATCCTCATCACTTATATCTCTACACAATCTTTCTCTACGAGGTTAGTGACCAATTTTGGTGCTAACACTTTGGTGCTTTCACTGAGAATTGAATTCTCAGCTTGATTGGATCTCATCATCTACTAGTGGATTTCCATATTCGCGAGATAGATCCAGTTGTTTACTAGAAAACTTCCTATTCTACTCAGATTTGAAAGAAATCTAAAGGAAGCTGATAGCCGTAGATTGGATTCACTGATGTACGCAAGATCTGGGGATTGGACGTTGAAGTTTGCACTCAAGTTGAATGAAGGCCGACCCTCCTCTGAAGGCAATTCGGCCGATCACTCCAGAAAAGGCTTATGCCGATCGCCTCAGAAAAGGCATATGCCGAACGCCCTAGAAAAGGCGTATGCCGAACGCCCCAGAAAAGGCGTATGCCGAACGCTCCAGAAAAGGGGTAGGCCGAACGCTCTTCCAGGCCGACCATACCTCTAGGCCGAACACCTCTGTAATGCCGAACGGTAGTGTATGAAATGTTATCCCGCCTTTTGGCAAGGCCGTGACACCAAGAACTTGATTAGAAACCAGTGATAGTTCGTCTTGGAGATCGGTTACACAAAGGCTCACTATGGATATCGATGGATTTTGTCCGAGTCTAGATCGAGCCACGATTAACAAGACATAACAATCAAAGCCAGGGAAGCCAATGTTCCAAGTTTCAAGACGATCCGAGTTCGTATGCTCAACTTATGATCGATTCGAACAACCGACCATCCATCCATCAACCTCCACATTTGACTTGGAGACCTAAACTGCTTGGAATGAATATGGCCCGATCATCCACTCCAATCGAGTCATAGAACAAAGTTCGACAAAATACAGATACCCCTCATGAAGCTCAGTGACGCCGGGATCCGTCAAAAGTGGACGTGATTTGATCATCTACACATCAAATCCTACCCTGAACACGAAAGGTTGTTCGAAAGCCCAACTTGAATTAGCTATGGTAGACTGCGTACTCGCTAACCATCACTGTCAATATATGGACACGACTGCACCTTGGAACATATGCAACTTACTTTGTCTACTCAACAATCTATTATCCTTATTTTCTAGAAGGAGATACAGAGCAAATTGTAAGAGATTTGGCTATCTAACCCAACATGGATGTGATTCAACCATCTGTCATATACCTCCTTCCTTGACTTGATTGGAAGAGCTATAATCACCAAGCGGACGAGAATCGATCGTCCATTTTTCAAATTTCGTCCCTCATCCTGGGGGGCAGAATCTCATTCCGTGAGCAAACGTGGTTCGATTGTTCATTCGACGACATTAGCCTCGATACAGTAGATGAATACAAATTAAAGAGTGGAAATACGACTGCTCTCAACTTAAACCTCCAAGTCCCCAGAGTGTGGACTGGAGTACTCTAAGTCCCCAGAGCGCAGACTAGAGTATAAACGACTTAAACCTCCAAGTCCCCAGAGTGCGGACTGGAGTACTCTAAGTCCCCAGAGCGCGGACTAGAGTATAAACGACTTAAACCTCCAATTCCCCAGAGTGCGGACTGGAGTACTCTAAGTCCCCAGAGCGCGGACTAGAGTATAAATGACTAAAACCTCCAAGTCCCCAGAGTGCGGACTGGAGTACTCTAAGTCCCCAGAGCGCGGACTAGAGTATAAATGACTAAAACCTCCAAGTCCCCAGAGTGCGGACTGGAGTACTCTAAGTCCCTAGAGCGCGGACTAGAGTATAAACGACTTAAACCTCCAAGTCCCCAGAGTGCGGACTGGAGTACTCTAAGTCCCCAGAGCGCGGACTAGAGTATAAATGACTAAAACCTCCAAGTCCCCAGAGTGCGGACTGGAGTACTCTAAGTCCCCAGAGCGCGGACTAGAGTATAAATGACTTAAACCTCCAAGTCCCCAGAGTGCGGACTGGAGTACTCTAAGTCCCCAGAGCGTGGACTAGAGTATAAATGACTAAAACCTCCAAGTCCCCAGAGTGCGGACTGGAGTACTCTAAGTCCCCAGAGCGCGGACTAGAGTATAAACGACTTAAACCTCCAAGTCCCCAGAGTGCGGACTGGAGTACTCTAAGTTCCCAGAGCACGGACTAGAGTATAAATGACTAAAACCTCCAAGTCCCTAGAGTGCGGACTGGAGTACTCTAATTCCCCAGAGTGCGGACTAGAGTATAAACGACTTAAACCTCCAAGTCCCCAGAGTGCGGACTGGAGTACTCTAAGTCCCCAGAGCGCGGACTAGAGTATAAATGACTAAAACCTCCAAGTCCCCAGAGTGCGGACTGGAGTACTCTACGTCCCAGAGTGCGGACTAGAGTATAAACGACTTAAACCTCCAAGTCCCCAGAGTGCGGACTGGAGTACTCTAAGTCCCCATAGCGCGGACTAGAGTATAAATGACTAAAAACTCCAAGTCCCCAAAGTGCGGACTGGAGTACTCTAAGTCCTCAGAGCGCGGACTAGAGTATAAACGACTTAAACAGATTGCGGACTGGAGTACTCTAAGTCCCCAGAGCACGGACTAGAGTATAAATGACTTAAACCTCAAAGTCCCCAGAGTGCGGACTAGAGTACTCTAACTCCCCAGAGTGCAGACTCGAATATAAGCGAATCGGATCTCCAAGTTCCCTGAATATGAACTATGACACAAATGACTTGAATTTGTCAAATCCCTGACATACGGGCTAGAAAGTATTCTAAGTGCTCGAAGCACAGAATGGAAGTTCAACGACTCCTAAAGAGTTTCCGAGTTATATGAAGATGGACTGAGAAGTCTATGTTACTCACAACTGCTTGGATTAAAATCACAATCACAAAGAAAACTGAACAATAAGAGTCTTTTGTAAGACAGAAAAAGGAACTAAACCTTATTCAGAAATGAGTTTCTATTACAACCCCTCCAAAGTTCAGAGTCGACATTCTATCTACAAGGACTAAGGAAATAGATGAAAATAATTACATGACTTAAACTAACCCTCGTTGAACGAGGATAGTAATCACTTCTTGTGCTTCTTCAACTTCTTTCCAGATGGCTCCTCTCCAGAGCATTTACCCTTGGTACTCTTCTTTGATAGAAGGGTAGCAACTGAAGGAGTACGGGGGCCTTCCATGGGCTTGGACCCGCCAGGAAGGATGACCTTCAACGGCTTGTTCAAAGGATCATCCAAGTCCACAACTCGGGGATCTACTATGACCTTGACCGTATCCTCCCTCTCTTTCTCGAGCCACTCCTCTATGCTCAATTCGGATGTATGCTCAAAGGCGCCTGTAATTTCTACTTCATAACCCCCATCGGTAGGAGAGGAGGTTTCAGACTTGTCTTCGTCAAGCGCTCCGATCACCTGAGCGTCTGGACCAGAAGCCTCCCCTACGTGAGTGGCTTTACTTGTTTTCTCCCCCACTTCCTTGGCGACATCGCTCCTCGGAGTAGGCTCGGGGTCAGAACGGCCTGCACAAAATCGTGGAAAACAAGAATGCAATAGTCCTGCATAAAGAATAACGACTTTCGAAATCTTAAAGAGAACCTTAAAGAGAAGGATTATCTACCAGGTTCGGGAAAACTCTCAGCCATCCGAGAGGTCTCACCCTCTGGAATGGAAGACAGAATGCGGACTAAAGTACTCTAAGTCCCTGAGTGCGGACTAGAGTATAAATGACTCAAAAACCTCTACGTCCCTAGAGTGAAGACTACAGTACTCTCAGTCCCCAGAGCATGGACTAGAGTATAAACGATTTCAAATCTCCGAATCCCCAGAGCGCGGATCGGAGTACTCTAAGTCCCCAGAGCACGGACTAGAGTATAAACGATTTCAAATCTCCGAATCCCCAGAGCGCGGATCGGAGTACTCTAAGTCCCCAGAGCGCGGACTAGAGTATAAACGATTTCAAATCTCTGAATCCCCAGAGCGCGGATCGGAGTACTCTAAGTCCCCAGAGCGCGGACTAGAGTATAAACGATTTCAAATCTCCGAATCCCCAGAGCGCGGATCGGAGTACTCTAAGTCCCTAGAGCGCGGACTAGAGTATAAACGATTTCAAATCTCCGAATCCCCATAGCGCGGATTGGAGTACTCTAAGTCCCTAGAGCGCGGACTAGAGTATAAACGATTTCAAATCTCCGAATCCCCAGAGCGTGGATCGGAGTACTCTAAGTCCCCAGAGCGCGGACTAGAGTATAAACGATTTCGAATCTCCGAATCCCCAGAACGTGGATCGGAGTACTCTAAGTCCCCAGAGCGCGGACTAGAGATAAACGATTTCAAATCTCCGAATCCCCAGAGCATGGATCGGAGTACTCTAAGTCCCCAGAGCGCGGACTAGAGTATAAACGATTTCAAATCTCCGAATCCCCAGAGCGCGGATCGGAGTACTCTAAGTCCCCAGAGCGCGGATTAGAGTATAAACGATTTCAAATCTCCAAATCCCCAGAGCGCGGATCAGAGTACTCTAAGTCCCCAGAGCGCGGACTAGAGTATAAACGATTTCAAATCTCCGAATCCCCAGAGCGCGGATCGGAGTACTCTAAGTCCCCAGAGCGCGGACTAGAGTATAAACGATTTCAAATCTCCAAATCCCTAGAGCGCGGATCGGAGTACTCTAAGTCCCCAGAGCGCGGACTAGAGTAGAAACGATTTCAAATCTCCGAATCCCCAGAGCGCGGATCGGAGTACTCTAAGTCCCCAGAGCGCGGACTAGAGTATAAACGATTTCGAACCTCCGAATCCCCTGAACGCGGATCAACTTACTCTAAATCTCCGGAGCGCAGATTTAGAAAAAAGGTCCAAGTACTCGAGAAATGTGGAATAAGGAGTATGCCATGTCCGGAGATGTTTGAACAACATGAAAATGGACTGGGAGATAAGGCAACTCATAAGAACTTGAGTTATGGCTGCAATTAGTCATCAAACCAAAGAAAAGCAAGAGAATCATTCGAACGAAAAAGAAACTAAAAACTTTATTCGATCAGTCCAAAATGGGGTTACATGATCACTCCTACAAAATTAAGACCTGTCTATACAAACTACAAGCTACGGAAGATAAAAGCAATTACAAGACTTAAGCAAGAAGCTCGTTGAACGAGTGTATCGATTATTTCTTCGATTTCTTCTTCTTGTCTTCCTTTGTCTTTTCTAATGACTCCTCTCCCTCACGCTTTTTCTTGGACTTCTTGCTTGCTAAGGAAGCAGAGTCAGGAGTAGGAGACGGAACATCTAGTGGTTTGGACCTGCCCGGGAGGATGAATTTCAAAGGTCTGTTCCGCGGGTCGGTAAGTTCCAGGATTCCAGGTTCAACTTTGACCTCAGCCTTTTTCTTCTCCTCTTCGGCGAGGCGGTCCTTCATGCTCATTTGTGAGGTATGCTTAGAGGCGCCGGTGATTTCAATTTCATCATTCCCTTCGGTAGGAGATGAAGTGTCGAGCTTATCATCATCCAGCACCCCGATCACCTGAGCATTAGGACCAGGGAGTACTCCCGCATGGACAGCATCGCTTGTTTTCCCTGCCTCCTCCTTGGTGTCATCGCTCCTCGGAGTTTGCTCGGCGTCAGGACAACCTGCATGAAAACATAAAGAATGAGCGTTAGAACGAGTAGCCACTGCTGAAAAAAGATGGGATCTTTCAACTTCTAGAGAAAGAAGAATTTCCTACCAGGTTCCGGTTGGCTATCGGTGGCGCGTGGGGTTTCACCCTCCAGGATAGGGGATAGCACATGAGCACCGAGCCCGGGGTCTTCGGGGTCATAACCAACATGCTGCTCAAATGGATCAAGTGTCGGCCGACCGGTCGATTGGGCAGCGGATTGAGAAGCAGTATGAAGAGCAGTAATATTGGCCCCAGACGGGCCAGCTTCATCATCTTTCTCTTTTGGAAGGGGAGAGCCTTTGCTGTAAAGTGCCAATGCTGCGGATAAATCCGATGGCTCATTCCCCCTAAGGAACTCCTTCACCAAGGCCTCCTCATCGACCTCTTCGGAGCCTGACTCGATCTTCCTGATCCTTATCAAAGTTTCCTAGGCCTCAGCTAGGGACTCAAGGTAGCCGTGGCCCAAGAATGTTAAGTCGCGATGCATAAGGACGCGGGCTCCATATTCAGCAATCAACGGGTCAAACATGCTTTTGACCTCTTCCCTGCCGGCTTCCGCGGCCGCCTCGAGGCGAGAGTCAATCTCCTCTGCAGCTTTTCTTTTGCCCTCCTCACGGGCCTCATCCTTCATTTTCTCAACCCCGGCAAGTTCATCATCGAGCTTCGCTTTCAGGAGACGAGTAGCGACGATTTCATCACAGTATCGCTGCGATTCTTCTTGAGCAGCTACCTTGTCCTCCTTCTCCTTGGAGAGTAATTCTTTCAGCTCTCTGACTTGCATGACGAGCGCATCCCTCTCTTTTTGGACAGAGTCTTTCTCTAGGGCGAGGGCACCGCTGCGCTGGACTGCTTCGTCAAGCTCTTTTTTGTGAGCCGCCTCTAAACGAGTAACTGCCTCAGCAGTATCTTTTGCGCTTTGTTCAGCGGATTCCAGCTTCGACTTGTACGAAGCGAGCTCTACGTCTTGGTGCTCGATGATGTTTTTGTCGCAGCCAGCCTCCAGTTTCAGGCGATCAATCTCATGTTGGCGCTCAACGGATACCTCTGAGATCTTCTCCACCAAGTGCACAAACGCGTCATATTGAACATAGACGTCGTTATTGCAGGCAATGGCACTCTGTTTCACATGCCCGGGAATATGATGAATGGCTGGGAGGAACTTCAGACCGTCGAAGCAAATTTTCGGAAACTTGGCCTTAAGATCGACCATCTTTTCCGCAACAGTCGGGTCCACCGCAGGAGTAGGAGGAGGAGGCTTTGAAAGTTCCACTATTTTTCGTTGCTCCCGAACTTGCCTCGTACTCGATGAACCGGAGTGTTGTTCTCGAGGAGCATCAGAGTGATAACCCTTCTGTGAAGTTTTATCTTTATCCGGCACAGTTGGAGGAAGGGGATCACGAGACTGCGAAGATTGAGAATGTGCCTTCTTGCGGTGAGACGACTTACGGGGACGGTTGTCTCTATCTTCATAATCGTCTCTGCCCCTGCGTCTGCCTGAACCAGAGTCTTGTCCAGAGTGATGAAATATGGAAGAGCCATGAAGGCAATCGAGTCCGTGAGAACGCCCCATATCACCTGCAAAGAATGGAAATAACAACGAGTTAAGAAGAATCCGTAAGATAAGAAAAAACTTGAAGTGTATGATGGAATGCGTATGTGCGTGTGTGTCCTAGTGTTCCCCCCGACAGACCAGTTCGTTTATCTTTACTAATCGGAGTGTTGTCTCCTTGGATCGGGAGTTGAACTCCCGCATGGCCTCTAGCGGGTGAAGAAAATTTGAGGGCTTCAGGATCATCAAACCCGTAATTAAGTATGTCTTCGGGAATAGAAAGGTTCGATAGACCCCTCAAGGAACTTTCCAGATGTTGCGAGGAAGCCTCTTTCTCAGGCGGGATAGGCGTAACTTTTAAAGTGCCACCAACTTTCTCCTTTTGAACTGTATATTTTAACTTCTTCTTCCCCTTCGAAGGGGAGGATGACGTCTCAATATCTTGAACTTCGATTGCCGGATTCCAAGCGAGACCCACGTTCTCTCCCTGAGTCTTAGGAGCTTCGTCTTCTTTGCGCTCACTGTCTTCATGCATATCGGGAATGCGGCGCGACGACGACCCGGCCTGTTTTTTCCCTTTACCGGACGGAGGTTTGGGAATGGTGACACCTTCTGGAAGGCTGATCCGACGACCAGGAGCTAGCAAGCCAAACCCCGACAGTGATTCAGTTGAAATGATAGTCCGGATGTCTCGTTCCTCGGCAGGAAGAGCTCTAATGGCTTCAACAGCCTCAGAATATCCTCGGCCTTCCGGACGTGGGTTGATACCTGAAAAGATGAAACAAAGAATTAGGAAAAACATGACTCCAGTTAAATGCAAATGGTGACTCAGCAGAGAAACTTACTGCCTACAACCCATCTCCTCGCAAAACCAGGAGGGCAGCGCACATAGAACCATTCCTGTTTGTACAGGGCGAATTTACTGCATGCCCTTGTCAAGATCTGGCATTTGTGGTACGGCTCGAGGAACATAAAGGAAGGACTGTCTTTCCGTCTCTTGATCATATATATATATCTGATATCACCGGCGGTTGGAGGTCTGGAGAAGACGACCATGAAAAGTAAGTAAGTCCCATATAGAAATGCATGGCTGTTCGGGTGCAGCTGCGACGGAGCTATGTCGATATACTGCAATACATCCCGGAGAAATAAATTGAATAGAGGCACGCTGCCCATCCAACACATGAACTTGTTACAGGTTGTATACCCGACTGGGGGCAGATGAGGACGATCGTGTCGCGAAGGAACTAACACGTCGGCAAAAGGGATGCCATGAATGGAGCATATCCGTCGAAGAGCGGCTTCGTTGACCTTCGAAGCTTGTGAATCGATCGGATTGTCTAGTAGGATTGTCGCCTCTAGGGCATCAGGTGCTAGGTTATGAACAGGAGAAGTCGACGGATTAGAAGTATCAGCGGCTACTTGCCTTGATGACGGCCCAGGCCTGTCAGATATAGTGGCGGAGCTAGACTTTCTCGACATTCCCGATAAATAACGAACCTGGCTAAGTGCTTGAGAGAACTATACTTAAAAAACGTTGAACGTTAGAATTAGCAACACGAATTTTCCCCCCACATGGTGTGTGAACTAGTGCAAGCATTCGTGTACAAGTAATAAGAATCTAAAGATTTCAAAGATATAAGAATGAGCTTCGAATCGTCGCCTTCGAAGATCGTCATCGCTGACCGTCTCAAAGAGCCCGCCTGGTGGTGATTACAGTTCCAGATTCAGAAAACACATGATTTATAGAGTGACCGGCCTAAGTGTAGTTTCACATTTATACCGTTCGGCATTTAAATGGTGTTCGGCAACTGTATTGTTCGGCCTAAGTATAGGTCAGCGTGTATGTTGGTTCGGCGTGTCAAGTGTTCGGTTAGGTCCTGTTCGGCATTCAGACTGTTTGGCCTAGGTATAGTGTTCGGCTTTGTTTGGCTCGGTCTAAATAATGTTCGGCAATTGTACTGTTCGTACTAAATTATGTTCGGCATTTGGAGTGTTCGGCCTAAACATGGTTCGGCATGTCAGTTGCTTAATATTTATGACGTTCGGCATTGATACAGTTCGACGTCTAAGTGTGTTCGGCTCGAGTTCGATTCGGCTAAATTATTGTTCGGCATTTGTGTTTGGCTTTGGTTTGTTTGGCTAAGTTATCATTCGGCATTCCTTAGTTTATTCAAATAAAATACTGTTCGGCAGCCTCCACCATTCGGCGCATGACAGCATACGCCGAACCAGAGCTGTGCTATCCAACACCCTTACCACCTCCAACGTTTTCCTTTTCCTTCTTTAACTATAGTTCGGCACGATGAAGCTAAATACAATGACCATATGTGCAAACACCCCGAATCCTTCCTCCTCGCGTTATCGTTCGGCAATATACTCGAAAGCTTTCTACGCGACACACTTCCATCTCGTTTGAATCCTATTCGAGTTATACGAGGAATAGTACCTAGTTTGCAGCATTGGAGATTATGAAGGAATGGTCAGGTTTTAAATCTGATCGTCTAGAGAAAATTGCTAATCTTTGAAGAGTGGCAGAAGTGAAAAGGTAAAGGAGAGAAGACGGGGAGGACCTGGTTATATAGGGGGAAGGGAGAAGTTGAAAAGGCGATACCCGGTAGAACCAGTCAATACCAGAGTGTTCGGCATCATAGCAAAGTGACGTTCGGCACACGAGGATTGTTCGGCTTCGAACGTATCGTTCGGCATCCAGGCCACGCTTGCCACACACCTCCATTACAGGCATTCTCGAGAAGGCATCATCAAGGAAAATTGAACCAGATTCAAAGCGCATCACGTTCGGACACGCGATACACTTTGGGGGGCAAGTGTTTCCTGGAGATTTGACCAGGCAACTAGTGCTCGGCATCAAGTAGCACTCGGCATCCATATTGTCCGGCATCCAGGAGTGTTCGGCGAAGCACACGGCATCCAGTGGGACTCGGCATCCATAGCGTTCGGCATCCGTAGTGCTCGACGACCAGAAGACTCGGCGTTAAGTAGTGTTCGGCGTCAACTGGCACTTGGCGACAACCAATGCTCAACGTCAGCTAGCGTTCGGCATCATTAGAACTCGGTGATAGGAGAACTCGGCAACAAGAGCGCTCGGCATCCCAAGGTACTCGGCGTAGTACTCGGCAACAGGAGTACTCGACATCCCAAGGTACTCGGCGTAGTACTCGGCAACAGGAGTACTCGGCATCCCAAGGTACTCGGCGTACTCGGCAGCAGGAGTACTCGACATCCCATGGTGCTCGGCGTAGTACTCGGCATCCAGAAGACATTCAGTATGCACAACTACTCAAGGTAACAATGTCGTTCGGCCTGCATGCACTGTTCGTTCAAGAGCTTCGGATAGAGACACGTTCGGCCTCAACTGACAATCATCCTGCACTTCCCACACATCCAGCGTACCGTTCGGCATAGAAAGGACTGTTCGGCATCAGAGCGTTCGGCATACCAGGTTCGGCATGCAGCGACCACAAGACCTGGGCTAGAGCATTCGGCCACCAAGCCCATTTGGGAAGTCCAGCCCATATTTGCCTATAAATAGAGGGGCAGGGTCACAGTGAAAGGGATCCTTTTTGGAGAACACTGGGGAGACTCTGCCATTTTTGAGACTCATCTTCTCTACTTAACAACTTCATTCAAGCATTTGATTCACGAATTGTATTTGTAATCAACTATTAAGAAGATCAATAAAGTTTAACCTCAAAGTGGACGTAGGCAATTACGCTGAACCACTATAAATTTGGTGTTCTTACTTTCTGCATTTAAATTAGCATTCTCTTCCTTGTTTAATTTATCTTCATCACTTATATCTCTACACAATCTTTCTCTACGAGGTTAGTGACCAATTTTGGTGCTAACAAAATCATACTTTTCTCAAGTAAATTATTATATTAATTTATAAAAAATTTCTTCCCATATAATTTCCGTATTAATTCTATTTAACCACTTTATTAATTTAAAACCCCTTTTTAATTAATTAAACCTTTATTTTAAATCTCGATTAATCCCTTCTCAACTACGGGTTGTTACATTGGTATACTAACTCTTTTCCTTTCCCCTCGACTTCCAAAACGCAAGAATGAGTTTCGCTAGACGAATCCACTTTCCTATACAAAATGGGAAGGCTCTTAACCTCCTTTAGAAAGTTATAACCTCCATATAGGAAGAATTGCTGATAACTCTGATAGCTGGAGGCCATAACCTTCCTCAATCGACAATCTCTTTCATGGCCTAAAAATGAGAAGTTAATTTTTAAGTCAAAGGCGACGATGACTTCAATCCAATAATCTACTAATGAATCAAGTTGGGATGCCCAATTGATATAGAATTGTGTTAATTATGATGATTCTTAAGATCATTTACCTCTTTCATCATAGTTCTTACATGGAAGGAGGGTTAATGATATGTTGGATTGTCATGAGAATATATTTCTTGAATTTCTTTTCCTTACGACATTAAGGGAAACTATAGAACCAATTTAGTAAACTAACGCCCTTTCATAGGTTTTGTTGGCACTCGTTAATTGGGAAATTTGATAAGATGATCTTTTTTGATCAGTCTCAAGCTTTTGAATTTTCAATATAAATTCATTATTCTTACGCTCTAAGGATTCTACCTTGAATTCAAGATTAGAAAATACCTTTGTGTACATTTTATTCCTATACTCTTTTATTTTTGATTACGTTCAAACTTTAAAGGTAGTCTCAACTTTGCAAATTCTCCTGGATCACCTTTCGATCATAAAGATGCTGGAGGAGGAGCGGCTACATAGCCATTGCATGTCAAACGACCTCGAGATGATAAGGAAACCCACAAAGGAGCTTTTTTGGTAGATTTTACCGGTGTTGGCATAGGGTGCCCTTTTTCACCTTTAGTTAAAATAAGTCCTTATGATTGACATTCATGCATAGACCTTAGTAAGTCTACCTCCAACTCAAGTATGCACTCATTAAGCCATGCAATCTTTGTATCATACTCCAATTGTTAGGGGTCAAACTTGAGTCAAGTCTTCCTTTCAGGTCAAGAATTTCATTAACTTTGGGAGCGTTGGCATCAAAATTGACCACCAACACCCAGTTATACGTGAAAGCACCAGTATTCAGTCACAGATCGCAGATAGTATATGATGTAAAGAATATAATATGAAGAATAATCAAATTACAATGAAAGCAAGTTAAAGAGACAAGATTTATAGTGGTTCGGCTAACTCCGGCCTATGTCCACTCCAAAATAATCCTCTTTATTATACTGAAATTTAATTACAGTTAGACCCAAGAGTAGAAATGGCAGAGTATAGCCTAGGTAGAAGATGAAGAGAAGCCGAATGAAGATCTCCCTTTCTGAAGCCAAGCCTGCTGTATTTATAGGTGAAACTTTGGCTAAAGGGCCTTCTCACCTACATAGGCCCACCATAACGATCGGCAAGTCCAATCCATCCATAAATAACGATCAGCCTTATCACTACTGATCATTCTTCCTTTATCCAAATCAATGCCGATCGCTTCTGGAGGGTCCTTCATGTCGATCCCTCCCTTTCCATGTTTCAACGCCGATCCATCGCCTTCCAATATACTATACCGACCCATCCATCCTGAAGCGTGCTGATCCTTCCTCCTCCACGAAGATGCCGATCCTTCTTCTTCCATGTGAATATGTCGATCCGTCCTTCGCTATGAAGATATGCCGATACATACGATTCCGGTCCAAGCTTTTCTGATCCATCATGTTTAGAACATTATGCCAATCCATGGTGTGCCGATCCATATGATGTCAAACCATATTTAGCCGAACCCTCCTATGCCAATCCATGTTATGCCGAAACTTCCTATACCAATCCTCCCTATGCCGGTCCATATTACGTCGAACCCTCCTATGCCAATCCATATTACGCCGAACCCTCATATGCCGATCCTTCCTTTTTCAAGCCAATATTCACATTTCAAGCACCCTACATCATTTATCTACCGACTATGTTTAATCCTGGCTTCATGTTATTATCTGTAGTTGATCATCCATCCATCCATTTGAGCCAAATCCATGATATCCCAACCTTGATAACCATGAAATCCATTGGGTTAAATCCACCTTCATAAGGCCTTGCCAAAAGGTGGGTTAATAGGAAGAGATCCTCTTTTAAAGCTCACTAACCGTCTCTTGAGTATCTCTCAAAATAGACTTTAATCAAATGTATTTTTCGTACCACTTGTTAGCTTTAGCATTGTCTATAGATGAGCCTTCTAAAACAGAGCGAGAAGAACGACTCTCCATGCCGATACTAACCTAAATTGAATGTTATCGAGATGTTGTGAACGGTTAAGACCGTGAAGAAATAGAGTCAACTCTTTTTCCTAAATCAAACCATGAATAATAAAAAATTATTAATATTAAAAAAATCAGTCAACAAAATACTTTATTAATAGTCCAAACAACCGATATCATTACATCCAAATGAAAACGACAAAAATAATATCCACATATACATTCCTTTTCCATTAACCCTAGGATTGGGAAAGGGTATCTCGAATTTTCTGAAAGGATGAAGGGGAAATGGGAAATCTAGTTGTAAAAGGAGCTCTAATGCTAGAAGGAGTGTTGATGGAGGCAAACCTCAATAATCTCATTCTTTATGAGCCAACTGAACTTGCTGCACAATAATTTTGCATAATTAGTCTACATCTCATAAAGGTATTAATCCTTCTAGTCTCCCAAAAAGTTGAAATCCAAATTAAAGAATTGAGTATACATGTAATAAAGATCATTGAGAAAACAATACTTCAATGAACGAGACTTTTTGATTAAAGAAGAAATTTATTTAAAAGTCCATTTTCAATTGAACCAATTTACTTAAGACATCTATGGGAATAGAAGACAGAGAAGAAATAGAAATAAATTCAGAAACCTGCATACCGATGATATAAAAAATCCAAGTGTCAAACAATATAAACTTTATATAAGGAAGTTATTCCTACATTAACTAAAGCACAAGATTAATATTATACAACAATGTCATAAGATTAATATTATAGAACAATATCGCAAAGGCTCATAAAGTGTAAAGTCCTTATAATATTCAGCAATAAATTTGTCCTTTTTAAACTTAATCCTCTCTGAAGGAAGTGAATTGATAATTAAGGGAGTGGTAGAGACTGTAGGTAAATTCCAGAATTCTCCAGGATAGGGTTATGACCCATGCTCATCTAAATATCTTTTGTGAAGTCAACTGATTAAACCCCCATAAGTGCTACCGAAGAAAGTAAAGTCAATCATAGGGAATTTGACATAGACCGGGTGGAGGCATTCCACCGCTTGGTCCTATCTTCAATCAGCATCCAAAAGAGGGAAGTAAGTTCTTTATTCTCTTTACGAAAGTTCGATTGATGGAATGGGGATTTTTTAAGAAGGGGTGAAAATCATTTATCCCTAAAGTCTTCTAAGTATTTGAAGTGTTTTAGGAGTCTCATGTACCTATTATTCAAAATCATTTAAATCTTTGCACAACCTTTCCCCTTTCCTATTGGGCCATAGGATTTCATCCTTATTTTTATCTAATAAAATTTCAAAATAATTTAAGATTTTCTTCCCATGTTAGTAATTAAAAACAAAGCTTTAATAGTTATATAAAGGAAATTTAGAATGAGAAATAGGATTCAGATAGTAATTTACCTGTGGTGGATATGTTAGGGCCTATGGATTAAAGAGCTGAGCTTTTTAAATATCGAAAAATGGATGATCGGATTCACCTAGGCCAGACGTGGTGGGCCCACCAGGAGGATCTTGTGGTGGCAGTGTATCATTGGTTCCATGATCACTGTTAGGAGAAGGAAAATTAACAGCATGACTTGAGTCATGAAGGGCCCCTGATCCATCCTAGCCATTGCTTCTCGAGCCACCATCTCTATTCTTTTTCGGTGAATAATCCTTAGCACGGTTGTTAGCATCGCCATCTTTGTCATTATCATCATCATTATTGTTGATGTTGTCATTGATCTATCTTCCTCATCACTCTCCAATTCATCATTTTTGGAAGGAAGATCTTCAAAACCCAAATACTTCTCAGGGTCGACAAGATCATCATCCCCAAATTCAAAAAATCTCCTAGAATGTGATCTAGAAGTATGTCAAATTTCCTTTTGTAATCCATACCGGTAAAGCATAGAGAGGCGAAGTCAAAATCTGGGCACCATTCAATGTTATCTTTATATGTAGTAAATAAAACAACCTCGAAATTTTTGATCCTTCCAACGGGGAGGAGCTTTATTTAAGAAGGAAGATACCCTATCCTTTACGTCGTGTAAGGATATCTTTGATTTCCTAATCAAAAGATTCTTCTTTGCTAATCCCATTTCTAAAATCGAAACTTTAGTCAAAATCTCTTTAAAGTTGGAAATCTCAAACTAGGCTTGTTTTGTTTCTTCATGACTTGATGAAAGCTCTTTATCCAAGGTCTTTAATTTTTCCTCTAAATCATGAGTTTTATTAGTCTCTAAATCAAATGAAGACAAGATCTAAGCATTATCGGTGGATAGAGAGCTATTGTCGATTTGAAGACTCTTAACTTCATTTTTCGAAGTCTTTACCATTTTAGATAGTGAAGAACTTAGTTTTTGCAATGATGACATATCTTGAGAGGATCGCCGAAGAAGGAATATGTGTTTTACAATATAAAAAGAATCCTAGATGTTAAAACCATGTCGATTAAACTAATTTAACGCATTAAAAGAAAAGTAAAGCATACTAGGAAGAGTTGTTGTGAAGGGAGATAAGACATAGTTTGAAAAAGGAAAGGAGGCCTTGGATGAACCCAAAGAGGTAATGGTAGGAGATTGGCTGATAGGTGTTGATTGTTCTTCAAAACTCAATGAGTGAGAAACCCCCACGCTAGAGCCTGAAGAAGGAACATCTTGGTGAATCGATCCCCGGTAGTTGGTGAAGGAAGGAAAAAAAATTCCTTGGTGGTAGCTTGTGATATCCATAACTAGGCTCTGTATGGATAGTAAAGAAGTAACAGAAGTTGTGATGATATCAAAGGTAGGTACTATAGACAACGTCAAAGTAGGATCGACCTCATTGGGTTTCTTGAGTGGAGAATCAGAAGAGATATGCGCACTGCTAGATTCCTTTCGCTTCTTAGTCTTAGCCAACAAAAATATGTCTCATATTATAGAAGCCAAAGACAATGTGGTAGCTTTAGAAGTGGGAGGTAGAGGTTGTTTGCTAGGAGCTTTTGGAGAAGAAAGATAATTTAAAGGTCCCACCCAACGACAAGAGAGTTGGATCAACCAGGCGAATGTTTGAAACAATAGAAAAGTGTAAGTAGTCAAGCAAAAGAAATCACTGTTTCCTTAACATGAAACTTATCTAGGGATATCAGTAGATAAGAACTGAATCGGAGAGTTAACCAAGAAAACTTCAAGCTTTATGACAGTAGGGGATGAGGAGCCATATTTATTTATTTTTATAATGGGAGGCTCGCCCAAAACTCAATGGAATGACTGAATTAAGAAGTACCTCCTTAATTTCTCCTCGGTTAGGAGTCTCAATTGACTCCTTAAGTATGTGGTGGTGTCTCCAAGCTTATCATTTTTTGCCAAAACTTTAGGGTCTATATCTTTTGAAAGAGAATTTGAAAGGTAAAAGTTAGCATTAAATAACAGTAAAATAAAAGGAAAATGTGAGACCAGTGACGTGTTAAGGACTAACAATTTCCCATAGATCTCAGAAGAATAACATCTCGCATAGTATAATTGATGGCTCAAATCTATGGTCCTGTTAATCTAATCTGAAATTAGCCCACTATCGGTAGGGCAGAGACATAATATAGTACCCTCAGGTTGAAACTTGGCTCTAACTGGAGAGTGGAAAGCGAACATTAAATTGAAAGGGTCAAGTCCTCTAACTTGAGTTCTTTGAGTAACACGAAAAGAGAGTGAATGTGGCTATAGGAGTTCAGAGTAAGCTGCACGGGTAAATTCCAAGAAAGGATAGAATTCCAGTAATGATACAGTTAAAAGGCAGGTAGTAGGAGTGCCAAATGTGAATAGGAGTAAAGGTAAAGAATCCCTCATGATGGGTGCTAATCCTATTATTGGGCCCTGGAACTCTAGTTTCGATTCCAGAAATTCTGTAGTGATGCAATAAGGAATCAATATTCTTGTCTTGAGAAGTAAGGTTGAAAATAGTGTAAAGTTTCTCTTCAAAATGCCTTAGAAGACCCTTTCTTGCTTCCAGCCATGCTACCTAGTTTTTTAAAATAATGATTAATAAAACTTTAGCTAATAAAAGATTAAAACTTAGATATAGCTTACTCTTATTTTATTTACAATTTCCAAGAATAATATTAGTACTCTTAGGAAAATGGTAGTAGTTCAACTAAAATTTGCATACCAATTGGCACATAAGCTAAAAACTTTAATTTTTATGAACAATTCATTTTGAACTAATGTGTTGACAATAAAAAAATCCCTTACATGTCGACGTTATACAATAAATCAACATGATTAAGTTAATGAATCCTCAAGTCATAAAACAATAAGAGTAGTAAGTAAAACTTTTGCATATCGAACAAATAAATAAGCTATTGCATAAAATGGATAAATAAATCGTCGCATGTAGAGTTATCGCATGTTGACTAAGCTGAGTTATCACATGATAAATAAGCTTGATGAATGAATTATTTCATGTTGAGTTATTGTATGTTGATTAAGGTATATACTGAGTTGTCGCATGACAAATAAACTGGATAAATAAATTATCGCATGTAGAGTTATCGCATGTTGATTGAAAGGAATTGTTGCATGATAAATAAGCTTAATGAATGTACAATCGCACATTGAGTTATTATATGTTGATTGAGATAGATGAATAATTGCTAAGTTGTCATATTGTAAATAGGCTGGATAAATGAATTGTCGCATGTTGAGTTATCGTTTGTTGATTGGGATAGATGAATAAATTGATGAGTTGTTGCATGATAAATAACCTAGATGAAGGAATTGTCGCATGTCGAGTTATCGCATGTTGAGTAAGAAAGGCAATGAACCATCACATGTCGAGTAAGCAAAACACTATCATATAATTGAGTGAATGGGCATATCATTGCATGTTAAGCAAATAAATGGATTATTGTACATTGAATAAACAAGCTATTGCAAGTTGGTATCATATGCTGAAATAATGGATGGTAAAGCAAACAACTGATAACTACGAAATACTAAAACTAAAGTCGGTATCAGGTAATAAAATCCAAAATCGACTAACAAAGCAGGCAATTTAAACAAAGGTAATACATGTCAAAACAAGAATAATGAAGAAATCTATTGAAATCTGTATGAAAGCCTGAAATCAACAGTTTTAAAAGACTAGAAATTAGGGAAAAATAATAAAATTAAAATCCAAAATCAACAATATAATAATAGTAGTAATGATAATAAATGAAGCAAATTACCAAGAGAAATTTGTATTTGAGAATTGAAGTTCTTCAAAGGAAATTTATTCTTTTGAAATAGTGATTTCAAATGAGCTAGCAAAAGTGAGAAATGGGCAAGAGGAACTATTTATAAAGGAAGGAAGAAGAATAATATAACCATTTAATCATGAAAGAAAGAAATATTCACTGTTAGGATAAGAGATTTGAGGAATACGAAGAGTTTAATTAGAAAAGAACAAAAAGAACAAGGTGTTTATACAAAAGTATAAAATACCATTATTAAAAGGAGGAAGGTGGGGGGGGGGGGGGTAAATGTTTTACCAAAAATTTATAGCTATCACAAGTAGAGGAAAGGCTATCGCAAGTTGATAAAAAAAGGCTATCGCAAGTTGATATGGGCAAGGCTATCGCAAGGAGATATTATGAAGATATCACAAATTAAGAATATAGGACCTATCGCAAGTCGATAGCTATGTAGAAACTATCGCAGGTTGACATAAATAAGCTATCGTAAGTTGACGTGCATACAAAGCTATTGGATGCTAAGGTAAGTCGAGAAGCTATCACACATTAAAAGTTGTCATGAAGTAAAGCAGTTGCAAGTTGAGAACTGTCATGTGTTAAAAGTTAGGTTATCATATAATAAAAAGCCATCGCAAGTTGAAGACTCCTATATGTTGATAACATAATCACCAATTGAAGGCTATGACAAGATGAGAAAGTTAAAAGCTATCATGAATTGTTGAAGGACAAAGCCCTCGCAGGTCGAACTATAGTGCTATCGTGGGTAGGTGAAGACAAAGCTATTGCAAAATGAGTTAAAAAGCTATCGCAAGACGAGTTACTGGGCTACACAAACTGATAACGCTAAAGCTATCATGAATTAAAGTAATGAAATCAACAAATATTATTGAAGGTTGTATACCTATCGCATATTAAGGACTAGAAGGTTACAACGTGTTGAAGATTGTATGGCTATCACATATTAAGGATTATACAACTATAGCACGTTGATAAAAGCTGCCCAAAAACAATGCCATAGATGGCCACATGGAATTTCCTAGAAAGCCTGATTATGCCATGTCATCATAAAGAAATTGAGAATGGGTCGTACCATATGTCAAATTGGCAATATGCCATGTCAGCAAATCACAACCCTCCATCTCTTCCAAGTGTCACATGTCAAAAATCTAAGGTTCTAATTTCTCTATAAATAGATATGTATCCCCTACTAGAGAGTGATGAATTACGAATTGTACTTCCCTCTTATTTTTCATTTTTTATGCATAATAAAAACTTTCGATTAGGATTTTAGCGGCTTTTAGGTCAAATTAAAATTGTGGTTTTATGACCAAGGATTAAATAAATCCTTATTTGCATAACTGACTTCATGTGGACCTAAGACAAGCATATTTACCTAAGGGACTCGTCTTACTTAAGTATCATTGATTCCTCTTTGACCAAAGCACATAGGTTGGAACCAAATTTTGATGTAACATCTCTGCATACAACAATATAACAAAAAAAGGGAAATGGAAAAAACAAAAGTAAGAAAAGAAATTAAATGAAAAGAAAATAAAAACTCCTCCTCTTATATAAAACTCATGATTTTCATTCCTATTTTCATATAAGCACCCAAATCCACACACGTGTATGAACTGATTTGATGAAGAAATGAAATGGCTGTGGGCATTTAAGGTTGATCATCATTTCGATAAGGAAGAAGATGATGAGCTAAAGCTTGAAATGTATGCAAATAAAGTTCAATCCTTATAGTTAGCAAATTTGGATGCCTAAAATATATGTATACTTGTTGTTGGATTGATTTAACTGCTACTTTGATTGATATGGACCAACTAAACTCCGAATTTGATTGTGAAAACAACAAATTAGGGAGAAAAAGAGGAAACCATAAAGAAATTGTGAAAAATGAGTTTTGATGATGTTTTTTATCATGGAAGAAAATTGTTGGGAGGTGGTGATGTTGGTAATGTTCCAACTGCATCAGGTGGTGGCGACGGTGGTGAAGTCACATAGCTAAGGCAACACATGTGTTTCTCAAAGTAACACAATAATTAACTCTGATGGTGCTCACTTAAAGTTTACTATAAATAATATAACTGATCAAATGAGAGAAAGCTCTGGTGATCACTTTCCCAAATTTGGGGATGACGCCGAGTTTGAAGTCACCTAGAATAACTCAAGTGAAAATGGTGATCAACCAAAGAATGCTGTGAGTGACTTGATGTGACTACCTAAAGTAAGCTCCGAGTGGCATGTGGTATTGGAGCATACTCTAAGTGGCTTGATGGATAAACTTATATCAAGCTTCGAGTGATCAAGGAACCAAATTTCAAAGTTTAGTACTTTACAATACATGCGTAAGCTCCAAGTGTAACACTCTTCTACCTTCGGTATCCATATGAAGGACATCTATGTTGTACAACACCCAGTCGATAAAGGGTGCGTCAAGGGTAAAGCAAGATAAAATCTGATAAATTATCATATATCTCACAACTCATAAACAAATATAATCTAGAACATAGATTTTAAATGGCAAAATAGTGGTATGATTATATGAAAACAACTGATACCAAAACAAACCAATAATAAAGTGCAACATAGCTTATAAGACCATACATCCAAAAAAACGAGTTGCTCTATCTTAGTTGCATCAGTGACTACATAAATGGAAATTGTCTCTAAATAATAAATAAGTACCAATGTATTGGCCTGGATTTTTAGGCAGGAGTATTGAATTGATTAATTGTTTAACGAGTTAAATGAGATAAGAGTGATTTTGGGTATAAAAGATGAATTTTTTATGACAATGGAATTTGGACCAGAAATAATACCATTGTGTTCAGAATGGTGTTTACATTTGAAGAATATATAAAACCAGAAAGAATCAGAGAACGGAAGAAATAGACACAAATTGAGATGGAGTGACAAACTTGTAAATAAGTTGGAGAAGTTCCTTTAAGGGAACAAATTCTCAAATTTGCTCCTCACTTTCTCATTGTTTTCCTTTGCCTTCCTCTTCCTTCATCTTCCTCCCAAGCCCTAGCTCTTCTTCCTCTCTTCAGAACTTCTTCATTCTTTTTCCTAAAGTCATATAAGAATACTCAAAATTCAAACAAGAGTGTCCTATACAATACCCCCTAAGCCAAAATTTGCTAGAACTGAAGTTAATTTTGAAATTTCTGAAATAGGCATTTCAAGAGTTGATTACAAGCTAATTTGGGGTTTTCTACTAGCCTAAATGAATGGGAATGATTCTCTACTTAATATGGTTTCCTTATTGCATTTATGCTTGTTAATTTCTATATAGGTTAGGGCTTAACCATGATTGCTTTGCTTCTTATTGAATGGTTGAATATTTGGTTTTCTGACTGAAAGTATGTTTAAGTGAGATTAATTAATGTTGAATTAAAAGGATAAACATAAACTATTTAAATTAATTAAATGAATTAACTTAAATGAGATGAATGGATGATATCATTGCTTATTAATGTTTTTTGGAAGTGATTATTGTCGGTTTATGGTTGTATGTTATGGATGGTAGAGCACCTTACACTTGTATGATTTATAAAGCGTTCAAGTTCCAAAAGGGTTTGTCGAATTTCCTTCAAGTGGTATTCTTCCCATGGAAAATTTTCAATGATATGAACTCAAGTGCGAGACTGGATTGAGGGAACAAGGTTGCAATTCTACGCGACATGATGTTGGCGCAAGGGAAGTTGGGACGATGATCGAGTGGAATTTGAATGGTGGTATAAATCTCCCAAGGAAAATTTACCTCATCAAGGTTCAAAATCGCTTTCCTATAGGCAAATAATTAATTGGCTAGTGGGTATCGGTTGATTGTTTGAAGTAGGAAATTCAAGGTTTAGTGCATGAAATAAAATAGGTCATTGTTAGCCTTGGACAGTCGATTGGTTAGGCTCAACTGGTCAATTGTCAAAAAGGTAGGTACTGGTAGAACCTAACTAGTCGATTATTTGGCTATAGCATTTCTAGCTATAGTGGATCAGTCATCTAACGCAGCTAGATCAGTCAATTAATCAGCTCCAAATTTGAACTTGGGGGGTTTTCGGGGTTTTGATATTCGGATGAGACTTCAAGGTTCGGATGAGGCTCATAGGGTCAAGTGTGACTATAGGGCGATGTTTTTGAGTTTTTCGCATTAAAGCATGCGTGACTTAGGGTTGAGGCTTTGGCGGTACGTATTATGATGTATGATAACCATGAGTTGATTATAAATATGATCCGGACAGAGTCATGGGCCAGGATACTTGAATGACCTATTTGGGAGATAACTAGGCAGTCGTGATTGATGTGACTTCCATGCGATTTTCAACGTTATGCATGACTTTTGTATTTGATCATTAGGATATTGAAGGCACACAGATCAATATGACTTGAGGCCCATGGCAACAACTTAGACGTTATTATTTTCCATCAAGACTAATAGGACCAGCAATGACGTTCATTGATTATGATAGCCTGTAACTACCCAGAATTTTGAACACTTCGTAGTAAAATATCAGAATTATTTAAATATTTGTTTCCAAGATTTAATATGATTAAATATGATTTTGTAACCTTGTTAAACACTTTTTAATTAATATCTAAAGTTAGAAAAATTATTTTTAAAACGTGTTTACAAAAATATACGTACACTTTGGGTAAGTACTGAAAATGTGACCGGAAAACGTTTTGTTAAAAATCAACTTTTTATACAATACAAGTTGTGTGAACATATTGCAACTTGAATAGTTATCATAAGGTAACATATGACAAGTTTAGAACAAGTATTAAAACATCTCATTTCCTAATAAAATTAATTAAAGTAAGCATGTTAGATTAAAGAAACATTAAGGGCAGAAGGACCCTTAAATCACTCATTGATTTAAGGAAACCATGCTTGTGTAAGAGCATGGTCTTACATGATTAACTTCACGGCGAAGGAGGGGCTTTGCACACTTTTACCTTAAATTCCTAAGCCCATAAATACCCTTTCTTATTCACTCATTCATTCACAAATAAATCCACTCTTATGTCTTCTTCTTCTCTTCTTCCTCCTCTCTAATTTTCTAGAAATATATTCAAACCAACTCTTTTCTCCATCAAACTTTGTCAAAGTTCTTATATCATCTAGAAAACATGATTTAGCCTCTAAAAAGTGGAAGAATGATGGAGTTATGGGGAAATACCACCTTGGGCCGTGAGTTTAGGGGTATGGCCTTTCTAGGCTTGGCCGTGAGCCAATGGAGGAAAGGGGAGGTCTTAGCCGTGAGGTAGGAGCAAGTGGAAGTGAGTAAAGGAGTGGTTATTTGTTTGAATGTTGGTAGGAAGAAATATGGATTGATAAAAGTTAGTAAATCTCACTTTGATTTGAGCTATATTTTGTTGAATTTTTTAAAAAATATTTCTTGAAATATTGGTTGAAACATTACTTGAAAATGTTAACTAATCACTTGATAAATTGATTGCTAATTCACTTGATAACTTAACCTGAAATATGGCTGAAATGTTGCTTGCGAAATCACTTGATAATGGTTATTAAAACATTTATTAAATGCTTATTATATATTAGTAATAATAGACGCTAACTACTTAAAGTTACACCCGTGAATGTATGTTTTATTAGATATGTAAATGGATAAAATGGTTGTTTATTAAACCATTGAATTGCAAGAAGTTAATATGAACATTTAAAATGGACAAATGGCTTAAATGCATATGTTGATATATGTTATAAATGACATGGTTTGAACTTGGAATGAGATAAGTGTTTAAAAGTGGATAACACCAAATATTGGATTGGATATGGAATTGTCTGTATAGCGATAGTCGCTATAAACGCACTTTGAATCCCTTAAACTATAACTTTTGAAAATGGTGATTTAATAACACATCTTAATAATAAATTGTTTGGTTATCATCTACACTTCTATAAGTGTTTCGAAAAGAAAATAATATGTTTTGGAAAGTTATAGAAGAAGTAAATCAAAGTAACAAAAGATTGAAGTAAAACGGTCGCTATAGTGACACTTTTAAAAATAGTCCATCTTTGAAAATAAGGCGCATTTTTGTGGAAACTTTCTTAGGAGTTTCCTTATCAATTAATCAAGAAAATAATATATTATTCTTATTGGAAAAGTTTTGAAGCCTAATTCAATTGATAGCTAGTTGAACGAAACGCAATAAGTTATAGCGAAATAGTCGCTATAAGTGCAGTTCGGTAAAATACCATGTTTTTGGTAAATTTTCCAAAGTAATTAAAAGATATTCTTTAGGAATTTTCTTCATGTTTTGCAAATACCCAAAGTATACTAACTAATTTAAAAAGAATGGATCTAAAATCAATTGTTAGAGTATTGAAATCTAGGCTCAAAGTTGTAGCAAAACAATATTGACAATGGTACCAAAACTTTAGATAACATTTCTAGAAATGCTCATTTCTATTTTGAACTATAAATTGTTTAAAAATGATATTTAAAATAGGGGATTTTCACTTCAAGGGCTTATTTGTGCAGGGTAATAAGTTTTAAGGACACTACTTCTGAAAAATTAGTTTTGAAGGACATTTTACATGAAAAAGATAAAAGAATTTATCATTTTCAGTTATACAGAAATAATGATAAAAGAATTTATCATTTCCATGTATAGCTTAAAAAGATAAATGAATTTATCATTATCCTGTAAATTGTCCTTAAAACTAATTATTTAGAAGTGTTGTCCTTAAAACTTATTATCCTGAAAATAGAAGCCCTTCAACCTAATTTTCACTTTAAAATATGTACTTTCCTCTAATATTTTTAGGGTTATTTTATAAATTATAAAAGAGTGTTTTAAAATTGGTTTCAAGTTTAAGTATATCTTTAACAATTACTTATGAATTTATAAACTAAGTAGCTTTTAAAATTAAAACTTGTTTTTCTATTTATTTCAAAATTCCTTATTTTTACATAATCTTCTATATAAATAATTATTATATATTTTAATTAGTTTTAAAAGTATTTTAACATATTAATAAGTATTATATATATATATATAAGTTTTTAAATATTAAATTAAGTATTTTAAAAATATAATAACGAGAGTTTGGGTTTTAACACTTAAGTATAAATTATTTTATGGAATCAAGTAAAAGTGTATTGCCTTAATTAATAAGTGTTCGAACGAAAAAATTTCTATCAGTTTAGAAAATAGCCAAAAAAATTTAAATAAAAATATACCGTAAGCGCATGATGTATAATTCTAGTACGTGGCAAATACGGGTCGATCAGTAGGGAATTATGTAGATTTTAAAATTTCTATTCAATCAAATTAAACCAAGAGTTGAAGTTTTGATTAGCTAAGAAAACAATGTAAACAAAAGCTAGAACAAAAGGTGATGGAAAATATGAGATTTGAAAACAATTTAGAGGCAAATCCACTCTCATATTTTTGTAAATCAACACAAAAATAATCTATGATCTCTATTTTTGATATTAAGTGGAATTAGTGATGTATTTATCATAAGTATGGTTTATTTATGTTATTGATTGACATAACTTAAACCATCGAACTATAATACAACAACCAAAGCCACTTATCAATTCTCATGAAAATGATCTATTGTATTTAGTAACATAGATCATCAAATTTTGTTTTTACCTTAATTTCATAATAAAAAATCAATTAGTAAAATGATGATGTACATTGTGTTTATGTTTGAATAAGAATAGCCTATTTGTAAATACAACATAGGCTATAAAATTCATTTTTATAAACTTACATCAACATTTACTTCTCATGAAGCATAAAAGAGATCATAAGTCACAAAATTATGTTGAATCTACATAACTAGAGAGCTTCATTACCCCTAAATTGGAGGGGTTTAGCTACTCATTTGTGCTATCAAATCAATACATGTAAATTTCAACATTTTAACGCAAGAAAAAAAAGCAAGAGCTAATGAAAATGGAAGAAAAAAGAACTAAGCCACTTGCATGAAAATAAAATTAAACTAAGTGCATAAAAGAGGAAGCTAATCTACTAACATTAGAATGAAGAAAGCATGTAAATAAAAATGAACACAAAATAAAAGAGCATGTAGAAAAAGAAAGAGGCTTAGGAAGCCATTTTATTTCTCATTTGATTTGAAGTTACAACATGCATTCTAATGATAAGTAAATTAAAAAAGAAGAAGATACATTACATGTACATAAGTGGGCTATTTATACATGCACAAAACCCTAATTCATATTTCAGCGGGCTTCCTAAAATATCCTTTAGGAAGTGTGGCCACCAAGTACTCATTAGTCTCTAATTAATCCATCATTAAGTATGCATGAAACTTTAACCTCCACTAACTTGTCCATTAGCTTCTAATTGTAGATTAAGATAAGTGGGTAGGTGGGGTCCTCCATGATGCATGGTTTGAATTATTCCCATCTTCATTCCTTTGTTTTCATCCTTGTGCATGCATATCTTCATGACAACACCTTCATATTTCCATCCAAAATTCCTATAATTAAAAAGAAAATGCGCAAATAAATATTCTCAAAATTAATTCATGCACAAAATTACTATTTTACCCCCACATTGATGTATGAATGTCGACTTGAAAGCATATTTGAAATTTGGTTTTAAACATGTAAAAATACCCAATTATGACATTTATTTAAAATAAAAATATATTAAACATGGATGTAAAAACAAGCACATTTACGTGCACATCAAATACCCCCACACTTATCTTTTTATTCGTCCTCGAATAAAGAGAAACTAAGATAAATCCATTTTCATAGGAAACACGATTGCATTGAGTGTATGCAACAAGCCCTTAAACCTCTAGGCGTCCCTAGTAGGACGAGTGTTGTCTCGTGAGGGTTTTCAGCGGATTTTACCAACAAAATCCAAATGCAACATGAGAAATTCCTAAATGCAAGATTTATTTACAAAGAGAGGATGCAAGTTTTTGAAAATATTTACAAATAAAGAATTTACTTTCAAATCGACACGAATAAGTTAAATATAAGTTCTGATCATTCTCATGAAATTTAAGTCCTTTTACTCGTCAAACTTCAAACAAAAATTAAGTAATCATCACAATTAGGCTCTAGTTTGGCTAGTTGTTTCGGTTGGTAACATAGTGCAACTATGAAACAGATCCTTAGTTCAATATCAAAGTTTTTCAAAGTGGTATTTTCATTTTTTTTGAATAACAAGTCAAATCTCATAAGTGAAAATAGTGCTTGGATTTCAATTGCTAACTCTCTCTTTATTTGAAAATTTTATTGATATTAACAATATCTACATATGCCGATAATGGATCTCTAGGATGTGTAGGCAATGACATATCGCGTAATGGTATATCGATTCTTCAATTTGCCGATGATACCTTACTTTTTTCTTCCTATCTTCCTAGACACATTATAACCCTCAAGTTCATCCTTTACAGTTTTGAACTTTTATCTGGTTTAAAAATAAATTTTGACAAAAGTTCTATGTTAGTTTTAAATGATTTTGAAAAAGTTGAAAACTTAGTTGCTAATACTCAAAATTGCAAAACTATGAACTTTCCTTTTGACTACCTTGGCATTGTGATTAGACCCACCAATCTCAAACATGACGATTGGATTATTATCATTGATAAAATCAAAAATAAGTTTTCTAACTAGAATGGGAGATTTTTATCTATAGCGGGTAGACTAGTTTTAATAAATTCGGTTTTATCAGCCCTTCCGATTTATTGGATGTCCATGCATTTGTTTCCAAATTGGGTTATTGATAAAATAAATAAAATTAGAAGAGATTTCTTATAGAGTGGGGAAAATTCTAATAATAATATAAAATGTCTAGTAAATTGGGAAACTGATGCAGCCCAGGTTGATGAAGACTTAGGTCGCCAACGACCTAACTTTCCTGATTTACGACCTAACACATTATTCTCTAAGTCGCGCCAATTTAGGTCGCAAACGAGCTATGAGGACCGACCAAGCAAGATGATAAGCTGTCCAAGCGACCTACGACTTAACGAATTAGAGGTCATTTCCTTAGGTCGCCCACGACCTAACGAGTCACGAGATAAAGAGTTGCGAATTAACGAGTTAAAGGTCTTTTCCTTAGGTCGCTCATGACCTAACAAGTCACGTGAAAAGGAGTTGCGACCTAACTCTATCTGCCAGCTACGACCTAAAGAACTACGACCTAAAGAGTTACGACTTAACAAGACAGGTCGTGCCACTATACAGATAAGTCGCTCCAATATGCCGCATGACTTAGGTCGCGAACGACCTTCCGTCCTTAGGTCGCAAGAAGCTTTAAGTCGCTTAGGACATACGAGCGAGCTACGACCTATGTTAGGTCGCTCACATATACCTTTCCATGTTAGGTCGCTGAAGATGATATTCCTTAGGTCGCGAGAAGTTATGTCGCTCCTTCTTATGATGCTATCTTCTTTATGTCGCTGTCGTTTCTCTTGTGACGCTCCTACCTTAAGTCGCTCGACCATAGGCCGCATCCATCTTAGGTCGCTCATCCTATAGGTCGCACAAGATATTCCTGAAGCCGATTCTCCTCATATCCCTGAAGCTTATGCCACGTGGTGTTAAATTTTTAGGTCATTATGTTGTAATTACTTATGTCATTTGTATGTTGTATTTGTTATGTCGTTATGTTGTAATACGTCTTGTGTTGTAAATATGTTAAGTCGCTTGATGTTGTAATGTTTAGGTCGCGACTGTCTTAGGTTGTAAGTCGCTGTTTGTCTTAGGTCGTTAACGACCTATCTTAAGTCGTGTACTCTGTTAAGTCGTGTATTGTAATGTGTTGTGATGTGTTTGTTTTTAGGTCGCGAGTGTTAGGTCGTTGCCGACCTTTGTGTTGTACTGTGTTGTGTCACGGAAGTGTGTTGAGTTGTAAGCCTATAAATAGGCAGGTGGTGTCATTTGTAATAGTTAGTTGATTTTGAATAAACTTTTGTTTGAGAGCTTTGTGCCTCTTCTTAAATTGGTAGTTGAGTGTAATCTCCTATCTCCTCCTTCGGCATTCGAGTGCGCTCGGATCAACAATTGTAGAAGCCAATTCACGGTATCAAGTGCGCTTGATCAACGTCTGAAGAATTGTAGATCTTCTTTCACGGTATCATGCGCGATCAACGTGACGAAGATAGCTAAAATCCGGTATCTTTGGATCAACGGATTTGGGGCCTTTGGTATTCTTCAATCCACCGATTGCTACTTTCACCGATTCATACATTTTTGTTATCCGCCGCTGCGTCATTTGGTATCAAAGCTAGACTTAGCCAATCATAGCTAAGCCGAGTCTTGGAGCGAATTCTTATTGAAGAGTCAAGGCCGTGCATCACTTTGTTGTTCAAAGCCGAGAGTCAAAGCCGAGAAAAGTGAAGTGTTCAAGTTCAGGTTTGTTCAAGGCCGAGAGTTAAAGTGTTGGAGCTAGAAGCGAGCTTGTTCAAGTTTGTGCGAGATTTTTTTCAAGTCGTGAGCTAGGAGACGAACTTATCCAAGTTCGTTGGGCATCAATTTGGAGATTTGAAGTTTTGGAGTTCAAATTAAGTTGTTTGTTTATTTGGGGTGTTCGTGAGATTTCAAACAAGTGGGAAGTTTGATTTGAGAATTTTGGGTCAAAGTGAAGTTTGTGTTTGGATCTATTAAAGATTTGATCATGCCTCCGAGATGTGTTTACCGTCATCATAATGTTGCAAATTTGTATGGGAGTGAAGATCCTGAACGGATGGAACAACGTATCGATGAAAGGTTCAGTAAGGGTTTCGAGAGAGTGGAGAGAATGAAGTCTGACATGAATCGAAATCAAAGGAGAGTATCGCTACGTTATGATAGAGAAAGAAGAGAATCATCTTTGTCGATAAATCGAGATCGTGGAGTTTGCGACAATCGTGATTATCAGAATGGAGAAAGAAGAGCTTATCGTGGTTACGAGCATGAGCCATATTGTGATTATGAAAGATGTCGAGTAGAGGAAAGAAGAAGTAGAGAGGACGTGCATGGTCATAGAAGAGTCAATGTTCAGAATCGACATCGAAGCTCATCTAAGTTTGAAGAAGATAGTTATGGTGATAGTGTTCACTTTCGATATCCAGGTCAAGGGCAAAATCGATATAGGAATGTTGAAGAGAATGGTCATACACGAGAATCAAGGAAGGATATGGAGATTCCAGAATTCCGAGGTGGTCTACAAGCAGACGAATTCTTGGATTGGTTATCAACGGTTGAAAAGATTTTTAAACTCAACAACGTGTCCGAGGATCGTCAAGTTAAGTTAGTTGCTACCAGATTGAAAGGAAGAGCTATGGATTGGTGGCAACAAACTAAATCAACCAGAGAGAGAATGAGGAAATCCAAAGTTGCCACGTGGGATAAGATGAAAAGGATGATGAAGGCAAATTTCTTACCCTACAATTATCAAACTCGTATGAACCAACAGTTGCAGAAGTTGAGTCAAGGGAGTCGAGGAAAGGGTGTGGTTACAAGTCCCAGCAATCAAAATCATGGTGTTCATTATAGTAGAAATGTTCCTAAGAGAGTCAATAAACCAGTTGCACCTGGAATCGCTAAGGCAAATGTTGATGATCGAATTAAGCGCTATCATTATCAGGAGTTTGACCATAGAAGTATTGAATATACGGAGTCCAAGATGAAAGCCTTAGTTGTAGAAGAATGTGAAAACGAGGATGTGGATGATTCTACTGAAAGCGAACCAGAAGAGGAAGAGGAACCGACTAGTCCATTATCTTTCAGCGAAAGTGTTGAAGAAGCAGAAGGTAGTGTTGAGGCGTTGGTTAGGTATGAGGCAAGTGAAGAGCTTAAAACTCCTGAGGAGGTTAAACCAATGTTCGAAGAGTTTGAAGAGGTCGGTCCTACAGAATCGTTCGAAGAATTACCACCAAAATTTGACAACGAAGAAGGAGTTTTGTCAGGAGATGAAGAATGTAACTTGTTAAGGAGGACTGTTGAATTTGACTTTTATCAACCGCCGAAATTTGATGATGATGAAGAAATTGAGTCAAAGTATGTGGATGTAGAAGTTGATTATTCTTCATCACCAAAGATTGATGTCGATAGTATGGAAGAAGAAATTGTGTTCAGAATTGAGGGAAATTACTTGATGATGGAGGATTCTTGTTTAACACCTGAGCTTATGGACGAGAGGCCGCTAAATGTTAATTCCATAATCTCCGAGAAGCCCGAACAAAGTAAAAGTGAAACAGAAAAGAAGGCAAAATCAGATAGTTTATTATCTTTGGAAGAGCACGTCAATAAAATGAAAGCTTGTGATGAATTATCAATGTTGATTGAATCTGGAGAAAGGTCTGATTTTGAGACACCCGAAGAGGTTGAAGTATTTGAAGAGTTTGAGGAGGATGAGCCAGTGGTAACTGTATTCGAAGATGAACCCCCTGTAGAGTTTCCCAAAGAGGTACCGCCACTGAGGGACAAACAATATCATGTTGATCAAATACCAGATGCTATTGTACCACATAGGCCACGATATCATATGTGTCCGACAGAGCAGGAAGAGTTGAGAAAACTGGTTGGTGAGTTGCTAGTTGAAGGAAGCCAGTTGTCTACTACAGATTGCAGTTGGCAAAGAAATTTTATCAGAGACTTACATGTAGGCAGACACTTGAGCTGTGATCGTACTATGCAACTAATCTCAAAATCTTATTTTGAATCGTTAACGAGGCAGGAAGTTGAAAGATTTGTTCAGCGAAACCATAATCGACAAATTTCAAAGAAGACCATGACAAATACAAGTTTATGTATGCCATTGCATATACATGCTAAATTACGGGAAGATGTTAGTGTGGACTTTGTTTTGGGATTACCGCAAACGCAACATGGCAATAATTCTACTTATGTGGTGGTTGATCGGTTTTCAGGATTGGATCATTTCATTATCTATAGGAAGACTGCAGAGGCCGTTAAGGTCGTTCAGCTATACTCCAGTAAGAGCTATCGATTACCTGGATCTATTGTTTCGAATAGAGATACTCATTTTCTGAACCATATCTGGATGAGTCTATGGAAAATGGCTGGGACTGAGTTGAAATCTAGTAATGCTGAGCATACACAGACAGATAGACAAGCTGAAGTTGTGAACAGATCCCTAGGTAATTTTTTGCGATGCCTCATGGATGATAATTTGGAAAGTTTGGATTCAATGTTATGTCAAGCGAAGTTTGCACACAATCATACGGTTAATCGTAAATCCGGGTGCAATCCATTCCAGGTTGTTTATTCAACAATCCCTAAAGGACCATTAGATTCATCAATAGTGCCACCGTAGAGAGGGGTGATTAAACGGGCTAATGTTTTTTTGAATGAGTTGCAAGGATGCTACAAAGTTGTACAGGAACGATGTCTTAAGGTAACTGAGAAATATAAGCAATCAGCAGTGATTAAGCGACGAAGCGTTGAATGCAAGGAAGGATATTTTATGTATGCAGTGTTTACCAATGATCGATTTCTTTTTGGAACTTACAACAAGCTAGAATCTAGAAGGAATGGTCATTTCGAAGTCGTAAAGGGAATTAACGAGAATGTTTTTAAATTGGGTTTGCCGGATCGTCTTCTTATTGCCAACCTTGACAATATCAAACACTTGGTTCCATTTCACAAGGATAAGAGTATCGAAGACGAAGAACTTTTAAATTCGAAGACGAATTTTTTTCAACCAGGGGAGGATGATGCAGCCCAGGTTGATGAAGACTTAGGTCGCCAACAACCTAACTTTCCTGATTTACGACCTAACACATTATTCTCTAAGTCACACCAATTTAGGTCGCAAACGAGCTATGAGGACCAACCAAGCAAGATGATAAGCTGTCCAAGCGACCTACGACTTAACGAATTAGAGGTCATTTCCTTAGGTCGCTCACGACCTAACGAGTCACGAGATAAAGAGTTGCGAATTATTGAGTTAAAGGTCTTTTCCTTAGGTCGCTCACGACCTAACAAGTCACGTGAAAAGGAGTTGCGACCTAACTCTATCTGCCAGCTACGACCTAAAGAACTACGACCTAAAGAGTTACGACTTAACAAGACAGGTCGCGCCACTATACAGATAAGTCGCTCCAATATGCCACATGACTTAGGTCGCGAACGACCTTCCGTCCTTAGGTCGCGAGAAGCTTTAAGTCGCTCAAGACATACGAGCGAGCTACGACCTATGTTAGGTCGCTCACATATACCTTTCCATGTTAGGTCGCTGAAGATGATATTCCTTAGGTCGCGAGAAGTTATATCGCTCCTTCTTATGATGCTATCTTCTTTATGTCGTTGCCGTTTCTCTTGTGACGCTCCTACCTTAAGTCGCTCGACCATAGGCCGCATCCATCTTAGGTCGCTCAGGCCTAGGTCGCTCAACTCCTTAGGTCGCTCATCCTATAAGTCGCACAAGATATTCCTGAAGCTGATTCTCCTCATGTCCCTGAAGCTTATGCCACGTGGTGTTAAATTTTTAAGTCGTTATGTTGTAATTACTTATGTCATTTGTATTTTTTATTTGTTATGTCGTTATGTTGTAATATGTCTTGTGTTGTAAATATGTTAAGTCGCTTGATGTTGTAATGTTTAGGTCGCGACTGTCTTAGGTTGTAAGTCAATGTTTGTCTTAGGTCGTTAACGACCTATCATAAGTCATGTACTCTGTTAAGTCGTGTATTGTAATGTGTTGTGATGTGTTTGTTTTTAGGTCGCGAGTGTTAGGTCGTTGCCGACCTATGTGTTGTACTGTGTTGTGTCACGGAAGTGTGTTGAGTTGTAAGCCTATAAATAGGCGGGTGGTGTCATTTGTAATAGTTAGTTGATTTTGAATAAACTTTTGTTTGAGAGCTTTGTGCCTCTTCTTAAATTGGTAGTTGAGTGTAATCTCCTATCTCCTCCTTCGACATTCGAGTGCGCTCGGATCAACGATTGTAGAAACCAATTCACGGTATTAAGTGCGCTTGATCAACGTCTGAAGAATTGTAGATCTTCTTTCACGGTATCGTGCGCGATCAACGTGACGAAGATAGCTAAAATCCGGTATCTTTCGATCAACGGATTTGGGGCCTTTGGTATTCTTCAATCCACCGATTGCTACTTTCACCGATTCATACATTTTTGTTATCCGCCGCTGCGTTAGAAACCGTTTGCAAGGCCAAAAAGGAAGGTGGTTTAGGAGTTATTAATTTGCGTAATATGAATTTGTCCTTGCTAGGTAAATGGTTATGGAAGTTTAAGGATATAAATGATAACGCTATTTGGAAAGAGATCATTTCTAAATTTTACTATAATGGAAATAGCAATTTATATCAAATTGCTTCTCCAGCCACTCAAAATATATTTAATTTTTGGAAAAATATTTTAAAATGTCATGAGATTTTTAACTTAGGAGTAAATACAATAGTTCATTCTGGTAATTGTACTTCTTTTTAGCATGACCATTGGATTTCGGTCTTACCTCTTAAATTGGAATTTAAAGAGCTTTATGAAATTTGTAACTTCAAGTTTGCTTTAATTAATGAAGTTTATTCTCCTGAAAATGATCCTCCATGGAATTTTAGCTTTAATAGAATTTTAGTAGGTTCAACTCTTAGGCAACTTTATTTGCTTTATGCAAGATTAAATCTTTATAATATTGATAATGATAATGATATTATTGGTTGGGAATGGGATAAGAGCAAGAAATATACTTTTAATTCTTTTTACAGATTTATTAATTTTTCTGGTACAATTAATAACTCGTTTAAATTTATTTGGAAATCTAATGCTCCTGCTAAATCTAAAATTCATATGTGGTTAATACTGCATGGAAAACTTAATACAATAGAATTCTTAAATAGAAAGAATATTCAAAATGATAATAAATGTTATTTTTGTAATCTGCATCTTGAAGATATAAAACATATATACTATGATTGCACGGATTCTTATTACATTCTAAATAATATTCTTGAAATTTTTAATTTTAGTATAACAACTAAAATTTTGGATTATGACTTCTACTAGAATAATTTTAGATTTAGGTTCAAAAAGAATATTAGATTTTTACTTGACACTTTAATCATTATTATTGGTTGGTATATTTGGTTTGAAAGAAATCAAAGAATTTTTAATAATAATTATAGTCATTTTAACAAATTGATTTTTACAATTTCTTCATTCTGTTTTAATTGGATTTCTAATCCCAATATAAATTAGCTAAAAATAATCTATTTAAAGGGTATCTTAATAAGGTTAGTTATAATATTAACTTATTCAAAACAACAATTATATATTTAACATTAACAGTATTAACATTAATATTTTTTCAAATTTATATGATGATCTAAATGTTAATCATAACTTACTTATGATCAAAGATTCATAAGAATCTTTTAAGTTTTGTTTTAATTATTGTTCTTGTCTTTAGTGTAATTAGTTTATAGGTTTTTTTAATTCTATTGTTTTTGTCCTGATTAGTCTTATTTAGGTTTTATTTTCTACCTCATCTATACATATATATGTATATTAATTATATAAATATACATATATATGTATAATTCTTACTTTTTCCTTAGTCATCCTTCAGATACAGGTATGTGTGATAGGGTGTCAGGCTCTTTTTGCAGGTTCTCATGTCTTCAGATTGCAGGATTACGGAATGCAGAGAGGCCATCGGAGTAGAGTTTTCCACTCATGATTATTTGCAGTTACACTACTGATGCAGGATACTTTCATCTCCATTGTGGCGTATTATCTTCAGGAGGATCCATTCTTCTGCTCGGCACTTCTTCCTTTGTACAGAGTCTCCGGAGCAGATCTTCCACTCAGCATCATATTCAGTTCCACTTCAGAGTAGATGCTTTTTCATTCCTTCCGATCCAGATGAATGGAGCTTCCTTCTTAGTTTGTGATGCATAGAGCTCCTGATTCAGATGTATGGAGTATCATATTCTTTTGTTTCTAGGTACTTCTAACACCTTAGTATCGGGTGGTGGCCATGACGGAACTCGATATCGGGGTGTGATGGGTGGTGGCCTTGCCGGAACTCATCTTAGGGGTACCTGATTTTTCTTTGATACTTGTATTTAGTTTTGTTACTTGCCAGGCATGTTGGCAGCACCTTATTATTGTGATATATATAGTTGCATGTGTGCTCTCCTCTATTTTCAGAGGATCACACATTTTTCTCAAAAAACACAATATTTACATATGCCTAACTGAGAAAACTGAGGCCAGATATATGACCCATGAACTGCCTTTCGGGCTTACGTAAGGGGAATACAGAGCATGGCAAGTGTACACACAAGTGTATACACCTATCGACTATAGGCGTTATTAGTGGAAGATTTTTTTTTATGCATACACCTAACTCAAATAAACTGAGGCCAGATATACCAATCATGCACTGCCTTTCAAGCTTACGTGAGAAGGGTATAGAGCATGGCGAGTGTACACACTTGCGTGTAAACGCATGACTCAAGGTGTTAATAAAATATATACATATATACACAAAATATTTTTTTTGTTTTTTTGTAGAAAGAGAGAGTTTTACAATATCATCTTAGTACCACTTAACTTAAAAGATTTAAAATATTATCGCCTTTACTTTAAATCAACCACTCTTTTAAACAAAGATTTTCAATTAGGATATACTTCATAATTATCACCTATGAATCTTCCTATATACTAGTTAAACCATCATTACTTGTAATCAAACTTTATTTTTATTTTGTTAAGACAAATAAATTTTCAAAAATTTCAATTTAATAACAAAAAACTTATACTTATCCTATAGTGTTTCTTCAAAAATAAATCAAAATGCTAAAACAAAAGAAAATTTGTTTTTGGGATTTTCTATTTTTGAATTTCTTTAAAGTTTTGGAAAGAAAATGCAAAAAGTAAACCATGAAAAATAAAAAATAAAGATGACACCCCCCACACTTGATTTTGACTGTGTCCCCACAGTCAATGCACGATATAATGAGTGTAACGGGGAAAAATATGTATATATTTACAAAAGAGGGTTAATATTTCTTACTAGACATAGCTTGGCTCATGAAAAATCATGAGCTCCTCCTCTTGATCACACGGCAACTCAAAGAACGGTTTCAAATGATGACCATTGACTTTGAAAATCGATCCATCCCCGGGGTTTTGTATTTCTATGGCACCATGTGGAAAAACAATTCGTAGCACAAATGGTCCAGTCCATCTCGATTTTAGTTTCCCAGGGAATAAGTGAAGTCTAGAGTCATATAAAGGAACTTTTTGGTTACGCGAAAACGTTTTTCTTAAGATAGATTTGTCATGAAAAACTTTTGTTCTTTCTTTCTAAATTTTTTCATTTTCATACGCATCGTTCCTAAGTTCTTCTAGTTCGTTGAGTTGTAGTTTTCAATTTTTGTCAGCTTTATCGAGATCAAAGTTTAAGTTCTTTATTGCCCACAACGCTTTGTGTTCGATTTCAACATGTAAATGGCAAGCTTTCTTGTAAACTAAACGAAATGGGGACATCCTAAGGTTAGTTTTAAAAGCAGTACGGTAAGCCCAAAGCGCGTCAGTCAATTTCTAAAACCAATCTTTTCGATTTTTGTTAACAGTTTTCTCCAAAATTTGTTTTACTTGTTGATTTGAAACTTCAACTTGGCCACAAGTTTGAGGAAGATACGAAGTGGAAAACTTGTGGGTTATCGAGTATTTCTTCATCAATGTTTCAAAAGAGTGGTTGCAAAAATGGGTTCCGTTATCATTGATTATTGTGCAAGGTGTGCTGAACCTTGAAAATATGTTTTCCTTAAGGAATTTCACAACAATTCTATAGTCGTTGGTTTTACACGGAACGGCTTCGACCCATTTTGAGACGTAATCAACAGCAAGAAGAATATATAAATTTCCAAAAGAATTGGGAAAAAGTCCCATAAAGTTGATACCCCAAACATTAAAGATTTCGATCGTAAGAATAGGGTTTAGAGGCATTATATTTCGTCGAGAAATTCTTCCAAGCATTTGGCATCAATCACAAGTTTTACAAAATTCGAATGAGTCTTTGAAAAGAGTGGGCCAATAGAAACCACACTGAAGCACCTTTTCAGCAGTTTTTCGAGGATGGAAATGTCCACTACACGCTAGATCGTGGCAAAATGAAAGAACACTCCTTATTTCATTATCCGTGATGCAACGTCGAATGATTTGGTCAGAACAGTACTTAAACAAGTATGAATCATCCTAATAGAAGTACTTGACTTGGGACAGAAATTTATATTTATCTTGTTTCGACCAAATGAGGGATTTTCTTTAGTGACTAAATAGTTCACTATGTCGGCGTACCACAGATCGATAAAGATAGAAAGAAGTTGTTCGTCGGGAAAGTTTTCATTGATTGGTAATGGCGATGGTGCAATGGGAAGACGAGACAAGTGATCGGTTATGACATTGTCGGATCCTTTTTTGTCCTTGATTGTAAGATTGAATTCTTATAGTAAAAGGATCCAACAAATTAAGCGAGACTTAGCGTCCTTTTTAGCAAAGAGATATCGAAGAGCAGAGTGGTCTGTGTAAACAGTAATGTGTGACCCTATCAAGTATTGTCGGAATTTTTCGAGAGAAAAAGTACTGCTAGAAGCTATTTTTCAGTGGTTGTGTAATTAAGTTGAGCATCGTTCAGAGTCATACTAGCATAGTAGATAACGTGAAGGATCTTATTGATGCATTGTCCTAAGACAGCACCAACTGCAAAGTTCGAAGCATCACACATTATTTTAAATGGAGGATCCCAATTCGGTGAGCAAATTATAGGAGCAGAAAGGAGTTTGTTTTTGAGACGTTCAAAAGCAGAGACACAATCAGAGTTAAAATCGAAAGGAACATCTTTTCCAAGAAGAGTTGTAAGAGGTCGAGCAATCTTTCTAAAATCTTTTACAAAGCTTCTATAGAACCGGCATGGCCTAGGAAAGAGCGAATGTCCTTAACGGATTTGGGAATGCGTAGATTTGCAATGACATCGATTTTCGCCTTATCTACCTCAATGCCTTTATTTGAAATGACATGTCAAAGGACTATGCCTTGAGTGACCATGAAGCGGCATTTTTCCCAATTTAGCATTAAGTGTTTATCCTTGCATCGTTTAAGAACCAATTCAAGATGGTTTAAGCATTTGGAAAAAGAGTTTCCAAAGATAGAAAAATCGTCCATAAACACTTCGAGAAAACGTTCGATCATATCAAAAAAGATGCTGACCATGCATCTTTGAAACGTAGCAGGAGCATTGCAAAGGCCAAACGACATACGTCGATAAGCGAAAGTGCCAAAGGGACATGTGAAAGTTGTCTTCTTTTGATCTTCGGGAGCGATTAGAATTTGGTTATAGCCAGAATAACCATCAAGAAAGCAATACAATTCATGGCCAGCTAAATGTTCAAACATTTGGTCGATAAAAGGAAGAGGGAAGTGATTCTTACGTGTTGCGGCATTTAATTTTTGATAGTCGATGCAAACACGCCAACCCGTTTGAGTACGAGTTGGAATAAGTTCATTAGAATCGACCTTGACAACGGTAAGCCTAGGCGTTTTTGGTACAACATGAATTGGGCTAAACCATGAACTATCAGAGATTGGGTAAATGATTCCGTTATCGAGAAGTTTGAGAATTTCATCACAAACCGCATCCTTCATTTTTGGTTTAAGCCTTCGTTGCGCGTCACGAACAGGCTTGGCATCGTCGATTAAATGAATGCGGCGTTGAACAAGAGCGGGACTAATTCCCTTTATATTGGTGATTGACCATCCAAGTTCTTCCTTATTTTTCGAAATGATTGAAAATAAGGAAGTTTCTTGATCAAGAGAGAGAGTCACAGAAATTATGACGGGAAATGTTTCGTTGTCACCTAAGTATGTGTACTTAAGGTGATCGGGAAGGGGTTTAAGGTCCAACCTCGGGGGTTGCTCGGTCAAAGAATTAGGTTGAGATTCGGACTCAACTGGAAGCGATTCAAAGGGGAGCGTGTATTCAATCTCATTGTGGATTTCATGAAACAATTTTTCATACTCGGCCTCGCGTTCATCATTAAGGTCAATCATCTCGTTTTCGAAGTTTTCGTGAATGGCACTAACTTCCAACATTTGGTCGCGAGGTTCATTCGATTGGTTTTCAAGATTGAAAATGTTTAGATCCAAAGTCATGTTTTCGAAAGAATTTTTCATCGAACCGTTGCGACAATTGATTAAGCCATTTGAGGTGGCTAAGAATGGTCGGCCTAATATCTAAAAGATTTGACTAGCAGGGTTGGTCATAGGTTGTGTTTCGAGAACGATAAAATCAACGGGGAATATGAATTTCCCTACTCTAATGAGCACGTGCTCGATTTCTCCCATGGGCTTCTTAATGGAACGATCAACGAATTGAAGCGTGAACTTTGTAGGTTTGAGCTCACCTAGGCCTAATTGTACGTATACAGAGTATGGAATCAAATTGACACTCGCGCATAAGTCTATCAAGCATTTGTTAATCGTCTTGTCTCCAATTGTACACGAGGTTGTGGGGGCAGTCAGGATCTTTGTATTTAACGGGCATGGATTGGGACAAGACTTCACTCAAACTGGCTACCAAGAAGACTTTTTTGGGCACTTAAGTGTGTCACTTTTGGGTACACAAGTCCTTAAGAAATTTGGCGTAAGTTGGGACTTGCTGAACGATGTTAAGAAACGGGATGTTAACTTTCACTTGTTTAAAAATTTCCAACATCTTTTCCATTTGGACCAAGTGTTTCTTTGGTTGAAGACGATGTGGAAATGGAACACGATACTTAATAGGTGGGTCTACTTGAGTAGAAGAAGAATTTTGATTGGCATTCGATTCGGTGTTTGGCTCCACATTCTGTTCAGATTCGTTTGTTGTTTTAGAGGCGTCGAGAGAGGTTTCGATAAATTGTTTGAATTAACGACTTGATTATCGATTTGTTTATAGGAACGTAGAGTTGTGATAGCATTCAATTGGGTTACGTTACTATCTTGAACAACGTGGTCTTGATTCGAGTTAGTGTTTTGATTTCTAGGATTTGGAACAGGCTGGCTTGGGAATGTGCCTCATTCACGTTCACTCACAGACATGGCTAGTTGGCTCATTTGCATTTCAATTTCAATTGATTGGCTTGTGTTTTTCATATATGAGGTTAATAAAATTTGCAAATTACTGTTTGATTGGAGGCTTTGAGTTGTTGCTTTAGCCAACGTTTCAAGACTTTTCTAAAGTGGACTTAAATGTTTATCGTCTTGGGGAGGGGGAGCAAGATTTGGTTGAAAACTTGATTGTTGCGGTTGATTTTGAGATGGACCTGCAAAATTTGGTTGAAAATGATTGGGCTGAAAGTGAGGATTCGAAGCATTATTCGGGAATGCTTGAAAATTGGGACGAACCACATTTGTGTTGGGATTGTTTTGGTTCCAAGCAAAATTCAGATGATTTCTCCAACCAGGATTGTACGTTGGAGAAAACGGGTCATTTTTAACTTTATTGAAAGCATTGAGTTGTTCGACCGTGTTAGGGCACTGATCGGCTATATGATTAGGATCGTTGCATTTATAACACATAGGTTGGGAAGTTTGGTTCATTTAGTTAGATGAGAAAACATTGTCGAATTTATTAATCATTGCGTTGATTTTAGCTTCCAAAGGCAAAGATGATCCTATCGAGTGTGCGCTCGATCGTGAGTAAATTGTTTTTTCGTTTGAACGTTCCCATTGGGACGAATTTAAGGCTAGGTTTTCAAGAAATTGCCAAGCATCATCGTGATGTTGGGCGAGAAAGTTGCCTTGGCACATTGATTCAAGCATGGTTTGTGAGCTGTTTTCGAGTCCATCGCATAGGATCCGGCAAAGCGTCCATTTTTCGAAGTTATGGTGTGGACATTTTATCAAAAGCTCTTTGAATCTTTCAAAATATTTTCCGAATGGTGCATCCCTAAATTGATGAAAATTTACGATTTCGTTTCGGATTTTTGGATGTTTTTTCAAAGGGGTAGACTTTTTTAAGAAAACTTTCACAAATTCTTCCCAAGTTTTAATCGAATTTGATGGCAAGCTGTACAACCATTTTTTGGTGTAATCTGTAAGAGCGAATGGAATTAATCAAAGTTTGATTCCGTCATCATAAAGTTGTTGGAGTTTCATGGTTGCGCAAACTTGTTCGAATTTCGTCAAGAAAATGTATGGGTCATCATGTTCAAAATTGCCAAATTTTGGAATGGTAGCAATATGGTTTGAGTGAATTTCGAAATGGTTACCCGTTGGGGTGGGTAACGTGATGCAAGATGGAATAGAAACTCTATTGGGAAAGATTCTATCCAGAAGAGTTCGATGGGCGTTCTCATTCGCCATTTCAAGAGAATCGTTTATTTGAGTTAAATGAATTGTTATTGAATTACGAGTCCAAGTATTCGTTGTTGTGTCACGAGTCCAAATACTCATGCACAATTAAAAGTTGAGAAGAGAAAGAAGTTAGAATCAAGTTTTAGAGAATGAAACAAGATTTGGAAAATGAAGTGAAAATTTGTTTTTGGGCTTTTTTTTCTATTTTTTTTAAAAGGGAAAAAATATTTACCAAAAGGAATTTATTTTTCAAAAGGGAAATTTGATATTTGTTTATGTTTTTGTTTTTTTGGCTTTTCAAAATTTTTAATGTGTTTTTGTTTTTGTTTTTGAATTTTCAAATATTTACGAAAAGGAGTTTTTGTTTTAGAAAATGCAAAATGGGAATTTGATTTTTGTTTTTGTTTTTGAATTTTCAAAAAAAAATTTATATGTTTTTTTTGAATAGATTATATTTTTTTTTGGATTTTTGTTTTTCCAAAAAGAAACTTAAGAAAAAAAAATTTGCTATTGTTTTTTTAATTTTTGATTTTGATTGAAAAATTTCAAAGGAAGGGATTTAAAAGGATTTTTTTTGTTTTGGATTTTAAAAAAACTAAGTTAAGTTAAATTTACAATTTTTTTTGGTTTTGGATTTTTTTTAAATATGCATGAACTAATGCAACTAAATGAATGCAAATGACTTAATTACAAATTTTATGTCCCTTGTAGCTCCTAACCCAAAATTGTATAATCACAATTTGTCTTAAATCAATAAAATATTTCTTAGCCAGGTAACAGGCAGAGGTTATCGGTGCACCACGAATCACCGTAGCAATGCAACCGAAGGTTTAAGTACCTTCAGAGAAACAACCGCTATAATATTTACGAATTACCGTAATATTTATAAATGGTTATTACTTTGTCGTAGCCTAGACACCAAGAAATAAAATTATTCGAAGAAGACAATTGTTAAGATACAATTAAGCCCTAAGTGAGCTCGCGACACCCTTAAGTTGAATGCCTAACTGTTATTATTAGTCAAAATTCTACGATGAAATGCGATTTGTGGGCCATGGAAGGGGTGATGAAATCCCCCACCTTATGTGGATTTGGGTATTGCCCTTAGAAAATAAAACAAGGTGAGATGAATGCAAAACAAAAATTAAACGTAATTTAGCAATGCAACTACAATGAATTTTGTTTTTGTTTTTGAATTTTTTTTAATATATATATGCAAATGCAAGCAACCAACAATGCAATTAAAATAAAACTAGGGATGAAAGCACGATACCAGAGCGTGCAAAATTATTAGCAATTTTTTTTAAGCGCCGATTTTTTTAGCAAGTAAAGCAATTCTTTTCCTTGCAATTTTCCGCTTTGGCAACCTGAAATTTCGAACAAGATATATACAGTTTTTTTTAATATATCAACGAAAAAACCTAAACAAAACAAGTGAAAACAAAACAAATGAAAACAAAACAAAATTGAAATTTGTTGTTTTTTTCTTTTTTTTTAAATTAGGATGGAACTAAGACAAATTAAACAAAACAAATCAAATTAGAAATTAAAATTTTTTTAAGGGACAAAACAAAACTAAACTCAAAGAAAGAAAACACTTTTTTTAATTAGGATTGAACTAAAAACAAATTGAACAAAACAAGTTAAACAAAAGAAAACAAACTAAATTTTATTTTTCTTTTTTTTTTGCAGAGCAAGCGGGGTTAAAAACTGGTCCCCTACCAGAATTATTAAAAAAGAAAAACAAAGATACAATGGGAAAACGATGAAGACACACTCATGAGAACCATGAGCAGAGAAATTAAAAGAAAAAGGAAAACACAAAATAAACAAGAGGAGCTATGGTATCCAAGGCTCAATCTGATACACTTGAAAATCATGCTTACTCGTTCTCATACCAATTAGAATTTCATGCTTTAGAACAGCCCAAAGCACATCATGACTCCTCATTTGCCCTTCAAAATTCCTCCTATTCCTTTCAAACCACACTAACTTCATCAGCTTTTTTAAAATGAAAAAGAAAGGAAATCTTCTCACATAATTCCACTGTAGCATTCTCGATCAAAGCCCACTGATCAGCAGAAAGATATGGGATAGCAGCCATCCCCAAATTACTCAACACCTTACTCCAAAGATTAAGAACAATGGGACATTCGAAGAATATATGCATGGCACATTCTTCTTGAGTGTTGCACAAAACACAGAAAGAAGGAACAGACATACCAAAAGCAAGCAATTTATCCCTAGTTAACAGAGCCTTGTTCACTACTTTCCAGTGCATCAAATTATCAGAACTTGGAGATATGGCCTCCCAAGTAACCCTGTGCCATTTACAACTGAGCATGGAATCTATACCCAGCAGAGCTACACAAACACAGGAAATAAAGTGGGCTTTGCCATTCCATTGCACAGAATCATGATCATGAAGAACATACTTGTTAGAAGCAAATTGGTTCCATAAGGATATGACAGATTGATTACTGGAATAAGGCAGCATCAGTTTACCATTTGCAATATAGTCAACGGCCTTGGCATTTAAGCCAATACCATATTGAAATTTCTGCTGAGAAGTGAAGATTTGATCCAGAATAATACCTCTGCTTATCCAAGGCTCATGCCAGAAACTACAATCACTTGTGCCAGAAAGTTGTATTTGGATTAAAGGCCTAAATGTATTCCTCAAGTTCAAAATACTCATCCATATCCAGCTGCAAGATTGAGGGACTTCCATCTGCCAAAAATTCTTTGTACCAACATTATGCTTTAGTGTCCATTTAACCCATAAAGAGTCCTTCCTATGCATTAGAGCATTTAAGTGATAATTATATGCAGCCTTGTTCCAAACAGGAATGTTGAACAAGCCTAAGCCACCTTTGCTTAAAGGTTTCTCAAAAATTGTGAAAGAACATGGAAAAACCTTCTTAGCATGTATTGATCCAAACCAGAAGAATCTCATCATGGCAGATCTGACCATATTCAAGAGCTTAGAAGGAAGGATGAAAGCCCTAGCCCAATAGACCATCATTGAAAAGCACACTGACTTGATAAGAACGAGTCTGCCAGCTTGAGACAAAAATTTGGTAGCCCACCTCTCCAGGACAGCAGTAATTTTTTGAAAGAGAGTTAAACAGTTAGACTGAGTCACCCTAGAAGTACATAGTGGCATACCAAGGTAGGTCATATCATGATTCATGGTTTGCATCCCAGCAGCAGATGAGAGAATTTTCCTTTGCAAACTCGGCACTCCAGCATACAAAATACTAGATTTATTTAGATTTAGTTCAAGACCTGTCATCAAGTAGAATCTATGCAAAGCACATTTAATGGTTTCAATAGACTGAAGATTAGGCTTGGTGAATAACATGATGTCATCAGCAAAAAGAAGAGAAGTTAGTTGCATGTCCTTACATTTGGGATGAAAATGAATCTGCCTAGACAAATACAAAGGCCTAATATAGCATGTAAAAACTTCCATCACCAAAATGAAAATATAGGATGATAGAGGATCCCCCTGCCTTATCCCTTGCTTGGAGGCAAAGTATCCAGAATTAGCTCCATTCAAAATCAGAGTGAAAGATGGGGTAGAGATGCATTCATAGATCCAGGCAACAAAAACTTTTGGGAACCCCATAAGGGACATGGTTCTGACAACAGAAGTCCACTGAAGACTATCATATGCTTTCTTGAGGTCAAGCTTTAACATAGCTCCCTGAGTGGCATTAACACTGCTGTAGCCCTTTAAAAGCTCATGAGCAAGCATTATGTTATCGAGAATGTTTCTATTAGGAGGAAAAGCAACTTGATTCTTAGAGATGATTCTCACTAACACAGCAACAAGTCTAGCGGCAATAATTTTTGATATACACTTATAAACAATGTTGCAACATGAGATTGGTCTGAAGGAGGACACAGATGTTGGATGCAGGCTCTTTGGAATCAAACCAAATTTGTAGCATTAACCGATTTGAGAAGCTTAACCTTGTCGAAAAAATTATGCACAGCCTTACAGAAAAGGCCACCTACAATATCCCATCTAGAAGTGAAGAACTGCACGTTGAATCCATCAGGACCGCCACTCGAGTTCTTATTCATAGCAAAGAGTGTATTCTTTATTTCTTCATTGGTCACTTTTTCCACAAGCTTAGCAGCTTCGACATTATTGACTTTTGGCAGAGAAACATACGAGAGATCATCCAACTGAGGAATAAAGTTTTTATCATTGCCAAGAAGACCAGAAAAATGGAGGAGAAAGGCTTTGTTCACTGTCTTAGGGGTAGTTTGCAAGTTTCCTGCTTCATCATGAATGGAATAGATGTTGTTATTTGAGTGTTTAACCTTTAGGGAAGCATGGAAAAATTTTGTGTTCCTGTCTCCATCAGTAGCCCATTTAATTCTCAACTACTACTTCTTCATATCACATTCAACTTCCAGAGCTTGATTGAGCTCAAGGAAAAGAGCAGCTTCCTTAACAGCCAATTCAGCATTGTTAGGAAAAGCCATCATCAACTCTTGAGCCTCCCTGAGCCTGTTCTTGAGTATTGAGGATCTGAGATTGCCATTGCCAAATTTGTCTTTTGCCTAAACCCTTAAGGCTTCTTTAGTTGCACTGAGCTTCCTGCAAAAAATAAACATCGGATTTCCAAAATATTCATTAGCCCAGGCGGTTTGAATTATATTATTATATTCAGGATCAAGGATCCATGCGTTATAAAATTTAAATCCTCTTTTGACTCCATGAAGCTTCCTACCAGAGGTTATGATGAGAGGCGAATGATCAGAAAGTATTGAAGGAGGAAGGAAGGTAGAAAGATTAGGCCAAGAGGAAAGGGCTTTGAAGTTGGAAAATGAATGATCAATATTCGAAAAGGTCCTAGCTCCACTCCTGGATCTGTTGTTCCAAGAATAGTGAGCACCTTCCCTATGAATAGGAATTAGAGATGAATCATAAATGGCAGTGTTCAAAGGGATGTATCCTTTGGCATGAGTGGCAGACCACCATGCTTGTCAGACAAGGTGAAACAGCTGTTGAAATCACCAACTATAACCCAAGGATGAGTTTCTTGTCTTAGGGCCGGAATTAAGTTGAAGAGAGATTGTCTAGAGACTTGAGAATTAGATGCATACACAAAAGATATGTAAAAAGAAGAGGGAGGATTGTAATACTTGGCATGAAAATGCATTAATTGGGGTGTAGCAAGAAGGAGATCAAGGGAGAGAACAGCAGGATTATGAAGCACCAAAATTCGACCATATCTAGCTTCATTAAGATTATGAGACAGGGACCAGGATGGATTGACATACTTATCAGCAGAAATTGTTAGGGGAAGATTTAATTTGGTTTTAAGGATAGCAAATATAGACAGCTGATGAGTTGTTATTAAATGCTTGACATGATCTAACTTGAGGAAGTTATGAGATCCTCTAATGTTCCAAGCTCCGAAGTTGTGCATCATTAATTAAACTAATGGTTGGTGAGCAGCTTCTTTCATGCTCCTAGTAATGGGAGACTCGGCTGTTGAAGAGACGTGGATTTGTTTCATATATTTCCTTTTTTTCCTGAAATTAGCATTTGTAGATGGGTCACTGATTGTGTGAATATGATCTTTTGGAGAGACGGGAGGAGATTTCCAACCTGGAATCGATCCTAAGAAAACATAAGGTTGACTTGGGGCTGATTGGTTTGAAGATAAAGAAAGAGATGAGGAAGAAATGGTAGAAGGAAGAGAAGAAGAATACATAGAGATAATTAAGTCAGTAATTTGCCTTTGCAAAATACTGCAAAAAAGCACTTCAGGATCAGGATCAGGGAAGGATGAGAAATTTACTTTGGTTGAGGGTTTGGAGTTATGCAATGTTAAAGATGTTTCATGGTAGTTCATGTTATGTTCAGATTGATGAGTTTGCATCTAAAAATTTCCTTTGGCAGTCAAGGAATGAATACCATGCACAAAGGATATACTGTGCATATTTTGTGCTTCTTCAAAAACAGTTTCAACAGAAAAATCACATTCATTCACAATAATCATTTCTCCTTTATTTGATCTATGCTCCTTGTCATCATTATCTTCCTCCTCAACAACAATAATTTCCTCCTCAAAATTCCAAATATCCTGCTATAGAAACAAAACAAATTCCAGAATGAAATCAGCAGTTCAAATTTCAGAATTGTGAAAACATAGAGGAAATATCCAAAGCCGTGGGTACCAAGTAAAAAATTCGAATCGTATATACCCAAAATGTCACAACTAAATCAGGGAAATATTCAACGACGTGGAGGCCAAGCAAGAGATCAAATCAGACAAAAATCAAGGATTTCGTATCCTACATAAAGCCACAATCATCACCGGCAAAAAGATCATCGAATTCAAGTAATCAATCAAAATAACTAAAGGATCGAATAACATACCGGAGAAGTCGAATTCGATCAAGCTCAAAGCAACCGAGTCAAAGCCCTAATTTCATAAGCAACGAACAAGCAAGTTGAAGCAGCCGTGAAGCAAAGAGAAGAAAGCATCGATCGATCAAGCAAGAACGAAATCATCATTCAATCGTGCTAAATAAAGTCGGCATCTTCAATTTTATTCAAGCCCTAATTTTCAGAGCTAAAAGGAACGAACGAAAGAAGGAACCAGAGCCGTCATTGATAAAAGAAGATAACAGGGGCGTATTTTTATTTCTTGAGTGATAATACTTTGGGGGTTGGGTTGTTTTGTTTAAGGGCAGAAATTTACTCAAGTCTTTTATTTATTTCTGCTCTTGTTTTTTATTTTTAAAGTCTGTACTTTTCGAATCAAATTTTGGTAAATCACCACCTAGGTTTTAGGTTGTGTCAGATTGTCTAGTTAGGATTAGTTCAGTAAGCAGGGTTTGCGAGTTTTCAAAACTCTATAGGCAGTAGCAGGGTTTGCGAGTCTGTTAGAGTGTTTGTAAGCGGGAGACTGTTTAATTCTAATAGAAATTTGGGAATGCAGCAGTAGGCAGGGGTTGCCGAAGCTGGGTAAATTTTGTGTGTGATTTACTTTTCAGCATATTTACTTCTCTGCAGTTTGTTTTTGTGTTTAATTCGAGATAATTTGCTATAACCCTATTCACCCCCCTCTAGGGTTAATCTAGATCCTACACAAACTCCTTACATTTATTACATATATCAGGCCTCCAAAGATAGCTGACTTGAACCAACTAACTAGATCCATCTAGCAATTTAACAGGAAACTCATCAACTAATTGACAATCAGGAGTAACATCCACCAAGCATTTAGCAAAACCAATCCTCTCCATCCTCTCAGTGGATGAATCCATACATAACAACCTTCCTATTCTAGAAGCTAACCAATTGATGCCTAGATGAGACCAAGCAAAGATAGGAATATTGGATAGTTTAAGCCATACATGCACTGATCTAATGGTACTGCAACTATTACTAATTAAAGAAACCCATGCCTTAACAATGAAAATTTTGTTCCTTAGAAAAATTGGATCAGCTTCTAAAATTTTCCTTCTGTCCTCCGCGCAAGACAGATGGAAAAGGAACAAAGTTCCATCACATTTACCCACAATCTCCCCATTTAACTTCCATAACTTCTTCAGATGATTGATAACAGTAAGGTAGGACAGAGGTTTATCAAGAAAGAACCCAACTAGCCAATCACTCCAAATTTCACTTCCAGCCTTAATCACTTCGTCCAGTGGAGCCAGAGCATGTCCATCAAAAACAAGGGGAAAATCAATTGTGGAGTATTGCCCAGCATTACGGGGTTTGGTTTTGAAAAGCGAGGACTAGGAGGAAGAAGCAAATGGTGGATGAGAGGAAGAAGAAATAAGAGGGGGGAACTGGCGGAGTTAAGGCGGGAGGAGAGTTTGGAAGGGGGCCTGACGGAGAAGTTGGGGAAGGAATAGTTGAAGGTATGGGAGGGACAGTTTGAAAAGATGGGGAGAGGGAAGGGGCATGGTCGGGAGCTGCCATGAAAATCAAAAAAGAAAATGTGACTTAAATTTTATTTTTCTTAAACAAGAAGATATTTAAACAAAAGGAAAAAAGGTTTAAAACAAAACAAAATAAGATAATAAACTCAGCCCAAAAGGCCCACTACACGCAAGTTAATACCCCAAACCTTTTTTATCTCTACAGTTTGACTAGATTAAAACAAAATCGATCAAAACAACAACAACAAAAAATGACTTCCTCGATTAAAAAGGGAACGTAACAAATTCGCGAATTGCTGGTACGAATCCGATGAATCGTAGTTTGGTGATTTGGCGATTTTGGGTGGATTGAGGATGGTGGGTAGTTTGTTGTGGAGTCGAGTATTGGGTTCGTGGAGTAGTCTAAATTGGGTCGCGATGCTGCTAGAGTTGGAATTAGGGTTGTGGAAGGGTCGCGGGAGGTTGAGATTTGGTTTGCGATTGAGGGTGGTTGTGGGTGTTACTGATGAAGGTTTCGAGTTTGGGTGGTTGCAGCGCAGACTAATTTTGGTGGTGAACGATGAATGATGTAGTGATGTGATGAGGTAGTTGCGGCAAAATTGAGGTTGTTCAGTTGTGCAGTATGTAGGGAGTTGAACAGATGAGGCTGTGGGTGGTGATATGACTGTGTATGGTTATTGGTGATGTCTGGTGGCACTGTGGTTGACTGTGGTGGTTGGAAGTTGAGTATAGGATGTGGCATTGTGGTGACTGTGTTTGCTGATGGTATATGCAGTGTTGATTGAGTGATATGGTTTATATGGAGTGGAAGTGGTGTTTCAAGGCAGTGATTATGGTGGTAGTTGATATTATGGTGTGAAGTTTGAAGTGGAGGATTGCAACTGCTGTGGTATGGCAATAATATGTGACTGTTGTGTCACAGAGAAGTGGTGAAGAAGGAGATTGTCAGTGATTATGTGCAGGCAGGTTATTTTATGAAAGTTTGAAACAGTTTGCAGTGTTGTTGAAATTAATGGTGATGTTGTGGATTATAAATGAATGAGTGCAGCAGTTTGGTGTGTGCGCAGTGGATGTTTGATATGGGCAGTTGGAGGAATTGAAGAAGGATTGTTTATTGATGGTTAGTTGTAGCTGTTGAAGGACAGGGTATGTATGTGGTTTATGAATTGAAATGGTGCTTATGAGTGGCAGATGGGAATGATGAAGTTGTTGTTGGTTGTGAAGTGTTTGTGTAGCAGCAGTGTGTTAGAAATTATATGGTGGATGAAATAGGTGCTTGGCAGGGGTTAATAGAGTGTTTGGTAGTTTGGGGTGGCTGTGCTGGAGTGTTGCTATGTTATGGCAATGGAGTGGTAAATTGGTGATGTGTATGGATGTTTTGTTGTACAAGTTTAAGTATGACTGGTTGATGTTTGAGTGGTAGTGGAATAGGGGACTGGAGTGCAGTTTTGTTGGCACTTGTTTGTGGAGATTATGGATGGAATTTGTATGAAGTGGTGAATGTCTGTGTATGATGGTGTGGTGGTGGGATTTTGGTTGAGGCAGTTTGTAAATGATTGGTGAAGTTGTATGATATATGATATATGACAGTTGAAGGATGAGGGGAAGTGGTAATTGCTGTGGTGGGATGGAGATGAAGGCACTGGTGGTTAGAGGCTGTGGCAAGTTGAGAGCAGAGGGAGGCTTGTGAGGGTATTGCACTGGTGTGCAAGTATGTGCACATTGGGTTTGTATTTGATGTGCAGTGGACAGTAAGGAAAAAAAGAAAGAGAAATGCAAATAGAAAAACAAAGAACAATGTAAATGTAAAAAAATGCAAATGTCAATTAATAATATTTTTTTAATTTTGAGATTGTGTATGTTTTATATATATATATATATATATATATGAATATGCAAATGGAAAAAGAAAAACAACAAGCACTAAATCAAATGAAAACAAAAATCACATAAACACACAACAAATTTTTTAAATGCAAGTTAACACACAAAATAAACGCACAATAAAAATAAAATAACAAATAAATCGAAGAATATAAATAAAAATCAAATTAATTCCCCGGCAACGGCACCAAAAACTTGTTCGAACGACTAATTTTCTATTAGTTTAGAAAATAGCCAAAAAAATTAATAAAAATATACCGCAAGTGCATGACGTACAATTCTAGTACGTGGCGAATAAGGGTCGATCCGCGGGGAATTATATTGATTTTAAATTTTCTATTCAACCAAATTAAACAAGACTTAAAGTTTTGATTAGCTAAGAAAACAATGTAAACAAAAAGCTAGAACAAAAAGTGATGGAAAATATGAGATTTGAAAACAATTTAGAGGTAAATCCACTCTCATATTTTTGTAAATCAACACAAAAGTAATCCGTGATCTCTATTTTTGATATTAAGTGGAATTAGTAATGTATTTATCATAAGTATGGTTTATTTATGTTATTGATTAACATAAATTAAACCATCAAACTATAATACAATAACCAAAGCCACTTATCAATTTTCATTAAAATGTAGTCAAAGCAAAAGCTATTTTAAGTATGATTTATTTACTATTGTATTTAGTAACATAGATCATCAAATTTTGTTTCTACCTTAGTTTCATAATCAAAAATCAATTGGTAAAAAGATGATGTAAATTGTGTTTATGTTTGAATAAGAATAGCCTATTTGTAAATACAACATAGGCTATAAAATTCATTTTTATAAACTTACATCAACATTTACTTCTCATAAAGCATAAAAGAGACCATAAATCACAAAATTATGTTGAATCTACATAATTAGAGAGCTTCGTTACCCCTAAATTGGAGGGGTTTAGCTATTCATTTGTGTTATCAAATCAACACATGTAAATTTCAACATTTTAAAGCAAACAAAAAAGTAAGAGCTAATGAAAATGGAAGAAAAAAAACTAAGTCACTTGCATAAAAATAAAATTAAAATAAGTGCATAAAAGAGGAAGCTAATCTACTAACATTAGAATAAAGAAAGCATGTAAATAAAAATGAACACAAAATAAAAGAGCATGTAGAAAAGAGAGAGGCTTAGGAAGCCATTTTATTTCTCATTTGATTTGAAGCTACAACTTGCATTCTAATGATAAGTAAATTAAAAAAGAAGAAGATACATTACATGTACATAAGAGGGCTATTTATACATGCACAAAACCCTAATCCTTATTTTAGGGGGCCTGGCTAAAATACCCTTTAGGAAGTGTGGCCACCAAGTAATCATTAGTCTCTAATTAATCCATCGTTAAGTATGCATAAAAATTTAACCTCCACTAACTTGTCCATAAGCTTTTAATTGTAGATTAAGGTAAGTGGGTAGGTGGGGTCCTCTATGATGCATGGTTTGAATTATTTCCATCTTCATTCCTTGTTTCCCTCCTTGTGCATGCATATCTTCATGAAAACACCTTCATATCCCCATCCAAAATTCCTATAATTAAAAAGAAAATGTCCAAATAAATATTTTCAAAATTGATTCATGCACAAAATTTCTATTTTACCCCCACATTGATGTATGAATGTTGACTTGAAAGCATATTTGAAAGTTGGTCTTAAACATGTAAAAATACCCAATTATGACGTTTATTTAAATAAAAATAGATTAAATATGGATGTAAAAATATGCACATTTACGTGCACATCAATAAGCGTGGATATGCTTTGATCTTTAAATAAATGTTAAAGTTATTAATGGATAAGTAAATAGTTTTGGATTGTTGTAAACGGTGTTTTTAGCAAAACTTGTTTTTAACCCTTACTATTAATTATACTGGGGAATATAACTAGATATTTCTAATGGACATTTAGTAGAAAAATAAAAGTAAATGGGTTTGGGTTTTTTGTGACAAATGTTTTGAACAACACTTGTCTTTAACCCTTAAATATAAATAAATGTTTAAGAGTGGAGTTTTAAAGAGGAATGTTTTCAAGGTATAAAATTTTTGGGTTTGTTGTGACAATTTTTATTAGCAACACTTGTCTTTAACCCTTAAATGTGATTAAACCTTTAAAAGAAGAGTTTTAAAGATAATGATTAAATGGATTGGTTTTGGGTTTGTAGTAAACAATGTTTTAGCAACATTTGTTTTTAAACCCTTGAATTATATTTTGGAAGAAATATTATAAATCTTTAACAATGGAATTTTAAAGATAGTAACAAGTATTGAAATCTTTTAAAGAGATAGAAAATGTTATATGTTTAATTTATAAAAGAAAAGGAGTTTATTATAACAATATTTTGGTAGTAATTGTTTTAATCTCTTTGATTATATTTCAAGTAAGTAAAACTTGTTAAATGATTTGTGAATACAGTTATACCGTTGGAATAAGTATATGAATACTTTTTCAATATTAAGAGAATAAATGAATAGTTTTAATTATAAAGAATATATCTTTTATAAAGATAAATCCAATATATTTATACAAGTATATAAAGGAAGTTTTAATTAATAAAAGATTATTAATTAATAAAGGAAGTATTGATTTATAAAAGAAGTTTTATTAGATAAAGATGTTTTACTAATAAAAAGGAAAGGATAAATTAATTATAAAGGGATTAAAAGTCGTTTATGTGACTTGATTATACTTGGATGATAAGTAACAACTATGTAATGACCTTAGTTTGGTTGTTTATGGGGTGTTAGTACCAATATGCTTAACACTATTGTTTGCATAAAAAATTGACATAACCACCTAATAGAAACCTTTTAAAGAGGATTAAATGAAGAATAAAATGGAAAAGGTAGATAATAACAAAGAAACATCAATTAATTGAAAGAAAAGCACACGCACAATGATTTATAGTGGTTCGGCGTTGTTCGCCTACGTTTACTTTGAATAGATCGGTTTATTATATAACTTTATAATATGAGTTCAAGAGGGATCGGATTAAAATCCTTAGTTACAAAAGAATATAAAGAAAATACCAGCGTAAAAGTCCTTAAAATGAACAACCAAGCCGGTATTTATAGATGAAGATGGCCAAATATCTCTCTGAAAATTCGGCAGAAGGACCCTCGAAACCATATGGGCCCACAGGAGGGGTTGCATGGCTCGATTCCCAAAAAAGAGGGATCGGTACCAATCCCTTCTTTGGTTGAATTTTGGGGTGCGATCCCTATGGTGACTTCCTCATGCTAAAATATGCTTAGCCTCCAAATTTCATGTCAATTGGATCAGTGGAGCTCGAGTTATTGCTTGATCTTTGCTTCTACATAGTTTCCATGCTGTTTTCTGCTGATCCCTTCCTAGGGAAGTATACCGATCCCTCCATCTTTATAATCTTATGGTGCGATCCCTATGGTAGGCTCCCTAGGGTCCCCATGTCTTGCTTACAAAATTTCATATGCATTGGACTTGTGGATCTTGAGATATTAATTGTTTCCTACAAGAATGCCTCCACACCCTGAAACATACCGATCTCTCTTGTTGGAGCTAATTTTATGCGATCCCTCCTATGCGTTGAACCATATTTCATACTTCGAACATTCTACCTTGCATATCTATCAATACTATTCAACCCTGACTCCATATTATCATCTGCACTTGACTTCTGGGCCCCACAATCATCACTCTGGAGTCATCGGCCTTGGTGGTAATTGAACCTAACTCGTGCAATTAGTTCAATATGGCTGGGCTAAAATGCTAGATAACACTTGCCCCCCAAAGTACATCTTGTGATGAACATGACGTGCTTTGAATCAAAGCAAGTTAGAGTCATCAGAAAGAAATCCATCCAGCAACCTGAATAGTTGCCATCCTTTTGTCGAATTATTTTTCCAGGGTGTTGTATTTCTAGTCAATTGTCATGACGCTTGGTCGATTTCCAATAGTATAAATCCAGGGCTATACTCCATCGGTTGGTATATATAAATCCGGTTCTATAAGACTAACAAGCTTTGGTTATCTGGTCCAGCCTCATACTTGAGGGCTTTAGGTTAGACTTCAATTTCTGTTGATTTCAAAAATTGAGGTTTTTTGGGTCATGCATCTACTCGTTCATATACATGTGCTTAGTCGTTAGCTCCCGGACGTGTTCGTACGTTCATGGGTCATCGCCAATTTTCATTGCAATTTCTATGTTCATGCTATTAATAATTTTCGTGCTTATATTTATTTGCGTATATATTCATGGCTGATTCATCATTCTTTCCTCTCTTTTTCTAAAATGTTTGTAGGGATCGACATATATTTAGCCGATCCCTCATTTCCATTCCTCGTACTCACAGGGACCGGTACCTTTTATGCTGATCCCTTTTCTTTTGTTTGAAAACGCGGGCCAAACCCCTTCACTGTCTTATATAAACCAATATCCCTCTTTTCCAACCTCACTTGCTTCATTTTTCTACCATCCTTCAGAGCACCAAGCCTTTTCATTCTTCTATCAAACCCAAATCCTTCTTCCCTTTGTAACAACCCAAGATTTCGCAATTATCTGATCATCGTCAAATGACGATTAAAATCGTTGGTTAATTGCTATTGCAGTTTAAATTGATTTGAAATTCCTTTTATAAAATGGTGCATGAAGTTTTTAAATTAACTTGAATTCTTCTAACAAAGTATTTAAGGATTGTGGGCTTTAGTGTATCTTGACCCAATTGGTTGATACCAAAACACTTATCTGAATCCCTACCGTTTCCCTTCATTTGGACTGAGAACCCTAGAAAAAAGAAAACGAGCAAAATGGCGGCCTTGTTCAGTCTTGTTCGCCTCCGAAAAATTTAGGGCTACTCCCTTTATCATTTTATCTCTGGACCGACTCCTTGGAGAAGATGGCGACTACCTCCGCGATCAATCGCTCGATGCTAGGGCTTCTGCCGACTCGTGCAGCTCGATCAAATTGCGTTGCTACCTCATCGAAGAAGGTGAGTTCTACTCACATCTACTTCTCACTCAAGTGCAATTAGGGTTTGATTGTTTTGGTTTTTGGTTGTATTCAAGTGATTGAGTTTCCTATTCGTTTTGCTCACCGTTCGAATTGTATTGGAATTTACCTCACTACTTCCAGTTCGCGTGTTTCTGGTTAACTTCGTAATGTCTTTCGAACTTGAGAATTTCTTGTTGGCCTCGGTTCATTGGAATTGTGAGTTATTCGAATTGAGTAAATGTTGATGATTTCTTGTTTTTGACCACCCCGGTACAACTGTTCTCCACGGTTTTGAATCTGGACTCGATTTTGTGATGTCTGTTTCATTGAGCTACTCTGTCTTTGATACTGCTGTGTTATGCATTTCCGTTTGATATTTTGCCATGCTATTCACTGGTTTAGACATGTGATCTTTCATATCTGTGGCGTACTTGACTGTGGCATTGCTTCATATGTATATAGGCATTCATGTATGTATATATATGGTTGATTGTTATAGAGTTTCATGGACTCTGGTTTGACTTGAATTTGCTTGATCACATTTCAGTTCGAGCCTTGTGTTCTTCATATCATGTGTAAGACTTCATTTGATCAGTGTGCTTGAGTCTGCATATTGTAGCCTGGGTCATTTTGGTTTCATCTGAGTGTTGCATATCGCCTGTGATATTCTGTCTGGTTAATGCATTTGCTCTTGTTGCAGTTTGATTGGGTGATGTTGCAGCACTTGATGTTGCCTCTGGTTGCTGTCTTGATTCATTTTGTAGTTGCATTTACTTGCGGTCTCTTGTTTACAGTTTTGCTTGTTTGAGCTTGCGTGCCACTGAGCTTGCATTGCTTGCATTTTTGTTCTGCCACCATTTAAAATATCGTTGCAGTGATTATCTGTGCTTGTATTTGCTTCATGTTGCTTCATGCTTCATATTTCAGTGTTATTGTGTACATGTTTATTTGATAACGTGGATTTCACGGCATTGATTTGAACTCGGTTGATGCCTTGATTACCACGGTTTCAAATTTCTGAGATTTGGCGATTTCATTTTCCCTTTGGCCACTTCGATTTGAAAACTGCAGTTGTAAATTTCTGTACCCGTGTGACTTATGCCATCTGGACTTGATTGAACCCGGCTTCGATTTTGATTTTGAACTGCATATTATTTTACTTGAGTTCGTCTCTGGCCAGTTGTGTTCGTCCTTGACTTCTGTTTCAACTAGAAATTGCTACTGTGTTTTAGAACAGCAACTCGACATCGAGTCTGTTCACATACTTACGGCTTTGATTGGCACTTCACTGTGTCACTGTCCATATTTGTCGGTGACAGTCTCGGCATCCATGTCGATCATTTACTGTTCTTGTTTATGCTGTGCATGTCAACTTGTCACTAATTGTAGATGTATTTCACAGTCATCATTTGATATGTAGTTCACTGTATTATTTCACCCTGTATCCTTGAAGCTTGATTCTTGTCTGGTCGATACTTTTATTTGAACTGCAGCTGTGTTGAGCCATTGACTTGACCTTCTTGCATTGTGTGGTAGTTGTACTATGCAGTCATGTACACTTGAGTCACTCATACCAGCCTCTTGTAACCTGTTATTGCCATTTCATTGTAGTCTGCACTTGAATATGGTCTTATACTTGTGAAGTTTCGAACTGGTGCACTCGTGACCAGTTGCCTGGAGTCCTTACTAGTGTACACTTCTGTTGCATAGTCACTTACTCTCCTGGTGCATTTGTATCTGATTCATTACTTGTTGCCATTCACTTAATGTCAGTTGCATTCCTTTGAATCATTTCATGTTTGAACCATTGTACTAGTGATCTTGTGGCGATTGCAGTTTTGTTGCAGATTGCCCTTGTAATCATTTGTGGCTGCAGTTTCGTCTTACATGTAATTTTGGTCCTTGTTGTTTTGCATTGCATTAATGCATTTGGATCTGTTTTCATATTCACTTGAGTTGAACCCGATTTCGGGGTTTGACCTGGTGATCATTTGTGACTTTCACTGAGTCTTTGCGTATCTCTTGCGATAGTGGCGAGGCAGTGCACGCGTGCGTGCACTGCAGCCACCCAGAATCGATTGCTTTACATTGATTTAGTCGATTTGATAAATTGTTTATTTATCTCGGTTGATGATTTAAATCTGCGAATTTTTGTTAAACACTGTTAAGTGTTATATTGACCGTTATCCGGTTTCTTTGTTTAAAGAATCGGATAGACGGGAATTATTGTGACTGTCGTCTATTTAAATTATTACTGCCTATATGCACTAATAAACTGGTTTGAATTAGACTGATCCGGGTATTATTTTCTTTTGAATGTAATACTCGGGTCAGACCCGAGTATTTCAGGTTGTAGATTTTCTTCTTTGAGTTGCTGTTCAGGATATGAAGACTTTTCACATCGTCTGAAGCTGTCAGTGTCATTTTGTAGTAGTCGTGTCATTGTATAGAACGATATGTATTCATGTATATTAGTCGATAATGTACTTGTATATATAACTTCTAGAGTCGACAGTTGTAGTTGTATCATATGTATTGTGTCAACTATGTATTAACTGACATCAGTTATATATATATGAAACTATTGTTTTTATCTGTGTTCCGCATTTATATTATCTGTGTTATCGTTATATCTAATGTCCTAAACTATTATGAACTATCGTAGTTTGTTTTATACTGATAATTGGGTGTGTCGATGGGAGTAAATAAATGATAGATGAAAAATAAAAAGTATATACCACTCCTATCGAGATAACCAATACTAGTGTAAGGTCAACTACGGATGGTCGCTCCTATCCAGCCTTATTCTTCGTAATAATAGACAGTATTTCTTTTAATACTCTTTGTTATTATGAGCATAGAGGTGGGGCGTCACAGTTGGTATCAGAGCTTGGGGTTTATGGACATAAAGTAAAACATAACTTGGATGGAACATATGTTACAACTATTAGTCGACGTTTTATTGCGATTTGAGTCAAAACTAAAGTTTTGAAATTTTGATGCAAGTTTTTAAATATCATTATTTAAAAATAAAAAGTGAAACTGTGTTTTGTTGATTTGGTTGAATTGCGTTCTGTTTATCAGAGTGCGCAGCGGAAACAGTGAAACTGTCTTCGCTGAGTACAACTGATAATCTTTTTGAAAAAAAAAATCAAAATACGAAATTAATATGAATTTCATTTGTTGTTTACATAGCTGTAATTATTTTGTTTCTTTGAGAATTTCGAATCCGAATTGAGGATTCGAAGAAATTGCAGATATGTGATTTTTGTTGAAATCTCCGCTGGCTTTCTTTTGTACTAATCATCTATTGATTAGATTTTTGCTGTTTTAAATTATCTTCATTGAAGATACATTTGAATGATTCTTTGTTCATTTTGTAGTACGTGCAAAAATTTAAATTGCACGTTATTGCAATTATTTTACGTTGAACCGATGCTTGGTTATGAAACGTATTTTGTTGCCGTCATTTTTACAACGGAATTTTACACCAATGCTATATTTTGAAGTACGGTGCTTTGTGGCATTTTGATGAATGAGAATTCACTGACATTACATTTTGATGTAGATTGTTTTGATGTGATTTTGACGTTTTAAAATTACTGTCGCTTTGGCTTCAGTAACCGTCAAATTTTAAAAGTGGATTTTCAAGCGGTTATTCCGCAATACTGATTTGTGACCGTTTTTACGGTATTTTGAGAAGTACAATTTCCTTATCGAAATTGTTACTAATATTGCTGCTTTAATCACGTGATTGGAAACTCGTTTAGAAATGAAAATTGTTTTATAAAATTTTAACGGTTTTCGTTTTCAAAAGGACGAGAAAGCGACTTAAACGATTCAGCAAAATCGAGGATTATGACCCCTTTCTTTTACTGTTTCGCTTAACTCCGGACTTGTTCAGTTGAGAATGCGAATTGTTATTTTTACAAAATAAATAAAATTGTTTTCAAAAAATTTTACAGTTTGCGATTTCAAAAGAATGAGGAAGCGATTTAAACGTTTCAGCAAAATCGAGGACTATGACCCCTTTCTTTTACTGATTCGCTTAATTCCGGACTTGTCCGTTTGAGAATGTAAAGTGTATTTTTACAAAATACACAATTTCGCACTTTCAAGGAAACGATGAAGAGAATCAAACGATTTAGTAAAACACGTGGTATGGGACATGTGCGTTTGCTATTTCGGTTAATTCCGGACTCGTTAATTAAAATATTTTGATGATTTCGTGTGCTTTCGAGCCACTATGATGGACCTTCGGGTCATATGATGGACCTTCGGGTCAAATACCAGTACTAGACCTTCGGGTCATAAGTTGGACCTTCGGGTCATTTGTTGGGCGCCAAAATTATGTTGAGTACTTGGTAGGCTTCGGCCATATGTTGTTGCACGTGCGGCGAATTAAAAACTCGCCATCTGATGGGATCGATCCAAGCTTTCATGTTGATTTTCTAGTCTTCTTAATTGATTTCTAGATATTTGTTGCTTCCAATTATCTGCAGGTAATTGGATATTTGTTGATATGAGTTCTGATTATCGTTTTTGATAATCAGATATTTGTTGTTTCTAATTATCGCTTGTGATAATTAGATATTTGTTGATATGAGTTCTGATTATCGTTTTTGATAATCAGATATTTGTTGTTTCTAATTATCGCTTGTGATAATTAGATATTTGTTGATATGAGTTCTGATTATCGTTTTTGATAATCGGATATTTGTTGTTTCTAATTATCGCTTGTGATAATTAGATATTTGTTGATATGAGTTCTGATTATCGTTTTTGATAATCGGATAATTGTTGTTTCGAATTATCACTTTAGATAATTAAATAATTGCTGTTTTGAGATTTAATTATCGCTCGAGATAATTAAATATTTATTGATTTGAGATTTAATTATCGCTTTAGATAATTAAATATTTGCTGATTTCGAATTTAATTATCGCTTTGGATAATTAAATATTTGTTAATTTTAGATTTAATTATCGCTTGGGATGATTAAATATTTGTTGAATTTGAAATTTGATTATCGCTTTTGATAATCGAATATTTGTTGAATTTGAAATTTGATTATCGCTTTTGATAATCGAATATTTATTGAATTTGAAATTTGATTATCGCTTTTGATAATCGAACATTTGTTGAATTTGAAATTTGATTATCGCTTGTGATAATCGAATATTTGTGATTTGAGAAATTTGATTATCGTCTTTGATAATCAGATATTTGTTGTTTTTAATTATCGCTCTTGATAATTAAATAATTGCTGTTTTGAGATTTAATTATCGCTCGAGATAATTAAATATTTATTGATTTGAGATTTAATTATCGCTTTTGATAATTAAATATTTGTTGCTTTGAGATTTAATTATCGCTTTAGATAATTAAATATTTGCTGATTTCGAATTTAATTATCGCTTTAGATAATTGAATATTTGTTGATTTGTGAAATTTGATTATCGTTTGTGATAATCGGATATTTGTTGATTTGAGAAATTTGATTATCGTTTTTGATAATTGAATATTTGTTTTCTGACTATCGTATGAGATAATCAGATATTTGTTTTGTCTTCTGATTATCGTTTGAGACAAGTAAATATTTGCGATTTGAAAATTCAATTATCGTTTTGATGATTGAATATTTGCGACTTTTGAGATTTGAGCTTCGTCTTTTTCTCTGGCGATTCAAGTGAGTAATTTTGATTACTCACATTCAATTCGTGCTCTGTATGGGATTTCTGCTCTGTTTTTCCTTCTCTTTTAGTTGCTGGAACTCGATTGATTCTTGCTTTAGACAGTCGTCTGATTTTGATTCCTTAATCCCCACGATGTTGATTCTTTCGATTTGAATCAGTCGGACCTTTTGATTTCATTTCTAATACTTCCCCTGCTGACATTTGCTTTGCTTATGCACTCGTCATTGCCATGCTCTTTTGGTTGTTACCTTTTATCCATTTATTCCCTATGATTGCGTGGACGCAATTTCTTTAAGGAGGGGAGTCTGTAACAACCCGAGATTTCGCAATTATCTGATCATCGTCAAATGACGATTAAAATCGTTGGTTAATTGCTATTGCAGTTTAAATTGATTTGAAATTCCTTTTATAAAATGGTGCATGAAGTTTTTAAATTAACTTGAATTCTTCTAACAAAGTATTTAAGGATTGTGGGCTTTAGTGTATCTTGACCCAATTGGTTGATACCAAAACACTTATCTGAATCCCTACCGTTTCCCTTCATTTGGACTGAGAACCCTAGAAAAAAGAAAACGAGCAAAATGGCGGCCTTGTTCAGTCTTGTTCGCCTCCGAAAAATTTAGGGCTACTCCCTTTATCATTTTATCTCTGGACCGACTCCTTGGAGAAGATGGCGACTACCTCCGCGATCAATCGCTCGATGCTAGGGCTTCTTCCGACTCGTGCAGCTCGATCAAATTGCGTTGCTACCTCGTCGAAGAAGGTGAGTTCTACTCACATCTACTTCTCACTCAAGTGCAATTAGGGTTTGATTGTTTTGGTTTTTGGTTGTATTCAAGTGATTGAGTTGCCTATTCGTTTTGCTCACCGTTCGAATTGTATTGGAATTTACCTCACTACTTCCAGTTCGCGTGTTTCTGGTTAACTTCGTAATGTCTTTCGAACTTGAGAATTTCTTGTTGGCCTCGGTTCATTGGAATTGTGAGTTATTCGAATTGAGTAAATGTTGATGATTTCTTGTTTTTGACCACCCCGGTACAACTGTTCTCCACGGTTTTGAATCTGGACTCGATTTTGTGATGTCTGTTTCATTGAGCTACTCTGTCTTTGATACTGCTGTGTTATGCATTTCCGTTTGATATTTTGCCATGCTATTCACTGGTTTAGACATGTGATCTTTCATATCTGTGGCGTACTTGACTGTGGCATTGCTTCATATGTATATAGGCATTCATGTATGTATATATATGGTTGATTGTTATAGAGTTTCATGGACTCTGGTTTGACTTGAATTTGCTTGATCACATTTCAGTTCGAGCCTTGTGTTCTTCATATCATGTGTAAGACTTCATTTGATCAGTGTGCTTGAGTCTGCATATTGTAGCCTGGGTCATTTTGGTTTCATCTGAGTGTTGCATATCGCCTGTGATATTCTGTCTGGTTAATGCATTTGCTCTTGTTGCAGTTTGATTGGGTGATGTTGCAGCACTTGATGTTGCCTCTGGTTGCTGTCTTGATTCATTTTGTAGTTGCATTTACTTGCGGTCTCTTGTTTACAGTTTTGCTTGTTTGAGCTTGCGTGCCACTGAGCTTGCATTGCTTGCATTTTTGTTCTGCCACCATTTAAAATATCGTTGCAGTGATTATCTGTGCTTGTATTTGCTTCATGTTGCTTCATGCTTCATATTTCAGTGTTATTGTGTACATGTTTATTTGATAACGTGGATTTCACGGCATTGATTTGAACTCGGTTGATGCCTTGATTACCACGGTTTCAAATTTCTGAGATTTGGCGATTTCATTTTCCCTTTGGCCACTTCGATTTGAAAACTGCAGTTGTAAATTTCTGTACCCGTGTGACTTATGCCATCTGGACTTGATTGAACCCGGCTTCGATTTTGATTTTGAACTGCATATTATTTTACTTGAGTTCGTCTCTGGCCAGTTGTGTTCGTCCTTGACTTCTGTTTCAACTAGAAATTGCTACTGTGTTTTAGAACAGCAACTCGACATCGAGTCTGTTCACATACTTACGGCTTTGATTGGCACTTCACTGTGTCACTGTCCATATTTGTCGGTGACAGTCTCGGCATCCATGTCGATCATTTACTGTTCTTGTTTATGCTGTGCATGTCAACTTGTCACTAATTGTAGATGTATTTCACAGTCATCATTTGATATGTAGTTCACTGTATTATTTCACCCTGTATCCTTGAAGCTTGATTCTTGTCTGGTCGATACTTTTATTTGAACTGCAGCTGTGTTGAGCCATTGACTTGACCTTCTTGCATTGTGTGGTAGTTGTACTATGCAGTCATGTACACTTGAGTCACTCATACCAGCCTCTTGTAACCTGTTATTGCCATTTCATTGTAGTCTGCACTTGAATATGGTCTTATACTTGTGAAGTTTCGAACTGGTGCACTCGTGACCAGTTGCCTGGAGTCCTTACTAGTGTACACTTCTGTTGCATAGTCACTTACTCTCCTGGTGCATTTGTATCTGATTCATTACTTGTTGCCATTCACTTAATGTCAGTTGCATTCCTTTGAATCATTTCATGTTTGAACCATTGTACTAGTGATCTTGTGGCGATTGCAGTTTTGTTGCAGATTGCCCTTGTAATCATTTGTGGCTGCAGTTTCGTCTTACATGCAATTTTGGTCCTTGTTGTTTTGCATTGCATTAATGCATTTGGATCTGTTTTCATATTCACTTGAGTTGAACCCGATTTCGGGGTTTGACCTGGTGATCATTTGTGACTTTCACTGAGTCTTTGCGTATCTCTTGCGATAGTGGCGAGGCAGTGCACGCGTGCGTGCACTGCAGCCACCCAGAATCGATTGCTTTACATTGATTTAGTCGATTTGATAAATTGTTTATTTATCTCGGTTGATGATTTAAATCTGCGGATTTTTGTTAAACACTGTTAAGTGTTATATTGACCGTTATCCGGTTTCTTTGTTTAAAGAATCGGATAGACGGGAATTATTGTGACTGTCGTCTATTTAAATTATTACTGCCTATATGCACTAATAAACTGGTTTGAATTAGACTGATCCGGGTATTATTTTCTTTTGAATGTAATACTCGGGTCAGACCCGAGTATTTCAGGTTGTAGATTTTCTTCTTTGAGTTGCTGTTCAGGATATGAAGACTTTTCACATCGTCTGAAGCTGTCAGTGTCATTTTGTAGTAGTCGTGTCATTGTATAGAACGATATGTATTCATGTATATTAGTCGATAATGTACTTGTATATATAACTTCTAGAGTCGACAGTTGTAGTTGTATCATATGTATTGTGTCAACTATGTATTAACTGACATCAGTTATATATATATGAAACTATTGTTTTTATCTGTGTTCCGCATTTATATTATCTGTGTTATCGTTATATCTAATGTCCTAAACTATTATGAACTATCGTAGTTTGTTTTATACTGATAATTGGGTGTGTCGATGGGAGTAAATAAATGATAGATGAAAAATAAAAAGTATATACCACTCCTATCGAGATAACCAATACTAGTGTAAGGTCAACTACGGATGGTCGCTCCTATCCAGCCTTATTCTTCGTAATAATAGACAGTATTTCTTTTAATACTCTTTGTTATTATGAGCATAGAGGTGGGGCGTCACACCCTTCCTCCCTTAGCCTCAAAATGAAATCCTTCTGCAATTCAACCTGCCTCACGAACCCGCTTCCTCTCACCTTCCATTTCAAACATCTCCAAACCACTCGCCCACAATTCCAACTCATACACTCACGTATGTCGGTCTTTAGTTTATAATTTTTGGTTTCATGATGAGATAATGGATTCCATGCCATCGGCGAATACGATGGTGTTGGATGTCGCGATGAAATGGTGGTCGAAGTAGAATGGTGGAGGTGAGTCGTGATGTGTGAAATGGGTTCGGTAGAATAAGTAAGGAGGAAGAAAAAGGGAGAGTAGAGGAGGGATTGGTTGGGAAGCTTGATGGTAGGAAGGTTGAAAACAATAGAGTGGAGGGATCGGCCGAATGGACCATCATGGAAGGATCGGTATCGGGAGTTTGGTGGAAGATAGTAAAGTAGAGTGGTCGGTAGGACTAGCTAAGTAGGAAAGGGATCGGTGGAGTCGAATGACATGGTGGGATCGGTGAAAATGGGTAGCATGGTGGGATCGACAAATTTTGTTTAAGGAAAGAGGTCGACACCATTCTTTTGGAGAGAGGGATCGACTGAGCTACTTTGGGATAGGGATCAACAAAATACAGATCGGTATATAAAGGTCAGCATTTTGGGATCAGCATATATGTACTTTGAATTGCACTGGAACCCTAATCCATAATCACTTATTTGAGTAATTACAACTAATCCCATCTCAATGAACATGAACACATGATGACGATGAACAACAAGACTTGCATATTCATTATTGTACTCAAAACTGAACAATCAAATCTTGGGGACTTAGAACATGAACTAAAACATAGCATATAGACTTGAATAATAGATTTCACACTTTAATATGCCAATAGTTGATCCCAAAGCTTTCACAACCGATCAATCCCTTCACCGTTTAAGACGGTCAACGATGATGGTCACTTTGGTCGAAATCCAAAGTCTCGTCATTTCACTTTGCTTTCTTACTTTAAGTTGCTTATTTCTAAAACACATCACATTGCACCACACTACACTACACTAGCTCACATTTAATATGGGGGGACAGGTAAACTTTTCTAATCTCGATTATCAACTAAGTATAGTTGACATGGACTTAAGACATTCAGAACATCTAGCCGCAATGTCTTCTGGACCAGCCTCGCAACATAGAAATCCCGAAGCTGAGTCGAGTTCCGCGACCATATATGGCAGGATTTCTCCTGATCATCAAACTAAAGTAACGAAAGTCTTTGGTCCGCCAGCCAACCTTTTTATGATGTTCCCGTCCTTCTGGCGGAAGAGGTAACTCTTGTGCCCAACATTATAAAAGGCGCTATACTCTTAGACAACTCGACAGATTCTCAAGCCTCCAGAATAGGTGAGGCCGCCCTTCGCAGACTATGTTCCAAACATGGAATTCCATTCGAATATGTCTTGGCTCCTTCGATAAATGATAGTGCTCACTTGCCCCCGAAGGGGTACATAGCATGCAACAAATTCATGTGCTAGGCCGGATGAGTGTCACCCTTCTATTCGTTTATTCGGAAAATGTTAAAATATCATGGAATAGCTCCCACTCAACTTCACCCAAATAGCTACGCCTTTCTCCAAACTATTTTACTATTCATGAGCGTTCTGTTCCGCCCACCAACTCCTGAGGATATAAGGTTCGTTTATAATTTTAAGCAACAATCAGGAAGTCCTTCCTATGTTTTCCTTGAACCTTCACCCAACTGTCAAGTCTTAACGGGTGCCTGGAACAAACTTACCCTCTTCAAACACGAATGGTTCTACATTCAATGTCCACTCGGCTTTGCAAGGCGATGGTTGGAAGGACGTAAGTGTCATCTTCACTTTATTTTCAAATTCTCTAATCCAATTCATATTCTGGATCAACTAACATTCTGAATATCTATAGGTGTCTGTTCGCATCCAAAGGGCAATAGTTGCTCAAGAGCGATCTTCGCAATTCGTGCTACCCCTGTCGAAGACAGAGACATCAGACTCCTCGTCGTCGATGAGTTATTATCTCTATTTGGGCTACTGAAAGAAGGCCGCAGCATTGGGCTTCCTGGAAGCACTGCATTACTAAGGAGCGTTGTTGAGCAAGAAAGGGATATTAATTACCCTTTCGTGCCCCTAGTCGAGGGTACTTAGGATGATGCCGAAGAAGGCGAAATTAGGGGTACCCAGATTATTGAGCCTGGCGACGCTGATGCAGGCCCAGGGAAGGCACCTGTGGTCGAACCATCATAGGGCGTACAACCTCACACACCTGCTAAGAGAAGAAAGAAGCTTGCATATAAGCTTCGTAGGAGAAAACTTACTAAGGATCCGGAGTTTGTTATCACTTCTATTGATGAAGAGTCATCTTCCCAACATATAGAAAGCTCGACGAAGGGGTTCTCAAATCTCCAAATTCCTGATGACATATATTGGGGGGCTTGACTCTCCCCATAGAAGTGGTGATGGCGTTCTTCCCACTGGTCAAGGAGAGAAAACGCCCGTAAGTAAAGCTACACCTACTGGTCCGTTGGGGAGGGGGGACACTCAAAAACTTGTGCACTTCACCACACGCTCTTCATCTATCTTTTGTACAACAGTTACTTATACACTTTTGTTGGATTTTTTCAGGTGCAATGTTTCAATCTCGAGCCTTTGATTGCTTAAGGAGCTCCTTAACGCAATATGGATGTAGACATGATTTAGAATTTGTCAGGCGTAGAGAGAGGGATAATGACCGATAAAGAAGTCGTCGCTCTAGGGAATCTTCATCTTCAAAACATAAATACCAATCTTGGTCGTCCCATCAAGAAGTACAACCTAATCTTCATATGCATAGTGGTGATCAGACCACTTTTCATGGAATTCTCGTATAGCCCGAGCAATATTCTGGTTCATCTAGCTCCAAGCAATCCCGTAACCGTAGGTCAAGCAAACGTCCAATCATTTCTTTTGATCCATCTTTGCCGACCGCTGCTCCTGAAGCTTCCACAGTAGAGAAATTGACCAAGCTTACAGTCATTTTCCCAAAGATTTGTTTTGACGGGCTTAAGTTCCTCCCCTCCATCCATATAATCCCAAGGACTGTCAAGCAAGCTCTCTCGCATGCGTCAATGATGTTTTCATGCAGCATGAATAGTTTCAACAATTAGCAGAAAAAATCTCCGAGGTGTCTATTGAGTGACAACATGAGATATATCGTCTCAAGCTAGAGGTGATCCATGATAAAGATATAATTAAGCACCAAGATAATGAGATCTCGAAGTTGACGACAAAACTAACTGAGGTAGAAAAAAGTGCCAAGGAAACATCTGAGGCAGTGAGTCATTTGGAAGCTACCCATAAAAAGAACTTGACGCTGCCCTCAACTACAGCGGTGCACTCACCTTGGAAAATGATTCCTTGCAAAAGGAGAAAAATATCTTGGCCTATCGCGTTGAGGAGCTTGAAGAGCTTCTGAAGAAATAGAGGGAAGAGAAGATCGAAGCTCAAGAAGAATCACAGAGATATTGCGAAGAAGCTATTAGAGTCCGGAGTTTGAAGATTAAACTTGATGAGCAACTTGCTCAGATTGAAGTCCTCAAAGAAGAGGCAAAGAAAGCAGGTTGCAACGAGATGAGAGAATAGCTCGAAGCCCAGGTAGAGGATGCCAAGGAAGCCGGTCGGAATGAAATCAAGGACACGTTTGATCCCCTGATCATTGAATACAATGTTAAAGTCTTTCTCCACCGTGATTTGAGCTTTCTTGGTGAGGGTTATCTTGAGTCACTCGCCGAGGCCTGGGAGTATATTATTGAAACGAAAAAGAGAGACCTTGGCCAAGCCAATTTAGATGAAGATAAATTAGTGTGGGAGATCCTTCGTAGAAATGAACCCCTAAACCTTGCCGCCGCGAGACTTCGATACTTCGACATTCTAACATCTTCCGGCAAAGGGAAAATATCGCTGAATCTTGGTAGTCTAATCCAAAGGGCCCTACTCTTTTCAAGTAGCCGAAGCATTAGTTTCTTTCAATCTGGGACAGGATCTAAGCTATGATCCGGACAAACCCGGTTATCGACCTAAAGTGTTGATCCTCATTCTGGAAGGAGGGACCCCGGAGACAATTGAAAGTCACCCGGATGCAGGTATTTCGCCCTATCTTCCACTTTTCGATCGGTTTCTTTCTTCATGTCCAATAGTCATAGGCTTATCTTCTTGTTTCTATGAATCTACAGGTCTTCCCGGTCCCGGCCAAACTCCAAAAAATGGTGCTGCCCTGGAGCAACAATCAACATCAACTTAGATCCCGATGGACACCGGTGCTCCAAGGCCCAATGCTCAAGTCATTGGAGCACTTGATGACAATAAGGCCGAAGATCCATTGTCGCTGGACGAATTTGATGATGTTGTGATCACCGGCGCCACTAAACACAACGATGAGCTCAGCCTAAAGGACCGCATTGAGCGGGCGGAGTTGTTGAAGAAACAAGCCAAGTCTGAACCCGTCAATGTGGATATTGATGATCCAAATCTCATCCCATTACAAGTCATCCCACCTGGTGGATCCATTTATGAAAGACTCCCTTCTACTTTTGAAAGCTCCCCTGCTGAAGGCAGTAAAGGATCAAGGAAGTGGACAGGCGAAAGCTCGGGTGGTACCACTCCCGAAAAATCCAAAAAGTAGATAAGATAGAAGAAATAGCTGTCGTTTCGACACTGTTTGCACATAGCTTGGATAGCTATTTTTCTCTTTATTGGCTGTGATTGTAGGGGTACGGCCCCATTTTCCGAATAAACTTGTATCACAATTTTGAAGCATATTATGTGAATAAAGGGTTTTTTTTTCTGTTGAGCCCTCGTGTGAATTGTTATCTAAGTAGTTGAGCTATTACTTTCCATTCAATGTACTTGTAATTCGTTGCTTGTTGCTTTAAATGATCCCGGGTATGCTTTAAATAGGGGGTACATCAACTCCATTATCTAGAGTATGCTTATCGATTTGTTGTGCATAGGGAGTTGATGATACTCGGTTCATGTGTTAGGGCGTGGGCTGGTTGTGTTTACCTTATGGTATATTTTATCTAGAGATATATGATGCTCGGAAGGTAGTTTCTGACCCTTGTCATAGGTGATCGGTCTCAGTATGGCTTACGAGTATACTGGGGAGGTCTTCATGGAAAATCCATTTATACGAACTTCCCTTAGCGGTTTTGTTTATATACCTGAATATGCTGTCAAATGTAATCAATGTCACCATTTCAACAATGTTATATTAAACACCTTAGACATTATTATAACATCATAGGATTTTATATATAAATGTTTTGGTTATCGTAAGATAAAAACTCATCCGTTTTTATTCGCGGCGTGGTCTTACGAGATACCTTTATTTATAAAGGTTTTACAAATATTAAATAATTCAAATTACTTGAGTTTTCTCAAGCTAGTTTACCAGACTGATCCGGGTGTTATGCTTCTTATAATGCTTGGGTCAGCCCCATGTATATTTCCAGATTTCATTAATAATCATTGGAGCATTTGGAGAGAGGAGCTGGATGATTACCTACCGTAGATTTTATTTCTGCTGCATTGCTTTGTTAATTTTTATACCAGCAATTATGAGGACAGGTTGTTATAACTATCCAGGCTGATGATAGGTTCATTTACTTTGATTATTGTATCTATACAGTTTTCCTTTGTAAAAGTATCATTTTGATATTATATGTTATCGTTCTGTTGTGAGAATCTGATATTGTGTTCTCTTCTTTTTATTCCTTTTCTTTTCTTCTTTTATTTTTACCCTAACGTTCTGCATTTTTGGAACTTGGGTGCTCGGCACGTGAATACCGTGGATATATTAGTGTCGACATTTGGGGGTCCAAAAGGCATTCGTTACATAGTCGGAGAGAGATGAGGATGCTTATCTATATCGCTAATGTTGAAATATGGTAGTAACCACTTTATTTTCTCTAAAGTATATTAGTCCAGTGTAAAGGCATTGTGCCTCATTGGTATCGGTTTTATATATGCTCTGGGTACGATACAACATTACCTTAGAGTTATGATCATATGTACGATATGATGATACCTTAGAGCATTGGCTCATTGCCATTTGGATGTTGATTTGTATATGTCTTTATATGATATACACGATAATTATATTAGCACCATTGCTCGTTATGCTAACTTGTTGTATGTAGGAGAAGAGCATGACTAATTATTCTATGGCGTTACTCTAGAACTCCTGCCTCTTATAACATGTACCTCGGTTGACATATGTTGTTTATTCACGGGTACCACTTAGTATATTAGCGGGAATTAATTTAAAGGACAAAAATTTGTATATTTTTAGCTTAAGGACACGATCTCAATATTTTAACTACAAAGACAAACATTCTCCAAAAAATTAATCATAAGGACAAACATTCTTTTAAAATTATTCATAAGGACAAACATTCCTCCAAAACTGCTACCGACTAAAAACTGATACTGATAACTACAAACCGATACCTAAAAACTGCTATCAATAACTAAAAACTAATATCTAAAGAAAGTTTTCCTTCAGGCTAAAATACTGAAGGTTTGTCCTTGAGGCTAAAATGCTGAGAAATTTTGTTCATGTTATTATAGCGTGTCGGATATCATGTTTAGTAGTGATATTTCCTTTTCACCGACCCTCTCTATATTTTCCATTTTTTCTATTCCTTAAGTAGGTATGGATTAAAGATTGGAGAGGCATTGCTAGCTAGAGTGGGTTATAGGGCCATAACTTAATTACTATGATTGTATATCTAATATTTTGTATATGGACATGCTAGACTTTATATCATAGATAATACATATCATTTTAGTATGTTGTATCAATTGAAATCCATATGTTTGGAGTGTTATGTATTATGATTATATATCATATTTTCTTTCTATTTTTATGATGTTGGATAGAGTTGTATGTGCATATGTTATTATTACATTTTATTTTATAGCTGTGAGCTCTATATGAATCTGTGGTAGATATGCTCTATTTTTTCCTCTTTTTACCACCCATAAGAGTCGTTATTTTTGGTACTTAGGGGTCTAGGTTTTATTGTGTATGGATTTTCAGGTATTGTGAATGGAGGCTCTTTACATTTAGTTTCAGAGCATAAGTTACTCGATAAGAAACTAGAGTAACGTTATAGGGAGCATGCATGCAAATTTTTACTAATAAATACAAAAGCACACCATGCATCCAATGTATTTCCATATTTTAAGGAAGTCGCTAATGTGTACTTCTTATAGATTAGTAATAATGAGTCAAAATACAAGAGCAATGGCAAGTGGAGCTAATGAAAATGTCGACAATGAGGTTGAGATGCCTACTTGGTTCCGACAATATGTAGCGGATGTGGCATGAGCTATCCCTCTAACAGGGGCGGTTCTGGATGTTCCGACGAGAGACATGGATGGTACAGCAGTAATTTTGCCTATACCACTGGTGGTGGACTTCTTAAGGATGTGCCAAGGGTTTATAGGCTTAGATCGAAAACCGTATATAGGTACAGAAACTTTTGTCAAGGCTCGAGTTTGGATCAAATCTTATGACTATATATTTAACAACATGGCACTTAATGATGCAATGAGGCATAGGCTTGCTTTATGGAATCTCCAAGGGAAGCACTAAGTTGGTGGGAAGTGGTAGTTATTGAGGTACAAGAGGACGAAATCACATGGGATGATTTTAAGTGCTAATTTGAGATTCAATTCATCTTGGAGGTTGAGAGGGGAATTAAACATGAAGAAATTATCAACCTTTGCTAAGGTAATCTATCCATACATGGAATATGTGAGCAAGTTCAATGCTCTAGCTAAGTTCAGGATGGATCTTATCGACATCCCACTGAAGAAGGATTCCAAATTTGCAAGGGGTTTAAACCTAGTCAAGTTCTTAGCCAAATTGGTATGGGACGACCTTTGTAGCCAAGATGGCTCTTCTCTATGAGGGGTCTAAGGGGGTTATTGAGGTGGCGGTGAAAGTTGAGGTGAAACCAAAATTCCAGTTGAAGCACATGAGACAAGAAAGCAAGAATGAGCAACAAATGGAAACCAAAGGTGGATAAATCATATGTAGAAGATGCAATTTCAAAGGGCATATAGCCAAAGATTACAAGGTGGATCTCATAAAGCCCAAGTGTTGTAATTGTGACCAATTTAGGTATTATAAAAGTGAGTGCCCAATACTCTCTAAAGGAGGTTCAATAATGGTTTATGCTATTGGAGCGACTTCGAGCTCAAGTGGTCCTATGACTCAAGAGAGGGGAAAGAACGTTGTCTTGGAAGATTTGATTTCTATTTATGATACACATATTCAAAAAAAATTCATACAAAGGCTTCACATTTTTTTATATCTAGTCATTTATTTAATAACTTGAATATGGTTCTAGGATTAGTTTGCAAACCTCTTGTTGTGTCAAATCCCGTGGGGGTTTGACTTGTTTGAATTTGGTTTGCCAAAATATTCCATTAAAGAAAAATAGTTTGAGTTTCCTTGTGATGCATTTGTTCTCGATTTTATAAGGTACAATCTTATCTTGGGCATGGATTGAATTAGCGAACACAAGATAATGCTTGAATATGAAGGGTGATGGGTTGAGGGTGAAATGGTAAAGCATAAGTGCTTGACATGCGTTGTGAGCCGAAGAGCTCTGTTATGAGTTGTTATTTGTATTCATTAGACATTTCTTCCAACGAGTTGTCATCGGTTTCTATTATCTGAGATTTTTTCAATGTCTTTGAGGAGGTTATAGATTTACCACTCCATTAAGGGATTGAGTTCCATATCAATCTCGAGAGAAATTCTAAGGAAATGGTTGTGCCAATTGGCATATGGCACTGAGAGAGCATAAGGAGTTAGAAGTGCAAACCAAAGAATTTCTAAGGAAGTGCTTTATTCAAAGAAGTACTTCGGAGTGGGGGGAAACTGGTTGTATTTTCTACAAAAGCCGATGGTTATCTAAGGCTTTGGGTTGATTACAAAGAATTAAATAAGATGATCTGAATGAATAAGTATCGATTGTCATGCGTAGACGATTTATTTAATCAACTTAGTAGTGCAAAGATATTCTCATAATTAGATCCTGCAATGGGGCTCCATCAATTGTGGGTAGCGGAGGATGGCATTCCAAAGATCGCTTTTAGGACGCTCGATGGGTCCTTTGAGTAGAAGGTCATGCCATTTGGTTACCAAAGCTCATAAATATTTTGTTGACTTGATGAGCCATGTTTTTCGAGTCAACTTAATAAATTCATGGTCATGTTTGTTGATGACATCTTGGTATATTCTAGAGATGAAGAAGAGCACAAATCACATATTACAGTTGTGTTGGATGTTTTGACAATATAAAGGTTAAAAGCTAATTGTTCTAAGTGTCACTTTTGGAGGTGAGAGGTACAATCCTTGGGTCATGTTGTGCTCGAGAATGGGATCTCGGTAGATCCAAGTAAAGTAGCAGCGGTGCAAAATTGGAAGGTGCCAAAGACGACTACCGAGATTATAGTTTTCTTAGATTGTCTAGTTACTCTCATAAGTTTATCAAAGATTTTTCAAAGATGACTACTTCTCTTACTCACTTAACTACAACCATTTTTTTGAACTGTTATGAGCATTCTTTCGTTAAGTTGAAATAAAAGTTGACTAGCACACCTGTTCTCTTATTTCGAAAGGAGAAATTTTTTTGATTGTATATATGGATGCATGTGGCATGAGTGTCATGGCCGTATTGATGTAAGGGACAACTAAAACTGCATAAGATAAGTTATTTAACTCATGATTTAGAGTTGGTGGCGATTGTGTTCGCATTGAAGAATTGGAGGCATTTCTTGTTAGGTGAAAATTTTGATTTATTAACGGATCATAAATCATTGAAGTATCTCTTTCAATAAAGGATCTCAACTTTCATCAACAAATATGGTTGGAGTTCCTTGCCTCTTGCGATTTTGGTATATTGTACACTCCTAGAAAAGTGATTGTGGTGACAAATGCGCTTCATAGAAGGCATGCCATATTGGGGGGTCTATGTTCGTGAAATAGCAAAGGTTAGAATTTATTATGCGATTTGATTTCCAACCTTCATGCGAACTTGAGGTAAGATGTTTGGAGAACATGAAGGTAATGCCTACTCTAATTGAGCGGGTTAGATCTTGTCAAAAGCATGATTCTAAGTTGACAGAAGTTTTTATGCAACTTGGTAACGAGGTGGATTCTAGCGATATGACCCGATTTAGTATTGACCAGAATTATTGGCTTCGTAGGGACGGGAGGTTGTGCGTGCTAGATGTTAATGGGCTTAGGGATGAAGTGCTTTGTGAATGCCATCGTTCTTGTATAACCAGTCATCCCAGTGGTAACAAAATGTACAATGAAATGAAATGTTCATTTTATTGGAAAAGCGTGGAGCGTAACATTTTGGAATTTATTGCTAAGTTCGCGACTTTCAAAGAGTTAAGGTAGAGCGGAAGAAGCCAAGTTACTTGCTACTACAACTAGATGCTCCAGAACTGAAACAAGAGAAAATTTCCATGGATTTCATTTATGGGTTTCCAAGAAGTAGAAGGGGTAATGAGAGTATATAGGTCATTGTGATCGTTTGACTAAGATTGCTCACTTTGTTCCTGTTAACTCTACAAGCACCGCTATGTCTCTAAACACTTTGTATGTGAAAGAAATTATGAGATTTCTTTGGATTCCAAAAGGTATTATGTGCAACAAAGATCCATTATTCAATAGTAAATTTTAGTTAAGCTTGCAACATGCATCAGACATGAAATTGGATTTGAGTTCTGCATAACATCTGAACACTGACGGGCAAACAGAGAGGGTAAATAGAGCACTTGAAGAATTATTGAGGGTCTTGCATATTAGAATTTGGGGATCTTAGGAAGATCACTTGCCTTTTGTAAAATTTACATATAACAATAGATCTCAATTGAGTGTTGGTGTGGCATCGCTTGAAGCCTCGTATGGGATGTTGTATCACATGCAATAAAAGGGGCAAATTTCAAAAAAAATCATTTTATTTTTTTGCATAAGACCTTTTATTTGTGTTTGAGCAAATAAAAATTTGTTTATTCTAAATTAAATTAAGTATTTCGATTGATAAAAGAAGTTTAAATTTTTAATTTAATTTAATTAAAATATTTGTTTGTTATTAATATTTATATAACTTTACTTGTAAAAAGTTTATAATTAATTAATTAACCACTTAAAATGTCTTGATGTCCATATTCATAATATAGACATCAAAACTATATATATATCTTGACTATGATTTGTGGGAGAGTTAATCGTTTTGACCTATGGTTAACAAGATGTCTAATGTGATATTATATATGCTTAATATTTTATATAATTTAAATATATACATATATATATCATAAAGGATTATAAATTAATCTTTTGATTCAGCCATTATAATTTTATAAAAACATTTATATGTATTAAGTATAATATATATATATATACACATATAATATATATATATATATACATATAATATATATATACATATAATATATATATATACACATATAATATATATATATATATACATATAATATATATATACATATAATATATATATATATACACATATAATATAATTCAAAATGCTATATATAAATACATAAAAATAATTAAAATGTTTGATGTAGAAATTATAACATAAAATATGAATATACACATGTTTATATATACACACACATGTATACACACACACACACACACATATATATATATATATATATATTTGTGTGTGGGGGTGTGTGTGTATATATATCTAATCATAATATTTTTGTATATAAATAATTTAACATTTAAAATTAAAATTCAAAATATTTGACTTATTCAAAGCATAAATAAAATAAAAATAAGTTTTTATTTGATCGCAAGGAGTAAGGCAAAAAATTTCTATTAATTAAATTCTCGAAATAAATTAGATTAGAAAATTTCAAATTAAATGTTTATTTAAATCTTTTGACCAACTAAAACAAATTAAAAATAAGTTTTTATTTCAGCAAACCAAAAACATACACAACTTTCTAAAATATAAATCCATATAGATTTAGATGTATACAAATACACACACACATAGGCATATTTAGTTTTAAGGACACGTTTTAGGAAAAAAATTAGATCCAACTACAATAAACTTTAATAATTAGATTAAGGACAAAGACACTATTAGATTATGTAAACCTCAAGTTCATTCTAGTTATTTGTATTCAATAAATTACTACAAAATAAAGAATGATGCTCAAAATTATAGGAAAAGTGGATTTTATAAGCATTTTAATCGATTAATTTTAGCATAAAAATATAAAAGTAAATAGCTTGGAAAGTTAAATGATTATAGCCTTGTAACTTAAAAACAACGTTATATTATATCACTTAAAATATATAACTTAGCAATTTGGAAAACTATTTTAATTTAGCATTTTTTAGAAATATTAGCTACAAATAATAAAGCTAATAGCTTTCGGTGCTATTTTTCCTATATTCTTTTTTCTCATAGTCGCAAAAAAATATTTCCTAATAATTTTTATTATTTGTTATATTCTATTTTCTCACATTCACAAAAAATGTTTTAGTAATTAGCTGTTATTGTTTGTGAAATGTTGATGTGTGTCTTTGATTTAAAATATTTGGATTTTATATGATTAAAACTTAAAATTTGCCATTGATGTGAATAACGAAAGTTGGTTGTCGTTGAAAATAAAAAAGAAGTCAATTTTATCACTGAAACAAATATATATATATATGCAAATAATTTTTCTTAATTATGTAACCAACAAACTATTTTTATATAAAATAAAACTTATTTTTTTTTATAAAACTTTTAGTTAAAAAATTGTTTTTTTCGATTTAAAAATAAATAAATATGCAAATGTTAATTTTTTTTACAATCGATAGTAATATATATATATATATATATTTGTGTGTGTGTATAATCTAGGTTTTTATATGTATATTTTAAAGTATTTTAGTCTAGTTTATGCAATGCATGTATATTTACATATATTCAAAAATTCAAATTAATATATATTTTTTATTTTAAAAATAGTCAAATTAAATATATATATATATATAAACAACATGATATGTAGGTGAGCATGACATAATAAAGTAGGAATGAGACGTCATACTTGGAGTAATCAAGCCGAGTGACAATACGTCGTTTATCGGATACTTCCTCTTAGAGTTATGCTGACTCCTCCTTGTCTACAGTTTGCAAAGCTGAAAGTTGGCTCGTACTAATGGTAAAAATATGGATGTCCCTAGTTAAGTAGAAGTAAAAGAAAATGATCATAAAAATATGGGATGGCTAACCTAATTATAGCCTTAAACCACCTTATTTTTCTACCTTCAAATGTTCATGATCTGAAGACCTAGTTCAAACAATTTGAAGACTTCTTTTATCTAATTTTTCCATCCCTAGGGGTGGAGATATTTGTTTAGTCAAATACTCCTTTGACCACTAGTTGAATTCTCTTTTAACTAATTAATTTTAGCTCATTTATCGAACAAACTATCATATAACTTTTATACATTGTTCAGTCCGATTTTTTGCTTCGAGTAAATAATCAAAACATTTATAAATATTAAATCAACATTTGCAATTATTTATTTATTTTATAATTTATAACAATTATAATTTAATTTTACCATTGGTCGAATTCGGAAATAAATAACAATGCAGTTATATTGACTCTTTGGTGTGAACTAGATCCACAGCCAATATTTAAACAATTTAAATATCGAGCCTGTATGGACTTCACGGAAGTTTAGTATAGAGCCAAGTTCAATACATATTCTAAATACTGTATTTGTAATCCAGTATAAGCTCACTCCGTAACGATAATTTATACATGTATTCTTTTCGTCATCATTGTATCACTTAGATTTCCATATTTTGGTCTAAAGTCAAAAAAACTATATTAATATCCATATTAATTGCATATGTCAACTTTAATGTCGTTAGTTCAATCAGATAATGTTTATCGATTAACCGTTTTACTCTAGCTAGAGACTTTGACTTTAATTTGACTTACTAATTACAGTGATATTGACCTTCTGTAACGAAGGACATAAATCATCTCTTGAGTGGTGTGTCACTTCAAGTGTTCCGATGTCTACCCAAATATGGTCTCATAACATGATGTAACATCCTCTATCTGGAGGCCCGAAGCTAAGCGCTATAGATGCTGCAGCCAACCATAGTATTAACTTCCGGTGACCAAATACGGTAATGTTAATAGTATCCATAATATCATAAGCACTTGAATATAAAATAAAATCACAGACTTCAAAAACAACATTTTTCATTACACTTCAAAAAAAATTTCATATCCAAGTTACATAATCCCATTCGTTTTCCAAGTTCAGATAAAATATAATTATTACATAAATACGCCAAGAGTGACATATGATGATGCCCCCTTGGTTGACTAGAGTACTATATTATCATTACTGACTTAATACAACACGGAAGAATAAACAAAGAAAAACAACAACTCCTAATAGCTATCCGTCAACCTCCTGCTCGTCTTCGGTAGCTTTATTCGTCATCCTACTAAAAACCTATAAACCTCAATCCTCAGCCTACTCAAATCAATTTGATCACCCGAGAGTTTAAGGGGAAAAACATAAACTTTGAGTTAGACATAAAGCCTGGTGTAAATAATACTATACATCCCGATAATTTGATATTAAGTGAGACCACGCCGCTTAGCGGAACGGATTTCCCCTCACTAACATCCTTTTAAAACATATCTTTTGCAAATCATAATCCTGCAACCAAAACTGGTTAAAACTGTAAAACATTATTATATAAACATACATATCAGGTAACAAATGAACTATCTGTCCGAACACTATAGTTTTGTTTGGCTAACTACTAACCTTTGGCTGACTCGAGCCTACCAGACAATATATAACAAATAATCTAACATCTGTTAGACACTCCTCTTCTGGACGGTCTGTCCTTAATTATCTATTAAGTACTCCTCTTCTGCATGGTCTGTTCCTAACCTAACATCTCCCAGGGTCACCTGATCCTAATGGTTTTGCGGGCTCACCAATAACCTATCTATATACAAACATATATTCCCTTCTGTATGTAATCATAATTTTAGTCTTACCTGTGACAAATCCCTACATACTGGAATTTTGGACTAAATCAGCTGGGGCTAATAGCTAATGTATAGGGTGCGACTGTAAGGACCCAATTTTTCGACGCTCGAAAATCGACATCAATACGTCCACTGTATCAACTGCCGAACAATCGAATGCCGAAAAACCGAACCGTTAGGGTTAAAGAAGAAGAAGATAAAAGAAGAAGGTAGAAGAAGAAATAGAAAACAATATCAGAATCTCACAATCGCAGCGGAACAATATATAATAGATAAATGACAAATCTTTAAAACAAAAGAACTATATCTGTTTATACATTACATTATCAGAGTACAACAGTTTCATAGCACACAACTGGACAGTTATATAAACTTGTCCTTATAACTGAATACACAGCGAAATAATAATCAAATGCGGAAATACGTCTCACAGTCCAGCTCGTCTCCTGAGCTCCACAGCAATCCATCCAGAATCTACTGATAACCTGACTCTAGGTTTCCTGTGTGGAAAATTATGGGCACCCAGAGTTTAGAAAAGGGAATAATAAACTCCAGGTCATTCATGGGACTGGTGTGAGAACTAAAAACAGTTATTTGCGGCAAAAGAAAAGAAAAAGAAATCCGTTCATGCTTTTGGAAAATGAAACTACCATAAGGCCTCCCAGCACACACACAATGCAATCGCACACTTGGGGGAGATTTCTCCTTATAGTAGTCAAACATGCTTGATACGCGAAAATCCTTTGGATATTATTATTAGTGTAGAGTGTGGAAAACATTTGCAAGTATAATATTAATCTTAGCCAGCAAACGTACCATTATAGTATGCCTACTATAGCTACCATGTAAGATGGCAGGTTCTACAACTAAAACCGTACAGGGCTCATATCGATTGTTTGGATTTCCAACAAATGGTCAAGGCTAAGGAACTTCCTTTCCAAATGGGTACGCCTCTGGAGAGACGCCCCGAGAACCTAACCGAATCTCTGATAACACAAGGCCAGGTTACCTCTGTAACTAGGTAACTAACTGTCACGAGTATGCCATTCCCCGGTCATAACCAACCTTTACTGAGGCGCACCGAATTCCAACAACCACATAAGTAAATATCTGGGCTTCATACCAGAATACTACTTTTTATTTTATCCACATGAGTAAATATCTAGGCTCCATACCAGAATACCACGTTTTATTTTATCCACATAAGTAAATATCTGGGCTCCATACCAGAATACCACTTTTTATCAAGAAGGAAATGTACATACCCTGAGGGGCGTGACCCCCATAACCTTGTTGCATCCTTCCTATTTCGACCATTTCCGGGGTGTGAGGTTTGACGAAGTCTCGTCCCACAAAGCTACGCTTTTCACAAAAGCCATGCTTCGATCAACCAATGATCAACACTTAGCATGCCACAATACCAAATTGGGAATATATCACTAGTAACAATCAACTACATAACCTCTGAGCTCGTACGTCTCAGAGAAGGGTGTTAAGCTAAGAGAATAAATTTTCCACCACCAACAGAAATATATTTGATAGAAACCAACTTTATATCTCAAAGTGTAATGTCAGACATACATCCATACAAGTCCATCATGGGTCTGAATGGAACCGAAGGCACTTCGTCCAATTAAGGAAAAAGTCCTTGCAAATCCGGATATCCCCTGATCACGTCCGGACTCCCCATCACATAGGGTAATCAAAATCTCTATACCGGAGCAACTCGGTGCAGAGACATTCAATAGGCAATCCTTTCGTTTTTGAAAATACCCGGTCTTTACCACCGTCTTCAAATGCACTCCCATTTCGTCATATCATTATTCGGAATGTGTTTTATGACTTAATGTCCTCTCCCGGCTTAACCGAATAATGAGCGCTTATTTTTAAAAACAAGTGGATACATTCAATTCTAATTAAGTCACAACAAATTTCCACTTTTAATCTTTTAAACAAAAGATCCACCTTTTATGATTCGATGTGGTTTTCGGATAACCATTTGGAATCCGACCCCCAGTCGCATCGAAATTCAAATGCCGTTTTAAAGGCCAATATTGATATTCGGTTATTTAACTATCATACAACATCCACAAACAACCATCAGATTTAAATAATATCCTAAATTATTTATTTCAAAATACCATCGCTAGATATAAATTTTTCTACACTTCAACCCTTTTTTTTAAAAAACAGTTTTCAAATCACTTTCCTCTCGCGGAATAAATTCCAAATATTGTTTATTTCCACTGAAAAATTTGCCAAGACTAAATGCTTTAGATTTTAAAATAATTTAAATCACTTTATCTAAAAATATATATGCTTTAAAATACTTAGAATAAAAACTATTTAAAACACTTTATTTAAAGTACCAGTTATGAAACTTAATAATATTTTTCATGTAAAACTTAAGCCAAAACAAATTTAAAAATAGAGGTTATTGAATCCTATACAAGTTTTTCCAAATAAAAACTTTAGCCAAACTATATTTCAAATAAAATTACTTTATTAAATAAAAATATTAATAATTATCTTTTTTGAAATCATAAAACCAATTAGCCTTTAAAATAATTATTACTATAACTAATTTAATAAATATTTAACTTTGAAATTCTAAACAACTTAAATAAATAATTTTCTCAAAAACATTCCTTTAAAACAACTTTGAAACTTCAAACTCATACTTGCAAATCTGCTTTGTAAACATACTTGGTTTTTAGGGAAATACGTTTTTCTCTCACACCTTTAAAAATAAACCACTATTTATTTTTTAAAACAAATTACCCATTCCATTAAAAATTCCCACCGTGCATTTATATTTTCGAATATCCACTGATATATATTATTTCTCTTTATAAACCCAGTTTATAAATTCCATAGTCTTATCTTCCTTTTAAAACATAGTTTCAAACATTTAATTAGTTTTCAAATCGATTTCCCAAAACTAATTCCATTTTTAAAATAAATTCCTTTATTTCTCCCAAACCATTTAAAATCTGAATTTTAAATAAATTCTTCAACTTTTAAACAATATTACTTAAGTTCTCAAAATCCATTTATTTTCATTTATTAAAAAATATTTTTCCCCATACTTGGAATTTATTCGATAGGATTTCCAAAATCAACTTTTATCCTTTTCCAAATTCCTTCCTTTTATTTATCCAATTCTCTAAAAATTATTTTACTTAAAATTCTCTATTTAATTTGCTTCCAAAAATCAAATCTTTTATATTCTGGTATTTTAAGATACCAAAATATATTCGGCTATACCATAGCCTTCAATAATTTCAATTATAAATATAATCAATCACAAATTATCAATAAATCATATCACAACATATGAAATAAATTCAAACATTTGAGGAATCCAGTTGGGTCCGTCAAACTTGTTTCCCTGCATCCACAGATGTTAGCACAACAATTTAAAATACCAATTCCACTTCGAGGTAGAATATCGCGGTATATGGGTTCATATCATATCATCCGCTATTATGCGGCGCATAGGGTCTCATCCGCTATATAATATGGGAAATCAATCACTCCAATATATATATACACACACTACTATATATAACATACTAATCCAACTGATAACAATTATCAATCCAAGCAAACAACCAATAATTTAAATTTAACTATTTAAATTAAACCGGGTAATCCGATTGAGTGAGAAGTTCTCACCTTTAACTATGCATGCAACCCATTTTCATTCCAGCTTGATTTCACGATTTTTTTTGAACCTTGTAACAAACATTATAAGGTTTTATTAATATTTGAACTAATCGAACAATTAATTTTCCATTTGATAATTAACCAATGATTTTATTTTAAAATTAAAATTTGATTTTAAACTAATTTCTTTTTAACAAAATATTCCCTTTTCTCTTTTAAAAGAAATTTTTTACCTTACTGCTTCGATACCAGTAGCCTGCCGTCGACTTCGGCCTCGACAACAGTTCGACTTCGACGTTGATCGATCCAAAATCCTCACCGAGCTCTCGAACGAGCTTGCTTCGATCACCACGAACTCCAATCAACCCAACTCTAGACGAATCAAACGCCGAGCATCCCCTTATTACCGCCGTCGACAAACCCTTGCCATCGCCTTCGCTTGCGAGCAACACTGCTCCCCCTAGCTTTGATCGAGACGTCACACACCTACGCGAGGTCGAGCCAAGATGCGATTTCTATCGGTGGATTAAATTTTTGTTCGAACGAAAATTTGGAGGAGGGCGCCATTTTCTGAGATTTTGAATTAAGAAGTATGAATGTGGAACGAGGATAGGGTGCGCGAGTTTGATTCATCGGCCATTTGATTTTATTGAAGCTACTGAGTTGATTTTGAACGAAAAGGAGGATTTTCGTTTCTTTTTTATTTTTGTTTCTCTTTTTTTTTATTAATCAAAGACGCGTGTTTCACGAGGAAGAACAGGTGCTAAAAATTTCAATAGGTGTAATGCAGGGTCTTAACACAATATTTTAAATGCAACAATATTATTTAAATTTAAATTCAAATCATCACAATTACGCAACTCACAATCTCGACCTCCTATCGAGGCATGCCGCTAGGCATTTATAATGTTAAACCCTTATTCCGAATGCACTGGAAAAGGTGTCGAGTACTAATTCGATTGTACGGAGAAGATAGCTTTTTGAATCCAGTTATTATATTGAATTTTTGATTTAAATTTCAGTGCGTTTACAATCCGTACGATCACACGACAACTCCGAACACTATGAAAATTGAAATCCGATAATAATACACTATTACGGATCCAATGGAACTAGTTTCATCGAATTCCGAGACTGTGCCTCGGAAGGCTATTTTTAAATATCGATTTAAACGATATATTTTCAAAACTTAACAAATCACTTTCAATTTCAATTTTAAAAGTTCTATTACCATCAGTATTATCAATATGAATTTTCTAAGCCTTTAAAATATTTTTAACAAGCATAAAACCGAAGATTCAATATTTTACCCAACTTCCAATTTATTAAATTTAATAATTTAATTGCCAAATAAATCGTGATATTTGAAATTCAAGTTAAACTAACATTCAAATATTTTAAAATCAATTAAATATTCCAATTTCAAATATCCAAAAATTCTGGGTCGTCACATTCTTACCCCCATAAAAGAATTTTGTCCCGAAATTACTAGTTAAGAAGAATGATCGATAACCCGTTTATCACTTTCCCAATCCAAATAATTTTATCAACTTGCCAAAACAATTTTTTTTATTAAAGATCCATTATCACTTCAACTAACTTTCCAAAATCTTCCATAAGTTCCAACCAATATCATTTTCTCAACAATTCAAATTTAAATTTAAATTCAAATTTTAAATTATCCAAATTTCTCAAAAAAATTCTAACTCCCAAAATTTTTGAAAAATTTCGCCAGCGTCTCCTTTGCGCGGTTAGCTCGGTATAACTACAAAATGCCTCTACGGCCCCCAGATTTCAAAAGAAAACAAAATGCCAAGTGGCTAGACCAGAAAATCATCAAATTTCATACAGAAATTTAAATACATACCTTTTGTCGAGTAATTTAATTTATCTTTCGAAATCAAAAATTCCAATTCCCTTTGCCTTTAAACACATGTATATCCTACTTAGCAATAATGTCCAATTACAACATTCAAAATAGTTTTGCGCATTTCTTTACAAAAGTTTCAATATCTATTTCATTCAAATCCGTACGATGTCCGTATATCATTCGTATGCAATATCAAATTCGATCGATCACTCGATCACACAATTTCACTTTCGAACTAGTATCGTTCACCCGACTTCCTAGTGCGGACTCAAATCTGGTTTCTTGATCAGAAACCGTCATTCTCCTAGCATAGTCGTAAACTATGATAGAGAATTTCCAGAATCAACCAAAAATCCATATCCAGGGTTCGCCGTCGAAAATCGAGTGAAAAATCCCAACTTGGATCGATATAACTATCTCGAAATTCTGTGCTCGATTCTGGATCAAATCGTTTTGCGAATAAAATAATATACGTACATCCTACGTATTTATTCCCATTGATTATTTTTCTTTTATTCACATTTTATTTTGATTTTCATTCACTTATCCAAAATTTCCCTTTTTACCCAACTTTTATTAAATCTTCATCCAAATATTTACTTAGAATATTTTCCCAATTCCAGATTTTTTTACTTAAGAATTCCACCATTTATTTTTCTTAAGTTCAACATAAGTATTTATATACTTCTTATATTCATTTTCACTTCACTACTGAAGTTATATATTTATTTCCATTCAACTTTGCATTTTTCAATTCCATTTGAATTCAGTTTACCCTTCATTTTGAATATTGAATTCTATTTATCTTATCTCAATCCATTTTTAACTAACCGTTTTAATTAGTTCCACTTACTAATTTATTCATGTCTCAACCATTTTTATTTCCAAACCATTATTATCTTTAGTCCACTCCACTAATTTTCCATTTACTTATAAATTCAAGATGAATTTCAACATTTAGTTGTCAATTTCATTTACTTGCAATTGTATATTCATTTATTCATCCAGAAATTTATTTCCACCTTAATAAATTTTATTTGAGTAGTCATTTCACTTAGTCTCCTTAGACTTTTCTTTAAATTTACTTTTACTTAACTATATTTAATTTCACTCCAATTCAATTTAAATTTTAAACTTCTATAAGTTCCCCAAATTTAATTGCATTTGCTAATTTCTTTTGATTCACCTCAATTAATTAGCTTACCTTCCCACTTATTTGGGTTTTATACTTTCTTTTGTTTATCCCTTTTCAAGTTGAATCTTATTCCAACAAATTTCAAATTTTTATAAGTTATCAAACTTATTTATATTCTGTAATATTTTTAAATTCCAAATCCCACTAGATTTTTTTATTTTTTTTTAAATCCAATTCAAAAATATTTCCCAAATAATTTCACCATTATTTTTCCAAAACTTTTGAAAACCATTTTCAAATCAAATGAATTTAATCTTTTGAAATTTCAATCCCAAATCTTTTAATTCGTATTCCAAAAATTACTCTGCCATCTTATTTCAATTTATAAAACTCATTTATAAACTTCATTTATTTCCTTAATCTTTGGTTATTACCTTAATTTCTTATTCAATTTCCATACAATAATGATAATAATTCAATATTATCACTTCCTAACAACCAAGCAACCATATAATATAATAATTTATGGAAAATTATTTCTTTTATATACAAAAATAATTTGGGTAAAATTATTTCATTTACCCTATTTTAAAACAATACCATGTCGGTTTATCTTGTTTAAGAGTTTTGAAACCCCTATCGATACAGTTGGCCAGACTGCACCGACTAGAATCTATAAACACTCAACCGATAAGTCAACATAATATAAAAACAAATTTTATATCCACTAACAAATACGCGCTAATATCTATTAATACACTCAAACTCATTCTAGAGTACTACTGACTCTATCTCTAATGAGTAATCCCCACCAGAGCCAAGGTTATCGCCAACTTAAGCTCTGATACCACTCTGTAACGACCCAATTTTTCGACGCTCGAAAATCGACATCAATACGTCCACTGTATCAACTGCCGAGCAATTGAATGCCGGAAAACCGAACCGTTAGGGTTAAAGAAGAAGAAGATAGAAGAAGAAGGTAGAAGAAGAAATAGAAAACAATATCAGAATCTCACAATCGCAGCGGAACAATATATAATAGATAAATGACAAATCTTTAAAACAAAAGAACTATATCTGTTTATACATTACATTATCAGAGTACAACAGTTTCATAGCACACAACTGGACAATTATATAAACTTGTCCTTATAACTGAATACACAACGGAATAATAATCAAATACGGAAATACGTCTTACAGTCCAGCTCGTCTCCTGAGCTCCACATCAATCCATCCAGAATCTACTGATAACCTGACTCTAGGCTTCCCGTGTGGAAAATTATGGGCACCCAGAGTTTAGAAAAGGGAACAATAAACTCCAGGTCAGTCATGGGACTGGTGTGAGAACTAAAAATAGTTATTTGCGACAAAAGAAAAGAAAAAGAAACATGTTCATGCTTTTGGAAAATGAAACTACCATAAGGCATCCCGACACACACACAATGCAATCGCACACTTGGGGGGGGGGATTTCTCCTTATAGTAGTCAAACATGCTTGATACACAAAAATCCTTTGGATATTATTATTAGTGCATAGTGTGGAAAACATTTGCAAGTATAATATTAATCTTATCCAGCATACGTACCATTATAGTATGCCTACTATAGCTACCATGTTAGATGACAGGTTCTACAACTAAAATCGTACAGGGCTCGTATTGATTGTTTGGATTTCAAACAAATGGTTAAGGCTAAGGAACTTCCTTTCCGAATGGGTACGCCTCTGGAGGGACGCTCCGAGAACCTAACCGGATCTCTGCCAACACAAGGTCGGGTTATCTCTGTAACTAGGTAACTAACTGTCACGAGTATGCCATCCACCGATCGTAACCAACCTTTACCGAGGCGCCTCGAATTCCAACAACCACATAAGTAAATATCTGGGCTCCATACCAGAATACCACTTTTTATTTTATCCACATAAGTAAATATCTGGGCTCCATACCAGAATACCACTTTTTATCCAGAAGGAAATGTACATACCCTAAGGGGCGCGACCCCCATAACCTTGCTGCATCATTCCTGTTTCGACCATTTCTGGGGTGTGAGGTTTGACGAAGTCTTGTCCCACAAAGCTACGCTTTTCACAAAAGCCATGCTTCGATCAACCAATGATCAACACTTAGCATGCCACATTACCAAATTGGGAATATATCACTAGTAACAATCAACTACATAACCTCTGAGCTCGTAAGTCTCAGAGAAGGGTGTTAAGCTAAGAGAATAAATTCTCCGCCACCAACAAAAATATATTTGATAAAAACCAGCTTTATATCTCAAAGTGTAATGTCAGACATACATCCATACAATTCCATCCTGGGTCTGAATGGAACCGAAGGCACTTCGTCCAATTAAGGAAAAAGTCCTTGCAAATCCGGATATCCCCTGATCATGTCCGGACTCCCCATCACATAGGGTAATCAAAATCTCTATACCGGAGCAACTCGGTGCAGAGACATTCAACAGGCAATCCTTTCGTTTTTGAAAATACCCGATCTTCACCACCGTCTTCAAATGCACTCCCATTTCGTCGTATCATTATTCGGAATGGGTTTTATGACTTAATGTCCTCTCCCGGCTTAACCGAATAATGAGCGCTTATTTTTAAAAACAAGTTGATACATTCAATTCTAAATTAAGTCACAACAAATTTCCACTTTTAATCTTTTAAACAAAAGATCCACCTTTTAAGATTCGATGTGGTTTTCGGATAACCATTTGGAATCCGACCCCCAGTCGCATCGAAATTCAAATGCAGTTTTAAAGGCCAATATTGATAGTCGATTTTTTAACTATCATACAACATCCACAAACAACCATCAAATTTAAATAATTTCCCAAATTATTTATTTCAAAATATCTTCGTAAGATATAAATTTTTCTACACTTCAACCTTTTTTTTAAAATAGTTTTCAAATCACATTCCTCTCGCGGAATAAATTCCAAATATTGTTTATTTCCACTGAAAAATTTGCCAAGACTAAATGCTTTAGATTTTAAAATAATTTAAATCACTTTATCTGAAAATATACATGCTTTAAAATACTTAGAATAAAAACTATTTAAAACACTTTATTTAAAATACCAGTTATGAAATTTAATAATAATTTTTCATGTAAAACTTAAGCCAAAACAAATTTAAAAATAAAGGTTATTGAATCCTATACAAGTTTTTCCAAATAAAAACTTTAGCCAAACTATATTTCAAATAAAACTACTTTATAAAATAAAAATATTAATAATTATCTTTTTTGAAATCATAAAACCAATTAGCCTTTAAAATAATTATTACTATAACTAATTTAATAAATATTTAACTTTAAAATTCTAAACAACTTAGATAAATAATTTTCTCAAAAACATTCCTTTAAAACAACTTTGAAACTTCAAACTCATACTTACAAATCTGCTTTGAAAATGTACTTGGTTTTTCAGGGAAATACGTTTTTCTCTCACACCTTTAAAAATAAACCACTATTTATTTTTTAAAACAAATTACCCATTCCATTATAAATTCCCACTATGAATTTATATTTCCAAATATCCACTAATATATATTATTTCTGTTTATAAACCCAGTTTATAAATTCCATGGTCTTATCTTCCTTTTAAAACATAGTTTCAAACATTTAATTAGTTTTCAAATCGATTTCCCAAAACTAATTCCATTTTTAAAATAAATTCCTTTATTTCTCCCAAACCATTTAAAATCTAAATTTTAAATAAATTCTTCAACTTTTAAACAATATTACTTAAGTTCTCAAAATCCATTTATTTTCATTTATTAAAAAATCTTTTTCCCCATACTTGGAATTTATTCGATAGGATTTCCAAAATCAACTTTTATCCTTTTCCAAATTCCTTCCTTTTATTTATCCAATTCTCTAAAAATTATTTTACATAAAATTCTCTATTTAATTTCCTTCCAAAAATCCAATATTTTATATTCTGGTATTTTAAGATACCAAAATATATTCGGCTAAACCATAGCCTTCAATAATTTCAATTATCAATATAATCAATCAAAAATTATCAATAAATCATATCACAACATATGAAATAAATTCAAACATTTGAGGAATCCAGTTGGCTCCCTCCAAACGGTTTCCATGCATCCACAGATGTTAGCACAATAATTTAAAATACCAATTCAACTTCGAGGTAGAATATCGCGGTATATGAGTTCATATCATATCATCCGCTATTATGCGGCGCATAGGGTCTCATCCGCTATATAATGCGGGAAATCAATCACTCCAATATATATATATATACACACTATTATATATAACATACCAATCCAACTGATAACAATTATCAATCCAAGCAAACAACCAATAATTTAAATTTAACTATTTAAATTAAACCGGCAAATCCGATTGAGTGAGAAGTTCTCACCTTTAACTATGCATGCAACCCATTTTCATTCCAGCTTGATTTCATGATTTTTTTTGAACTTTGTAACAAACATTATAAGTTTTTATTAATATTTGAACTAATCGAACAATTAATTTTCCATTTGATAATTAACCAATGATTTTATTTTAAAATTAAAATTTGATTTTAAACTAATTTCTTTTTAACAAAATATTTTCTTTTCTCTTTTAAAAGAAAAATTTTACCTTACTACTTCGATAACAGTAGCCTGCCGTCGACTTCGGCCTCGACAACAGTTCGACTTCGACGTTGATCGATCCAAAATCCTCACCGAGCTCTCGAACGAGCTTGCTTTGATCGCCACGAACTCCAATCAACCCAACTCTAGACGAATCAAACGCCGAGCATCCCCTTATTACCGCCGTCGACAAACCCTTGCCGTTGCCTTCGCTTGCGAGCAACACTGCTCCCCCCAGCTTTGATCGAGACGTCACACACCTACGCGAGGTCGAGCCGTGATGCGATTGCTATCGGTGGATTGAATTTTTTGTTCGAACGAAAATTTGGAGGAGGACGTCATTTTCTGAGATTTTGAATTAAGAAGTATAAATGTGGAACGAGGATAGGGTGCGCGAGTTTGATTCATCGGCCATTTGATTTTATTGAAGCTACTGAGTTGATTTTGAACGAAAAGGAGGGTTTTCGTTTCTTTTTTATTTTTGTTTCTCTTTTTTTTATTAATCAAAGATGCGTGTTTAACGAAGAAGAACACGTGCTAAAAATTTCAATACGTGTTATGCAGGGTCTCTACACAATATTTTAAATGCAACAATATTATTTAAATTTGAATTTAAATTTAAATTCAAATCGTCACAATTACGCAACTCACAATCTCGACCTCCTATCGAGGCGTGCCGCTAGGCGTTTATAATGTTAAACCCCTATTCCGAATGCAATGGAAAAGGTGTCGAGTGCTAATTCGATTGTATGGAGAAGATAGCTTTTTGAATCCAGTTATTGTATTGAATTTTCGATTTAAATTTCAGCGCGTTTACAATCCGTACGATCACACGACAACTCCAAACACTACGAAAATTGAAATCCGATAATAATGCACTATTACGGATCCAATGGAACTGGTTTCGTCGAATTCCGAGACTGTGCCTCGGAAGGCTATTTTTAAATATCGATTTAAACAATATACTTTCAAAACTTAACAAATCACTTTCAAATTCAATTTTAAAAGTTCTATTACCTTCAGTATTATCAATATGAATTTTCTAAGCCTTTAAAATATTTTTAACTAGCATAAAACTGAAGATTCAATATTTTACCCAACTTCCAATTTATTAAATTTAATAATTTAATAGCCAAATAAATCATGATATTTGAAATTCAAGTTAAACTAACATTCAAATATTTTAAAATCAATTAACTATTCCAATTTCAAATATCCAAAAATTCTGGGTCGTCACAGCGACCCTATACCAGTCCCATCTAGTATTCTAATATCTTAGTCATTTTACTTAAGGTAATCTTCCCAAAATTTTCCTTGAAAACCTTTTCATCTCAAATTGATTTAAAACATTTAAACCAAACTTAAACAATGAAAACACATATACTCTATGCTTTACTCAAAATCACCTTGCCATGTTATATATACTTTACTCAAAACTTTGTTGATGAAAACGTTTAAACCTTTGAAAGTACCCCCTTTCGTATCCATTGAAAGTACTCCTTTCGAAACCAAGTAAAACCCTTCTTTACAACCTCGGCAGAAAGCCAAAAATTCCTTTCGAAACCATTCAATCTTCCTTTCGAAAACACTTGAAAAACCTTTCCTTCGAAAGCTATAGTACCTTAGACATTCTATCTTTAAAACACTTTAAACTTTCTTACGAAAACATTGGAAAACCATTCCTTTCAAACCTTTCGAAACAATTGGTGAACCAACCCTTCGAAACCGTTCTTTAAAACCTTTCGAAAGAATCAAAACCTTTGTAATCAACAAACCTTTTGAAAGCATTTGGGTTCAATTTAAAACATGTGGAAACACCTTTCGAAACCATTTAAAACTAAACCATTCGAAACCGTTGGATTTTACCTTCAATAGAGAAAAAGGGTCCTAAAACATTTAAGTCAAAAGCGTTCCTTTCGAAAGCATCCCTAAGTAAAGAAGTATTGGTGTCGAAACCAACCTTCCGAAAGAATTGGAGAAGCGGCAGGTTTTATAAAACAAAGTATACCCTTCGAAACCATTGACTTCGAAAGATAGAAAACCGGCAGCAAAAGGCTTCGACCAAGTCGAAAGCATATACTTAAAACAAAGGCGCAACCTCTTAAAACCATAGACCTAGTCGAAAGCAAACCAAGTTGAAAGCTATACCGTCGAAAGGAAAGCAGGCGCATTTTCATTTAAAACAAAGCAACGCTTTGACCCCTGGTTCGAACACATACCTTCCGCCTTCTTTCCAATTCGCTGCGCACCATGTCTTTGGTACCATGTGCATTGGTTTCGATGGTGAAGCAGGCGAAGGAACTAAGTCGAATGCCACCTAAGATGGAAGTAGGGTGTCGAAAGTGGCGAAACATGCAATTTGCATGTAAAACTGATTTTTAATCCTTTTAGGTAATCTTTTTAACTAACCTGCCTTGTTTGTCAAAATCTTATTGGTTGCTGATTTTCTTTTCTAAAAGCACTGCCAATATTTCAGAAATAAACAATTTAAATCATTTACTAAATAACCTTTCTCCTTTTGTAAATATATAAAACATTTAAGTCGCATATCTTAAATAATTTTATATATTCATCAAAACACTTAGGAAAATTCTATCAAAGTTCCAAAAAATCATTTTTAATATGTTTTATAACATATATTAATTTCAAACCCAAAATATTAATTATTTAGCTGTAAATAATTTAAAACCCAAATAATCATTTTTCACACTAGAAAATTTATCTACAATCCACATTAATTCAGAAAATTATGAAAATTAAAACTCATCTCTAAAATATCATTTCTGATCTAAATCTAAAATTGTAAGGCATATAGATGTCATTTAATAGGGATTTCACATTAAAACATATCATAAAACTTATATGATTAAGCATAAATCATCAACAAGCATATATAAACATTTAATCATTCAAAACATGGCATAATCATGCAAGATAAATTGAATTCAACCTTAGAACCGAAAACACTTAAAAAAAATGAGATGTAGTCATTATTCACCTTAGCTTTGTGATTAAGGATGTGAGATTTGATCTTGATTAAGTGATTTGATTCTTCCTCTTGAAAATCCTAGCTTTTATCTTCTCTTGATCTTGCTAATGGTGGTCGGCATTAGCTTATATTTTTGTTTGTGTGAAATGAAATGAACATGTGAAGTAAATTCCTAATGGTTTAGGGTATTAGAATGCTCTTTTTCCTATTTTACCCCTTATCTACTTCATTTTATTTCATATTAGCTCATTTGTTAACATGGCACGACTACCCTTATATAATCACAAATCTCAATCCATTAGTCAACCTACATTAGTTTATTTAATTTAACTAATTAAATATCCTATATAATGTTACTAAAAATATGGGGTGTTACAATCTCCCCTCCTTAAAGAATTTCGTCCTCAAAATTACGATAGGTACACAATAAATCAATCAAAGGTAAAACATACCATCAAACAAATCAGGATAAGCGTCTCTAATCCTGCTCTCAATCTCCCAAGTACAGTCTCTCTCATCTTCGCTCCACTGGACTTTCACTAATCTGACTGTCTTGTTCCTTAGCCTATTCTTGTAACAACCCTGGTTTTAGAGATTACCTATTAATATTAAATAGTTATAATTTAATATTAACAGGTAATCTCCAAAACCAGGGTTGTTACAATTCTCATCTCTCGCGACTATACGAGTCGGCTTTCTAACTATAGTCAAGTCCGGCTCTACTACAAAGTCATCTAACACAGTCAGTGCAATAGCAGTCTCCGAATCACTAACACACTTCCTTAGATAAGAAACATGGAAAACATCATGGAATCCTGCCAAACTATTTGGTAACTCTACTCTATATGCGAGTTTCCTGATCCTCTCTATAATAGGAAAAGGTCCAACGAATCTCGGTGCCAACTTCCCAGATCTTCCAAATCCGATTACACCCTTCATCGGTGACACCTTAACAAAAACATGATCTTCAATAGAGAACTCTAGGTCTTTCCTTCTTCTATCTGCATAACTCTTTTGCCTAGACTGAGCTTCCTTCCATTTAGCCCAAATCAACTCAATCTTCTTTGCAGCTTCTCTTACTAATTCTGGACCAAGTACCAACCTATCCCCGGTCTCTAACCAACAAACGGGAGATTTGCATGGACTTCAATACAAAGCTTCAAACGGTGCCATCCCTATACTAGTCTGATAACTGTTATTATACGAAAATTTGACTAAGTGTAGATGGTCTTCCCATGATCCCCAAAATCTAACACACAAGCTCTTAACAAATCTTCCAAGACTTTGTTAACTCTTTCCACTTGCCCATCAGTCTGCGGATGGTAAACGATACTCATCTTGAGCTTGGTTCCTACTCCTGTAGACTCTTCCAGAACTCATTGGTGAACAAGGAATCTCTATCGCTTACTATACTACTAGGAATCTCATGTAGTCTAACCACATTCTTCATAGATAACTTAGCCAAAACATGTGCCGTCCCAGTTGACTTAACTGGAATGAAATGGACACTCTTGGTCAAGCTATCCACTACAACCCATATACTTTCATTTCCTTTACTAGGTATTGGCAACCCGTATATAAAATCCATAGAAATAGATCCCACTTCCATACCGGAATATCCAATGGCTGTAGCAACCCACTTGGCTTCTAATGTTCGGCTTTTACCAGTTGACAGTTCAAACACTGCTTCACCTATAAGCCTACATCTCTCCTAATACCTTCCCAGAAGAAACTTCTTTTCATGTCCTGATACATCTTAGTTTCTACTGGATGAATAGTGAACTTCGAATGATGAAATTCCTCCAAAACTTCCCTCCTTATGTCTCCAACATTCGGAACACATAAACTACCTTTCTTTCTCAACATCCATTCTGGTCAAGACTAAAATACTTTAAGTCATCGCTTTCCGTTCCATCTCTTAACTTCCCGATCCGTTCAACCAATACTGGATCCTCCATCTGTTTAGAAGCAATCTTTTCGATCATCACCGGTCGAACTTCTAAACAAGATAACATAACAGATTCTCCACTAGACTTAGCTTCAGATCTCCACTGCACTCTACAAGTAAACAATGCTTCCAAATCTTTCCACTCAGCAATCATCGCCAACACTGCATTCTGATGCTTCCTGCTAAGTGCATCTGCCACCTTATTCCCTTTTCCTGGTGTGTACTCAATTCCAAAATCATAAGCAGTAATATACTCTAAACATCTTTGCTGTCTCATGTTCAGCTCCTTCTGAGAAAACAGATACTTCAACGACTTATGATCCGTACACCTTCAATGCAAAAATCATAGCAGCTAATTCCAAATCATGCGTTGGATATCTAACCTCATGCAGTCTAAGCTGTCGAGAAGCATAGGAAATCACTTTACCTCTCTGCATCAACACAGTTCCTAATCCAGTTCCACACGCATCTGTATAAACTACCAAATCCCGATTCCCCTCTGGAACAACCAATACAAGTGCATGGGTCAATAAGTGTTTTAAGCTCTGGAATGCTTCCTCACACTTATTGGTCTATACAAACTTCACATCCTTTCGCATTAGCTTAGTCATCCGTGCTGCTATCCATGAAAAATCCTTTATAAACCTCCGATAATATCCAGCCAATCTAAGAAAACTCTTTATCACAGTCACTGTCTCGGGTCTCCTCTAATTATTCACCGCTTCAATCTTAATTGGATCTATAGACAACCCTTTCTCTGAGACTACATGACCAAGAAACTTCACTTCCTTCTTCCAGAAATGACACTTCGAAGACATCTCCTTCAACTGATTCTGCCTCAGCGTCTCAAGCACAATTCTAAGATGAACTTCATGCTTCTTCTCATCCTTGGAGTAAATCAAAATATCATCTATGAAAACCAACACGAACCTATCCAAGCATTCTCGGAAAACTTGGTTCATCAAATACACAAAGAATACTGGCACATTAGTTAGTCCGAACGACATAACTAACCATTCGTACGATCCATATCTAGTTCTAAATGTCGTCAAAGGTATATTATCCTCTGCTACTCTAAGCTGATGAAAACCTGTTGGTAAATTGAACTGAGAAAATACCTTGGCTCCACTCAACTGATCGAACAAATCGTCAATTCTAGGTAACGGATATCGATTGTTTATCATCTTCCCATTCAACTTACGATAATCGATACATAACCTCAACGATCCATCCAGCTTCTTAGTGAACACTGCGGCTTTTCCCTATGGTGAACTACTAGGTATGATAAAATTCTTGCCTTCCAAATCCACCAACTGCACCTTTAACTCTCTCATCTCGGTAGGTGTCATCCTGCTTGGTGGCCTACTCAGCGGTTCTGCTCCAAGCACTAAATTTATCTGAAACTTAATAGCTCGTTTCGGTGGTAATCCTACTACAGGTTCAAAAACATCTGCGAATTCTCTAACCACAAAAACTCTGTTCAACTCGTCTTCTGACTCCACAACGCCCAACAAAGCATTCACCTCACACCTAGGGCTTTCTACGGTATATACTATCCAATCACTACAGTCAGGGTATCTAAGTGATATTTTCCTATCATGGCAAAATAAACTAGCATTGTACTTGCTTAACCAGTCCATATCCAATATATTTCTGAACCCTATAAAGTCAAACACATGCAAACTGCAATCAAAGGTACACTACAACAAAAAGTGTCTTTTATAGCGGCATATAGCTGCTATTAATCACAACCATAGTGGTTTGATAAGCGCTGTATATCGACATGTTATAAAAAACTGTTGAATATTTATAACACAAAATATGCCGCTATGGTTGAGCTTAGTTTTATAACGCAAATTCGCCGCTATGGTACGTTAATTCAATAGCTCATTATAGCCGCTATAATACAGTTAAATCTCAATGGAACTGGAAATCTTTATAACACCATTTTGCCGCTATAAAATATTTATTCAATAGCTCATTAAAGCCGCTATAATACAGCTAAATCTCAACGGAATTGGAAATATTTATAACACCATTTTGCCGCTATTTACACGGTACTATAGCATGTATATACCGTTATAAAATACGCAGATACACGGTACTATAGCATGAATCTTCTTTAAAAACATAACAGTTGAACAATGTAAGAGCCGAAGAATATAATAACCAGGAAATGAAACTCATTCAATCAAACGTACCAAATGTCTATATATATTATATTAAACATGCTCAAACATACACATAATATCCATTATATAATAACAACATCACAAATGTATATCAGACTTACATAATGTATATGACATGGTCAATAGAGAATTTATTTGTCATATGTTTAAAAAGATGGGTTTTCCTGATAAACTACTGAAATTAATCTACAAATGTATATCTACTCCTACTTTCTCTATAATGATTAATGGATATCCTAAAGGTTTTATTTCTAGCAATAGAGGTATTAGACAAGGTGATCCTCTCTCTCCGTATTTGTTTTGTGTGGCTATGGAGTACTTTTCTATTTTGATGTTGAAGGCTTACAAAACTAAGGAAATTATTCCTCCTTTTAATTTTGAACCGGCAATTACTCACCTTCTCTATGCTGATGATTTGATGATTTTTGCTCGGGCTACCACTAAAGGTGCTAAGGTGATTAGTAAATGTTTGGAGAAGCTCAAGTCCTATGTGGGATTAAATGTTAACAACAGCAAATCTAAGTTGTATTTTAGTAAAGGCACTAAAGACAAGCACGTTATTATGACTAGTCTTAACATGCAAGAAAGTAAGCTTCCTGTCAAATATTTAGGTGTGCCTCTATCTCATAACTATCTGCATTTCTCTGACTGTGGGGCTCTTTTTGATAATATTAACAATAGATTAAATGGTTGGGATTGCAAGCTTTTATCCATGGCTGGGAGAATCGAATTAATTCATTCAGTAATTACTCCTATGGTTTTGTACTGGATGATGGTATATCAACTTCCTATGGCTACAATTGACAAATTAAATAAAATGTGCGCTAATTTTATTTGGAATGGTAAAGTGCACAAAATTGCATGGAATACTCTCTGTTGTCCTAAACTAGAAGGAGGAGTTGGCTTGAGGAATTTTATAGATATTAGGAAAGCAGCTAGTCTAAAACTTCTTTGGCATTTTATTAATTCAAAAAATATTTGGTCTCGCTGGATGAGCAAAAGATATTGCGATAATAAGCAGTTTTGGACTATGGAGATTGATAATAACTCCTCTTGTACTTGGAAATCAATTCTCAAACACAGACAGATTGCTCGTAATAATATTTCTAGAGTCATTGTTGATGGGAGAAATACTCTTTTATGGCATGATCCTTGGATTAATAGTGAATGTATGGTTTCTATTCTTGGTTGGGATAGCTTACATCTTTATGGCCACATTAATGATAAAGTTTCCTCAATCATGCGAGATGGGGTTTTTAATTTGGATTTAGTTCCTTTCACTAGACAACTATACAATCAGATATCTAATATCCAAATTGATATTTCGGCTAGCTCGGATTACTGGAAATGGACTAGAGATATTAAAGGCTTTTGTTTCAGATCTGCATGGAATGCTGCTAGATCTCAAAATCCTACTGTTGAGTGGGGCAAGATTATTTGGAACAAATGCAATAATCCTAGAATGTCTTTAACTGCATATAAAGCAATTTATAATCGCTTGCCTACTAGAGATAAATTAATTGAATGGGGATATATTACTGATATTAACTGTCTCCTCTGTAACCAATTCCCCGAAAATCATACCCATTTATTTTTTGCCTGCTCATACTCTGCATATTTATGGACTACATGCTGTTTAAAAATGGAGTTACCTCAGCCGAGCTCACTGACAATGGAAGAGGGAGTTCAGCTCCTACTTGCAAACTTCTCTGCAACAGACCAGGCTACTGGGTTGGCATTTGCTAGCTTTTCGACTATGATTTTCCACATATGGCAGGAACGTAATGGTAGGCTTCACGACGGTCGGAGTTTATCTAATTTGGATCGATGGAAGCGTATTGAAATGGATCTGAAGCTGCTGGGGAACAAAGTGAAGAGGAAGAGGATAATATCTAGTAGAAGTAAGCGGATCTTAGAACGTTGGGGAATTGACCTGTTGGATTTAGGTTAATTTTGGTAAAGTTTTCTCTTCGTCTTTGAGGGAGGAAAGTGCTTTTGGTCTCCGGAATGCTGCGTCTTTAGTTTGTTTTTGTTTAGTTTATTTGTGGGTGTTTTCTAGTAGCAATTGTTGGTGGCTGTTTTATGGTCTTTGTGTGTTTTTTGTTGAACATTGTACCATATGCTTTGTTAATATGTTGTTAATAACGCGCCGCACTCTTTTTCCCTGTCCTATATCCGTGCTGGTTATAGGTTCAGGTTTTTAATGAGGCGGTTAATCTTTTCCAAAAAAAACAACATCGCAAATAAGTTTTCAACTGGACTAAAAAACAATATAGCTAATAACACAAAACCAGGTCATAACCATTATCTTGCGACTTGCTCTTTTACTGGGAAGCATGGAAGCAGAGTTGAAGCAGGTGCAGGAGCTGTTCAACAAATAGCAGATAATCCAACATCATAAAAATGACGTGTAATCTGATGCCATCTCCTTCTCATTTGTTTCCTTGACAGCCTGCAAAAAGAAAAGGTTCAAAACATTGTATACACGAGCACAAGGCTACATTCAAATTCTCAAGAGGATATTTGTTTTTATTTTTTAATTTGGAAATTTGTCTATTAGCTCACCACGAGTAAATTTAATCACTTTATATTCAGTCAATGCATGTTGTGAGGCTATTGATTTATCTCTAGGAATGGTGATCCTATCTGATTATCCATCTTCAAGTACCATCTGGAAAGAAACTGCTACATAATGTCATTTTATTTTGTAAATAAAGAAGTAAAAAAACATGTAGAACAATAAGGCATCAATGCCAAATCAATCATGAAAAAAAATCCAAGTTATAATGCAAGATGATAAGGTAAAATAAACCAACATTTTTTTCATCAAAATTTACACACTATATCAACCATACATCGTAAGTTCAAAAAAGAGAAGTAGAAAAACTAGACAGATTGCTGCATATGAATGGAAATTGAAATTATATTTACCTTTGCGAGTGGAGCATCAATCATTCCTAGAGAATTCTTTGGAGTTCCAATGACAAGATCATAGTACTTCTTTTCCAATGCACTATTAATATTCCCATTGACCTTGATAATAAAAAATCAGTCCACCTGTACAATTGTTCTTCCAAATTTTGAGCAATTAGCCCACCCAATCCTAACATTTAATTTGTAAGGTCATCAATTTTTTTTGTAGTACCTTACATGAGACAAATACAAACATATTTGGGCAAAGAAGCATTACCAGGTAAAGTATAAGCTCCAAGTGCTAGAATATTTGCAAAGGTAAGCCACACACCATGGTCACATTTTAAATGCCCCAGTTCATGAGCTAAAACAGCCTGGTTATACCAGTTATGGTCACAAACAAATCCATTTGGTGTTGCCTTTAAAAGCAAATGAAAGCTAGGTGGGCTATGGTAAAATAACTATAAATAAGAAATAAATACAGATCAAAATAAGTAGGAACAAAAGTTACTTGCAGCTCTTTTCCTGTTAGAAGCTCAACTAAACTTGTATGGACAACAATAAAAGGTTTCTGACCACTAATTGCCAATGTGTACGCATTTGGGACAAGATTTTGGCGAACGTACAGATCAGGTGTTTCTATATTCAAAACCTTTGCAGCTTCATTCAGTGATTGATAAAGACCAGATAACTGTAAAATAATATCACCAAATTTGGTTGACAATACTACAATTGAAAAGCAAACAACCACAATACTGTTAGAAAGAATCAACCCTTCCGATTCTGCAACCTATGAACAAAAAAATTTCTTTGGTTATCAGTGTGTTTCTAGTATAAATAATTCTTCAACACTAAAACTTTTGCTTTATTAGTTAAGCCATCTTAGCACTACATTTCAATAATAGGTATAATTATTCTTTAATCACATTATGTGGGTTGTGATGATTCTATAGATTTAAAGTAATCTTTGCCTGAGGTCTATGTGGAATTTATTGTACCGTTCATAGGAATATACATAAATATAAATATTGAGAAATAAAGCGATATCAGTTGTACTGAACATGAACAAAGATGCATATACGGTGTTGTCGAACGGAAATATCAAACAAACATGGAACCCCACAAAATTATTGGCTAAATATAACTAAGAAAATCTATGCATGTGACTTGTGATGTGCAGGTTCAAAACGAATTATTCGAATTTATAAATTTTGGTACATTGGAATCAAATGAAAAGGAGTTGCTTTGATGAATTTGAAAGTGCTGAAGCTAGTGGATCAGCAGCTTTATTTGATGATGGTTTAAAACTTGGTGAGGGTATGAAAGAATTAATGTATTAGACTGAAATGCTTTTCAGATGTTTTTCTACGGTTCTTTTCCTAGCATAATGAGACTAGCAACATATGGACAAAAGTAAGATTACTCATTTCTTGATTTATATTTTTTTTGTTTATGCAAATCATCTTACCTAACAAACAAAGAACTCAAATAGAATAAAATCAATAATTTGGTGTGGTTTTTAATAGGATTCTTAGCGGGTTTTAAAAGTTTAAATTTATTCATATGGGTAAAATATTTTTCTTAATCAAAATATTATTTATTATAAAAGAAGAAGCATGTGTATTCTTCTTTTGCTTGGCAAATGAAATTCCTTTGCTTTACCTGGCATATGAATTTGTCAAACATAATAAGTTATAGGATTTACACTGTGAACAAATATATATACATGTCCATCAGTATTTAAGGAGCAAACCTCACAAGTGCAGCAAGAAGGGAAGTCCCATGAGCTCCAATGAAAGAGAGCTGAGAAATATGTATATTTTTTAGATAATAACATCAACAAGCTATAATATGAAATCAATAATAAATAAGAGTTCAAAGAAAGACCTCTGTTTTCAGCCCAACTTTCTATGCAGCTTCTGTGATACTTTTTATCGCATGTTTTGCATGAAAGCATTTTCAGTGTTTTAGTACTACCTTTATTTTCACTAGGAAAACATATACGACACATGACTTTGACAATAGAGGAACCCAGTTCTTCCTTGCCATAAGGGTCGCGAGCTTCTTCCAACGACTCCTGTAACAGCAAATGCATCAATAGGTCAAGGCCAATTTCGGATTAATGGTCTTTACCAATTCACCAAAATTCAAAATTAGCAACTAGTCCTAGCTTTCCAAAGCAATAGAAGAAGGCCAATATACTACTCACTTCACAAACATGCATGATCACCAATGTATGTACGAGCCAAAGCAACAGTAGAGGGCCCTGTTAGTATTTGACTTGATCATCTTAAAAAAAGAAACTCATACAAGAAGACTGGTTATCTCTATAGGTCTATTGACAGTGAATTTGATCCTAACTTGGATCACCGCTGTATATTGTGGTATTGAAATGATCCCAAAATTTTACCATGCAAAGATAGCTATCATGTATGAACGTCCAGGTCTGGTCAGTACATAAAACAACATATGGTATAACAATATTGAGGACCGAATTAACTTATAATACATATAAAAAATAGACAAAAAATATACGACAAATCTAAAATCAAGAAAACTCATTAACTTATTTAACTATTTGTAACCAATGAAGGGTAGGGAAAATACTACCAATTTGTATAACCAATGAGAGCATCAGCTGAATCTGATTGTTGTAACGAATAAATCAATGAATCTAATAAGTGAAGCAACAATTTTTTCTTGAAAATGATTCATGCTATAAACGGTTTCCAATGACAATAAATCAGTATTAGATCAGTCCAGTTGTAAGAACATCCCAAAAATATGAAGTTTGCTTTGTAGATAACTCACAACGGATCCAAAGTCACCATAAATATAAAAATAATTCTTATATAAAAACTAATGGATACCTATACAAACATTAATCAAACCAAAACTAAGCTTACTAAAATCCAAAGGAGTGTTACTCTACACATTATTAACTAAGCAGGTTAATCTGTAAATTGATATCAAAAAGTACTTATCGTTACTACTCAATTTTACTACCACACAAATGATTACGTTAAAACAATAAATTTAATGTTGAATAGAGCATAAAAGATAAATGCCTGGAATGCAATTTAGGACAAATTGTTTGATAGATCCGAGTTGAACTCTCGGTGAATTGATGAATGTTGTTTGGATCGATCGAATTCAAGTAATTTAATCATTTCCATAAATCACATATTTCACCTTGCTTCAATATATATATTTGCTTCAATATATATATATATATATTGCCAGTTCACTTATCCTCTCCGTGTACTCACCATCAGGTTATTCTGTCGATGTCACCAACACACTCAACCAGGTCGCTCATCCACCTCAGATCCTCATTGTACTCCATACCTTAGCCAGTAGCTCATATGTCCACACCTTGACACATCGTCACATTACTTCAACATCAGATCTCCTACTTGTACAACTACATGCAATATCATTACAAAAACACAAAGTTAAGGGCATTTCTATCCTTGCCTGATGCTACATGCCACTTCTGTAATGCGAATTGCAGTGCACAACATCAATATTCCAGCAGCTTTTGTCACTTCAGCCCGGTTGCAGCATGTCACTTATGAAGATCAGACAATCGTTATTCTACGAATGAACTTAGAGATTATCATATCTAGTAATGTATCATTCTTGTGCTTATCATAATCTTTTCAAAAGATGTATAAATAATCATACTTAAATTATGAACTATAAGGCCTGAAAATGAGAATTCTAAATTTATTATAGTTTGGTTTTCTTATAATATGAAACGGTGAATACATCATTTTTTATATGTGGGTTATCAAAATGTATGCATAATCAGTAAAAGTCTAAGTAAATCCTTAATATTTAAGAATTTTGTTTAGATATCATTCTATAAAGATGCATACACTGTTTAATAATCGACAAGTCAGTTTGTTTATGTCAAGATGCACAACACAATTATCATAGCTCAACCAAATTCTTGTTTATTTATTTTTGGCTTCAAATTATGGTATAGTGAATAAGGTCTGAAGATTTTATTTAAAAAGATGCATCAAAAATTAAGCATCCCACTAAAGTAAAAACAACCAGGAGCTCTGTAATTATCTTTTGTCACAAAACCAAACATTCTCTTTTGCTGATATGGTATCCTCACATCATGTAGTAGTCCATATGTGCTATTTTTAATCACAAACAATTAGTCTAAAATATATAACACACCGTTAATTATTTACAAAATAAAATTTACCTAAAGTAATCTGAAACATCCTCCTCTTTGAAAGTGCTATCAGTTGGAAAAGTCAAGTAAATTTTCCCGAACTGTGGATCCATACTCAGCCTGGCTATATATTTATAACCATCATCACTTCCAAGCATCATAGCTGTTGTTGCAGCTGTAGTGCCTGCTCTGCATAAATGGTTCGTAATAATATTTGGAAGAAAAAAGGAAGTAAAAGAAAATAATAATTAAGCACCTCTCATTTTGCTGAAACGAGTAACAACAGGAAGAAGTTGAAGAGGCAAATATGGAAAGCCCAACTTCTAACTTTTCGATCTCAAAAGAAGCAACTCTTGCTCTATATCGCTCAATCTATAAACATCAGCATCTGACATTTACCCGTGTTGGAAGCGGTAGGCGATTCCAATCTTGCAAATCGATCAACACCTTCATCATCGTCGTTTCCCCAACGTCGTTTTGTAGCCATGAAAAGTAGGTTTAGGGTTAGATGCATTTTTTTAATCGGGGAAAATAATAGCGATATGATTTTGGAAACACTGGCTTGGAAAAGGTTTCTTCTAGATCGTGTGTCTTGATTTGCAGAGGATGTAGTACGGGTACGAGAGTTATGGACGGAGGCAGTGATAAGGGTGTTTGAGGATTTTCTTTGAGGAATTGGGGGGGAATAATTTGGAGAAGAGGCGACGAGGAAAATATTTGGGTAAGAGGCGGCCAGGAAAATAATTGAGGGAGTAAGAGCGTTACCTTGGCTATCCAACTCTAAATAATACAAATTAAAACAAACATTATAAATTAAGGGTCAATAATAACGCTTCAGAATAACGCGTTATTAAATAGCGTTATTAATATCATATTTTGTTGTAGTGGTATGACCTAACAAATCAAACTCTAAGTGGTCACACTTCATCCCAAGTGTCGCATACTCTCCTATCAGATTTGCAACCCTTAAGGAAGTAACTAAATATGAGGGTTCTAGGTTAAACTTATCTACCAAACATCGAGATATAAAAGAATGCAATGCACCAGTATCAAACAGAACGCTAACAGACATACATGGATTTGAAGCGTACCTCCCAACACTGCCTTTCCTTTCTCCTGCACTGTTGGTCCTGATGTAGCTGGCTCCAATGCAAATACCTTGCCCTTCCCACCCTTAGCTGGCTCTTTGCACTAGTTCTTATAATGAAGAATCTGATCGCAGTTGAAGCATCTAATAATCTTCTTCCTGATCACTTCTTTCACCTTTCCAGTACGACACTCATTCGCAAAATGCGCCATCTTATCGCACTTATAACAAACAACCTTAGACTTTCCTTTCTTCGCTGCTCCACCCTTCTGAGCACCCTTCTTATAAAAGAATTTCCTCTTCTGACTTTGCCTAACTGGGACCTCCCTCGTCTTACTCTTCTCTAGACACGCTAGCATCTCCTCGTGTCTCAAAGTCATCTCTACAACCACATCACAAGGGTCTCTGATATGAGGTAAGGTAGCCCTTGCCAACTTAAGCTTCAACCCCCTGATAAACTTCTCATTCCTCTTCATCACAGTATCCACTATAGCATGTCCATACCTTGACAACTCCTCGAACCTTCTAGCATACTCCAAAATAGACATTTCTCTCTACTCTAACTTAGTAAACTTTCTGAGCAAAGTAGATTGCGCCATCACAGACATGAACCTCTCCTGGAACCTTCTTCTAAACTCAGCCCATGTCATCTCCTCTTCATTAACTCCAACCGTCACACTATTCTACCAGAATAAAGCTGATCCCCGAAGCTATCTTGAAGCAAGCCTTCCTTCTACTCATCATTGAGCCCTAAGTCTGCAAAGATCCTATCACAATGTAGCAACCAGTTCTCCACTTCTATAGCATCTTCAGTTCCGATAAATGGCTTCCCTCCAAGCCTAGTATAATCTCTACTCAAATTAGCATAGATGTTAACCACCGGAGCTTCCAAAAATCCTACTCCAGCATTTCCTCCGACCACTCCAGTAGCAATCCCTGCTTGCATCAAGTTTATGAAAAACTAATACATAGCTCCCATATCCACTTGTGGGACTCCAGCACCAACATTACCCGCTTGTGCTTGACCTTGGTTCCTTCTAGTATTCGGCCTGGCATTTCCATTTGTGGTGGTGCTTCCTCCAAGATTCACTCTTCCACTTCTAGCATCCATATATGTATTCAAGCCTCATGAGATATAGAATAATAGTCTAAGAGAGATAGGAAACCAGAGATATAGCGTATACTTATGTATAACAAATACAAGTACGTTACTATAGCATTATCACATACCCCGACCTTACTCTAATTCCTTAGGATTATGTTTTCAAAAATCATTTTTAGTTAAAATATTTCATAAACCTATGCTCTGATACCAAGTTGTAACATCCCCTATCTAGAGGCCCGAAGCTAAGCGCTACAGATGCTGTAGTCATCCATAGTATTAATTTCCAATGACCAAATACGGTAATGTTAATGGTATCCATAATATGAGAAGCACTTGAATATAAAATAAAATCATGGATTTCAGAAACAACATATTTCATTACACTTCAAAAAAAAATTCATATCCAAGTTACATAATCCCATTCGTTTCCCAGGTTCAAATAAAATATGATTATTACATAAATACGGCAAGAGCGGCATATGATGATTCTCCCTTGGTTGACCAAAGTACTATATTGTTATAACTGAGTTAATACAACACAACGGAATAAACAAAGTAAACAACAACTCCTAATAGCTATCCATCAGCCTCCTGCTTGTCTTCGGTAGCTTTATTCATCATCCTACTAAAAACCTGTAAACCTAAACCCTCAGCCTACTCAAATTAATTTTGAGCGCCCAAGAGTTTAAAGGAAAAAACATGAACTTCGAGTCAGACATAAAGCCTGGTGTGAATAATACTATACATCCCGGTTATTTGATATTAAGTGAGACCACGTCGCTTAGCGGAATAGGTTTCCCTCACTAACATCCTTTTAAAACATATCTTTTGCAAATCATAATCCTGCAACCAAAACTGGTTAAAACTGTAAAGCATTATTATATAAACATACATATCAGGTAGCAAATGAACTATCTGTCGGAACACTATAGTTTTGTTTGGCTAACTACTAACCTTTGGTTGACTCGGGCCTACCAGACAATATATAACAAATAATTTAACACATGTTAGACACTTCTCTTCTTGACGGTCTGTCCTTAACTATCTGTTAAATACCCTTTTTCTGGACGGTCTGTCCCTAAATTAATATCTCTCTGGGTCACCTGATCCTAATGTTTTGCAGGCTCACCAATAACCTATCTATATACAACCATACATTCCCTTTTATGTGTAATCAAAATTTTAGTCTTACCTGTGACAAAGCCCTACACACTGGAATTTTAGGCTAAATTAGCTGGGGATAATAGCTAATGTATAGGGCGCAACCCTATACCAGACTCATCTAGTATTCTAATATCTGAGTCATTTTACTTAGGGTAATCTTCCCAAAAATTTCCTTGAAAACCATTTGATCTCAAATTGATTTAAAACCTTTACACCAAACTTAAACAAGGAAAACACATATACTCTATGCTTTACTCAAAATCACCTTGCCATGTTATATATAGTTTACTCAAATCTTTGGTGATGAAAACATTTAAACCTTTTAAAGTACCCCTTTCGAAACCAAGTAAAACCCTTCTTTATAACCTAGGCCAAAAGCCAAAACATTCCTTTCGAAACCATTCAATCTTCCTTTCGAAAACACTTGAAAAACCTTTCCTTCGAAAGCTATAGAACCTTAGACATCCTATCTTAAAAACACTTTAAACTATCTTTCGAAAACATTGGAAAACCATTCCTTTCAAACCTTTCGAAACCATTGGGGAACCACCCCTTCGAAACCATTCTTTTAAAACCTTTCGAAAGCATCAAAACCTTTGTAACCAACAAACCTTTCGAAAGCATTTGGGTTCAATTTAAAACATGTGGAAACACCTTTCGAAACCATTTAAAACTAAACCATTCGAAACCTTTTGGTTTTACGTTCAACTGAGCAAAAGGGTCCTAAAACATTTAAGTCGAAAGCATTCCTTTCGAAAGCATTCCTAAGTAAAGAAGTATTGGTGTCGAAACCAACCTTTCGAAAGCATTGGAGAAGCAGCAGGTTTTATAAAACGAAGTATACCCTTCGAAACCATTGACTTCGAAAGGTAGAAAAGCGGCAGCAAAGGGCTTCGACCAAGTCGAAAGCATATACTTAAAACAAAGGTGCAACCTCTTAAAACCATTCTTTTAAAACCATAGACCTAGTTGAAAGCAAACCAAGTCAAAATCAAACCAAGTCGAAAGCTATACTGTCGAAAGCAAAGCAGGCGCATTTCATTTAAAACAAAGCAGCGCTTCGACCCCTTTAGAACCCCTGGTTTCGACCTCATACCTTTCGCCTTCTTTCCAATTCACTACGCACCAAGTCTTTGATACCATGCGCATTGGTTTCGATGGTGATGGAGGCGGAGGAACTAATTCGAAAGCCACCTAAGATGGAAGCAGGGTGCCGAAAGTGGTGAAACATGCAATTTGCATGTAAAACTGATTTTCAACCTTTTTAAGTAATCATTTTAACTAACCTGCCTTGTTTGTCAAAATCTTATTGGTTGCTGATTTTCTTTTCTAAAGGCACTGCCAATATTATAGAAATAAACAATTTAAATCATTTGCAAAATACCCCTTCTCCTTTTATAAATATATAAAACATTTAAGTCCCATACCTTAAATAATTTTATATATTCATCAAAACACTTAGGAAAATTCTACATAAGTTCCAAAAAATCATTTTTAATATTTTTTCTAACATATATTAATTTTAGAACCAAAATTTTAATTATTTAGCCGTAAATAATTTAAAACCCATATAATCATTTTTCACACTAGAAAATTTATATAAAATCCACATTAATTCAAAAAATTATGAAAATTGAAACCCATCTCTAAAATATCATTTCTGATCTAAATCTAAAATTGCAAGGCATTTGGATGTCATTTAATAGGGTTTTCACATTAAAACATATCATAAAACCTACACGATTAAGCAAAAATCATCAACAAGCATATATAAACATTTAATCATTCAAAAACATGGCATAATCATGGAAGATAAATTGGACTCAACCTTAAAACCAAAACCACTTAAGAAAATTGAGATGTAGTCTTTATTCACCTTAGCTTTGTGATTAAGTGCTGAATATGCTAGTATATGATTTTTGTTTGATGATAATAAACATATATATATATATATATATATATATATATTCATTTAAATGTATTTGTTATTCTACTATTTTATTTTCACATAATTAAATAAATATTTGCTGAATAAAATAAATAACACAGAATTTAAATTCAAACAGATATTTTATTCAAACAAATATTTATTACAATTTTGAATAGTACAAATTTGAGCTCGCACTACGTATATACATTTTTCAATTACAATACAATTTCAATTACATCTCAAATTTCACTTTACATTGTTCACCTCACTACATATCAGTCATTCACTCGTATTTTATTTTCGACTTTGCTCTAGCCCGAATCCAACATCTGAGTTATCTACAAAATAAACACTGACGCAGTAAAATTGAAAAAGAAATATTTTTGCAGTGTAAAATAAAATGTGTTTTTGAAAATATTATTTTCCTCAGTTATTTGGGTTGTTCGTCATCATTTTCGGTTTTGAATCCATCTACACGAACAACTTGTGACATGCACAGTGTATCGTTGTACATGCCACAAGGCCGTGCACACCGATATACACTGGATAAAACTACAGGGACAGATGAGCATAAGGTCAAACCCAATCAAAAGCTAGGTTCAGCTCAGGTGAAATACAAAAACATCACAAAATTGTCGAGTACAAGTTCTCAAGCAACACAGCCTCGACATTCAAATGGGTCACAGGTCAAAATACATGAAATAACAACACAAACCAGATCAATCTAACGCGAGGCAATTCACTATAACTCGACAATCAGACATGAACATGATACCATATGCGTATGGACAATCAGACATGCACATGCACATGACAACCAGAACCAAGTACAGTGGCAACTAAACAAGAAGGTAGCAGGCATACTAATTATAAGCATGGATGATACAACCAGTGAAACAGTGAATGGTGATATACAAATGTATACATGAAGCCAGCAACACAAATTCATCATAAAACAGGCAGAATGAAGGCAACTCAAACTGCACCAGATCAGTCAACATGAAGACACAAATGCACACTGGAGTATGCAAGCATTTAGGGATGAAAACCAACTATATTCAACAAACTAGCATACAAGTATAACATGGATGTGCAGACCACACATGTACAAAGGGTTGCAATGCTCATGAAGAAACAATGCTACAGATGTGACTTCATATGAAACCAGACCAGACTCCACAAAGTATAAAGGAACCAGCACACATGCACCAGAAACTACAAGACCACATGATACTGCAACTACCAGAGTCCATCAAGCAACAACAAAGTGTACAGGTAAACCAGACTACATACACAGCAATCAGACTCAACCAAATGATCAGACCATATGTGCTGAAATCAGAAGACTGGTCAAAATGCACATGTCAACAGTTGTAACTTCATGAAGCTTCAAACAAAACCAGACATGTACAAGTTTAAGACATTTGTTAGAGCAATACAAATTAGCAGTACATGAACACATGTATACATATATGCATATATATGTATACACATGCATATACATTGATAAAGCAGACCAAATCACCCAATGGTGTACAAACAATAGATTAACATGAATGAGCAGAAGCAGTTACATGAGTCACAATATATACACACATATGTGGAGTAATGTAGCAAGCAAGTCAGAAAATCAAGTGAACAAGACAAGCAGCAATTTACAGTTTACAAAAAATCAGGGGTTTCAAAATAACCAAGTCAAGTCAAAATGCGAAAGAATCAAAGCCGTGGTGACCAAGGCAGAATCGAATAAGTAAATATTATCACAAATTCAAAGTGGTAGAAGTCAAACCAGAAAAGAACGGAACCACAACCAAAGCAAACTCAAGCCATGAGAATCAAACAAAGGAATATACGAATTGAACTAGTCTAAACAAATTATATGCACTCAAGCAAAATCGAATGGCTAGGAAAAACTATTGGACGAATTCAAGCGAACGATAATTTAGGGAATTAAAACCTATAAATACCATTAACATCATCGGCCTAAAAAATGATCGAGTTCAAGCAAATTAACCAATAAAGAAAAAAGCATAAATCACATACCAAGTTAGTTCGAACCCGATCAAATTGGAGCGACCAGAATCATATCACAGCTAGAGGATCAATTGTCGAAGCCAAACAGACCAAATAATCATTGCAATTGATCAGATACAGGCGGTGACTCCAATTTACAGAAATCCCTAATTGTTGAAAGAGGAACGTACGAAGAGGCAGCCATTATCACAAACGAAAGAGATACGGGCCGAAGAAATAAACAAGTGAAAATGGGATATATTTTTATTTTCTTTGGGCCGGTTTCTTAAATACTATTGGGCTTTAGTTTTAAATTAGGGTTTCTTGTTTTGTATTTGATTTTTATTTTGTATTTTTCTTTTAAACTTTTGTAAAGTCTAGGCGCGTGACTAGGGGATGAACTACGGTGGTGTAGTTCGAGAATTCGCAACTCAGTGGTTGAGTTGTGGCAGGGTTTTGAGTGTACAGTTAGGTTAGTCGATAGCGGGTGTCGCAAGTTTACGTATGTAAGCGTCTGACTACTTAATTTCTAGTAGAAACCTTTAGGGTAGCACGTAGGCAGGGTTTTGCCGAAGGTGGGTAAATATGTGTTGTTCTATTTCTGCTTTTAATATTCTTCTATTATCTGTGCTGCAACTATTTTATATATTTCCGCATTAAATTTTTATAATTAATATTATCACCCTATTCACCCCCCCCCCTCTAGGATGAAATCGATCCTACATTAAGGATGTGAGATTTGATCTTGATTAAGTGATTTGTTTCTTCCTCTTGAAAATCCTAGCTTTTATCTTCTCTTGATCTTGCTAATAGTGGCCGCATTAGCTTTTTTTGTGAAATGAAATGAACGTGTGAAGCAAATTCCTAAAGGTTTAGGGTATTAGAATGCTCTTTTTCCTATTTTACCCCTTATCTACTTCATTTTATTTCATATTAGCTCATTTGTTAGCATGGCACGACTACCACTTATTTAATCACAAATCTCAATCCATTAGTCAACCTACATTATTTTATTTTATTTAACTAATTAAATATCCTATATAATGTTATTAAAAATATGGGGTGTTACACATGACTACTTACCCATAATCAAAGTACAATCTACATACTTAAGTTCGATAGTACTCTCAAGTTAGAAAACTACTGTACGTTGTTAATTTAAGATATTCTATTTTAACTAAGTTATATAACCAATAGAAGACTCTTGTTGAGTCATCCTATGATTGTTCTAAACAATCATACGTACATGACTGTGTAGAATACCCGATATTTTTTTGAACATAAATCATTATTTTAAGTATTAGAGAAATTACAAACAAATACCTTCACATTCTCATTATTTGTTTCTAATATATGGTGAATGACAATATGTAGATCATATTAGAACTCCTAACGCACTAGTTTTTATGTTTTAACCATGTTTTTCCAAACTACTTCATTGGTCTTTCAATAAATAAAACTCTATTTATTCCATTATTTTGTATGTTTTATTTTGTCACTAAAACCAAAATCATGTAAGAGTTACTTCTCTATTTAACTATTTTCTTTATGCACTATTTCTAATTGCTAAATTAGCTTATGGGTTTTTTTTTGTTTTAGTTATTATCATGCACTAATAACTGAAGGTTTAAGAGTAACAAAGTTATATATTTGGCATATCGATAAAGAGTGGGCTAGAAGTAGTAATCTGTATCGAATCAGCATTACTTGTTTCATAATTTAAGTGAAAATGAAAATTAAGAAACTATATATATGGAAAAAATTGAAAAATAATATATATGATTAGATGACCAAAGAAACGAAGAATACAGTATAAAAAGTAAAGGAAACATAAAGATGTACATTATAAGAATTTCTTAGTTTTTATGAGCCTATTTTATGACTTGGATTTATTAGAATATCCCAGTAAACAGATTGTAGTCCGTAAACTATCTGCAATCAGTCTTTAGTAGTAATTTGACAATATGGATCCAAATATAAAATATCAACATCAATATAACATTATAACATAGTACAGTATCGTTGGTAATGTTAATACCCTAGGTATTGATTTTGATGATAACAACCACATAAATATTACTACTAACGTATCTTCGAGTTATGCAGTCATATCAGATATATTATGGAGACATTTACAGAGATAATCAAGAATACAGTATAGAAGAAGGTTAATCAGCGCAATTGAAGAACAAAACCAATTTAGATAAGAATGCTGAAGGATAAAGGTGTTTGAAGTGATGAGGAGTTGGTTGAACCTTAGAATATCTTGTTAAAGATCTCTTGGCAATCATACTTGAAGATCATCAACCATTAACCTCAACCGAATCACAAAAATCCATAAATATAAGGTAATTTGAAATGCTGAAAATTCGCAACACTTATTAGTGTTGCTGTTCATTTTGCAACATACCCATGTCGACATACTAGGTAGGGGGATGTCGACATGCTAGCCGTTTTTTCAGAATTTCAAATTTCAAACGAAGAGACATTTCCCTCCACCTCTTCACCAAAAGACATGTCTCTTCAACCACTATATAAAGGCCTCTGAAAACGAATTTTAACATCAGGAATTCTTATTTTCTCTTACTCCTTCTTCTCCAAACATTTGCAAAAGAATTCCATTGCATACTCTTCAAATCTCCTTGCAAATCGATATTATTTCACTCAAATTCTTCACTGATTTGCAAGCCACACAATATCAGAGAGTTGTACTTGAATTCACATTATTCTCTCTCTGATTTCATCCTATTCCTCAAAGAATTCAAAGATATATTGCCATTGGAGGTCTATAGGATCATTGTACCGAATCTACAAGAATCTGTATTGAAGATACGACTACTTGCCATAGTTTGTTATTGGTGAGAAGGAGAAGGTGTTCTTGTAGCCTTGGAAATCAAGAGGGTGTGTCTTGTAGCCCGTGAAACCAAGATTGTAAAGGTGTTCTTGCCACCCATGGAAAGCAAGCGGTTATAGTGGAATTCTGCACGATAGAGTGCAGGACTGGATGTAGGATTGGTTAATCCGAACCAGTATAAAAATCCGGGTGTTATTTACAATACTGCATTTTACTTTATTACTTACTTATTCTTTGATTACTTCTTTATATTCATAAGTAGGTAGTTAATACACATTTCACTACTTCTAGTGTCTGAATAGCCTAAAGATCCAACATTGTGTTGTAGACACTCCAGTTTCTAACAATTGGTATCAGAGCATTGGTTTTAAAATATTCATAACTTGGTTTTTGAAAAGTATAAATGGCTAATGACACTAGTAACACATTTTTTTACACCTTCGTAAAAGGGCAATCTACCACTAGACCCCCTCTATTTGATGGCAGTAGTTATGCATATTGGGCTTGTAGGATGAAATGTTATTTGCAGTCTAATGGTTTGGATATTTGGAACATTACCCAAATAGAGTACATAGAGCCTCAAACTGAATATTCAAAATGGACACTAGACCAAAAGACACAAGCACTTAATAAGTCTAAGGCCATGAACATTTTATCTTGCTCCTTAGATAGAAATGAATTTAATCGAGTGTCTATTTGTAATTCTGCATATGAAATTTGGAGAACACTGCAAGTCACACATGAAGGCACCAGTAAAGTAAAACAAACAAAGATATCTATGCTAACTAACCAGTTTCAACTCTTTCAAATGAAACCAAATGAGTCTATTTCTGATATGTATTCTAGGTTTCAAGATATAGTAAATGCCTTAATATCATTAGGAAAGAAAATTACTAAAGAAGACCAAGTCAGAAAGATCTTGAATTCACTTCCTAGTGAATGAGATCAGAAGACTCTGGCAATTAAAGAAGCCAATGATATTAGTACTATGAAAATAGAAGATTTAATTGGTAACCTAATGTCCTATGAAGTAAAGTTGCAGATTAGAAAAGAGAATCAGGCAAATGAGAAGAAATCACTAGCACTCAATGCTATGATCGACAACGATGAACCAAATGATGATGTTGTTAATGATAATATCAAGTTTATGACCAAGAAGTTCAAGAAATTCTTGAAGTATTGGATAACAAACAAACTTCGAAAAACTAACAGTAATAATTCTAGAAATGGAAATGTTGTTAAGTGTTTCGAATGTGATAAACCCAATCATTTGAAAAGAGACTGCCCCAACCTGAAGAAATCAAAGTACTTTTCAAACACTTTCAATAAGAAGAGGAAACAGGCATTCAATGCAAAATGGGATGATTCAGATACATCATCAAGTGATAGTGATTCAGAAACAGAAAATGCCAACATGTGCTTCATGGCAAAGGATGACCAGGTATGGAATTTTAATAAAGAAATTACTAATGTTTTGAATGATATAAATCAGGGATATAAAATACTTAGGAAAGAGTACAACAATAGTTTGGCAGAGATAGATAGATTAAAAATATTTAATGAAAGGTTAATTGAAGAAAAACAATGTCTAGAAGATGAAATTGAAAGACTTAATAGGTATAATGATGAAAAGGATTTGACACTTGGAAGTTTTGAAAAACTAAAAAGTGAAAATGAATCCTTAAAATCAGAAAATCTTTCAATGAAGTCACAGATCACTGATCTGAATGACAAAATAACATCTCTGGACAATGTTATTCTTAACCATAATAAGGATTTTGACAAAATGAAAAATGATATTGATAAATTTAACAAAGGGAAGGATAATCTAGAAAACTTATTATCTACATCTAAACACACTAGGAATAAACATGGACTTGGATACACCCCTAAGGCTAAATCAAAGAAAAATAGTATTCAAAATACTAAGTTTGTTAAGGCTACCAAGTTCAAACCAAAACCTAGGAAACTAAAGTTAAAACCTCCAAATAGATTCATTAATTTATGGGTTCCAAAAAGGTTGGATGACACTGAAAAAGAAAAATATATTGATAATTTTATTAATAAGGTTCATTCATCTAATGATTATATTTTGAGAGGACGTTCAAACTCTTTATGGGTTTGGCATCCCAGAACTTAACCCCATGGACCCCAAAATAAAAAGGGTACCAGTGTGCATATTTTATAATTTTTCAGGTACCAAACAATGTATAACAGATAGCAAATTCTCAAAGCATATGACAAGAAATCTACTGAACAGTGGATAAATATGAAAAGGGTTTGTTATTGGCATCGGCAAAGTCGGTAACTCTAAAACTCATCTTATTATTTGATAAGTTTAATTCATGTTCTGAATTGATTTGGTTAAGTGTTTTATTTATAAGCATTTATCTCTATATACAAACTCTACATATTGTCTAGCAGTGATTTAAGCGACTCTTTTTTACCCTTTTTGTTGATGACAAAGGGGGAGAAAAGGTATAAATATACCAGGCAAAATGATAGGGGGAGTCAAATATAAAAATATTATATTTCATCTCTCAAATATTTATATGGTTGTCATCATTAAAAAGGGGGAGATTGTTAATACCCTAGGTATTGATTTTGATGATAACAACCACATAAATATTACTACTAACGTATCTCCGAGTTATGCAGTCATATCAGATATATTATGGAGACGTTTACAGAGATAATCAAGAATATAGTATAGAAGAAGGTTAATCAGAGCAATTGGAGAACAAAACCAATTTAGAGAAGAATGCTGAAGGATAAAGGTGTTTGAAGTGATGAGGAGTTGGTTGAACCTTAGAATATCTTGTTAAAGATCTCTTGGCAATCATACTTGAAGATCATCAACCATTGACCTAAACCGAATCACAAAAATCCATAAATATAAGGTAATTTGAAATGCTGAAAATTCGCAACACTTATTAGTGTTGCTGATCATTTTGCAACATACCCATGTTGACATACTAGGTAGGGGGATGTCGACATGCTAGCCATTTTTCAGAATTTCAAATTTCAAATGAAGAAACATTTCCCTCCACCTCTTCACCAAAAGACATGCCTCTTCAACCACTATATAAAGGCCTCTGAAAACGAATTTTAACATCAGGAATTCTTATTTTCTCTTACTCCTTCTTCTCCAAACATTTGCAAAAGAATTCCATTTCATACTCTTCAAATCTCCTTGCAAATCGATATTATTTCACTCAAATTCTTCACTGATTTGCAAGCCACACAATATCAAAGAGTTGTACTTGAATTCACATTATTCTCTCTCTGATTTCATCCTATTCCTCAAAGAATTCAAAGATATATTGCCATTGGAGGTCTATAGGATCATTGTACCGAATCTGCAAGAATCTGTATTGAAGATACGACTATTTGCCATAGTTTGTTATTGGTGATAAGGAGAAGGTGTTCTTGTAGCCTTGGAAATCAAGAGGGTGTGTCTTGTAGCCCGTGAAACCAAGATTGTAAAGGTGTTCTTGCCGCCCGTGGAAAGCAAGCGGTTATAGTGGAATTCTGCACGATAGAGTGCAGGACTGGATGTAGGATTGGTTAATCCGAACCAGTATAAAAATCCGGGTGTTATTTACATTACTGCATTTTACTTTATTACTTATTTATTCTTTGATTACTTCTTTATATTCATAAGTAAGTAGTTAATACACATTTCACTACTTCTAGTGTCTGAATAGCATTAAGATCCAACATTGTGTTGTAGACACTCCAGTTTCTAACAGGTAACTTGTTCTTGACCTGTTCGACATTTTACTGATATTATTAAGATATTTCAAAATATCTCATAGCAATACTTGACCAATACATATCTGATACCGATATTAATTATTTAACTTAGGCCGAATATGATCTGAGAGACTTTAGAGAAGGCTGATTTAATTTGGAAGAGGACGAAAACATCACAAGATCGACAAAAGAGTCATGCCGACAAAGGATGCACCGATTTGAAGTTTGCAGTATGGGATTTTGTCTTTATGAAGGTTTCTTTGTTGAGGAGCATGGTTTGGTTCGCTACTTTCGGTAATTTGACATCAAAATTTGTTGGACCTTTCCCCATTAGTGAGAGGATTGGTAAGCTTGCATATCGAGTCATACATCTCTAAAAGATGGTTGAGTGCATAATGACTTTCAAATATCCTACCTGCGCAAGTGGGTCAATGATTCTATTTCCTCATACAGCCTAACTTGAAGATGTGAATGTTGAACTGGAAGCAATTAGACCAAGCATACATATCCATGTTATTGGGCATAATATGAAGCAACTTAGAAGGAAAGTGGTCAAGCTTATAAATGTTCTATGGAGTGACAGCATTGGTGATAACACTTGGGAACCAGAAGAAGATTTTCAAACTTCCCATCTAAAGCTATTTACTGGTATAATTTACTCTACTTATTAGCACTTATTTTCTTCTAACACACATATAGGAGTAGATAGAACTGCTTGATTGTTTTTGCCTATTGTGTTTTATGATAGTAATGGCTATGTCAAGAGTCACATTGTTATGCTTTTAAGAATTTCGAGGGTGAAATCCTTTTAAGGGGTGAGAATGTAAATACTTGGATTTTCCGATAAGAACAATGAGGTGATTAAATCATTTGATTGAGTAAAAGAGGATAAGAGTAATTTTGGGTGTAAAAGATGAATTATTAAAGACCGTAGAATCAGGATCTAAAACTAGTTTCATCTTGTTTGGAATATCGTTTACATTTGGAAAACATATAAAAATTGAAAGAATCGGAAAATGGAAGAAATACAGATGGATCGAGATGGAGAGTGGCAAAGTTGTAAGTAAGTTAGGGAAGTACTTTTAGGAGAAAAAAGTACGAAATTTTCTCCTTACATTCTCTTGTTTCCCTTTGTCTTCTTCTTTTATCCTCCTTTCAAACCCTAGCTCTCCGTCCTCTCTTCATAACTTTTCCTAAAATCATAAAAAAATACTCTAAATTTAAGTTAAAGTGTCCTCTACAATACTCTTAAGTCGAAATTTACTAGAAGTGAAGAGGTAATTTTGGAATTTCTAAAATAAGGATTTCAAGAGTTGATTGTAAGTTACTTTGGAGGATTTCTACTAGCTTGAGTGAGTGGGAATGATTTTCTTCTTAGTACAATTCCTTCATGCTTTTTAATTGGTGATGGGGTTATGAATTAGCGATGAGTACTTTGCTACTTGTTGAATGGTTGAACGTTGGGTTGTTTGCTTAAAAGTATGCTTGAGTGAGATGAATGAATGTTGAATTAAAATGATAACTTAAACCACTAAAATTAATTAAATGAATTAAGTTGAATGAGATCAGTGTATGAATAGCATTGCATGTTAGTGTTATTTGGAAGTGATTGTTGTTAGTTTATGGTTGTATCGTATTGATGGTGTAGCATAGTACACTTGTATGATTTATAAAGCGTTCGAGTTTCAAGATGGTTCATCGAATTTCCTTTTAGTGGTATTTGTCCTATGGAGGACCGTCGATGATATAAACTCAAGTACGAGATGTAGATGGTGGGCACATGGTTGCAGTGCCATAGGACATGACATCGGAGCAAGGGAAGCTGGGATGACGATCGAGTAGAGTTTGAATGATAGGATAAATTTCCTAAGTCAACCTCATCAAGGTTCAAACCCGCACTACTACTACAACGAATAGTCGACTAGCCAGGGGGCATTAGTCTACTAGTCAAGGGGCTTTAGTTAATTGGTCAAAGTGGGAAATGCCCGATTTGGATGTCAAAAGAAAATAGACCATTTTCGACCTTAAATAAATGACTGGTCAAGTTTAACTAGTCGACTATCAAAGAGGTCAGTCAATTGGTAGAACCTGACCAGTTGATTGTTTGGTGGTAGCTGTTTCTGGCTACAACCGATCAGTCGACTGATCTAGATGGATTAGTCGATTGATCAATTGTAGATTTGGATCTAGAGGTTCATTCATGATTTTGATGTCCGAGCAAGACTTCAGTTTGGATGAGGCTTGTGGAGTTTGGTGTGACTATAGGGTGGTGTTTTGGAGTTCTTCGCATAGAATGAGTGGCTCGGGGTTGAGGCTTTGGTGGCATGTATTACGATGTATAGTAATTAGGAGGCGATCAAAAGTATGATCAGGGTGGGAGTTATGGGTCGGGATAGTTGGATGATCTATGTGGGAGACGACTAGGTGGTTCTGCTCGTCGTGACTTATACATGAATTTCAGTGTTAGGTAGACTACATTATCATGTCATTAAGATATCGAAGGCATCCAAATCGTGGCTAGTTATGATATGGTGTTACCCATACCTACAACCTATAGCTATGGCTTGGGTATTATTATTTTTCATCCAGACTACTGGGGATCAGCCATGGCTTTCAACGAGCGTGATAGTAGAAGAGAGATGTGGCACTCATCTGTATTGGTAACTGTCCGGAATTGGTGGTAACCACTTTATTTTCTACATTGTATGGTACATCTATGGAAAGGCATTGGAACTACTTAGTATCAGTTTCAGAGAAATTTTGGGTATGATGTAGTGTTGCCTTAGAATTATGGTTATAGGTATGATACGACGATACCTTAGAGCTTTGGTTTGTTTTCATATGCACGTGGGCTTACATGTCTTTGTATGATATTCATGGGAAATATATTAGCACCGTTGATTATTGTACTAACCAATTAGATGCAGGAGAAGAGTGGGTCTAGGTATGATATGGGTTTACACTCAAGTTATTGATCACTTATTATATCTACCTTAGTTTGCATATGTTATTTATTTCGAGGTACCCTTAGTATATTATTCATGTTATATTAGTGTATCGGATATCATGGTTAGTAGTGATATTTTCTTTTCACTGGACTTTATGTCTGACCCTCTCTATATTTTCCTTTATATAAATTCCTTAAGTAGGTATGGATTAGAGATTGGGAAGGCGTTGCTAGTTGGAGCAGGTTATAAAGCAATGACTTTATATTGCTATGATTAGCTATCCAGTATTTTTATATATGGACGTGTCAGACTTTATCTCGTATATGAGACATTTTATTTTGGAGTGTTGTATCATTTTATCTCCATATGTTTGGATTGTTATGTATTATGATAATTGATCATATTGTCTTTATATTTTTATGATATTGGATAGCCTTGTGCTTGCATAGTTATTATTGTATTTATTATTCCACTATGAGTTCTGTATGAATCTATTATATATATGCTCTATTTGTTTTCTCTTTCTACCACCCTTAAGAGTCATCATCTTTGGTACCTAGGGTCTGGGTTCATTGTGTATAGATTTTCAAGTACTACAAATAGCAACTTTTTGCAACTTATAACACATAGCTCTACACAATGGAGTAAGTAGTTGCTCCAATAATAGAATGAAAAGGTGTAAGACTCCTACTTGTCCGCTATATAAATCCACACTCTATCACGATACATGTCTCTCAGTGTAACACCCATGTTTTACTACACATTATTATAGGTAGTTTAACTTAATAAATAATTAAATAATGACAATGAGAAGAGATGGAATAAGGATGAAGAAGTGCACCAGGTAGTAATTTTGAAATTTTCTTTAAATGAAAAGAGAGCAATGGTATTTCACATAATGGAAAATGGATAAATAAGTATAATTGTTTAGAGTAGGGTTAGGAAGGGGAAATCTAATGGTCCAACCCACTTAAGAATCCCTAACAAAACATATTTCTCTAATGGCATAAAACCTTAACCCCCTTCCTCCTCGGCCACCACTTTATTTTTCTCCACCTGTCCCACATGATATTGACCAAATTTTCTCTAATTCAAAATAGCAAGATGAAGGCTTTACCTATGTTATCTCCAAAAAGACACAGAGGATGACGTGGAAACTCCAGGCCGCAAATTCAATGAAGAGATATAAACACAATGCATGGAAATGCGTATACACATAATAATATTTTTCTAGATTTATGTAGCCAATCATCTTTCCCTTCCTTGGATTCGCAAGCGCCACTCACAAATCAAATGCAGTTCCAATGTCTATACCCAACGTACAAATCCCTGGTATTAATCCAGGCTTCACTAGTAATATGCAACCGAAAGTGATTAATTCTCATGAGACACAAGTGAAAACTTGGGAAGCAGTGATAACGGAAGAGGCAATATAGATGTCTATCCCCCCCCCCAAATTTACAACCCTATTGAGTTCAATCAAAAGCAATGCGTTAGAACTAACTCTGCAATTAATTCAGTAAAAAGGTACTGAGATAATTTGATTGTTATTTATGTTGTCAGATCTCCACCCTATTACCAAGTTTTTAGAGCTTACATTGAAAGAGTATGGAAGCATATAGGTGAATTCTATATTCACTTGCGGCTTTCATGTTATAAAATTTGATAACAAGGAAAACTGTGAGAGAATACTGAAAGTAGGACCCTATCTTTGTGACAGATGACTCATAATGATGAAAAGATAGGTACCTGACCTTCAGCTAACTAAGGAGCTGCTACAAACTATTCTAGTTGGGTATGCTTCCCAGGTTTGAAATTAGATTTCTGGTCAGAAGAAGGTATTAGTAGAATTGCCTCCGTCCTAAGAAACCCCATAAAGTTGGATCAATTCACGAAAGGTATGATTAAAATCTTATTTTCTCATATACTGATTGAAATTAATAACGACTTTAATTTTCCAAGCAAAGTTACCATAGTTACTGAGAATAACAAAATATTCATACAACCGGTCTAATATGAATAGAGAGCCAATGTATGCCAAAACTATAATTGCTTCGGACATTCAATGAAATTTGTGTATTCGAAAAGGTATGGGTTCCAAAACGGAGGCAAATCAAGATACGTCAACTAACCTCATGGATACGAACACAAACACCCCACAACAGTTTCAGAACACAGCAAAATGAAGTAGATAATGTGGCGAACAAACAAGGCTTCATAGAGGAAAATATTACAACAGGAAAACATGCAACTTTACCCAATTTAAATACCCAGACATAGACTAGGAAAAGTAGAAATGCAAATGATCCACAACATGCAAACTACAGCCCATTCACATCAACATGGACACATGCCACTATATCTAAACCCAAAGTCAGAGCCAGGCAAGAGAATTTGCAAATAAAACTTAGCAAAGACTCAACACACAAAGTTTTACAAGGGAAACTACAACATGGAAGCAAATATTGACTGCACATAGAACCAAAATGCAAACATTGCATCTCTATTAAGTGTTCAGAATATGTTAAATGACAAAAGTAGTTCAATATCTAATATTAGCATCCGGACATTAGTTTAAATTTCTTTGAAACACTTCCAATAGAGGATGAGATTTCGAACACAATACAACCAGATTCTGGTTACAACATGCAGTCTAACGAATATAACAGTCCTGTTTTAGATACAAATGACCAAATCAATTCTAATGTAGAAAAAACATAACAAATTCATGTTGTTAACAATATAACAATAAAACAATAAGTGATAGTGCTCAATCTTCCTAAAATTAGGAGGACAATGCGGACATGCAGGACATTAAAAGCACACAAGACAACAATGATACTCCTAAAGATGACAATGTGGGACCTCACACGAGGTCGAAACAATGTAGGAAACAATGCTAAGAAGAAACCCTATTGAATTATCAACAATGAAAATAGCAAACGTGAAAGACAATCAAGCATGTAATAACATGGTTTCACATTTAAAATCGAAAGGTAAGAAAATGAAACATTCTAAGTCAAACTTGAGGGCTCCCCCTTAAATAGAACTAGGGAACAACCTTACCAATTCGGCTTAATGAATATGATAATGTGGAATGTCAGAGATCTTAATTCCCCTGCTAAACAATTGAATGTCATACAAAATTTGAAACAAAAACAAGCATCTATAGTAGCTCTTTCAACAAACTAGTAGAGGACAAAATTACTGAAATAGCTTACTTTATTAATAAAAATTGGGAGTACACGCACAATAATGATCAGCATTGCAAGGGCAGAATCTTGGTTCTACGGGATAAGAAAGCATGGGACGTGTAAGTTATTCACAATAATGATAACTACATTACTTGCAATATCAAAAGCAAACTTTGTATAAGTTTCATTTGTATTTTCATATATGCTCACAATCAAGCTGAAAAGAGATATAATCTATGGAAATACATAAAAGAGCAACCCAACATGATCAACCTTCCCTGGGCGATTGTAGGAGATTTTAATGACATTTTGTACTGTCATGACGGAATAAACAATGGTTAGTATAGCCAATATCCAAATGCAGACTTTGTAGAAGTGTGGGAACTGCTAATCTTTTCGAACACCCATGCTATGGGGATTACTACACATGGAGGGGAGGAGAAAATATGTCCATTCATAGCAAAACTGATTTGCTTCTCATTAACAGAGAGTGCCATGACAAGTTTCCACACTTTTCTGTTCACTTTGCCAACCACTCCATAAACAACCATACTCTTATTATCTTTAACTTTGCCCTAGATGGACAAAGTAACAAGAAACATCCTTTCGAGTCCAACAACGCTCTTCCCGGCTATCAAGATATTATTAAAAGAGAGTGGGATAGCTTAAACATAGGTAATCGATTTACTGTCAAAGTCAAAGAAAATAAAGGAAAGCCTTAAAAGTTGGAGTAGAGATCTCCCATCTAATCGTAACATTATCGAGACAATTAGGAAGGAACTTGATGTGGCTATTCCTATTTGATTAATCATCCACATTAGAAACAGGCGGTGGACTCCTACAGAAACAAGGTGGAACAGCTCTTTGATATAGTTCGTAGACAAGCTATGATAAACTTGCAGCGATCAAAGATTAAATGGCTTACATAAGGTGTTATATGTCTAGTATACCAAAACAGAGAATAATCAAATATAAACTCGTCGCACAAGTTTATAACTCAGATTTCCACTACACTGAAATTCAGTATTAATTATAATAACAATATGAATGTTGTAAATAAATTACAACAACAGCGTTATACTATTTTGAATAAATAGTATAACAAAATTAAAGGGTAGAATGTAGAATAAAAGTTCTAACCCGATTTTGTCTAAGGCTCGTCGTAACGATTTCCTTAAGAATTTTATTTCAAAATTCTCTCAAGATACAACAGACGTAATCTGCACGAGATTGTGATGTGTATGATCTTCTGTGTGATAGGACTGAATATGATTTAAGAGATGAAGAGATAGAAGAGATAATTCGGTTTGAAAAATGAGTGAGGAAAGTGATCAGGTTTCCTCCTTATTTATAGCCGAATTCCCAACGGCTGCATCCGTTGAGAAAAGTCGCACCTCTTCGTCAAAAAAGCGTTACTGTTCGCAACAGTCACTTTCTTTCATTTGCAACGCTCCAGAACTGTTGCTGTTTGCAACAGTCGCGTCCGTTCAGTTGCAACGCTCCAGAACTGTTGCTATTTGCAACAGTCGCGTCCGTTCAGTTGCAACACTCCAGAACCGTTGCTGTTTGCAACAGTCGCGTCCGTTCAGTTGCAATGCTCCAGAACTGTTGCTGTTTAAAACGTCGCGTCTCTTCATCGCATCTATTCATATTCAAACAGTAAAACTGTTCACTTTTATTTACCAAAAATATAACCGGGCATATTTTTGGTGATGTGGGATATATCTCATTCACCATCTAAAAGGAATTCCAACAATCCCCCACATGAATGATGATATATCTCTCCCCCACACAAAGTGTAATATCACACAGTTCATATGAAAATAATGCTATATCGAGGATAAGTAGATATTTCACTTTGAACTTTCCCTAGTTAAAACTTATCGGATATACTTGGCTAATTGGTGAATTATTTCATCTTGAACCGTCAGCTGTTATTGTATAACCAGACAATAAGCTTTACAAAGCATTATTTCCCTTCACATCCAATCTCTTGGTTGTGTTCATTTTGGTCCTGAACAATTTTTGGTCTTGCGAGTGTTTTTAGAGAATAAAAGCCTTTTAATATTCTCATAGAGCCGACCCAGCTCACACTTACATAGGTGATCGCAACCATTAAGAGTATCCTACATATACCCCACTTTTTATTTCCAAGATATGGTCATCATTAAAAAACATAGTTTTAACCTTTAAATACTTCTGTAGGCATGCATTTATATTGTGCACCATAGGAATGGAGTTGGACTATGTCCACGCAAATGCATTACGTCTTGAGTTATTCAGAACTGGTTTGCCTATTGATCCTAGTCCGTGGGATCTCCAGTCGCTAGGATAGGTTTCCGTATAAGATAACTCTTGGTGGTTTAGGCTTTTAAACCCATTCCCCTCGATGCGCAGTCAATTTTCTCTCTTGATAAATCTTTAGTAAATGGATCCGCTAGGTTATCATTTGTTCTCACATAATCTATGGAAATAGTTCCATTTGAGAGTAACTGCCTAACTGTGTTATGGCGTCGACGAATATGTCGTGACTTTCCATTATACACAAAGTTGTGCGCTCTACTTAGCGTTGTTTGGTTATCACAGTGTATGCATATGGCCGGTACAGGTTTAGGCCAAAATGGAATATCTTCTAAAAAGTGACGAAGCCATTCTGCTTCTTCGCCTGCTTTATCTAAAGCGATGAACTCTGATTCCATAGTGGATCGAGCTATGCATGTTTGTTTAGTAGATTTCCATGACACTGCTGCCCCTGCTAAGGTAAATACATAACCACTAGTTGATTTTGATTCCTCTGAATCAGCAATCCAATTTGCATCACTATATCCTTCTAAGACGGCAGGATATTTTCCATAATGTAAGGAATAATTTGTGGTATTTTTTAAATATCCAAGCACTCTCATTAGTGCTTTCCAGTGTTCCTTTCCTGGATTGCTTGTATACCTGCTCAGTCGACTTACTGCATAAGCTATATCTGGTCTTGTGCAATTCATGAGATACATGAGACATCCTATTACACGAGAGTATTCCAGTTGCATTACACTCTCATTAGTGTTTTTATGCAGTACTTCTGATGGATTAAAAGGTGTTCTCACTCCTTTAATTCCATAGTCTTGGAATTTTTCAATCACTTTGTCTACATAGTGTGATTGAGACAATTCAATTCCATTAGGAGTTCTTATTATTTTGATTCCCAAAATAACGTCTGCAACTCCTAAATCTTTCATATCGAAATTGCTAGTTAACATCTTCTTTATGGTCTCTATTACCTGAGTATTTGGACCAAATATTAACATATCGTCTACATATAAACAAATCATTACATATGATTGTCCAATTTGTTTATAATAAACACACTTATCGCATTCATTTATACAAAAACCATTTCTCATCATGACACTATCAAATTTTGCGTGCCATTATTTTGGAGCATGTTTTAGTCCGTATAATGATTTTACTAATCTACAGACTTTATTTTCATTTCCTTTGGAAATAAAACCTTCAGGTTGCTCCATGTAGATCTCCTCATCGAGATCTCCATTTAAGAATGCTGTCTTTACATCCATTTGATGAATTTCTAGACCATAAATTGATGCAATTGCTATTAGCATTCTTATAGAGGTTATTCGTATTACTGGCGAATATGTATCAAAGAAGTCTACTCCTTCTTTTTGACGATATCCTTTGGCTACTAATCTGGCTTTATACTTGTCGATAGAGCCATCTGCTTTCATTTTCTTCTTGAAAATCCATTTGCAGCCAATAGGTTTTATTCCAAGTGGAATATCAACAATTTCCCAAGTTTTATTACTTAGAATTGAATCAATCTCACTTTGGATTGCTTCTTTCCAACATGAAGATTCAGAAGATGACATTGCTTCCTTGTACGTTTGAGGTTCATGTTCTAACACATATGTGAAAAAATCCGAACCAAATGTCTTGGAAGTCCTAGCCCTTACGCTTCTTCTTGGTTCAACTTCCTCAATCTCATGATGAGTTTCATCTTTATGTGAATTGCTTGATTCTTCTCTTGTCCTTTTAGGGACATTATTCCATTCATTCCTTTTGTGTGGAAACACGTCTTCAAAGAATGAGGCATCTCTAGATTCCATGATTGTATTTACATGAATATCAGCTATATCAGACTTGAATACCAAAAATCTATAGGCACTACTATTTTGGGCTGGCCCTAAATAGTAACAATCTACTGTTTTTGATCCAAGTTTGACTTTCTTGGGAGGCGGAACTGGAACTTTTGCCAAGCACCCCCACACTTTGAGGTATTTAAAACTTGGTTTGTGTACTTTCCATATCTCATATGGAATTGTTCATGTTTTATTATGAGGGACTTTGTTTAATATGTGATTAGACATATTTAAGGCTTCCCCCCCACAAGTTCGTCGGTAGACCAGAGGTTAAAAGCATGGCATTAATCATGTCTTTTAACGTTCTGTTCTTCCTCTCGGCTACACCATTTTGTTGTGGTGAATATGGAGCTGTTGTTTGATGAATTATACCATTTTCGGCACAGAACTGTTCAAATGGTGATTCATATTCTCCACCTCGATCAGATCTCAATATCTTGATCTTTTTATTTAACTGATTTTCCACCTCAGCTTTGTACTTTATAAATGACGTAATTGCTTCATCTTTACTATTCAAAAGATATACATAGCAATATCTCGTATAATCATCAATAAACGTAATAAAGTACTTTTTCCCACTTCTTGTAGGTAATGATTTAAAATCACATAAATCTGTATGAACCAAACCTAGTGGTTCGGTGCTTCTATCAACAGATTGAAATGGTTTTTTAACCATTTTTGCTTCTACACATGTCTCACATTTGTAGTTCTTATCTACTTGGAATTTTGGAATTAATCCCAAGTTTGATAATATTTTCATTTTTTGGAAATTTATGTGTCCTAATCTATCATGTCATAGTAAAATTTCGTGCTCAAGCAAGTAAGAAACTTCAATTTTATTAATAGCACAATCAGAATACATAGTTTTATTGCCGATAACGGCTACATTTGCCTTAAATAGGCCATCACATAAATATCCTCTTCCGATATACATTCCAGCTTTGGACAGAACCATCTTGTCTGACTCGAATACCATTTTGAATCCTTTCTTTGATAATACTCCACCAGAGATGAGATTCTTGCGTATGTCTGGAACGTGGAGCACGTCATTCAACTTGACAGTTTTTCCAGAAGTAAACTTGAGGATAACTGTGCCACTGCCTTCGATCATAGATACTGCAGAATTACCCATATAGAGTTTCTCTTCATGATCAAATTTCTTGTATGTAGAGAACATGGATTTGTCAAAGCAGACATGACGAGTAGCGCCTGTGTCCACCCACCATTGGTTAGGATTATGAACCATATTGCATTCAGATACAACTGCCGAGAAGTTGGACTCATCCACTTCCATGTTTTCTACTAAATTTGCCTCTTTGTTGCGGTCCTTCTTGAGTCTGCAATCTCTAACGGCATGTCCAACCTTTCCACAAACCCAACATTCACCATTAAATTTTTTGGTTCGTTTGTTGTCTTTTGGTTTGTTGTCTTGAGCTTTCCTTTTCTTCTGGAAATTCTTCTTTTTGTTTTTGGTCTTTGAATCTTCAGCCACAAATGCCTCCTCGCTTTGTTTTGTAATTCCACGGTTATCTGCCTCAATTTTCAATCGGACTATGAGATCCTGTAAAGAGATTTCCTTCTTTTTATGCTTTAGATAATTGCGGTAATCTCTCCACGACGGCGGCAGTTTTCCCGTGATGGCTTCAACCAAAAACGATTCTCCAACCTTATGACCTTCCGCCTCGAGTTCATGAATAATGATTTGTAGTTCATGCAGTTGAGCAGTCACCGGTTTGGAGTCGACCATCTTGTAGTCCATGAATTTGTCTACAATGAATTTCTTAAGACTGATATTCTGCATCTTATACTTCGTGGCAAGTGCATTCCAGAGTGCTTTTGCTGTCTTTAGAGGTTGATATACTTTGTATAGCACCTTGTCGAGACAATTCAAAATATAGTTTCTGCATAGGAAATCAGAATGTTTCCACGTAGCAACATCTGCTTCCTTGCCTGGTGCAGAAATCGGTTCCTCCTCCTCGAGATACCGTTGCAGACCGAGTGTGTTGAGGTAAAATAACATCTGATTCTGCCATATAAAAAATCGTCACCATCTCCCTTGAACGGTTCAGGTCTGTTGTGAGTAGTAGTCTTTGAAAATTCTACTGTTGCCATCTCTGTTTTAGTAAGAAAACAGTAAAATTCTTAAGATGTTATATGTCTAGTATACCAAAATAGAGAATAATCAAATATAAACTCGTCGCACAAGTTTATAACTCATATTTCCACTACACTGGAATTCTGTATTAATTATAATAACAATATGAATGTTGTAAATAAATTACAACAACAGCGTTATACTATTTTGAATAAATAGTATAACAAAATTAAAGGGTAGAATGTAGAATAAAAGTTCTAACCCGATTTTGTCTGAGGCTCGTCGTAACGATTTCCTTAAGAATTTTATTTCAAAATTCTCCCAAGATACAACAGACGTAATCTGCACGAGATTGTGATGTGTATGATCTTCTGTGTGATAGGACTGAATATGATTTAAGAGATGAAGAGATAGAAGAGATAATTCGGTTTGAAAAATGAGTGAGGAAAGTGATCAGGTTTCCTCCTTATTTATAGCCGAATTTCCAACGGCTGCATCCGTTGAGAAAAGTCGCACCTCTTCGTCAAAAAAGCGTTATTGTTCGCAACAGTCACTTTCTTTCATTTGCAACGCTCCAGAACTGTTGCTGTTTGCAACAGTCGCGTCCGTTCAGTTGCAACGCTCCAGAACTGTTGCTGTTTGCAACAGTCGCGTCCGTTCAGTTGCAACACTCCAGAACCGTTGCTGTTTGCAACAGTCGCGTCCGTTCAGTTGCAACGCTCCAGAACCGTTGCTGTTTAAAACGTCGCGTCTCTTCATCGCATCTATTCATATTCAAACAGTAAAACTGTTCACTTTTATTTACCAAAAATATAACCGGGCATATTTTTGGTGATGTGGGATATATCTCATTCACCATCTAAAAGGAATTCCAACACAAGGAGATAAAGCATATCATTTTTTCCATGCTGAATATGAGGACTCATAAACCTACTCAAAACACAAATTGATGATGGATGCTCGAAATGGATTGATGCCAATGAAAGATTAAACAGGGAAGTGATATAGTACTTTACAAATTTATTTAATGCTCCCTTTATTTTACACAATTTTTCCCATATCATCTGTTAAAAAATTCTTTCAAGTAATGCCAGGAAAGCTTTGGATAAGAATTTTGAAATAGATGAATTTAAAGAGGTAGTGTTCCAAATAGATGATAATAGCTCTCCACGACCGAAAGGTTTCAACTCAAAATTCTTTAAACTTCACTGGGAACTCATCAAAAAGTGATGTATTTGAACTTTGAAGCCATGGTGGGTATATTATAGTCAGCTAAAATTATTAAAGAAATCAATCACATCTTTACTTTTCTAATTCCTAAAAATTTGCAAACATAGACCCTTTCAGACTATAGACCATGCAATCTGATAATTGGCAATGAAGATGTACTTAAACAACTTAATCTCAATCAACTTAAACGCCTTCATTCCAAATAGACTCATCAAAGAAAATTCTCTGCTTGCATACGAAATGATGAGAGAGTTCAATAGAAAGACATCTAATAATCTATGCATGAGAGTGGACTTACATAAAGCATATGATAAAATTAGTAGGGAATTCATATATCAAATGATACTTTGTATTGGATTCTCAGAAAAATTTGCACATATGATAACATATATCCACTATGACTATTTTAATTTTGTTCAATAATAGCCCATTGGGTTTCATCAATAGTAACAGAGGCATAAGGCAGAGAGATCCTATATCTCCTTTCTTTTTTACTATTGCAATGGAATATTTCACAACATTGTTAGACATAGAACTATACGAGAGCAACATTCCTTTTACTCTTTCTATTGAACCCTTTCTCACTCATTTATTATATGCAGATGACATTCTAGTGTTTTTGAAAGCTAACATTAAAAATGTGGAAAGTATTGCTAATGTTTTCCGAATAATTAAGGAGAATGTGGGTCTAGAAATGAATGAATAAAAAACCACCTTATTTTTTAGCGGGGGGGGGGCTAAAAAAGGAGACCAAATCATGAATATCCTGAAGGTTCAGCATGAGAATCCCCCAATCACCTATTTCGGAATACCTCTATCTCATAGTAAACTAAAATTCAGAGGTTTGGTATACTATTAGATAAAATAAACAAAAAATTCAATAACTGGAAAAATAGGATGTTGAACGTAGCTGGTAGAATTGAACTCATCAAAATAATGATTTACCAATAATCGTGTCTTGGGCTCAATTTTATCAAATACCAACATCCGTTATCAACTAAATAAACTAGCCGTGCTCAAATTTTGTATGAAAAAACAAACATCACAGCATGAGTTAGAATGATATGTATCGTACTGAAGGAGGTGTGGGCTTAAGAAGAATAGTGGATACCATGAAGACGGTTGCATTAAAACTCACATGGCGTTACCTACAAAATGATTGTTTATGAGCGTAATGGATAAGAAATAGATACTGCAAAGACAAAAACTTCTGGACAATTACTGAAGATAATAACTCCTCGTATACTAGAAGTTTCTCTTAAAGAACAGACCATAATCAAAATGACTAATCAAAAGAAGAATCATCAACGAATACAACATAAGCCTATGGTTCAACCCATTTTCAATGTTAAATCTTTGAAAGACATGATGAGGTGGTAGGCTATCTCAATCATCAATGTTCCCAACAAGAAGGTATCTTCTCTTATGTCAAATGGATGGTGGAGAGAAGATATCTATTGTCTGCCCCTCATATTACATAACATATTAATGAAACTCCTCTTGATCAACATCACACTATAGAATTTTGGGTTTGGAAGCCACAAAGCAATAGGGAATTCTCATTCAGATTGGCATGGAACCAAACAAGGGACAAATACAATGAACTGTAATGGTGCAAACACGTATGGAGCAACATATGTTCGCATGTAATGTCTATTTGTGCGTTAATGGTGAAAGTGGACAAACTACCTACCCAAGAAAGGATTTCCATATGGAAATCGAATATAGACACCAAATGAAAACTATGCAATCAAGCAAATGAATCAAAAAATCATTTGGATTTCTAGTTCCAGTATTCCAGAATCTTACTAAACAATATTATCACCAAAGTACAGTTACCAACTATCGAGAGCAGTGAGATTGACAATGCGTGTAATCAGATATTGTGTTCAAATAGTGGCAACAAGGCAATACAGAAACTCAAAATCATTGCAATCACCGTTTTGATATGGAAAATCAATATCGAACAAAACTCTAGAGAGTTTCAAAACATTAAAAAACCTACAAGTGTTCGAATTAAATTAATCTTAGCTGAAAATAAGCATCTACTAAAGCAAGCGAATCATAAGAAAGAGGACATTAAGGGTGATGAACTTATCGTCTTGGATTTCAAAATCAATCTGCAACACACTAGAAGCACAACCACCAGACCTGCCTCATTAACCCACCACTTGCCACTCGAAAGATCAACCGTTGGTAGGATTGGTTAGCTCCACTGGGACAAAAGCAGGAGCATTGTTATCTCGACAATCCAAGTAATGCGAGAGACTAATGTGAGATGGTACATAGGGTAAGGATGGTGGATACCAGTGGCTAATCTAGCTCGGAATTTAAAGAAATCACCCAAGATTAGTTAGCTAACTTAGTACAACGACACTCAAAAAATTAGTAGGTTATAAGATCGTAAATGGCTAGATGCCAGGGAAAAATCACCCTAAGATAACATACTTGTCCCATTTTGACTGAAAATATATCGGCTATAATGCCTTCAAAATAAACTAATTTAAATATGAGACACGAGACATAGAATTCTCAGTACAATAGCTAAAGGAAATCTTTATGGCAGTGTTCCTGTAACGACCCGGAATTTCACCGCTTTGATTAGTGAATATTTTTATTTTTAAAAATTCAATACGTGGTTTTATAATGAAAATAAACTCATTTTAATAAATTAATAATGATTATAAAATGGTTTTCAAAATTTGTTTACTAAATTAAATAGTTCGTAGAAAAACAGAAAATGTGACCGAAGAACGTTTTTCGAAATTTCGACCTTTCGACAGCGGAAAGTTGTCGGAAACGTTGTTCGTCATCGTGCACCATATATACACATATATAAGAGTAAATTAGTTAAATAATAATATACTTAAGGATAGATTATCTTATGTTAATTTTGTTTAGAAGTGATGTGACGATTCATAAATTCAAAAATAATAATCTTATATATATAAATATATATATTCCTCTCTTGTCACATCTTAGATTGTAATCATTAACCATCATTATCTCTTGTCACATTTTAGCTTTAATTAACAATTATATATATATATATATATATATATATATATATATATATAAGAAAGTGGCATGACTAAACATAATAATTATATATATATATATATAAGAAAGTGATGTGATTAAACATAACTATATATATATAAAAGAGTGATGTAATTAAACATAATAATTATATATATTTATATAAGATTGATGTGATAAGACAAAATGATGAGATGTTTCTCCATTTTTCCTCCTCTTTCCACTAACCTTTTCTTCATCATTTCTAACTCAAATGGAGTTTTCCTCGTTTTGAAACCGTGTGAAATTTTAATGGCTACAATATTCTATTTGACCACTTTTTCAAATTTCTATAATAGCTATGTCAAAACACCAATTCTTTACAAAGCAAAATTTTTACCCAGAATTTCAAGTCCGAAAATTATCCTTCTTCTTTTGATCATAACTTCTTCAAAAATAAAATCTAAAATGAGTGATTCTTTTTTTGAAATGATAAAGGAAAGAAATTCCTACGACTTTTCTTTTGACTACTTTTCCAATTTCCATGATTTGTTGGCCCAAAAACCAGTGGGAAAATGACCTAATTTTGGGTTCATTTTCGACAAATCGATGATAACCCGAAGCTCCTCTACCTTCAAGTTACTACCCCACATCCACCCCCATACCTCTAGCTGAGCCTACATACCCCAGGCCAAGCCCATTTTGAGGGTGTCTAGCATCTAAAGCCTTCATCCTTTAAAGCTAGGGAGTCGTTGGCAAGTTTAGCTAAGTTCAGGTAGCTTTTGCAGAAGTTTGGTGAGTAAACTACTCGTTTTTTAATGAAACCGGTAACTTTATTTATGTCACTATATATGGTGATTATATAGTGTAGAAGTTGAATGATAATCATGTGGTTTGATTATGATTTGGATGGTTGATTTTAGTTTGATTTGGTTATGGAAATCGATGTTGTATTATAAAGTTAGTAAGCATGTATATATGGATGTATACTTGCAATCTAAGATGAAGATGGTTGGTGTTAGTAATATGTTGATTGTAAAACATGAGCTATGGCATGAGGTTGGTAAACAAAGTTAACTACTTTGTGTAATTGTGGTGGTTAAGTGATCCGGTTGGAATTGAAGTTTGTTTTCGAAGTTTAAAGTTTTGAAATGGAATAAAGTTTGTAACTTTAGTTTTAAAGTTTTTTAAAAAAAAACTTTCTAAATTATGTTTCAAATCATGAACAAGTAAGGGTTTGTGAAGTGGTTCGCTAAGAATATGTTAAAGTGAACTGCGCCCATAGCGATAGTCTCTATGGATGCAGTTCGACAAAGGTTTGAATTTCTATTTCAAATTTATTTTATTTTGAAATTAATTTACTAAGTTTTTTTAAAAAACTTAAGTAGTAATATTAAAAAGTAATTAAGTTGTAATATAAAGTTTTTTTAAACTTAAGTAGTAATATTAAAAAGTAATTAAGTTATAATATAATTAATTAATTAATTAGTTTATTAAAAGGTAATTAGCACCTAATTGGTAATTAAGAAGGTGATTATAGGTTAATCATCACTTAAGTTAAGTTAATGACTATTAATTGATTTATAAAGTTTTAATTAGTAATTAATGGGGTTAAGAAGTAACTAAGTGATTTATAATTATTTAATTAAGATTAATGGTTAATTATTTATTTATTTAATTAATGAGTTATTTAATTAATATTTAATTAATTAGGGTTTAACTCTTAAACAATTTGGTTTAACCTTAACCAAGTTGCATTAGGAAGTTAATTAGTACTTAATCAAGTTCATTAAGCCTAATTAGAGTTTAATTATGATTTATTCTTGATTTAAATTGGATTAATTAAGATTTAGTTAGGGTTTAAGCTAATTAAATATACTTTTAACTTTTCAAATGTGATTTTAAACTAAACAGAATGTGTTTTAATCAATTTTCTTTTTTCAAAGTAACTCGATTCCATATCAAATGATCTCTTGTCCAGACCCTTAAGCAACCCATATGATTAGGAGAATTAAATGACATCCGTTGGCATAACAAAACACCATTCTGCTATAGTGTAAGTGGTTTGATTGTGTGGACATGTGTTAAGTAGAATAAATTCTCGTTCTGCTATAAATTGATTGAATTGTTTGGACATCTATTTAGCAGGATAAACCACCATCCTATTGTTATGTTATTTGGACTTGTATATGCCAACTTGTTATACTGACGTGTTATTCCCTGATTGGATATGAACTGTATTTACATATATGATAGCTTATGTAAATAATTGTTAAGTGACTTGGGAATCGAATTGAAATTGAATGGTAAATTGAACTAGTATCATTGGGATTGCTAAGCCTCTTTTTTTGAATTTGTAAAGTGTGTTTTGAATTAACTTAAATTCTTTAATTAATTTAGAGTTTAAAGTTTATAAATGATTTCCAAGTTATGCTATTATGTTGTAAAGTTACTTATAAGTAATAACTTGTTTATAAAATGGTTTTTTACTAAAGGGTTACTTTAAGTGTTTTACAAATGATATTTATAAAGGAGTATAGAAAGGTTTATATAAAGAGTTTTAAAAATAGGAAAAAGGTTTACAAACCATTTCACAGATTTGGAAAGAGGTTTATAAATTAATTAAAGGTTTATAAAAGTGGGTTATAATTTATTTTGAAAGTTATAAGTTAATTGAAATATGAGATGAGCTTTTAAAAAGGGAATTTTTGATAAAGGATAAGCGGAATGTAAAAAAATGTTTGGTTACTTAATATGGGATTTGGAAAGAAGAAAACTTTGAAAAGTTTGTAAATATACTTATACTGATAAGATAAGTATATGATTTTGTTTCAAGGTATGAAAAGTAAAATGTTTTGGTAATATAATTATAACATTGAGATAACTATATAAACGTTTCCCAAGTATAAAAGGAAATGTAAGGGGTTCGGGAATAGTGTTTTGAAAAGATCTTATGATTAGGTTTTGTAAAGTGGTTTTATTAACTAAAGAGAATTAATAAAGGCTTAGTGGATCTCATATGGAAATTAAACCATGATTGGATGTTTGTTTATTTGATAGTTAAATAACCAACTATCAAATCTGAACAAAACGTAACTTTGGAAATATCTAGGAGAAACACGAGAATTATATGGTACGGTTACCGTCGAAGGTGCTATACTGTACATATAAGCTCATTTCGTTCTTCTAGGATGAATGATAAGGAAATCCATCCATAAACGGTTAGGAGGTGAACTCCGCTCTTGTCATTTGTTTGTTTATTTCCTAAAGAACCGGGGTTGAGTTTACCGGAAATATCGAAAGTTGTTTTGAAGAGACTGGGATCAGATATGCTATCTGAAAACCACTTCGATCCAACTCAAGCATTTTGAAATGAAGATATCTTGAAGCATGGGATCGAAGACGGAGCCATTGAAGTGCAAAGGCTGCTTGCTACTAATCCTGAGGGTGGTTCCATAATGGATATAGTATAAATAGTGCCTTCGGTTTGTCCTTATCCTGGACAACTTATATGGATGAATGATGGCACTATATTATTGCCTTGAGGGTAGTGTTAGCATTCCAAGAGGGATTGTTATTCAGAAAGGTAAAACGTAGCCTCAAGCCTCACAACCGGGAGGAATGGCAAAAGTAGGGCATGTAGCAGAGTATGTTAGAATGTGAGATGCAAGCATTTCAGCTATTTTGTCTATTTACTTTAAACTTAGACAATATGATAATATCACTGGATTTTGATATAAAATGTTTTGGTTATCGTAAGATAAAAACCCATCCGTTTTTATGTGAGGTGTGGTCTTACGAGATGCCCTTTGTTTGAAAGGTTTTCAAATGTAGAAACCAGTATGGTTGTTCCTTGTTATCGAGTTTTACTCACGCTGGTTTACCAGACTAACTCGGGCGTTATTCCATGTAATGCTCGGGTCAGACCGAGCATGTTTTTTCCAGGTTAGTTAGATACTTTGGAGTTGGAGAGGGGTTGGATGGTCAAAACGTATTCACGTATATTTTTCTTCTGCTGTATTATAGAGAATGTATGTTTGTCAATGTAAGGATAAGTTTCTATAACTATCCAAATTTAGGATAAGTCTTGTGTACTCTGATGTTATATGAATAAAGATGTTTCCTTTTTGTAAAGATCATTACTGTATTATATATTATTCGCTACGTTATAAGATTCTGTGTTGTTTAGTTTTCTTCTATCTTCTACCTTATTCTTTCACCCTAACAACTGGGTATTTCGGGCACTTGAATGTTCGGCATGTGATATAGTGGACGTATTAGTGTCGATTTTCAAGGGTTGAAATCCAATTCGTTACAGTTCCCTTAAATAACTCCAATCGGTATTATACGAAGAAACGATACATATTTCAAGTATACAAACAATCGAAATAGGAAGACAATATCAATATATTCTAAAAACATTTCATTACAGGCAAAAATAAGGTACCTAGGCAAATATTACAAAGTTATGAACTAAAGTTATTATAAAATACATGCCTATAATCAAAATAGTACAAAACTTATCCTTCTACTACAGCTTTTCCACAACCAATACTTCTCTTGCACATCTGGGGAAGAACATGTAATGACCTGCATTTTACGTATCGAAGGATCATAAATTATTATCTTTAAATTAATATAGGGTCGTATTTATCCATATTTTAGGTTATGTTGAGTAGTAACATTTTTGACCCTTGTACATTTTATTGGATGATTTTGACCCTGTAAGGCCTATAACTTTTGATAGGAGCTGAATTAGGGTCGAGACTCCACTGAAAAGATACGATGATTTCTCTTTCCATAAAGTGGTCATAATAGCTTTTTGGACTTACTGTTTAGGAGATACGACTGTTTGAAGTTTGGATAGTTTCTGGCTAGACTAGTGGGTAACTAATTAAACCCGGATTAGGCCTATTAACCCATTTTGGGGTTTGTGCCAAGTTGGGGAGATGAGATAGTTCCTAATCTCTTTCCCCACTTCCAAAACTGAACAAGCCTCCATTAATCTTCTTTTAGCCCAAAAGCACCATTTTCCCTACTTTAATTAGCTTAAACACATCATTAAAGGGTAATTAGCAAAGACATTAGTATATTCACTATTTTCACGTTGGGATTTGTGAAGCTTGTTGTTCTACCTAATATTTGCTTCGGGATTCGTGTATTTTGGTGATAGGTGAGTGATTTTACGTCTCTTATGCATGTTGATATAGTAAAACAATGATTTTTAAGATGATTTTGTTACGATAAAACATTTTCAAATAGAGATCTAACTTTAATATTATCTTTAAACCTAGTTTAAAAAGATGAAAACGTAATTTGGTTCTTTTTTCACCATTTTGCAAATTAAGTCATCATATTATGATTGGTTAGATCAAGGATAATATATGCATTTGAAATGTGTTTGGATTGCTTGTATATATGCTTGGATGATATGTGATGTATGTATGTGGTTGTTTGATGCATAAGTCGTTTTAGTGTAGTTAGAAAGAGGTCGTCATTTTGTGCAAGTCGATGGCTAAAGTATACAAAACATGAGGTAGCTAAAGTATGTTGCTCTTAGAAGTTTATAAGTGACACAAAACAATTTGCATGAAGTTTGGAGTTGTTTTGAGGCACGAAAATCATGTCAACGATGAAAGAAAAATCATGTTAGTGGCAGTTTGAATCAGGTTGAGGTGATGTGCTTTGAGTCGAGAGAGGCAAGAGTTTGGGGTTTTGGATGGGAAGCTTCAGGCCAAACATATGGCTAGAGGTTGATGTACTTGGACTTTGAAATTTTGAATAGGGGAGGAAGTCGGTATCAATATGATACGCCTCGAGACAATTTCACAGCTACTTTTGGGCGACAGGAAGAAAACTTCGGGCTTGGATTGAGACATGAGAACTTAGTTAAAATTTGACTAGGTAATCATGTCGGTGCCGACATGATGAATCATGTACATAATTAGAGGTTGGTCAGACATGAGAACTTAGTTAAAAGAAGAATGACGGTTGACGATGAAGCAAATGATGGGGCAATATGACGTGCTGTGTTTAAACTTTGAGACAATGACTCTACGACCTATGATGGATGTATAGAGATGTTCTGCTGATGATGACTCGATGGTGATGGAGTTGTGTTCCGATGATGATGACTCGATGACGATAGAGTTGTGTTCTTATGAGATAACTCAATGATGATGAAGTTGTGATAGAAATCCATAGGACTAGTTCGATGAGGATAGAAACTGTGTGTAGAATAAGAGGATGTGTTCTACGATGGAAATTAATGAAATGGAATGAGGATGAGGTCAACTATAGTGACACGTTCAAATGGATCGTTGATACTTGAAGGTTTTGAAGTGTGCTCGTAAAGAAGGGTTATATAAGGATGCCCACTTGGATATGTGGACACATTATCCCAGATCATTAATGTGGATCCGTCTACCCTGGACCTTGAGGCATGGGTCTAATTCCTAGCCATTGTAGTGGAATGGATTTAAGCATTAAGAAACTGAGATTTTTTCATTAGTCTTTGGAAGAGGATTGGCCATACGAGTTATCATATATCCAATGTACACAAGTGATTGTGAGGATTGTTTGATGGATGCTATGCTTTCTATATTTTACTTATCACTTAAGGGACGTCACAAGACGTACGTATTGTGAACTTGGATACCTAGACACCTAACACTATACTTAGACTTGTAATGCACCTAGGTGGTGATGATTGAAGATTAGCATATAGTGTTACGTTCTAACGCAGGGACAGATCCGGTATGAATTTTCATACCCTATGTCCTATATACTAAACGACTTTCATAATATTTTGAGATTGTTTATCACTCAACCAAACTGTGTTTGGTTTGAAGTTTTATGCTTTACTCCTTATTATCTCAGGTATTGTTAAATGAGTAAAGTTGTAGCGAGTATGGGATGGCACGTGGCGTTGTATATATGAATTAGCAGGAGGCTATGCTTTCATGTATACTATACTTTTAGAGCTTTTACTATTTCTACCGTGTGACATTGTGGAGCCTTGATATTGTTTGACTTATTATTTAAAGATGGATATTTTGAGTTTATTTACTTGTTGTATAAACTCTACTACTTCTTTGTATAACTTTATTGAACTTGTGATATGATCTGTGATGCTTCAATTAGTTATATTTCTGTCTGGCCTGTTTTGTATCGTTATTGATATTATATTTTATCCTAGCACTATGAGATATACGACAGGTTCTGTGATTGTTTTATTTACTTCACCACTTGACAATCATCCTATATCGAGCGGGTACAATTACAACACACTATACATGTATATTTGGTGCTGGAGATGTAGGGAGGTCATCACATCTTGTACTAGAGCTTAGGCTACGTGATTAACCTAAGTTGATATAGGATCCATTAGAGATAGAGTAAGAGGAACACTCAAGAATGGATCGAGAATGTACGAGGGAGCGTACTTGTTATATATTTTTATTTTCACAGTATATGGTGTAAAACGCACGCGAGTACCATTGATGCACCTTTTCTTTATGAGAGACTGATCATTCTTATTACAAATCAAGAAAGATCCAGCATACAAGCAATGTTACTAGGAACTCCATCTTTGTAGTTGAAGAGGATAGAACACGCATAGGTGAGGCTAACACTGACTTGGAAACAATGTTCAATACCATGATAAGGAACATGCTGCAAAATGCCCAAGTGTTCGCTTTGAATGCTGCTAATGATGGTGGGCTCAGGTGCACGTGCCTAGAGTCGATTTTGCTAAGTTGAATAAGGACTTTGTTGGTCTTAGTGCCAAACTTTTCTAAGGAGAAGAGTCGGTTATGCAAGTGCAGGATTGGTTAGACAACTATGAAAGATTCTTTGATAACTCGGAGTTTGATGATGCTACGAGGAGAAAGTTAGCCTCCTAGCAACTCCAAGGAAGAGCAATGAATTGGTGGAACGCCCTTCGAACTGCTAATCACGAGGATTAATTCACTTGGGATCAGTTCAAGATAAGATTTGTGGAGAAGTTCATACAGCAGCTCATAAGTTGGATTGATCAGGAAATTTGCTGATTAAAAACAATGTGACTTGTTAGTTCTAGAATACGTTGCTGAATTTGACACTTCATCGAAGTATGGGTCTTTCATCAAATTTCTATTAAAGAATAATAAATTTTTTATCATTAGGCTAGACGACCGTCTTAGGGAGCGACTGATTGGTCATGTATATGAGAGCTTCGAGAAGTTGGTCGAGGAGGCTTTACAACATGGGAGATTGTACCCAATGAAGAAGGATGTTGTTTCTAAAGATGAGCCAAAGCCGCAATTGGGTGGGGAGGCAAGAAGGAATGGAATAATAAAAGGAAGTAGTTTCAGAACATGGATGGTCAGAAAAAGGGCAAGTGGTACCCTATTTTCCATAACTATGGCAATAAGGTCCATCAGAGTAAGAGTTACAAAACTGAACGAAAGAAGTGCTACAACTACAACAAGTTCAGGCATATGCAGAAGGATTGTCCTGAACTAGCTAAGCAGAAGAAGGTAGTGAAGGCATGTGCATTGAATGTCATTCCGACTTCGTCGAGTGCTCAATCAGTGATGGCGAAGGGAAATGGCATTACCATCCAAGGTATCTTTCAGTTTATGATATTCCTATACATGTTTTATTCGATAACCGGGCTTCACAATCCTTTATACCTAGTGACCTGGTAGATAGATTAGGATTGAGACTCGACTTAGTTGACAGACCCTTGATTGTGTTAAACCCAATTAGTGGTTCAACTTGTTTGAGTATGGTTTGTCAAGATGTAGTCTTATCTAGCCATGGATGTTCTTTGGTTTATGATTGTTTTAGGTTTTGCGGCGTTCAGTATTATCTTGAGGAAGGGCTAGCTTAGGAAGTATGCAGTTGTGGTGGACTGTGAGAGGCCATTGGTGATGATTGGAACTGAGGATGGGTGGAGGGTAGATTTAGGCTACACATAACAACCTGCATTTTTAATGACTGGATATTTAAATAATTAATTTATATTTTGAATCGTTAATTAATTAAAGGTCCAAAATTTGATTTTTTTGCATACCGTTGAGTTAGAATTCAAGACTACTTTTGTTAAGTCTCAATCGATGTTGCAAATCAAAATGAGTATAATATCGCTATATTTGGAGTCATGACATATTTACGACTTATGTATTGTTATACGTATTTGGTAAAAAATATGTGCGTAATCGAGTCTAATGGGATCTCAACCGACGAATTTTGATGTGGGATGAGGACTTCATTATGAGACGTATGGTTGAGAAATCTTTGGAATCGGGTGACCTGATGGCCTAAATGAGCTCGAAATGGTAAAATTATCATCCCAGAGCCCCATCTCAGATGGCGATGAAATTTATACCATCGGGACCGAAAAAAGAGGTGATGTGCGCCGATGAGTTTCGTGGCGATCGGATGTGCTATGTGATCGTATGTTTCATAAGTTGTGGAGATTTATATGCAAAATCAAATAATATTTTTTATTATATATAAACACACTCAACCATTTAGATCGCTGGCCACTTTTTCTTCCTCCTCCTCCTCATTATTTTGATAGCACACGCCCCCTTATGAGAATGTCGACATCTAATCCTCAAACAAATCATGTTCTGTCCCGTTGTTCAGCCATAGGAGCTTTGAAGTTAGAGTGATTGCGAGGCAGTAATGGTTTGCACAGTGGAGACGGTGTCGACGTGATGACATGTTAAGTGGAGGAACATCGGAGGGGAAATGAAGGACATGGCCTTGTGTGTCTCTCGACTATAAGAAGAGCTCGGTGGTACTGTCGAAGCCTGAAGGTGGTTGTGGCATGCGGTAGAGGGAGTCAAAGCACAGTCAAGGGCCTTGGTGGTAGATGTCGCGATCTAAAATAGGGAGCCAAAGGTGACATCGGTGGTATGGTTGGACTCGTGGCAATGCGAGGAATCAAATGAAGTTGGTATATTCTAACTTTTTGTATTGATATTTATTTATTAGTTGCTTCTGCTAGCGCAGTTTTTTTATCCTATTCTACTCATGTATATTCATTATAATATATGTTATCAATCCATTGTGATTTTGTATCGATATGTCTTGGTATGATGTTTGGTTTAATTTTCCCCCGACGGACTGTCTTTTGTGGTACTCAGGAGTCATACGTTGTCATTCAATGTTGATTCAAGATATTACGAAGTGCGGGTTATAATTACCTGCAACTCAATGGCCTCGAATTTCTACTAAATCAAAACCTAAGTCCATTAGAGTATGAATAATTGGTTTTGGTAACTTACTATAAACATAAGTATATAAGAGAACAATCTACGGAAACTCATAAAATAACTGAAAAATATAATAGAACATATATATCGACTAAGGCTACTACCTTTGAAATACTATTCCTTGGATGTCTTTTTGCCTTGTCAGCGTCGAGCATGAATAAAAAGACCTCTTCACCTACCATTTCCATCTTGATCTAGTAGTTTGTCCCTCTAAATCTATCTTATGGGTTGTAATAAGGAGGGGATCAGAACAACATTTTAGTGTTTAGAAAATTGTATACTTTATTCATTAAACTAATTTATGCCAATTGATTTCCATTTAAGTGTTATGTCTACCATTCACAGGTAATCCGTTCAATCCATATGCACGTACGATATGTCCATACTAACCTTCTCCAAGGTGTAACTATATATATATATATATGCCTATACACACACACATATATATCTAAACGGTGTACTACCTAAAAGAAAACCTCGACCACTTAATAATTTTTAAATAGGGAGGAGGCAGACCCAACGACCATTTAATAACTCAACCCCGAAGCAAACCCTCCGCAATGTAATTGCTAGTCAGTCGACCTTAGCTACAAAGTTAATGACTCTTAGATATGGCTTTATAATATAATTTTCCATATTACTAACGCATCTCAAAGACTCGTCTAACGGTTAACTAGCCTACCTCCGACAAACAAACAATAAATAAATCTTTGAGGTCTTTTTGTATCCTATATGGATTCTACACTAGTAGGAAGCGAAATACGTTAGTGCATAACCTGAGTCTTTTCTAACGACCACTAGGGACCGCTGGTGGTCCTAACCTAAGCCAACCCTACTACTAAGTACCGGTTCAACAACAACACTGAAATAACCTGCCGACCTCCTACAACCGAAAATCCTATATAGACTAATCTAATATAAGTCAAGGAAAATGCTCATCCCAATTACTTAATAACTCTTATTTATAAATGAAGCAAACCTCATTTTCCTATTAGGTCCCGTCGTAGGTTGTTTAAGACTTCTTATATAGGGAGAAGGCAGACCCAACGACCATTTAATACCTTCCACCATGAAATAAACCTCTTGACATCCCTAAATGTACTGAACCATTTAATACTTCAAATCTAAGGAAAACCCTTGGTATATTTCCCCTTACCAATATACAAACGTATATCCCTTCCCTATGGGTCCTATGGTTGGAGATGTCCCACATTATTAGTAAGTATACACAACTACTGGTAGCCTCAAGTGAAGAGCAGCCTTATGTTGTGTAACTCTACAGACCTCATATCCTAACCCATTCTAAACCAAACCAATTTGTCTAAGGCCTAAATATTTGGCTAGGCCTACTAATTCATGCTTGTCCTAAACGTATTATTAAGGCTATATAATTTTCTACTATGAAAATTATACCGCCTCCTAGTATTGAATGTTTATCCTTTACGCTTATTACGTACATTCTTCATTTCCCTCTTACGACTTATAAATGTCAATTGTCCATAATAAAGGGTCATATTATTTAAATTGGACAATTTACTAATGACATTTATCTATTCGTTCTAAATCAACCTATTATGCCTATTTCATTTCCCCATAAATTCCATACTAAATCCTTTAATCAGTCCCATTAAATGCATTTATGTCCTAATTTAGTACCTGTAATTCCCTATCAACTATACATTTGTTGCCCTACTAATTTTGAAGTTACTATCTCTTTTCCATCTACACCTCCTAATCATATAATTTACTACATATTAATAATCAAACGTCCTAATTATAACTAATATGAGTATTAACGTATATTACGCTATATATATTTATATTTTTAATTGGTAAATGCAGTTATATGTATATTTGCGCGCGCGCACACACACACACTATCTATTCCTATTTCTACTCATTAATTCCTAAATTTAGGAATTTAAGAATATACTCCTGCATGTATAATCTATAAAGAACATTTATTTCCATATTTTAATATATTAGAGCTATCCTTCCCAAAAAGGATTACCGTTATAACTTTCCATAAATTATCCGAAAGCGAGATTGTGTCCAGTTTGAAATTACAAGAATTTTTTTCTTCTTTTACTGAAATAGATAGTACAAACTATGGGGGAGAACATATGTACTTTACACATCTCTTTCCTTTTTGATATATTCCTTATTAAACGACACAGTTTTCATACATATTTTTGGAGTTAGATAATTTATAGGAATTACAGGAAAATAGATACAACTAAATTGTACCCACAATGATCCCTGTATATTAAAACATAAAAATTCACATTCTAAGTCAAACTATAGGAATATAAACTAATCCTAATAATTTATAACCTAACTATCATAAATCTAGAATAAATCATACAATCTTATCAACATTCAACTCTAAAAAATTTAAGGACCGATTTCCAAATTTTCATATTAAGGTGTAAATACCGTTCTTATTCCAATTACCTAACTTATAGAATATATTAAATACGTTGTTCCTAAGCCTACAACTCCACAGTCCTTGAATATTCAAAATAATTAAATAAAACTCAACGATATAAATTTCAATATTATAAATAAATCATATAATTCCCACTCACCTTTCTAGCTTTCCGAATCTCCCAAATCTGAATTCATCCCTTTAATTTGACTCCTTTTCCATTCTAATCCAAAAAAATATGTATAACAAGATATATACATACTATTAGAATTATGGACCTGAGAAGAGATTTAGGGTTACATTTATAATTATGAAATTTACCTTTTTTCATAGTATCGATTCGCTCCTTTTCTTCTTCTCTTTTACTTTATGTCATTCTCCAATATAAATATATATATATATATATATAATTTTTACAATTTCTAGAAATGGAGGAGAAGATGGAATGATAGAGCTTTGCTATTTGATCAAAAAATATGAGAAGAAAAGTGAGGGGCTAGGCCTGTATCTATAGACGCTCGAATCAATTGTATATGTTAGATTTAAAATAATGGAATCCAAGTCATTCGGCCAAGGTTCAACCCTATCAGTCATGCTTCAACCGGTCAACCTCTCCTCTATAGGCGGTTGACCGCTAGTAGTCGACCGGGCCAAGAAGAGGGGCTGACGGTGTGGTCCACGCGATTAATATTATTTATTTCCTTTTATTTGTATTTAATTATTTCCATTTTGAAATTTTCAAATGCTCATAACTTCTTTGTTTGAACTCAAATCGCAAAACTCCAAATATGAAAGTTACTCAGAAAATTACCACAATCATAATAGTGCAAGTTTCGTGGTTAAATTCCAATGTTTACTTAAATTCCATTTTTGAGCATTAATAATTATTTATTAACTACAGTTTATTATTCGAAGTGTTACATCCTACCCCTTGAAAGAATTTCGTCCCCGAAATTCCCTAAGGGTTGAATCATGTAACATAGCGCGCAACCATTCTAAACTATCCATCCAATTAGTATACAACAATTTTGTAGCCAATCGCGTACAAGTGTATGGTACATCACAACATATATGACATGTATGCAGAATAATTCTAAATCGGCACCTCCTACATGAATGGACTCTTTTAAAAATATTTTGAAATTATGATGCAAACAACCTATATATTCTGGCATTTCTATATGTATTCAAATTTTCAAAAATCAAAAATCCTTTTTCTCACAATAATTTCCATACTTCTACGAATAAGAGGGCGGTTCAACCAATTTTGCATCCAATGCCTACCATCCAATAACTAACACACAATTTCTAACATCCAAAATTTTGAAAATCCAGTATTTTCGAATCTATACTCATATATGGAAAAGAAATTTAGATAGAGAATTTTACATTCCGCCAATCTTTTGGATACATGTTCTATTGCACCTTGAAATCTTCTCTTTTTCCCCTAAATCCTTTCCAACTTTTCCAAGTACAATTTGTATACGGAGGTTTATCTTTAGATGTTAAAATGGAATTATTCTAAACGCAAGTTTTGTTCACAATCAATAAAGTATGGAAATAGAAATTCCAAAGCTAAAACAGATTTTTCCTTTGTCATTACCTATACTATATATATTGTCACCCTTGTCGGATAATAAAGTTCATATTTACTAACACATCGACCATCCCTGCACTAAGCGTATAGCACTTGAAAGGGCTTAAACACACTTTCTCCAAAAATATTTAAACATGATTGTTATTCAAAAGCATTCAAATAGAACTTTTCAAGACTAATTGAACAAAACTTTTCAAAAGCATTTGCCTCTACAACCTTAAAACAAATCAAGCCACATATTAACATAATCTGGACTCAATCGGTGAGTTAATGCATATGATTGAACCTAGCATTATGCAGTTAACCTTAGATTTGGGATACCTTTCCTTCTACTCAAAACAAAGACACACAAGCATATTTATAAATTTTAGCTTTTAAGACATAGGGATAGTGACCCATGATTTCGCAACAACCTTTCTCTGTCCTCTGCTCGCTAAAATTTATTCTTCCCAAATTTCTAAAGTTTCTAGAATTGAAGAATTCTTTATTTGTAGATGCTAATCTAATCTCCTAATTCAGGGTACAAACTTCCAGCCTTAATTATAATCATCACTAAGTAAGTGTCCTTATGAGATTTCCTTATTTACAATGTTTCTCCAGTAGGTATAGCGGTCAAAGCTCAGCTAAAAATCATCACAGTAATAAAATATGACATATTGTATATCATATCATACACATTTCTAATTTCTAAAATGAGACAACTAGCGATTACAACCTAAATAACTTAAAAGGAACAATTATTGGATGCCGCCCTCCATCATCAACTGGTGTTGATGATGTTGTGGCTCTATCACTTCGTGCTCAATTAGGATGGACATTTCTAAGTTGTTATTCTAGTATAACCCACATGTCTTAACTCACCTCCTTACTCCTAATAAATATGGTCAATCCATTAATTCAATTATTACACCCTATTATGGGATAAACCATACATTCACATACTCTAGTGGATGAGAAATATAAATATGCACATTTAGAATAACTCATTGGAAAATTGGCTTGGTGGAATAACTTTCCTACAACATGTCTTGCCTTTTTTAACCTTAAGTCAACCAACATCCTCTATGTGTGTTTGCCATCTCATTACCCTTTTTCTCCTATCATATTACCATCTTCCTTTCAGTCAAAATCTCTTGATAGAATTTTCAAATTTTAGTATTTACTTTCTTTATCCTTGATCTATTATGCGAGTATATCCTAGGATTAGCAAAAGTGTACTTTGATATCTTTCCCTATTCCTTTGTGGTTCTTCTCATTACTTCCATACACGTCTAACTAAACGTCCCTAGATTCATACCAATATTCTTTATATTCAACATCGATTCCTTATTGCTACCCAAAGAGCATTCTTAGATATTTTATTCATAGCCTTGCCCTTTACCCCGTCTTATCAAGGCAGTCATCCCTATCTACTCCATATCAAAATTGGTTTGATTTTCATCGAATTAAAACCTCACAGTCATGAAGTTGTTAGTACCAGAGATATTGGCTTTGATGACAACAACTTTAGGAAATTATATAAAATATAAATACTAATGTTTTATCAAGATATATAGTATATAGTGCAGGATATTAGACAGGTGATGATTTAAGAAGACTGTATAGTATCAAGTAAATATTCAGGATGATGATAAAGATACTCAAAAGCTAGAGAATGAAGACTCATGAGTATTGAAGAGTTCAGGATTTTAAGATATTCCAGATAAGTTATAGAGTCGTAGATTTATGTTAAAATTCTGATAGCACTTGATCTCTCTCCTCTCTATTTTTAAATAAGTTTTTAAATATACTTTTCAAACGACTTTTAAATAATTTTCAATTTCTTATACTTATAAATATTATTTTAAGTTTTTGATATTTTACTACGTTATTGTTTTTATTAAACTTATGATTTATATTGCTTTATTTTCCAAAAATCTTATCATATAATTTTACTCAAGTTTTATTATGATTTAAAAGTGTATAAATTATATTTAAGCATGTTTACAAAGTATCAAATTATTTTACAAAGCAATACATTTTCAAAACAATATTTTAAAGTGTTTTTCAAAATTACAAAGAGTATGTCGACATACTCTACCCCTATATGTCGACATACTAGCCGTGATTTTTAAAAATCAAATTTCAAAAGAAGTGTCTATTCGTTGTATCTCTTCATGAACGGACATGACCGTTATTCCTCTATAAATACCTGTCTTCCCAACGAGTTTTATTATTAATTTTTGTTCTTCTTCTCTCCGCCTTATCCTCTTTCATTTTCTAAACAAAAGTATAACCATACTCTGTCGAATTTCAACCAGATTCAAACTCAATCAATATTAGTTTGATTCTCTATCATTTGCTCTCTGATTTCTATCATCTCTCTCACTCCAATCAAGATCAAAGTGCTATTCAAGAGTTATAGGCCATTTGTAATCAAGGTTGAAGATCTGAGCCTGTAAAACTTTGTCAAATCAAACCGCTATACTTATGGGTGAGATTGTAGCCCGTAAATCTAGTGGGTGTGCTTGTAGCCCGGAAATCCTTTTACTTTTACTACATTTGCTTTTATCTGTGTTTTGATTTTGTTGTTTCTGTGATTAATAATTGCATAATTCTAAGTATAATTTTAAAATATTTCAAAAAGATTCATATAAATTAGAAAACACTATCTGCACCCCTTTAGTGTTAATTATCCTTAAGATCCCTATTCCAAAATCTAACATTTGGTACCAAAGAATTGGTTTTCAAAGTGTTCATAATTTGATTTTTGAAAAGCTTAAATAGCTACCAACAAGGGTAATAATACTATTAGTAACACGGTTAATACACTTGTTAGTAATTCATTTGTTGAAGGACAATCTACTGCTAGACTACCACTTTTTAATGGCAGTAACCACACATAGTAGTCATGTAGAATAAAAATCTATTTACAATCAATTGGATTAGACACTTGGAATATCACACAAACTGAGTACACTGAACCCGAGATTAATTTTGCACAATGGACTGCTGAACAAAAGGCAGTTGCACAAAGTAACTCTAAGGCCATGAATATACCATTCTGTTCACTAGATAGAAATGAATTTAATAGAGTATCTATATATAAGTCTGCATTTGAAATTTGGAGAACTTTGCAAGTTACACATAAGGCACAAGTAAGGTTAAGCAGATCAAGATTTTCATGTTAACAAACCAGTTTCAATTATTTAAAATGAGTCCATATTTGATATATTTGGTAGATTTCAAGATATAGTACACTCACTTATTGCTTTGGGTAAAAGTTTCTCTGAGGAGGATCAAGTTAAAAAAAAATCCTCAATTCACTTACTCCTGAATGGGACCAAAAGACTCTTGCAATCGAATAGGCTAATGATACTAGCAAACTAAAGATGCAAGAGCTAATTGGCAATTTAATATCTTTTGAGGAACAAATGCAAGGAAGAAGAGAAAACAAAGAAATAGTGAAGAAATCCATCGTATTCAATGCAATGACGGGTAATCTGGATTCAGATAGTGATAATGATGAAGAAATTTCCTTCATGACAAGGAACTTCAGAAAATTCCTGAAATATAGGAAGATGAACAATTTTAAAAGAAATGACAACAAAAATCCTAGAAACTGAAGTGGAAGTGGAAATAGCATCAGATGTTATAACTGCGATGAACCTAGTCACTTAAAACGAGACGTCCGCAACCCGAGAAACTGAAAACCTCACCAAACGCTTATTCATTTAGAAAACGGAGAAGAGCCTATATTGCAACACTAGATGACTCAGACACATCATTAAGTGAAAATAAATCAGATACGAAAATATCCAACATGTGCTTCACAGCAATACAGAATTCAAAGATAATTGGTGAAATAGGATTAGAAAAAGGTATGCATTTAATATATTAAGAGCTTTATATCATTTGAATTTCTGATTGTTTGATTGTTAGGAATATCCTATAAATTAATAATATTGGTTGAATATTATATGATTTTTAAAATTTTAAATTTTTATATTTCTAGTTTTAAATAGAATAATAATAAATATATTTAAAATATATTAATATAAAATATATTTTAAATAATTTTTAACTATTTTTAAATAGAATAACTATAAATAGTTATATGTAAAATAAAATAGGATATAGTTAAAAACAAATTACTTTTGAAAAATTCAATGCATATATCGACATACACCCCTAGCATATGTCGACATACATGTGCAGAACTTGAATTTCTAATTCAAAATTTGAATTTTTCCTCCACATTTTCACCTACCCAATGTTCCGAAAAGGTGTCTCTTGACCAGAGAACATGTCGTTTGATTCTCTATTTATTATCTCCATCTCTTTTCATTTAATTCACATTTCATTTCAAAATTCAAACCTTCATCAACTCTCTTATCTCCTCAAAACATTCATTGATGGCTTCCTCAAGCACTCCAACCTCCATAAGACTATCCAAAACTATCAGAAACTTTATCTTCCATGATCAAGAAGCCATGAAAGCTTATATAGCTATACGAATTATGGAAAAGTTTCTACAAGAAAGTTTGCTATTTTTAATGATTTTTCTACTTATGAAATTGATACTCTTTGTTCTCAAAAAGGAATTCTCGGTTTAATTGATGCTTCACATAATGATTTTGGTTGCTATCCACACTTGGTCAAAATGTTTTATGCTAATTTGAAAGGGAAATTTCGTGAAGGTGGAGAAGAAGTGTGGTGTAGTGTTAAAGGAACTTTAATCGTTTTAAATTGCGAACTTTTGAGTGCCATTCTTGGATGCAAATCTACTGGAATGGACCTTACTTCTTTCAAAACTGATGAGCATGATCATGAAGATTTTCATAACATTTTCGAAGGTGATGATAATTTTGAGTTTAAAAACCGAAATTTTCATCCAAAAGCTAGAATTCTTAATCTTCTTTTGCAACATACTATCACTCCTCATTCGGGAAATTTTAACAATCCTACCTTAAAGTTTGTAAAGCTCCTTTTTCCATTTATGATCGATATAACATAAATTGGGCACAAGTTATTTTGGATGAATTTTATCCCAAAAATCTTTCCAATCATGAGAATACACTATTTCATGGTATTTATCTTACCCGTATTTTCAACTACTTTGGTGTCGGCTTTAAAGGAGAGGAATTTGTCTCTCATAAAGTGTTTAATCAAGCAAATATAGCTCTTATCAAAATTCCACCAATTTTTTAGCCATATGAAACACTTTCGAAGAAAGAAGAGAGGTTAACACATGAAGAGGAGGAATAAATGCAGGAGGAGGAAGAGGAGGAAGAGGAAGAAGAAGAAGGGGAAGAAATGGATATCGAAGATGAAGATGAAGAGGAGGAAACCTCCTTAGAAAGCATTGAATATCCACTCTGTCCAACCAACCAAGACCTTTTCAACAATCAAAAGAAGATTGTTGAAAACCAAAAGATTCTTAAGCATTCCATGAGTAAGAAGTTAAACACTATTTCCAACAAAATAGACAAATTCTTTGGAAAAGTGAAATGCAATCTTAGAATCTCTTCATCCACATCCTTTTAGTTAATATGTAGTTGTTTAAGTGTGTTGTATTTGATTTTTTTAGTTTAAGTGGAGATTGAATCTATGTATCTTTTCATTTTTCTCTACCTTAATATTAATGAAAAATATGTTTCCTTACTGTTATACGTCGATTATCATCCCTGGAAATCATAACTAGTATAACAGTATAAGTTAAATACATCAGAATATCAATGCAAAACAGTTTTGAAAATTTGTATGTATATGTCGACATACCCTTGGTATTATGTCGACATACAATGGTAAGTTTTCAAAAAAAAAGTAATTTTGAAAATTGAATAGACAACAAATGTCTATTCAATTCCAACGACTTTCCACCCCTTTAAATACACATCCGGACCATAAATTACTAATTTTCCACTCTCTTTCTTCTTCCTTTACATTTCTAAACTCCAAATCATAACTAATGGCTTCTCCTATTCAAAAATTAACCGAAAACCTAGAACAAACGCTTGAATCTTTCAAAAACATTCTCTCTTTTATCTTATAAAACAAAGATTTAGAATTGAGTCAAATGCAGATGATCAAGGAGCAAGAAAGACATTTCGATGCGATTTGATTGATGGTCTCAACCCTGAATGAAGAAGAGCCAATCGCTAATCCAGAGTGCACCATCAACAAAGATGATGAAGATTGGGAGGCTATTAAAGCGGATCCCATCATTGGCGTTGATGGATGGGTTGAAGTCCCATGAAATGTCTAGTTTAAAAATAGGTTTGATTGTATATATATACTTAATTTTATTGGATTGGTTTGTTTGAATTTTTTTGGTTTTGAATTTGTTTGAATTTGAATATTGTTTGGTATTTGACATTATGTATGCTTGGAATTAATTGAAATATTTAATAATGTTATCTCATTTTACATATCATATTTCTTATATATCATTCTTGTCATTTTGTATTTCATGATCATAACTTCTATATATATTTATATCATTATGAGTATATAGTGTTTTATTTAGGGGGAGTTAGGATAAGAATTAAGAGTTAGGGTTAGAATTATAGTTATAGTTAGTTATTTTTGATGGATGACAAAGGTGGAGAGATATATAAAGTACTAGGCATAGATTAAGGGGGAGTTATATTATATTTTATATACAAAGTTGTCATCATTAAAAAGGGGGAGATTGTTAGTACCTGAGATATTGGTTTCGATGACAACAACTTCAGGAAATCGTATAAAATATAAATACTAAAGCTTTGTCAAGATATATAGTATATAGTGCAGGATATTAGACAAGTGATGATTTAAGAGGACTGTACAATATCAAGTAAAGATTCAAAATGATGATATAGAGACTCAAAAGCTACAACATGAAGACTCATGAGTATTGAAGAGTTCAAGATTTCAAGGTATTCCAGATAAGTTATAGAGTCACATATTTATGTTAAAATTCTAACGGCACTTGATCACTCTCTCATCTCTTTCTCTCTCTCTCTCTCTATTTAAATAAGTTTTTAAATATACTTTTCAAAACAACTTTTATATAGTTTTCAATTTCTTATATTTATAAATATTATTTTAAGTTTTTGATATTTTACCAAGTTATTGTTTTTATTAAAATTATGATTTATCTTGGTTTATTTTTCAAAAATTTTGTCATATAATTTTACTCAAGTTTTATTATGATTTAAAAGTGTATAAATTATATTTAAGCATGTTTACAAAGTATAAAATTATTTTACAAAGCAATACATTTTCAAAACAATATTTCAAAGTGTTTTCAAAATTACAAAGAGTATGTCGACATATTCTACCCCTATATGTCAACATACTAGCCATGATTTTCAAAAATCAAATTTCAAAAGAAGTGTCTATTCGTCGTATCTCTTCATAAATGGACATGACCGTTATTCCCCTATAAATACTTATCTTCCCAACTAATTATATTATTAATTTTCATTCTTCTTCTCTCCTCCTAACCCTCTTTCAATTTCTAAACAAAAATATAACCATACTCTGCCGAATTTCAACCATAATCAAACTCAATCAACTTTAGTTTGATTCTCTATCATTTTCTCTCAGATTTCTATCATCTCTCTCACTCCAACCAAGATCAATGTGCTATTCAAGAGTTATAGGATCATTTGTAATCAAGATTGAAGATCTGAGTCTGTAAAACTCTATCAAGTCAAACCTCTATACTTATGGGTGAAATTGTAGCCCGTAAACCAATTGAGTGTGCTTAGTTGCTCGTAGATCTAGTGGGTGTGCTTGTAGCCCGAAAATCAAGTGATTCTACCCAGAGGTCAGAATTCTGGAGGGTGTGTCTCGTAGCCTTGAAATCAAGATTGTATTTGCATTTACTAGTTGAAAAGATATCCGTATAAGGAATTATGCGGGACTGGATGTAGGGTAACTCCGAACTAGTATAAAATCCTGGTGTGTTCTTTCTTTTTACTTTTACTGCATTTGCTTTTATCTGCGTTTTGATTCTGTGATTGTTTCTGTGATTATTAATTGCATAATTCTGAGCATAATTTCAAAAGATTTCAAAAGGATTCATATAAATTAGAAAACACTATTCACCCTCCTATAGTTTTAATTTAGCCTTAAGGTCCCTATTCCGTAATCTAATAGAAATGATTGATCCAAAACTCTTATCTTCGAAAATATAAACTAGAAACTTTTCTTATAAAATTCAAAAATTCAAAACTGTTAGGTTACCAAAAGGAGCCATGAAATTTTTTCTATTCTAGCTAACTTTTCCTATTCAAAGACTTTCTACAATAGAGATTTATTTCTTTAAAAGTAGGATTTTTTACTCAAAATATTTATTTGCATACAAAAACCCAATTGTTATACTAAACCATTTTTTTTTCAAAAACTTCTTTAAATAGTGAAAACTAGAGTAAACAAGAGTAACTTCCATCCTATTATTTTCTTACCATTCATGTTATTTCCACTTCCAATCTTAGCAGAGATTTCAATAGCATATGAGGAGACTTCTAAAGGATATGCACAATTATTGCACATATATCTATGGAAACTACCCATTTCTTCTATCATATTCCTATTGCTTTACTCTTATACTATTTTTAACTAGATTACTAACCCTGTTTTAATATACGTATCTAACACTGTTTCTATTTGAATTTCCTAATATTGCTACTATTTAAAACTTCTCCTACCAAAATTGACCTAAAATAGCTTCTCATTACATAGCTCTTTTCCTCTTTTATTATTTCCTTTATTGACTTACTACAGTGCGTTCGCCTTCTGCTTTAGCCATTGGGATTTTCCTCTTAATCATGAAAAGAGATATGTATAAATCTATTCAAATATTTTTCTCTGTATTTTCCTTATACGGGAATACTTTTCCTACCTTCGTTATCGGGCATTCTCCATTCTCTCTACCCCATTCAAGTCAAGTACCATTCCCATTTATCCACTCCTTAGAATGAATTAAAAAAACTTTTAAATTTACAAAAATAGGAAAAGTCATCGAGCCAAACATACGCTCTCTTTTCCATTCATTTAAACAACGAAATATCCCTTTACCAAAAACCTTTAAATTAAAAACTTTTGACCTAACCAATTTTAAAATTCAATAGGAAACTCAAATAGCTACTTAAACTTTTCTTACTTCTTTAAAACAACAACTTTTCAATGGTATGGTCCTTTTATTAAAATAAATTCTTTGAAAAAGAATTTAGAACATTTCAAGGAATAACCTTTTTGTCAAACTATTTCATATGGGATCAGACTCTGAAATGGACTTTATCATCTTTCTTATGGACTTTTCTTCTTTTCTACTCACCTTCATAAAAATTCAACTTATCATCTTGTGGTGGTTAATGTACACCTTCTTGGGGAAACTTGCTCCACTCCTATTTATACCTTACTTCCAAATATTTGCAACATATAGTTTCTTACTTTCCATCTGTCTGGATGAAATATACACCTTCAATTGGTAATCCATCGAAATCTGCAATCATAAGGCAGTCCAAGCCCAACAAAGGATTCAATCACCATCCAGCTTCAAGGATTCTTCTATACGTCATGCTTACACTCCTCTTCGTTAACGCCTTACAATATAGCTTGCACCTTGTGAGGTAATCTGGGTGGGTGTATAAATTTAATGCTACTTATTGACCCAACTCATAGTTGCCTCATCCATCCTTTCGGAATATGGTCGCAACCACTTTTATATTTGGAATTTATAGAGTTTGGCCTATAATATATATAATTATAGGTAAAAATACAAATATTTTCTCTCAGCGTATCCTAATCCTATGATTTACTAACTAATCTCTGATATCAAATGTAACAACCCATACCTCAATGGGCCCGAATTTTGACTAAATTGAAACCCATGTCCATTAGGGTATGGATCGTTGATTTTGCTAACCTATAATAAACATAAGTATATCAGAGAACTATATACAAAAACTCACATCAAAACTAAAAAATAATAGAACATATATATCAACTAAGGCTACTACGTTGGAAATACTATACCTTAGATGTCTTGTTGCCTTGTCAACGTCGAGCATGAATAAGAAGACTTCTCCACCTAACATTCCCATGTTGCTCTAGTAGTATGTCCCTTTAAATCTATCCTGTAGGTTGTAACGAGGAGGGGTTTAAAGCGACATTATGGTGATTGGAAAATTGTATTCTTTATCCAAAACACTAATTTATGCTGATTGATTTCCTTTTAAGTGTTATGTCTATTATTCACGGCTAATCCATTCAATCCTATATACTTGTACGATATGTCCATACTAACCTTCTTCAAGGTATAGCGATATATATGCCTATAAATATATATATATATATATATATATCAAAACGTTGTACTACCCAAAAGAAAACCTCATCCACTTAATGCTTATTAAATAAGGAGGAGGCAGACCCAATGGCCATTTAATACCTCAACCCGAAGCGGGCCCTTTATATCGTAATCGCTAGTCAATCGACCTTAGCAATAAAGTCGATGACTCCTAGATTTAGCTTTATAATTTAATTCTCCGTATTACTAATGCATCTCAAAGACTCATCTAAGGGTTAACTAGCCTACCTTCGAAAAACAAACAAAAAATAAAATTTTAAGCTTTTTGCCTATCCTATACGGATTCTACACTAGTAGGAAGCGAAATCCATCCGCGCATAACCCGAGTCTCTACTAACGATCGCTTGGGACCACTAGTGGCCATAGCCTATATGTCATCCCTACCACTAAATACCGGTTCAACAACAATTCTAACATAGCTCGTCGACCTCCCATAGTCGAAAATCCTATTTAGACTAACCTAATGTAAGCCAAGGAAAAAGCCCATTCTGGATACTTAATACCTCTTATTTGGAAATGAAGCAGACCTCATTTCCCTATTAGGTCCCATCGTAGGTTATTTAAAACTTCTTATATATGAAAGAGGCAGACCCAATGGCCATTTAATACCTTCCACCCGAAGTAAATCCCTTGACATCCCTAAAGGTACCGAGCAATTTAATACTTCAAATCTGAGGCAAACCCTTGTTATATTTTTCCATACCTATATGCAAACATATATCTCTTCCCAATGGGTCCTATGGTTGGAATTAGTAGTAAGTATATACAACTACCAGTTGCCTCCAGGGTGATGGGAAGACTTCTATTGGGTGACTATTTTGGTCTTGCATCCCAACCTATTCTAAACCAAGAAATTTATCCTAGGCTTAAATATTCTGCTAGGCCCACTAATTCACGCTCGTCCTAAACGTGTTATCGAGGCTATATAATTTTATACTATGAAAATTATACTGGCTTCGAGTATTAAATTCCTACCTTTACGCTTATTAAGTACATTCTTTATTTTCCTCTTACGACTCATAAATATCAATTATACATAATAAATGGTCATTATTATTCAAATTAGGCAATTTACTAATAAAATTTATCTATTCATCCTAAATCAAACTATTATTCCTATTTATTCCCCCATAAATTCCATACTAAATCCTTTAATCAGTCCCATTAAATGCATTTATGTCCTAATTTAGTACCTGTAATTCTCTATCAGCTACACATTTATTGCTCTACTAATTTTGGAGTTACTATCTCTTTTCCATCTGCACCTCCTAGTCCTATAATTTACTACACTATTAATAACTAGACATCCTAATTATAACTAATATAGGTATAAACGTATATTGCACTATATATTTTATTTATATTTTTAAATGGTAGGCATGATTACACACACATACACACATCTATTCCTATTTCTAGTTATTAATTCCGACATTTAAGAATTTCATAATATACTCCTATTTGTACATTCTATAAAGAACATTTATTTCCACATTTTAATATATTAGAGTTATCCTTTCCAAAAAGGATTACTATTGTAACTTTCCTTAAATTACCCAAAAGTGAGACTTTGTGTCCCGTTTGAAATTACAAGAAATTATTCCTTTTCTTTTATTGAAATAGACCGTGCAAACTACGAAGAAGAACATCCGTACTTTACACATCTCTTTCCTTTTTGGTATATTCGTTGTCAATTCAAACGATGCACTTTTTATACATATTTTTGGAGTTAAATAATCTGTGGAAATTACATGGAAATAGATACAACTAAATTATACACACAATGCTTCCAATAAATTAAAACATAGAAATTCACATTCCAAGTCAAACTAGGGGAATATAAACTAATCCTTATAATTTACAACCTAGCTATCATAAATCTGGAATAAATCTTACAATCTTACCAACATTCAATTTAAAAAAATTTAGGGATCGATTTCCAGATTATGGTGTAAATACCATTCTTATTCCAAGTACCTAACTTACAGAATATATAGGTGAGATTCCAATTGAATACATTCTTCATATGACTACAACTCCACAGATCTTGCATAGGCATACTAATTAAATAAAACTCAATGATATAAATTTTAATGTTATAAATAAATCATTTAATTTCCCACTCACCTTTCTAGCTTTCCAAATCTCCCAAATTCGGTTTCATCCCTTTAATTTGACTCATTTTCCATTCTAATCCAAAAGAATATGTATAACAAGATATATATATAAATATATATAAATATATGTATGTATGTATGTATGTATATACACACCATTAGAATTACAGATCAGAGAAGGGAATTGGGGTTAAGGGGAATATAGATTTATAATTATGAAATTTACCCTTTTCTACAATATTGATTCACTCCTTCTCTTCTTCTCTTTTTTATAATTATGAAATTTACCCTTTTCTACAGTATTGATTCACTCCTTCTCTTCTTCTCTTTTATTTTTTAATCTTCTCTAATTTATATAATATACATACATACATATACATATATATATATATATTATAGTTTCTAGAAATAGTGGACAAGAGGAAACGGCAGAGCTTCACTGTTTTGATTAGAAAATACAAGAAGAAAAGTGAGGGGCTATGCATGTATTTATAGGCGCTCAAATCAATCGTATCTATTAGATTTAAAATAATAAAATTCGGGTTGTTCGGCCATAGTTCAACCCTGGCAGCCATGCTTTAACCAGTCGATCGCTACCTTATAGCTGAATGATGGGGTCCAGGTGATTAATAGTATTTATTTCATTTAGTTCGTTTTTAATTATTTTTGTTCTGAAAACTTCAAACGCTTATAATTTCTTCGTTTGAACTCTAATTGCAATACTCCAAATATGAAAGTTGCTCCGAAAATCACCACGAATGCAGTGGTGCAAGTTTCATGGTCAAATTCTGACGTTTTCTCAAATTCAATTTTTGAGCCTTAATAATTATTTATTAATTATCGTTTATTTTTCGGGGATTTACATGGGTTGTCATAGTTTGTATTAGAGCCAAGCTCAACACTCAGGGCAGGATAGACTAGTTTAAGTTAAGCAACCAGATAGATGGAGATATGTTGAGAAAGTGTACTTGTATTTTTCTACTATATAGTATTGCATACACCACATCTTCTGAACTTGAATTTATTCAGTCACCAGTGGTTAAGGAATCTTTGCATAAGGCTATTTATACGAGCTGACGAGGTGCATGAATGGCTGCGAATTAGACAATCTGAGAAGCCCAATTAGTTCAGAGACTGTTTGAATACCGCATGGGATGTTTCGCCATCCGCATACATTCCAATAGCTGCGGTAGGTGTTGGAGGTGGTGTAGCCTTTCGGATATAGAAGTAGATGTAGATGACGAGTAGGCTATGACTTAGATTAATTCTTGATGTCTCTTTGAGTCTTAGTTTATTTTTGAGGTTGAAAGGGATGTGCAGCTTGATCGTTTCACCCATTTGCAACAGGGTTGCTTGTCGGTGAAGGAGTATGTTAGCCAATTTAACCTTTTGGCTAAATTCGAGGTGGAGATGTTAATACTCCTTTGAAGTAGCCAAGGAAGATTGCCTAGTGTCTTTATGCATGGATTTAGGATTTATTGCTTAGTCATATCCTATTCTTAACCCCTCATATTATAGGTAAATTAATCTTGTATTGATTAATCTTATGTGGGGAATCTTAGCTGTTAAGCTAAGGTATAACGACTGAGAGTATTTCTATTCAAACTTGATGCATGTGCTTTCAAGTAGAGTGGGGTTGTTTGATGAAGTGTAACTTGGATTCTGTATCTAAGTAGGATGTGGTGGTTGCCCAAAAATGAGCAAGGATTGAACATATGACTAATATGTTTTGCGTTGAGTCATATATGCTAGAAGTGTTTAACCTTGTGTTAGCACAACTGAAGTGGTAGGATTAATCTCATGAACTGCATTGGTGTTTTATAAAGATCATTCCATTTACGTACCCATTCTTAATCCTTAGCTTGAGCGTAGGATTTCTAGGTGATTTGCATCGATTACGAAAGGGTTTTCACTCAATTCTTAAAGGCAAGCACTTGAGTCAGATTCTTGAAATGACTTAAAGATATTTGAAGCACGACTCTAATCATGCGAGGAAATGTCGGTGGTCAAACCAAGGAATTGGATAGGAATTCGCATCAGAGGAATCAAGTGGCCGACCCTAGTTTAACAAAGTAATCTCTCAAGCGAACAAAGGATTGGAACGGACATCGTATATTATTTTGGATGATCTCTATTCATTGACGTGAGTTCGTACCCAAGCGAGCCCAAGCATTTGTGGATTTTCATTTAATAATGATTTAATTAGTGAAGTTTTCTCTTTGGAGAAGGAGTTCTGTTCAGAAGAAAAGGAAAGTTGTGACTTAGATTGTCGGGTTTATTCAAGAGATTTGGGGATCGGTGATCTATCATATCATATAAGCGTTTCTTATTAGAGCGGGAGATGTGATAGTCTTTCATGTATTCATGAAAGGGAGTTGCACCACTTAAGCATTTAGGTCATCTTGGATGTCGAATAGCTCATAGGAGTTTACAGCTAGGCATGCATGCTATGACTATTATTGGTTACTGTACGTGTTGTTATAGACTCCTTTAGAATGATTGGTTGTTTGTATGGTTATTGTTGTTGATTGATTTTTCCTGCTTATCATTGCTTATTGATTGCTTATCATTGCTTGACTATTGATTTATTTTTTGTTTTTGTTGATTGACTTTTGTTGCTTCTTGATTGCTTGTTGTTGCTTGACCATTGATTGATTGTTTGTTTTTGTTGATTGATTTTTGTTGCTTCTTAATTGCTTACTATTGCTTGATTGTTTATTTTTGTTGATTGATTTTTGTTGCTTATTGATTGCTCATTGTTAATTATTATTATTTTAGTAAAGCTTGTTAGCATTTAAAGTAGGACATCTACATATATATAAATGAATGAGAAAACAGGTGTTCGGTACATGCACCAGAACAGCTTAAAAAAATGTAACATGGGAGTTTGGCAAAAATACCAAACTACTAAACAATAACAACACTAGAGCTAGTCCCCCTCTGTAGAGGAAGAGCCACTCTCCTCAGACAATGATTCAGGCCTAATAACATGGAACCCTGAAAAAAGATAAGTTAAAAAGGGAACAATGTCAACTGAGTTAGGCTAGTAAATGTATTTCCTATCCCAAGAGTCATCCTCAAGAAGAGAGCGATTGAAATCACCAAACTAACCATGCACCATGAGGGAAAGACCATACCCCTCAACATGATAAAAAGCCTTCTATGCTCTTCAAGTCCACCAACAAGGGTCGAGCCGCATTTCAGAAGGCCCATGAAGCCATGCCAGTTCAGTCGGATTCCATGAAATGCTAGAGGAAAGAAGAACCGCAGCAGGAGCAGCCAAGGTAGCATCAATAATATCCTTAGTGTGATCAACAAAGAGTGAAGGTAGAATCTTGAAAGAAGAGACAATAGTAATGGGCAAGGTTTCAGAACCTACTTCATAGCAAGAGGACGAGGGAGAGGGATCCAATCAGAAATTGGAATTAGAGAAATCTCAGACTGTAAAGTACAAGCTTCCACGAGGTGATTAAAAGTGTGACAAGATAAGCATATATCAGGCTTCCCACTGTAACGGACATCAACAACAGAAACATGCCCCTCAACAATGCGAACAGGAATCTTGGATGGTAAAGGCTTTATAGGAGATACTTCAATAAGAGCCTTATCATAGACCAACCTATTCCGAGCTACAATATACGCATTAAAATGTTCGAGCCTTCCAATAACACTTGCTAACCAATTTAGCTCATTCATGGACTGCAACACATATGGGATATGTAACATCCCCCATTCTGAAGCCCAAAACTAACTGCTACGGATGCTGCAGTCATCCATAGTTATTAATTCTCGGTGAAAAAATGTGGCTATGTTAATTATATCAATAATCAGTAGCACATAAATATGAAAAAATTTCAAACACGGTTTAATAACAAATTTTCACATCTCATTTCACAATTGATATTTCATATTCATTACATAGTCTCATTCGTAATCCCACGTTCAGAGAAATTATAATTATTACAAATTACTCCAAGAGTGATATATAAAGATGTCCTCTTGGTTGATCAGAGTCAAATACTTGGCAATTATATAGTTTTTCCATTACATCCAAATAGATAAAACCAAACTACACATTAGAAATAGATAGGTTCCTAATAGCTAGATTTTCTCCTGCACATCTCCAGAAGCTTATTTGTCTAACTGGAACCTAAATCCCCTTACTCCCAACCTAATCAAATGAGTACCCGAGAGTTTAAGGGGGAAAACAAAATCTTTAGGTCAAAAAACTGTCTAGTGTGAATAATAACCTACCATCTCGAACCAAATAGATATCTAGTAAGACCACGCCACTGAGCGGAATGGGTTTTCCCCTCACTACTAGTATCTTAACCAAAACATAACAACCATATATTGTGCTCCTACAACCACAATGGTTAGAACATATAAAATAACATTTATAATCATGCAACATATATTGGATTACCCATCCCAATTCATTAGATTATCCATCTTAATTTCAAATGACTACCCATCATAATTTAAACTGACTACGTACCTGTCTTATAATTATGTGGACTACCCATCTCACATATAAGAATATTCAAAATTATGTGGACTATCCATCTCACATGTAATTATTACATAGATTACCCATCCCTTACCATATTGAATACCCATTACATATGGTTTAATTATTTAAAATTACGTGGACTATCCATCACACATATTCCATTTAACTTGAAATAATGTAGACTATCCATCACACATCCCATAGTTTTCCTAAGATGATTATGAACCATTCGTTATCCTCATAGAGACTACCCATCTTCAACATGATGTGGACTATCCATCTCACATCCCATAATTCTCCTAGGATGACTATGAACCCATCATTCAATAATTTAATTCATGTTACCCACATGTTTAACCTATTTCTATTGGTGTCTCCAATTAGGCTATCTCCCCTTAAGGTTATAACATTTCAAAGTGACATACATTAGTATTCCCAAATGATCAATCTCGAATTCATTTAAGAAAATGCATTGGTTTCCCTAACGATAAAGTCTTGTTTATAAAGCCTTTGGTTTGTTGAAACTAATCTACTTTGGTGTCCCCAATGTTAGTGTCGACATCTATAATCAAACTAGCACTGGTATCCCTAATGTTTAGAATTGAAGTCATAAAACAATGGGCTAGCCGCCCTTTTTAGGTTAGTAAAGATCAATGTCGAAGTTCATCTCTATTGTGTCCCCAATGATAGTGTCGAAGTTTACAAAATTTAAAATGGCATTGGTATCCCCAATGACGATGTTGAAATGGAAAACATATGGTTCTCCACCTTTGATGAAGATAGGCGACATTCAAACCACACTATACCTCATCGACCCTCTACCCAAGGTGAAACCAAACTTAAATTCTTATAAGTATAAATTCATGTTGAAGATAACATTGTAGACTTCCATAAACCACAGGCTATCCACCCATTAAACCAAATTTTTAACTTTTATAAGTTAAATGGCTATCTGCGGAAAATATAGGGTCATCGACCCTCTTAAAACACATGCCTCTTCGCCCCTTTAAAACATTTTCAATTTATATACAAAAGCAAGCCTCTTTAGCATACAAAAGATGAAGTGCGATGTCGTGGACATGAGGCATCGACACTAAAACATAAGGTCAGTGCCTTGATGCACATCGACCCCAAGACCCTCGACGTCAAAATACAAAAAATTAAATTTGACCCACTCCGGCTACTATGCCGCTTATTATCTTTATAAGGTCGAAGTCATATCAAGCAGCATCATTGACGTAGTCTTGAAAACAATCAAAGTGATTAAGTGCGGCATAATTGAATACAGCGACGAAGAATATGCGACGTAGTTGACGTCGACTTAAGCTTTTTAAATGTTTAAATGAATCACGGAAGTGCCTTGCCGTCCACAATGGTTTGTCATCTTGATTGACATCAACGAGGTTGAAAACACTCCATAACCAACTAAGCAATTATCATGTGCTTCTTCTCGTCGTCGTCGACACTCATAGAGGGGAAGCTATATTAGGCATGGCAACATTAAGGTGGCATGGCGTTATCGTAATTCATGCAAAACTGTTTTATTGCAAAGAAAAAAAATTTCACCAAATCTTAGTTCTTCTCCAATTTCTATTGGATAAAACAATCCTTTATAAATCCTTTTCAGAAATTACCACCGTACTCAGATTTTAAATTCCCAAATACATTTCAAATTAATTAATTAATATCTTTAATTGATTATTCTTGTAAATGCTTATCTAGCATAACAATTTCATAGTAAATCGAAATCACTTGAGAAAAATCCTAAAAATTCATAAAAATTAGAGAATATCCTTATACCATATAAAAATTTCGGAGCCAGAAACCATATTTAATAATTTTAAATAATTAAAACCCAAAATTAAGTTATTTCCTCTTTAGGAAATTCATAAAATATTCAATTAAATTTGGAAAATTATGAAATAAAAACCAATCTCCAAAATAATGTTTTATATAACATATCAGGAAATTATAGCATTTGGAAATTAGAATATTAGGTTTTACCCTTAAAACACATTTAAACAATTTGATAAAAATTCCAATAACCATTATTCTATCCAAACAATGATTAAGCATCCATATCTTGGCAAAAAAACACCAATCATTTAGGTATCATCCATAACTGAATTCAAAAGCAAAAATATAGAGATGGAACACTTATTATTCACCATAGATTAATTGTTGGAATTGAGATTTGTTGTTGCTTTAGTATCCCTAAGCTTCTTCTCCCTTAAATCCTTAGATTTTGTTCTTCTTTGCTTGAGTTATGGCCAGCCTTGATGTTGCTTTTGATTGTTTTTAGTTTGTGAAAAATAAGAATGATATGAGGGGGAGAGGGTTTAAGGGAAAGGTGGATCTACCTATTTTGCCCCTCTTATATATCCTCTAATGTGTTTTAAGTTTTAAAACAATCTTATTACTTAGTTCATTAAGGCACGACATTAATATTTTCAAATCGCATTCTTCTTAATCATTTACATTATTCTATTTAATCTATCCAATTAAATATCCTGAATAATGTTAAAATAAAAATAGGGGTATTACAGGCTCCCCTCCTTAAAGAATTTCATCCTCGAAATTCAGTAAGGACTACAAAACAAACATATCAAACATGCAAACAATGCTAGTATATCCAACCAGCTTTCTTATCCTCTCTACAATAACGAATGGTCCAACATATCTCGGTGCCAGTTTCCCTGATTTTCCAAAACGTACCACACCCTTCATTGGTCATACTTTAATAAAAACTCGGTCCCCAACTGAGAACTCAAGATTCTTACACCTCTTATCTACGTAGCTTTTCTACCTAGACTGAACTTCTCTCATCCTATCCCGGATTAACTCAATCTTTGTTGTGGCTTCTCTTACCATATTTGGACCAAAGACCAATTTGTCTCCCGTCTCTAACCAACATGTTGGTGATCTGAAAGGCCTTCCATACAAAGCTTTGAAAGGCGCCATTCCTATACTAGTATGATAACTATTATTATAGGAAAACTCAACCAAGTGCAAATGGTCTTCCCATGACCCACCAAAATCTAGTACACAAGCTCTCAACAAATCCTTGAGTACCTTATTGACTCTCTCTATTTGTCCGTCTATCTGAGGGTGATAAGCGGTACTCATTTAAGCTTTGTACCTAACACTTCCTATAGACTCTTATAGAATTCACCAGTGAACAAGACATCTTTGTCACTGACTAGACTATTAGGCATCCCATGCGGTCTAACTATGTTCTTCATAAACAACTTAGCTAATACAGGCGCTGTCCTGGTAGACTTAATGGGAATGAAATGGGCTTTTTTGGTCAATCTATCTACCACAACCCATATACTCTCATTTTCCTTGTTCGACCTTGGCAACCCGTCAATAAAATCCATGAATATCGAATCTCATTTCCAAACTGATATATCCAGAGGTTGAAGCAATCCACTTGGCTTCTGATGTTCGGCTTTCACTTACTGGAAATTTGCAAATTGCCTCACCCATAAGCCCACGTCCCTCTTCATACCTTCCTAGAAGAAACTTCTTTTTATATCCTGATACATCTTGGTTCTCCCAGGATGAATCGTAAACTTCGATCGATGACATTCCCTGAAAACTTCCCTCCTTAGGTTTCCCACATCCGAAACACATAATCGTCCCTTCTTTCTTAACGATCCCCTCTGGTCAAGACAAAAATCCTTTATATCATCAATCTTATTTCCATTTTCCAGTCTTATGATCTGTTTAGCTAGTACTGGATCATCCCTTTGTTTAGAAGCAATCCTTTCAAAACAATATGGTAGTACTTTGACTTGAACTAGTAGTCAATCTTAACTGCACACTAGATGTAGTCAATGCCTCTTGATCCTTCCATTCTGCCAACATAGCTAACACCACATTCTGATGTTTCCTGCTATGTGCGTCTGAAACTTTATTTCATTTCTTTGGTGTATACCCAATACCAAAATCATAAGATGCTAAAAAATCCAACCACCTCTGTTGCTCATATTCAACTCTTTCTGAGAGAATAAATACCTCAAAGACTTATGATCCATATACAACCCGAACCGTTCTCCTAAGAGACAGTGTCTCTACACTTTCAATGCGAAAATCACCGCTGCCAACTCCAAATCATGAGTCGGATATCTAACATCATGTGGCCTGAGCTACCGAGAAGCACGTACAATTACTTTACCTCTCTACATCAACATAGCTCCTAATCCCATTCTTTACGCATCTTTATACACCACTATATCCTGATTTCCATCTGGTACTACTAACACAGGCGTGTTGGTCAACAAATGCTTCAACTCTAGAAATGCTTCCTCACATTTGTCAGACCAATTAAACTTCATGTCCTTACTGGTTAGCTTATCAAAGGAATTGCTATCTGCGAGAAGTCCTTGATGAATCTCTGGTAATAGTTAGATAATCCAAGAAACTTCTTATCTCGGTCACTGTCTCAGGTCTTTTCCAGCTGTTAATAGCTTCGATCTTAGCTGGATCGACTGACAACCCTTTTCTTAAAACTACATGACTAAGAAACTTCACTTCTTTCTTCCAGAAATGACACTTCGAAAACTTCACTTTCAACTGATGCTGCCTCAGCATCTCAAGGACTATTCTAAGATGAATCTCATGATCTCTTTCATCCTTAGAATATATCAAAATATCATCAATGAACACCAACACAAACCTATCTAAGTGCTCTTAGAAATTCTAGTTCATCAAATCCACAAAGAGAGCTGGTGCATTAGTTAATCCAAATGGCATCACTAGCCACTCATATGAATTGTACCTCATTAGAAACGCCATCAAAGGAATACTGTTCTTAATTGATGGAACCATGTCACCAAATCCAACTGGAAAAATACTTTGGCTCCTCTCAACTGATCAAATAAATCATCAATTCTCGGCAAAGGAAATCAATTCCTTATTGTCTTTCCATTCAACCTACAATAATTGATGCACAATCTTAATGACTCATCTGGTTTCTTCACGAACACCGCGGCTGCTTCCCAAGACAAACTGCTTAGTCTAATAAAACTCTTTCCTTCTAAGTCCACTAGCAGCACCTTTAACTCCTTCATCTCTGTAGCTGTCATCCTGCCAGGTGGTCTACTTATGGGTTCAACTCCCGGTATAAGGTCTATTCGAAACTCAATAGCTCATTTCGGTGGCAGTCCTATAACCAGCTTAAAAACATCTGCAAATTCTCTTACAATTAAAACCTAATCCAATTGGTCTTCCACTTCTATGGCACCCGATAAAGCACAAATTCCTAGACTCGAATTCTCAACTGAGTATACTATTCAGTCACTACTATCAGGGTTTCTCAATGATATTTTCCTATCCTGGCAAAATATCCTAGCATCATATTTGCTCAACCAATCCATACCCAAAATAATCTCAAAACCCATGAAATCAAATACATACAAACTATAGGCAAAAGTATAACCTAGAAAACAAAAATTCTAGACAAATTTCATCCCTAGAGTTGCGTACCCTCCTATTGGATTACCTATCCTTAAAGAAGTAACAAGGTATGATGGTTCTAAACATAACTTATCTACCAAACACTGAGATATAAATGAATGCAATTGAATGCAATGCACTGGTATCAAACAGTACCCTAACTGGTATGCTATAAATCAAAAGCATACCTTCCATCACAAACTTTTCCTTCTCAGCTGCTGTTGATCTTGATGTAGATGGCTCCAAAGCAAACACCTTTCCGTTGTTACCCTTGGCCGCTTCTGGACATATGTTCTTATAATACCCCATTTGGTCGTAATTAAAGCACTTCCCATTCTACTTCTCTACAACCACCTTGCCCTCACTAGATCAACACTCGTTAGCATAGTGCCCTTTCTTGTCACACTTGTAACAAACAATATCAGTTTTCCCCTTTTTGGCAGCCCTACCTTTCAAAGCTCCCTTCTTCTTAAAGAATTTTCCCTTCTTATTCTGAGAATTCTGGTTCTCCACCGACTTCTCTTTCCCAATGGTCGAAAGCATTTCTTCATTCACGACAGCCATTTCCACCACTACATTCGATTGATCTTTGAGATGTGGCATAGTTTCCCTAGCAATCTCTGGCCTCAACCCCTGGATAAACTTCTCGTTACTCTTGATAACAGTTTCAATGGTGGCATATCCATACCAGCACAGCTCATCAATTTTAGCAGAGTACTCCAACACCGACATTTCCCCCTGCTCTAACTCCAAAAACTTCCTGAGCAAGGATGACTTGGCTACTTTAGACAAAAGCCTTTTCTCGAATCTCCTTCAAAATTCTACCCAAGTCAACTCCTCTTTTGGTACACCTACGGTCACCCCATTTCACCAGAACAAAACAGCTCCTTGCAACTGTCTCGAAGCCAATCTTCTTTCCTGCTCATCATTCAATCCCAAATCAACGAAAATTCTCTCGCGGTGCAACATCCAATTTTCCACTTCAATTGCACCTTCAGTTCCCAGAAAAGGTTTCCCACCCAGATTGGTATAATCTCGACTCAGCTTAGCATAGTTATTACGAACTGGCGCTACGGGATTGACTCCTCCCACATTAGCAACATTTCCTCCAACTACCTATGTAGCTGCTCCAGCTTGCATCAGATTGATAAAGAACTGATACATAGTCCCCATATCTATAGATGGGATTCCGGCACCTACGTTGGCATTTTCTTTTTGATTAGCATTTGACTGTTGACCTTGGGTTCTCTTGGTGTTGGGATGAGCATTTCCATTGGTTATGGTGCCTCCTCCACCTAGATTCATGCTTCCGTTTCCTGCCTCCATATCTTTCTTTCTCATAAATCTGCATACGAGCCTTAGTAAGATACATAAGAAGGTCTAAGAGTGAGGGGAGAATACATACTTATATATAACAAATACAAGTACGCTACTATAGCATTATCACAAACCCCAATCTTATTCTCTGATTTATCAGGAGTATGTTTTCAAAAACTCTTTAGGTTTAAAATTCTTTTAATCATAAACCTATGCTCTGATACCAACTTATAACATCCCCCATTTTGAGCCCAAAACTAACAACTACGGATGCTGTAGTCGTCCATGGTTGTTAATTCTCGACGACAAAATGCAGCTATGTTAATTATATCAATAACCAGGAGCACATGAATATGAAAAAAAATTCAAACACAGTTTAACAACAAATTTTCACATCTCATTTCATAATTGATATTTGATATTCATTGCATAATCTCATTCATAAACCCACGTTCAAAGAAATTATAATGATTACAAATTACTCCAAAAGCCACATATGAAGATGCCCCCTTGGTTGGTCAGAGTCAAATATATGGCAATTATACAACTTTGCCATTGCATCCAAATAAATAAAACCAAACTACACAGTAGAAATAGATAAAGTTCCTAATAGCTATATTGCCTCATGCACGTCTCCGGAAGCTTATTCGTCTAACTAGAACCTGAAAGCCCTTACTCTCGACTATTCAAATGAGTACCCGAGAGTTTAAGGGGAAAACCAAAAAATTTGGGTCAGACAACTATCTAGTGTGAATAATAACCTACCATCTCGAACCAAATAGATATCTAGTGAGACCACGCCAATGAGCGGAATTGGTTTTCCCCTTATGAGAATCTTATCAAAATATAACAACCATATACTATGCTCCTACAACACAATGGTTAGAACATATAAAATATCATTTATAATCATGCAACGTATATTGGATTACCATCATAATTCATTAGATTATCCATCTTAATTTCAAATGACTACCCATCACAATTTAAATTGACTACCTGTCTTATAATTATGTGGACTACCCATCTCACATATGAGCATATTAAAAATTATGTGGACTATCCATCTCACATGTAATTATTACATAGATTACCCATCCCTGCCATATTGACTACCCATCACATATAGTTTAATTATTTAAAATTACATAGACTATCCATCACACATATTCCATTTAACTTAAAATGATGTGGACTATCCATCACACATCCCATAGTTTTCATAGGATGACTATGAACCCTTCATTATCCTCATAAAGACTATCCATCTCTAGCATGATGTGGACTATCCATCTAACATCCCATAGTTTTCCTAGGATGACTATAAACCTATCATTTAACAGCTTAATTCATGTTACCTACATGTTTAACCTATTTCTATTGGTGTCCCCAATTAGGTTATCTCCCCTTAAAGTTATAACATTTCAAAGTGACATACATTGGTATCCCAAAATGATCAATGTCGAATTCATTTAGAAAAATGCATTGGTATCCCCAATGATAAAGTCTCATTTATCAAGCCTTTAGTTTCTCAAAACTAATCTACTTTGGTGTCCCCAATGTTAGTGTCGACTACTATAATCAAAATAGAATTGGTATCCCCGGTGTTTAGAATGAAGTCATAAAACAATAGGCTCGCCGTCCTTTTTAGGTTAATAAAGATCAATGTCGAAGTTCATCTATATTGGTGTCCCCAATAATAGTGTCGAAGTTTACAAGATTTAAAACGGCATTGGTATCCCCAATGACGATGTCGAAATGGAAAACATAAGGTTATCTGCCTTTGATGAAGATATGCGACACTCAAGCCGAACTATACCTCATCGACCCTTTACCCAAGGTGAAGCCAAACTTAAATTCTTTTAAGTATAAACTCATGTTGAAGATAACATCATCGACTTATGCTATCCACTCATTAAACCAAATTTTTGACTTTTATAATTTATATGGCTATCTACTGAAAATATAGGGTCATCGACCCTCTTAAAACACAGGCCTCTTCGCCCCTTTAAAACATTTTGAATTTATATATAAAAGCAAGCATCTTCGGCAGAAAAAAGATGAAGTGCGACATAGTGGACATGAGGCATCGATTCTAAAACATAAGGTCACCGACCTTTATGCACATCTACCCCCAAGACCCTCAATGTCAAAATAAAAACATCTAAATTTGACCCACTTCGGCTACTATGCCACTTATTATCTTTATAAGGTCGAAGTCATATGAAGCGGCATCACTACCGTAGTCTTGAAAACAATCAAAGTGATCAAGTGCGGCATCATTGAAAACAGTGATAAAGACATGCGACATCATCGACGTCGACATTAAGCTTTTTAAACGTTTAAATGAATCAAGGGAGTGCCTTGCCGTCCATAATAGTTTGCCATCATGATTGACGTCGACGAGGTCGAAAACACTCCATAACTAACTAAGTAGTTATCTGGTGCTTCTTCTTGTCGTCATCAACACTCATAGGGGCGATGCTGTATTAGGCGCGGCGACATTAAGGTGGCATGGCATTATCATACTTCATGCAAAAACCGTTTTCTTACTAGTAAAAGCATAAACTGTTCACCAAATCTTAGTACTTGTCCAATTTCTATTGAGAAAACAATCTTTTTACAAATCCTTTTCAGAAATTACTACCACCCTCAGATTTTAAAGTCCCAAATACATTTCAAATTAATGAATTAATATCCTTATTTAATTATTATTTTAAATGCTGATTGAGCATAATAATTTCATAGTAAATCGAAATCACTTGGGAAATATCTCAAAATTCACAAAAATTAAAGAATATCCTTCTCTTTACCATATAAAAATTTCAAAGCCAAAAACCATATTTAATTATTTTAAATAATTAAAACCCAAAATTAAGCTATTCCCTCCTTAGAAAATTCATAAAATATTTAATTAAATTTGAAAATTTATGAAATTAAAAATCCATCTCCAAAATAATGTTTTATACAACATATCAGAAAATCAAAGCATTTGGAGATTAAAATCTTGGGTTTTACCCGTAAATCCCATTTAAACAATTTCATAAAAATTCCAATAATCATTATTCTATCCAAACAATGATTAAACAACCATATCTTGGCAAAATAAACATCAATCATTCGAGTATTATCCATACCCGAATTCAAATGCAAAAATATAGAGATGGAACACTTATTATTCACCTTTGATTAATAGTCTGATGTGAATTTTATTGTTGCTTTAGTATCCTTAAGCTTCTTCACCCTTAAATCCCAAGATTTTGTTCTCCTTTTCTTGAGTTATGGTCGGCCTTGATGTTTTTGTTTTTGATCGTTTTTAGTTTGTGAAAAATGAGAATGATATAAGGGGGAGAGGGTTTAAAGGAAAGGTGGATCTACCTATTTTTCCCCTCTTATATATTCTCTAATGTGTTTTAAGTTTTAAAAAACAATCTTATTACTTTGTTCATTAAGGCACGATCTTAATATTTTCAAATCTCATTCTCCCTAATCATTTACATTATTCTATTTAATCTATCCAATTAAATGTCCTGAATAATGTCAAACTAAAAATAGGGGTGTTATAGTATATGAGTGAAATGAGCCCAAACCAGAATAGAGAGAATCTATTACTTAGCTTTGTCCACCATAGGACTCCATGGGGTATTAATGAAAGGCGTTCCAGCTATAAAAGAGGGATCCGCCTCAAGCACAGGGAGTCTTTCTTCTTTTCTAGAGAACTTGAAAAAGAACATGCAATTATCAAAGTGTACTTGATGTCTTCCCCTTATATTCCAACGATTATGTCAATGATCACGAACTTCATTATATGGGGAGTTAGAATCTAGAAAGAAACTAACTAAATACTCCAAACAAAAATTAGCCCTCGCTTCCAAAACATCAACCGGAGGAACCATAGCACTATTTTCCTCAATAATATCTAAAGAACAGGGAACGTATTCACCTGCATTTCTTGGCAAAGTGCTAAATAGAGAAGTCTACTTGCTTGAGGCCTTAGTAGGACCTGAATTAACATCAATTACCTGAGGGACTACACTCTGGCCATTTCCAGAACCAAAAGGAGCAACAAATGATATAGGCTTTTGGTGCACATTTGCACAAGCATCTTGTATGCAAGTATTATCAAGCAAGCATAAACTAGTTCAACTTGAGAACTAGCAGAGCAACCAGCTAGTGCACAAAGGGAATCAGTATCAAACACAACAGGCTGAGGCATAATTACACGACTGCTCGTGTGCACACATTTTCACAAACACTTGTTGCGCACAAAGCTTTAGAGGGATTTTTCACAATAGAACCATTAATAGTAGATACAACTCCTAATACAGAATGAGCACCCAAATCAGAGTCGCCGGCTTCTACACTACCTAAGCTACCTTCATCTTCATCAACCAAAAGACCAAAAACAGGAATTGCAATCTCCATCATTGTCGAACACCTTCCATTGTAGCAACATCCAACAAAGGAGCAAGAGTGGAAGGGAATACTGCTTATCGTTGGCAATAATTCCAGAAATAAGAGTAGCAGCAACGGGACAGGCTTGTGAAATACCCAATGCAACAAAAGGGTTAAACGTCAGATGACCAGCAGGGGAGGAGCCAAAAGCACGGCTTATCGGAGGGGAACCTAGCGGAGGGAGCTCAATAGAAGAGTCGAGTAGCGACTGTGGTTATGGAGGAAGATCGGTGTCAGGATGATCATATGAAAAGCGATGACCAAATCTGGTCTTTGAAAGGGATACAACAGAGAGCAAAGAATGATTTGTACTGGACATGGAAGAGAATGGTAACAAAAAGACGCTTAGGTGGAAATGAAGAATGGAACGTGAAAGCCTAATCACCTACAAAAGGGGCCACCATTAAAAGAGTTTATATTTCAAACCTTTTAATTTCCATTCAAAAATACATATGATTGTTAATTATTATTACTAGCATATTATGTTAATTTTCCTTTTCCGTAGAAGGAGGGCACAATGTATTTCATGAATTCTTTTGTATAAAGTGAAATTTTTGTGACACGTCATAATTAGTCGACTAGAGAAAGTAGATGCAAACCGGATGTGGCTTTAGACCTTGCAGGCCTATTAATATTTTTGAGAATAGGGCTATGTGGCTTCAGACCGTTGGGTTAAGCTTGTCTTGTGTTCGATGGAGCATTGTATTAGTATGTCTCCATTTACTTAAGGGAATTTTTGTTTCCCTTTTTGTTTGTTGTAAATATATATGAAAGCATAGCTTAGGGCTTGCTTTGTTGCTACTTGCATTTTACAAGTGTGTTTATTGTCTCAAAGGTAGCATGTTTATTAGATGTGCGTGCTGCATAGTTTGTTATAACACGTCTATTTGATATGCTTGTTGCATAGTTTGATATAACATATTTGTTTGAGACGATTGCTATATATGATTGAGCATGCTTAAATCCATGGTTTAATGTTGCAATGTGTTTAATCCTCTTTGTCGAGTACATGATTAAGTACATGGAAGCAGTAATGTGCTATTGGGATGCTTATTCACTTATATTCGCATCTAAATGGCATGCTCTTGCTATGAAAGAGGTACGTAAGATCTGTAGTGTAGTTAGATGGATATATATATATATGCTTATATGTCCTCAGGAATGAGATCCCTCGTATATGGGATGCCTCAGATATGAGATGTGTGTTTGTGTGTGTGTGTATATATGCTGTTTTAGGATTTTTCGAAGCTAGCCACCCAAAAGAGGTGCTGTTGAATTTTACCAAAACAAGAGGAGTTTTGAAATCCTAAGGGTTAGGAGATATATTATGTGCTTTGGTCAGTCGGGCTGCATTGTCATACTCATAGGAATTTTGGATAGGAAATTCTTTGAAGGATAACAACTGGCATTTTTAACGACTGGATATTTAAATAATTAATTTAACTAGTGAATCGTTAATTAATCGAATGTCCAAATTCTAGTTTTTCATATACGGTCGAGTTATAATTTGACCACTTCTATTGAGTCTGGATCGATGTTGCAAATCAAAATGAGTGAATATCATTATATTTAAAGTTATGGTATTTTTATGATTTACGTATTATTATACGTAATTTGTTAAAACACATGCGTAGTCGAGTCCAATGGGATCTCGACTGATGACTTATGATTTGGGATGATGGCTTCATTATAAGATGTACGATTGAGGAATCTTTGGAATTGGGTGGCCCGATGGCCAAAACGACCTCAAAATGCTTGAAACTATCATCGTTGAGCATAGTCTCGAATGGTGATGAAATTTATACCATCGGGACTGAAAAAATGAGGTGATTGTGCATCGACAAGTTTCATAGCGATCCGATGTGCTATGTGTACACCCCGTAAAATCAACCATAGATGAATAAATTCGGTAAATTAATTTAAATAAGAAAGGGTTAAAAATGAAAATTTGGTAAAAGTCAGAATTTAACTACGAAAGTTATGACGTTGCATTCATGGCGATTTTTTGACCAATTTCCATATATAATATGTTGGAAACGAAGCTCAAACGAGAAAGTCATAGACGTTTGAAGTTTCGGGTTTAAACTAATTAAAATTGAATTCAAATAAATAATTAATTCCAAAATTTGAAATTCAAAAGTTAACGGTGATTATACTTGGGGTTCAGCAAACGTTAGAATTAATGTTAACCTTAAATAGTAATTAAGAAAGAAAATAAATTAACAATGGCAAAAAAATTAACGTTCCTAAAATAGGGACCGGTCGACCCTTGACCCATGACCAGTCGACCGCTAGCGTTCGACCGAAGGGAAGTGACGGTCGACCGGTGCTGTTAAATGGTGGCTAGGGTTTTGTGTATTTTAACATACCAGATTTTATTATTTTTAACTGACCTTAATCCGACGGTTCTGGTGCGTTCCAACCACTATAAATAAGAACCTAGTCTCCTCACTTTTATCCATAAATTATTTTGGGAACCTAGCGAAGCTCTGTTAATTCATCTCTTATAAGATTCAGAAAAACTTCTTTAGGTTTTAGGTAAGAAATCCTATATGATTATGTTTGTTTATTGTTTATTTTATAAACCTCTTCTCCTGCAAACGTCTAATTTTATGAATCTAACATATATACAAATCCCTTGTATATATCTAAAAGAAGGTATCTAAATGGAGATTGTTATAGGCATGTCAAATCCAAATGGGAGCAAAGCTAAGGGCTTACTGTGAGTAGAAATCTTAGTTTTTCCATTTTAGTAATTGAATAGTTCAATTTGGATTTGATATATGCCTTGGGGAATTTTGAAATATGAAAACATTACATTAAAAACCCCCAAAATTCCCCCTAAGCAAAATATCAATTCTTATGTTAGAATCTTAATTGTTTTGTACTGGAATAATGGAGTTTGTGTTGATTTTGCAATTTAATCATTTTACCTTCTATTCTACCTTGTATTCTTTTTCTTCGGATCTAATTAAGGAGTTTAATTAAGAAACAGTGTGTAAGGTACGAATTCTTATTCATAGTTCACACCGCCTATTTCTACAAATTGAATAGAACTCCCTTGTCTAATTTCATGCAAAAGAAGTTGAATAGAGTGTAAAATTAATTAAATTGTAAGTTTCTATTATTAATTTATTCCGTTATTTTAATATAAAATAAGTTGGATTTGGATTCTGTATACAATTCTATTGATTTGATCTTGGAATATTAGATTTATGATATATGTTATTGTGAAAATGAGACTTGTATAATTTTGGAAGATTTGGCATTTCAACGTTAGTTTAGGGTGTAATCTCCACACACACAGAAATTAATAAGTGCGTGCATGCGTGTGTGTGTATAAATTACTAGCATAAATAACATACAATTATGACGTATTAATTATGTAGTTAATTAAGGTAATAATTATCATTACATCCCCCTTAGGACATTAATTGATTGTTAAGGCAAATTAAGAAGGAATTCTTGTAAGGCCTAAAATAATGGATAACGGTGAGATGTGTGACAATATATTATGAGAATGTTATGAATTATGACTAAGTTATAAGGATGCGAGGTCAATCAAAAGCACACAGAAGTCTGCCCAGCTAATCTGGCTACCAACAGTGTGACTTTGGGACAGATGTAAGACAACCTATAACAAGTAACTATCGACGACGTGAGGTTAGTCCCAATTCTGTAGGCTAAATCTGCCCAGCTATTCTGGCTACCAGTTCCTACGAATATTCAGGCTAATATGAGACGTCTCCGTAGGGGTACAGATCATAATACGAAGGACATGCTTTAGGGATTGAAGCTATTAAGTGGTTGTCTGAGGGCCCGCCTCCTTCCCTTGTATGAAGTATTATATGGTTGGGATTGGGTTCAGGCACGGTTGAGGATACCTCGAAAAAGTCCGCCTTAATGGGAAGTAAAAAGTGTCCAAAGAGATTTTCATGCAATGTCAGCTAGATAGGCACCTGTGAGGAGTCCTCCTTAGGAGTAGGTATTAAATGATAGGGGCCTATCTCAATTGAGATCTTATATGGTCAGAGTCTGCCTAGTTTTCATTAAAAAGGTATTAAGTGGCTTAGGTACTATCTCTCGCATTGGTAGACATTAATAACAATGGTTATGGGTTATTGGTTATGGAATTGGATAAGCCTTAAGGCTTTTAATTGGAAAGATTTTGAATATAGCTTAAATGCGTAAGGCATATCCTTATTTAAATTATATTGCCCAAGTACTAGTATAGAAAGGCTTGAGATTTCTATTCACCAGACATTGTTGTTCTGACTTCTTCCTTGTTACAATACATATTATAGAAGGAGAAGATGATTTAGATGGAGATGACGATGAGAACAGCTTTTGGCAGTAGTCTATTTATCTATTTATGCTATTTTCTGATGTACCCATTTAAAGATGACAGTGTATTTTGAACATAATGAATATCGGTTATGTAACGATTATTATTGACATTGTGTTATGGTTTTATGAAATTTGAGATTTTAAATAAAATATGTACTATTTATGTTATTATATTTTATCCTTCCGCTATGAGTTCTAAATGAATAGATAAATAGCTCTGTATTGTTCTTTTTACCAACCAACAGCAGGCTTTGGAAGGGGTCTAAGTTTCGATGGGCCTTTTTGGGGCTGGAATTTGGGCCTGTTTCAGGGTGAGTTATTACAATGTGTGATCATATGAGTTCAAAATGTATGGAGATTTATTTGAGAAATCAAATAACATATTTATATTTTATTATATATAAATACACCCAACCACTTAGACGTTTTCGCTGGCTACCTTTTCTTCCTCCTCTTCTCCTTTATTTTGACAATGTAAGAATGTGCTCTTCCTATTATTCAACCAGAGGTGCTTCGAAGCTAGAGTGATTAGGAGGCGATAGTGGTTTGCTTGGTATAGGCAGCATTGACGTGATGACATGTTAGGTGGAGGTGCACCAAAGGGGAAATGAAGGACATGACTATGTGTGTCTCTGCTAGGAGAGGAGCTCGTTGGTGGTGTCGAAGCCTGAAGATGGACATGGCATGCAATAGAGGAAGTCAAAGCACATTCAAGGGCTACAAGGGCAGATATCACGATCTAGAGTGGGGGGCTGGAGGTGACATTGGTGGTATGGTTGGACTCATGGTAGTGCAAGGAGTCAAATGGAGTTGATATATTATGACTTTCTGTATTTATATTCATTTATCAGTTGCTTCTGCTAGTGCAGTCTCTTGTTTATCCTATTCTACTCATGTATCTTCAGCATAATATATGTTATCATTCCATTGTGATTTTGTATCGATATGCATAGGCACGATGTTTAGTTTAATTTTACCTCGACGAACTATCTTTTGTGTTACTCAGGAGTCAAATGTTGTCATTCGATGTTGCTTTAGGGTATTATGAAGGGCGGGTCGTCACACTAATTGCCGGAGGATGAGGTGATGGTTAGCTTTCTGTATTTGCTGGAGGACCCGCGGGACTAGCTGTCATCTATGGCTATAGCTAGGGAGTATCCAAATGTATTCGAATAGGCCAGTAGATTACCTCCACAGAGGGAGATAGAGTTATTTATTGATTTAGTAAAGGATGCCTAACCAGTAGTTATGGCTTTGAGGCTTACGGAACCCAAAGAGTAGAGGGAACTAGAGGTGCATGTGAATGACCTATCGAGATAAGGGTTCGTTCGATGAAGTATATCTGAGTAGGGGCACCATAGTATTCGCCAATAAGGTGGACGACTCTTTGAGGTTGTAGATTACCATGAGTTGAACAATATGACGAAGAAGAACATGTATCCACTTTCGCGTATTAATGACTTATTTGATTAGTTCCATGGTGCTAGGATGTTCCCTTAGTTAGACCTTACAATGGGGTTTCATTAGCTAATGGCTGCTAAAGAGAGTGTGCCAATTAAAGTGTTTCATAAGCTGTTTGGATTTTATGAGTGGTTGGTTATGCTATTCAGGCTAACCAATGCGCCAACATACTTTATTGATCTCATGAACCATGACTTCAATGATCAACTAAATAAGTTTGCACTTCTATTTCAACGATCAACTAAATAAGTTCGTACTATGTTCGTTGATATTCTTGTCTACTCTAGGATGAAAGAGAAACACAAGACACATTTGAGATTCTGCCTGAGGTATTGAGGAAGCACAAATTAATGCTGAAGTTTTCGAAGTCTCACTTCTAGAGGAGGGAAGTATGATTCTTCGGTCATGTTGTTTATGAGCTGGGCATTGCCATAGATCCTATGAAAGTAGCAGCGGTTTAGGATTGAAATCAACCTAAGAATGCTACAGACATGAGAAGTTCCCTTGGGCTGGTAAGGTATTATAGACGTTTTACCAAGGACTTCTATAAGTTATCAACACAATTAACCAATTTGACGAAGAAGAATCATACTTTTACTTGGGAAGAAAGGTACGATCATGCATTTGTGAGTCTAAAAGAGAGGTTGACGAGTGCACCAATGTGAATTATTCTAAGTGGGAATGAGGAGTTGATAGTATACACAGACGCCCATGGTACTGGACTAGGTGCAGTATTAATGCAGAGATGTAAGACTACCGTGTATGCTAGTGGACACCTGAAACCGCACGGGAGGAAGTACTCGACTCTTGATTTGGAGTTGGTGGCGATTGTATTGGCTTTAAAATTTTGGAGGTACTGTTTGCTTGGAGAGAGTTTTGAGTTATTCACGGACCAAAAATTGTTAAAGTACCTTTTCTTTTAGAAGGATCTTAACCTTCGTCAGCAATGATGGTTGGAATTCTTAGCCTCCTATGACTTCGACATATCCCATATGCTTGGTAAGGAAAATGCGGTTGCTAATGCTTTGAGTAGAAGACATGCCAGTTTGGGAGCGATGTTCCTAGAGTGGACATGGCTTGAGTTTATCGTCGGTTATTACTTTAGACCTTGATGTGAGCTAGAGCCGGAGATGGTGGCTAGTTTGACTATCTATCCTACCTTGATTAAGCAGATTAGTGCTAGTTAGATGCGTGATGCAAGGCTAGCAGAGATTATTGCTAAGGTTGACAATGGAGTGGAGTCGAAAGATACGATGAAGTATGGACTCGACCAAGATAGTTGGCTTCATAAGGATAGGAGATTGTGTACCTGATGTCGTTGGGTTAAGGGATGGGTTACTATGAGGGTGCCATCATTCGAGGTTAATTATACATCCCGAAGCCAATAAAATGTACCATGATATAAAGTAGACATCTTATTGGGTGAGGATGAAAAATGATGTTAGACATTCATCTCGAGATGTATAAATTGCCAGTTGGTTAAGGCAGAGCAGAAGAAGCCAAGTGGATTACTACAACCACTTGAGATTCCCGAATGCAAGTGGGAACAAATATCAACAGACTTCATTGATGGATTGCCGAGGACCATGGGAGGATATTATAACATATGGGTTATAGTTGATAGATTAACAAAGAGTGCTAGATTTATACACATAAAGACAAACAAAATGACATCCAAGTTGGCCGAGCTGTATATGAAATGGATTGTGTGATTCCAGGGTGTGCTAAAGAGCATAGTGACTGAATGAGACCCTCTATTCACTAATGGGTTTTGTAAGAGCTTACAGAAGGCATTAGGGACATAGCTGCATTTAAGTACAACTTATCACTCGCAAACTGATGGACAGACCAGGAGGATGAATCATACCTTAGAGGATCTTTTTCGAGCTTGCATACTCGACTTTGGGGGCTCGTGTGATGATCACATGCATTTAGTAGAATTCAATACAACAACAATTATCAATATATCATCAATATGACACCATTCGAGGCATTATATGGTCGACCATGCAACGCTCCTTCAAGTTGGTGGAAAGCGAACGAGATGTTGATATTGGGGCCAGATATGTAAGAGAGACATCAAATAGATTGAGATCCAGCAACGGATGAAAGCTGCTTAGCATAGACAGAAAAGCTACGTTGATAAGAGACGTAGAGATTTAGAATTCTCTGTCGGTAATATGGTGTTTGTTAAGATCTCTCCATAGAAAAATGTGGTTCGATTTGGTAACAAATTCAAGTTGGCACCGAGATTCATAAATCCTTCTTTGATACTCGAGAGGATTAGGAACCTTGCTTATAGAGTCGACCTACCTCCGAAGATGGTAGGCATGCACAATGTATTCCATGTTTCTCATTTATGGAATTTTGTGCACATCTCAGGCATTATAGTGGAACCGAATTGGTTTGATGATATCGTAGTTGAACCAGAAGCTTTGAGACCTCGTAGGCCTATTCTTATTGTCGGATGTGATACGAAGCAGCTTAGGAGGAAAATAGTGGATTTAGTAAAGGTTCAATGGAGTGAAAACGAGAGCGATTGCACATGGGAGACAGATGAGAACATGAGGACCGCTTATTCGGAGCTCTTCACTTGGTAATATTTTCTATTTATCGCACTTACTTTCACTTTTGATATCATATAGGATATCTAGTACCTACATGCTAGGATATGCATAGATATTATTTTGATTGCTTATGATTGCGTGGATGCTTGTTTGATGTTTGTTATGATTGCTTATGGTTGTTAGGAATGTGGAGTAGATATTGTCTTTAGGGATTTCAAGGGCAAAATTCCTAAAGGGAGAGGGACGGCAGTGTAACGACACACGTTTAACATATTGGAGAATTGTAAAATATTATTTTTAAATTCATTTATAGGGTCGGATTTAGCTATAACTTTGGGTTATGTTGAATAGTAATATTTTTGGCTCTTACAAATTTTATTGGATGATTTTGACCCTAAAAAATTGTAAGGCCTATAACTTTTGATGAGAGCCGAATTAGAGGTCGAAACTACTTCCATTGGAAAGGTTCGATGATATCACTTTCCATAGAGTGGTCATAATTGCTTTTTGAAGTTACCGTTTAGGAGATATGGTTGTTTGAAGTTTGAATAGTTTGTGGCCAGATTAGTTGATAAACCCATTTCAAGGTTTATACCTAATTAGGTAGATGGGACAGTTCCTAATCACGTTTCCTAATTCCCAAAACTGAACCAAACCTCAATTGATCTTCTTTTAGCCAAAAGCACTATTTTCCCCTACATTAATTAGCTTAAACGCATCATCAAGGGGTAACTGGTAAAGGGAATAGAAGATTTACTATTTTGGCATATTGGGATTCGTGAAGCTTGTTGTTCTACCTCTGATTTTCTTTCGAATTCGTGTATTTTGGTACTAAGCGAGTGATTTTCCATCTCTCACTATTCTAGGCATGTTAATACAGCAAAACAATGATTTATACGATGATTTCTGATGATAAAACATTTTGCAAATCACGTCGTCGTACCATGTATGGTTAAATCTAAAACAATATATGCATTTGAATTATGTTTGGATTGTTTGTATATGATGCTTGGATGATATGTTTGTATGTGCTTGTTTGATGCATTTTAAAGTCATTTTAGTGTACTTAGAAAGAGGTCATCATTTTGTGCAAATCGACGATGAAAGCGTTAAAATGTGATGCAGCTAAAGTAGGTTTCTTTTAGAAGTCTAGAAGAGCGACAAAACAAGTCGCATGAAGTTTGGAGGTGCTTTGAGGCAAGAAAATCATTTCGGTGGTGAAGGAAAAATCATGTCGTTGGTAGTTAGAATCAGGTTGGGGTGATGTGTTTCAAGTTTAGGGAGGCAAGACTTCGATGTTTTGGATGGGGAGCTTCAGGCCAAACATATGACGAGAGGTTGGTGTACTTTGACTTTGAAATGTTGGCAAAGGAAAGAAGTCTATACCAACATGAAGCGGCCCGAGACAATTCTGCAGCCACTTCGGGGTAGGAGGAAGAAAACGTCAGGCATGGGTTGAGACATTAGAACTTAGACAAAATTTGAACAAGTAATCACATCGGTGCCGACATGATGAATCATGTCGGTACTGACATGATTGGAGGTGGCCAGTTAAGTCCAAAATTTATGAGAGTGATGATGATGCCTTAGGGAGCGTGTTATGTATGTTCACTTGTTTGTTGATGTTCGATTTCGACCTTATGACACATAGAAGAATGATGGTTGATAGCGAAACAAACGACAGGGTGCTTCGACATGATGTGTTTAGAACTTTGAGATAATGACTCTATGACCTATGTTGGATGTATAGATATGTTCTGATGATGACGACTCGATAGCGGTGGAGTTGCGTTTCGATGATGACAACTCGATGGTTATGAAGTTGTGTTATGATGATGATGACTCGATGATGATTGAGTTGTGATGGAGATCCATAAAGACAAATTCAATGAGGATTGGAAGTTGTGGGTATAATAAGAGGATGTGTTCTACTATGGAAACTAATAGAGCAGAATGAGGATGGGTTCGACTATGGTGATACGTGCAAAGGTATCGTTGATACCTGGAGGTTTCGAAGTTGCTCGTAAAGAAGGAGTATGTGAGGATGTTCACTTGGATACAAGGACACGTTATCCTGGATCGTTGATGTAGATCCGTGTACCCTGGACCTTGAAGATACATGGGTCTAGTTCCTGGTCTTCGTAGTGGCATGGATTCGAGCACTAAGAAACCGAGAATTTTCCATTAACCTTTGGTAGAGGATTGGCCATATGATTCATCATATATCCAACATACACGAGTGATTGTGAGGATTTTCTTATAGATGATATTCTTGCTATATTTTACTTATCACTTTAGGGATGCCATAGGATGTAGGTATTGTGGAACTAGATACCTAAACACCCGACACTGTACCTAGAATTGCAGTAACCCTATATGATTATGATTATTATAGATTAGCATGCACTGTTATGTGCTAACTCTTTAGATATAGGGACATGTCAGATATGATTTTCCATACCCTATACTGATATACTATATCGACTTTTATGGTATTTTGAGATTGTTTATTGCTCCCACCAGACCATTGTCTTGAGGTTTTATGCATTGTTCCTTATTATATCGGTTATTCTTGAATGAGTAGACTAGATAATGCGTGTGGGATGATATGTGATGTTGTACAGATGGATTAGCGGGGGTCTACGCTTTCATATACTATACTTTTGGACCATTTACAATTTTCGTTGTGCGAGACCCTGGAGCCTTGACAATGTGTGAATTATTTTATTTAGAGACAGATATCTTAAGTTTATATACCTGTTGTCCAAACTATGCTGCTACTTTGTATAACTTTATTGAATTCGCGTTCTGATCGGTGATGATTCATTTAGTTATATTTCTATCTCATCTATTTTATATTTGTGATTGATATATTTTATCCTAGTGCTGGGAGATATATGACATGTTCTTTGATTGTTTTATTTACTTCACCACTTCAAAATCATCCTACATTGGCTGGATATCGCTACATCACACCATACAGGTATATTGGGTGCCGAAGGTGAAGGGAGATTGTTACTAAATAGCCCGTAACCTGGACCTCCACTTGGTCTCGTATAATTGTAGTCTGGCTTATTCTTCGAGGACGTAACATAACTGAATGTGGGGTGGGAAACATAGCAATGCATATGGTTGTATAACCTACAATATCTTCATAATACGGTCAAGCTCTCCCTCATTGAAAACAAACGATAGGTCCAAAAGGACCCTATTAGACACCAAGATTCTAAAACATATTCCTCGATTCTTAGTAAGAGTCAAGCATTTGGTCAGTTTGACTTTTGGCTTCAGCAAACTTCATTTCAAATCTTTTCAAAATGCTTCTCCAAGCAGCCATACATATTGCCAAACCAAATTTTCCTATATTTCTCAAAGGGAACAACTCTCCCTTAAATTCAAACCACAACATATGCCGAACTAGGAAAGGGAGCTGAAATTGAACTTCGTCTAGTTGTTTTAACCTTTGTTCCGAGCCTTGGCCTAGTGAAATTACTCTCGTTATATGTGAACGAGGAATTCTAAGCGAACCCCTACCTCGACTTCTTCCCCTTCCCTAAGAAGGGGGAGTAGCATGGTGACGGGTTGAGACTTCTCTTCAATTCCAATCTCCTTAAGTTTAATTTTGTAGAGTTCCACATTGGCATTATCCAATTGTTGCCTAAGATCAGATATTGATTCAAACAAATCTGAAATGAGTTTTTTTGAAACCTGACTTAAAAGAGGAACAACTTTTAGACTTGTGTTAAGGCGTTCTTCATGGTCTTTTACCTAATGTTTAAGCATTTCATATTCTTTAATATGCTCCGAAGTAACATCATTCGAAGCTAGCTTAGACTAAAAGAAATTGACTTGATTCTTCAATGCCTCAAGATCCACATTGAGAACATTTATCTCAGCTATGTTACTATCATAAGCCTTTTTAATTAAAATGTAAGCCTATTGTTTAATTAGGCAAATCAGGGATAATAATTCCTGAAAGAACTAAATGAAGCATAAGGTTAAAAATAAGAAGCGAAAGATAAAATTTCTACAAATCAGGACCGTAAATTCTACCAAGGAACTCTAGTCACTTTGCTTTAAAACCCACCTCTTAGATGTTATTTAGGTATCTTCAAAAATTCTTGGAAAAATCATCGTGCTCTTGAATTGCAAACTTTAATTTGTCAGTCAAACTCAAAACTTGATTTGCTAACCTAGCTACCTTAGTCCTAAGAGACTTAATCATTTTAGCGCATGATTTGTCATGAGAGTCTTTGGCGTCTTCGGGACGACTAGTTAAGCTAACATTATGAAGTCTAGTAGCGTGATGGCGACTCTTAAAAGAATTTATAATCTGTCACAATTGGAAATTCTTTGTCATGTTATGGCTCCATAAAACTTTATAATGAGATATAGATGCTGGGATGGATTATTTCTATTTAATCCAAATGAAGATAAGTATTTAAATAAAAAAATAGCAATTAAAATATAAAACAAAAGAAAAGCATTCCATCCATCACCACAGTCAAAGTAAATATGCAATTTACATAAATGAATATTGTAGCTTTAAAAATTAAGATAGTTCAACGTCAGTCTGATTGATATTATCATTAGAAGGAGTTTCTTTTTCTACCTCAAAATGAATGGAAGTGCCAATAGAAGCACCTTCGACCTTCTTAGCCTCTTCATATTGTTTGTTTAAATGTTGTTTAACCAAAGGCGTATCTTCTTGAAAAATCAAATGTCAAAGGGCAGCCTCTGTCTTGGCTCTTAGCATAGGTGTTGTATAACACTTCGAAAGCTTTTATACTATCCTCTCCCATTGCTTGCTCCTGAGACACAAGGCCTCCGGTTTCCATATTGGCTTCGGCCAACTCTTTATCTTTGGCTTTCAGATTAACCTTAAGCTTAGCTGCTTCATCATTAAGAAGGATCTTCTTGGCTTCAAAACTCCTAATCTTCTCCCAAAAAGAGGCCATAACCTCCTTAACATGCATCTCCAGGTCATCATATTTTTTTTGGAACTTAGCATCTTCCCCCTTGGCTGTTTTGGCCCACTCTAAGGTCTTTTTGAGAATTTCAAACTGATGACTCATCCGATAGCTAGACCACTGTCAATAAAGCCAATATGTGAATAAATTTTCAAACAAAACTAAACATGTCAGTAAAAGTTTCTATACTATAATATTCTCCTGAAGACTATGCTCAAGGACTTGTTCAAAGTTATACGAGGTTTTGGGGACCTCATCCTTGGCTTCCGCAATGGCGGCATAAAAAAGAGTGTCAAATGCTTGATTCACCTATTTAACAGCTCGTCGACATTTAGATGAAAGAGAAAACGATCTGAAAGAGGAAGGACATGGCCTTTCGGTTAAGAAGATCCGCTAGTAGGAATTTCGGAGGGCAAGTTGGAAGGAGCGTCTCTTTTCTGTTTACTGGTCAAATCTACAACTCCTTCAAGAAGAGGAGATTGCATTAACCCATAAGACTTCATGGTCACTAATTTGCTTATGACAAGATTGAACTTAGCTTTGTCATCATTTTATGTAACAACCCGTATTTTCAATCATTTAGAAATGTTAAATTTAATATAATTGTTGAATAAAAATGGTTAGAAATAAAGGTTTTACGATTTATTAATGGAAATGTTATTAGATGTATGTTATAATCTAAGATAAAATCCTTAAATAACATATTTCAATAAGTTAAAGTTCTTAAATAACAAATGTTAATGTTATAAAGAATGAAATGAATGTTTATTTCTGATGGGAATATAATTGTAAAGTTAACGAGGAATAAAATAAATAATGTATCAGATGGTGAAATTATATGTTTAATTGAAATTTGTTTTAGCTATAAGAAATCAGTTATTTGGTAAGTAATTTATAATCCTTGTTGTAAACAATAAGTTAATAAATATGAATTACTAATATATAACAATAGTATTATTTCCCATATCATTATTTAATCCGTTTTGAGATTAATTGGGTAATCAATTGGAATTAGTGTAAATGAAATATTGTAGTTAATATAAGAAAAGACGTTAACTGTAGAGTAATGAGTGTAATAAATGGAAACTTATGTTTAATTTATACATAAGGGAATTGTTGAGTAATATAAAGGACTTTTAAATTAAAATACAAGAATTTATTGGAAATTAGAATGTAATGAACTAGGACTTATTGCTGTTGTAAATTAAATGTTGGAATTAATTTAATATTTAAATCTTGGATTCAACATGAAAAATTGGATTTCGAAAGATCATTAAAATCTGATTTAATCAAGAATGATGATAGGAAACTTTTAATTTAGAATTTGAAAGTAATTGAACCAGTTTAATAATAATTCGTTTTAATTAACGTGTAAAAATAAATATAATTTGATTTTAGAGCTAACTTCTATATACAATGGAATTAGGGTTTGAAATTAGTTTCATCGAATTTAAAAATATTAAAAACTTACATTTCGATATATAGGATGACTTTTTTTCATTTCGGGAACGAAACGGGTTTTCGGGCCTTTGTTATAGCTTTGGCCCAATCGATTTGTTCCATCTATTCCTATTTCATCTTTGTCTATATATATGTTGTAATGAAACCCTATCATCTGTCTATTCTATTTTTATGTACGTATTTTCTGATCTAACTTGTCCCTTTCAACGGTAAATATCCCAAAACCCTAAATTCCCAATTTCAAATCTAATTCAAAATTCAAACTGCTCAAATCCTATCAAATAACATATCGTCGCGAAGCTCTCGATGAATGGAATCAGCGTCTGCAATTCGTTTTTGCGATAAATGCTCAGTTTTGCCAGAAATTGGCGAAGAAGTCTCGACCGTTCATTTTAGGGTTTGGATTTAACAGTGGATTTGAGACCAATCGACGATCGGGAAGCACTGTAGTGTATAGGAGACTTAGTGGAGCATTTCTATATGGTTGGATCATGTCATTGGTGCATGAAATCGCTAGGATCGACGATGGAAAGGCGGCGGCGGTGGAGGAAATTCTGGTGAGGTTGGATGGTCGTGCGACCGGTCATGGGTGCGCTTCGACTTGGGCAAGGCGGCGCGTTGTTGGATCGGAGAAATGGCGCATGGATTATCGGCGGGTGAGAGGATGATCGTGGCGGCTGTAGCATGCTTTTTGGGCTCTGTTGATTGCGTTAGGGTTTGAAGGTGATAAGATAATTACTATAGTGCCCTTATTTTATTTTTAATTTTAATTTTAATTTTAATTTCAAACTTCTAACGTGAATAACGTTTGCATACGAACTCCGATTGATGCGCGCTTTCTTTCGTTGGACATGTATTGAAATTCCAAACAATATGAAACTGGTTTGGTTGAATTTGGATACCGTTGAGATTTGGGCTTTTGTTGGATTTTTAATGGGCTATAAACCAAAGGTGAGTGATTAAACCCACTCACACAATACTAATTTTTTTGATGTTAGTAAAATTGAAATCATGAAGTGATAAAATTTTATTGGTTGCTGTTTGGTAATTTAAATTTACATTTAAATTGAATTGATATTGATATTGGATTAAATTGATATTTAAATTAATATTGAATTTAATTGCTAGTTAAACACCGACAAGTGATAATTAGTAACTGTTGTGATATATTGGTTGATTTGGATGTTGGTTGTAGTTGAATGCCTATTGATTGATGTTGGATGTATGGTTGTTTATTTACTTGGACATATCCCTGTTATTACCCTATTTATTATTTGACATCCTATAAATTGTCATTTGGATTATTTGAAATGAACAAAGAAATAGGTGGAAATGATATATACCTATGTAATTTAAATATGGGTTGAAATGATATATATATCCATCCATGTAATTAAAATTGAAATAACCGATCACTTGGCCACATGGTAGAAAATTATATACGAACACCAGATTTGGTTAAATTAAATGGTCACAAATCTTAATTTTGAATTGGTTTAAATGATATTGTTTTAAAGAAAATAAAATTTTGATTTATATGAATTAATTATTTTCTAATTTGAGCTTTGAAATGTTGAAATTGAAACTGTTTAAATGAAATTGTTTAAGGATTTAATTTGAAATCTTAATTTGAAATTGAGATATAATTTGAATTTATTGGAAGTGAATTATTTGAAAGGTTTAAATTTTAATTTAAACTTTGAATTTACTTTAATTAAAATGGTTTAAATTGGTATTTCAAAGTTTTGGATGTGAAATGGATTTAAACTTAGTTTTTTAAAATGAGAATTTGTATTTAAACTTCAGCCATTTGAATAGAACCGTTTAAATTGAATTTGAAGTAAAGCTTGAAATCGTTTTGAATTGAGGCTGATTTAAATTGGATTTTGAATATGAAGTTTGCTTGAATTGGAAGTCGAAAATTTGAATTTATTGTGATTTGGAATTGGAACATGAGTTCAAATTGTTGTGAAAGAAGAAACAGTTTTAATATAAATTATTTTAATATATAAACTATTTTTCAATATCAAAACTATTATAATTGTTGAAAACTATTTTCAATATTAAAACTATTTTATATTCAAAATTATTTCCAATCTTTAAACTATTTTAATTATTCCAAACTATTTTTCAATATTAAAACTATTTTAATTATCCAAACTAATTTCAATGTTCAAACTATTTTAATTATCCAAAACTATTTTCAATATTCAAATTGTTTTAAGAGTGGGAATTATTTAGATTTAAATCATTGATTTAAATACGAATGTTTTGGTATGAAGGTATAACCTATTTTGGATTCAAAATGATTTTTGAAGTGAATATGATATTTTGATATGAAATATGACTTGTTCTTGAAATTTAAAAGAACCAACCGGTGTAAAAAAGACGTTTGGTTGTTAAAGAGACCGAGGCCGAATATTGGCATACTCTCTGTCAATATCGGAACCACTTTAACAACTGTGTATGCAGTGGATGTTGTCCAGCATGTAGAGGTTGAATTGGTGACATTTACTGAATTGAAGAAAGAGAACGATGATGCATAGACCCCGACACCTGTGTCAATTTGAAATGACTAAAACAGGAGCCATACCTGACCAATGAGGCTAGCTACCTCTAGTGACATATGTTCTTCGTATTTCCATCTTGATTTTTTGGACTCGATTAGTGCACCTTGATTTGATTATGGGATTGTTGTTCGCGGTGGGCCATTAGGGGTTACCACCAGTCAGGAAACGCAAAACAGTAGTGTCCTACCTTGGGTATCACCTCACGTGCCTTGTCATACTTTTATCCTTATACGAGCCCAATACGATTTTGTTTTAGTATGGTACCTATAAGGGACTCACTGGCTATCGACGTTACTGGTTGTGTTACAAGACCTGCATAGACTACCTGCTTAAAAATGTGTTAAGTAGGATCAACGTAAAGCCTTAACGCTATTTTAATACTTTACTTTACTGATAGACACTACGTATATAGAATATTTTACTATATATAGATAGTTTAATAGATCCTTTGGAGATGGAAAATCCTGTAACATCTCTTAAGTTATTTCACTCACGTTGTACACTTGATAGGAGATGGAAAATCCTGTAAACATCTCTGAAGCTATTACACTCATATTTACTTGTTATTTATTTAACTTACATTAGAACTTTTAGTTCTGACTTGAGTGTTTTGTCTTTTCTTTACGCTCGGGTCAGCCTGAGTATTTCAGTGTTTGAAGACACTATTCCTTGAAGATGAATATGGAGTTTGCTAGACCTTATTTACTATTATTTTCCGCTGCATTATTTTGGTATGTTTGTTGATTGTACTCTGATTATGTTGTAAAAATTGAAATCAAATGTATATTGTAAAATAGCTTCATGAACTGTTTATTTGATTATTATATTTTGTCATTCCGCTGCGAGATTCTATGTTTTGCTTTCCTTCTTTTCTCTTATTTTCTTATTTACCCCATTGATAATATACCCTTTTGAATGGTTTGAGTTAGACATTGATAGTTTACTGTTAATTTAAACCGTCCAAAAAGGCGGGTCGTCACATTTTAGGATCCATATCTACAAAACAACCATGGAACTAAGTAAAAATATATTTAACTTGAAGTGGAGAATAAAATCCAACTATGCCTAATTGTAGAAATACTAAGTTCTACCGTTGGAATCAGTTTCAGATGAACTAGAATGGTCAGGGGTGTGAGAACCAATCCCTTCCTTAGAACTCAACATTTCAACTACACCTTTCAGATAAGATTTTGAGATTATAGGTTGCAAATACCCGCTAAACAAGGCATTAGGAGTAATCAAACCCCAAGCCTTTAGGTTTTCAACTATTCACACCCATTGACATTGCCTTTGGCATTTTGGTAACCCTAATACATTCTTGAAATGAATTTGTGTAGCATCAGTTTGTTTAACCCAGTGTAGTTAAAGCGCTTAATGGTTCCATAGCGGTGGAAGTGCAAAAAGTTATAGCAGGGATAAAGTGAGGATATAACGGAAAATAACATAGGTGCAAAAGCTTCAATACATACAAAACTAAATATTTAAAGTTAATTTAGTCTCATTCTCACCTCATTTGTGTATGAAAAGAAAATATTGTTTAATCTTATGTGACAAAACCAAAGAATAACATGATTTATGCAGTCTAGAATTGGTGACTACAATAGATTTTTAACTTATATTGAGCACTTAAACCTTAAAATTAGGTCTATACCCAAACTTTGTTGAATTGGTTCAAAAGCGAACTAGTCAAATCAAACTTTTTATATCAATATTACCAAAGCAGATGCTAAAAAGCCTGATTTAGCGGGTGTAGCGGAAAATAGCGAGGCTTAAATCAGATCTACTGTCTAATAGCGCTATATTAAAAAAGAGTAGCGGTCGAAGAACACTATGCGCTATAGTGGGGATTTGTGGGGCTTTAGTTGCACAGCCTAAACCATTCGATTTTTTCTAATGGTAATTAAAATAAAGTTAAAACCAAAATATATATTAACATATAAAATTACTTATGTGCAAGTCCGGCCTAGAAAGGTAGTAATAACTTGAGGATTTGTTGATCGAACATAAAACCATTTCTTAATAGAAATCTTGCTTATAGGATTGATCAAAGGCCGCTTCCTTTGGATTTGTAAATAGCACATAGGAACTGGAGTAGCCGATTTTGAGTCATTCAAGTCAAATAAAAAGTTAACCTTAACCATAGACAAATTTGTATAGCCTCTTTATAAGTACATAACTTTCAATGCTAAGTGAGTGTTATATGAAATGTATCACCCTATAATTTTACAAAATTAAATAATTAAATAAAAATGGTAAAATCATAATTTTACTTCAAGCGAATTTTTTTTTATAGGAGTTGGAATTATGCCTCGGGACCTATTGCATTACATATGGAATGTCATTTATAGTCAGAAAACATACACGACTTACTGAATTTAGTTTAACAAGCTAAAAATTAGAAGAAGTCAAACCCTGGAATTTTTATAATATATTAACTTCGAGATTTTAGGCTAAACATATGTTATTTCAACCTATAAATAGAAATGTAAACCATATTCTCTAATCCTACATGAACCTAAACACCTTACAACCAATCTCCATTGAGATCTAAGAAATTTCAAAATAAAAATCTTATATTTTTTAACCATTTTATTTCTTCTACCTCTTTCCTCTTCTCCACCAAACTTTGAAAATTCATAACTTCTTTGTTTTTCAATGGATTTTGACGAAACCAGTGGAAAATCAAAGAATACAAAGATTACCATGATCTTATATCATTTTAGAGATAGAATTTGTAAGATCAAAGGTTAAACAAACCCGGATAGTGAAGCACAATGATGAAATCTCGTACGCTATTTTCATTCTTTTTTGTCAAACTTCAAAATGGCATATCTCTCTCATTTCTTAATGGATTTTGACGATCTACCCATCAAAAAAATAGTGGAGATATATACTAAAATTTGGTAAAGGAGTATTAGCAAATTTATGATATTTCTAGGCATAAAAGGCATTTGACAACGAAGATGGTGTTGAGTTCTTCTTCATTCAATAGTTCTTGTGAGTGGGACTCTTCCTATTTGTGTATATATTGATAATATGTAGTTATTTACCCCTTATGGTCTTAAATCAAATTATAAATAATGAAATTGAATTAAAAAAGTAATTTTTTTATATATACATGATTAGGATGTAGTATGACATGGCAAAATAATAAAAATAAATGTCTTTTATTGTAAATTGACAAAGTTTGATCTCTCCCTAATTTAAAAGTCTAAAGCACAAAAATAATCCAAATTAGACATATTATGTATAAAAATTGTATTTCTTGATGACACGAATCTATTGGTAGTTTCCGTTTGACGATGTAAAGTAATATTATTTAATCAAATTATATAAAAAACTACAAAAATGCCCCTGAACTTTGAACGCTTATATCTCTCGCATATGACATTTATTTCACACGTGGTTTATAGCATCAGGATCATGGTGAGATAAGGAACGTTTTGCTAAGTTGAGACTTGATCCCAATAGTGTCGCGGACCGTTAGGCGAACGTCTTGCTTGGACTTGACCTTAATAGTCACATGTGATTTCCACAATAGTGTTGTGTACGGGCCATATGAGTTGAGACTTTAAGCTCAATAGTGTTGTATATGGTAGGCGCCAGGTGCACTTTGGTAAGGCCAATGATGTCTAGCAATGGAAAGTTAGGACTTTGAGCCCAATAGTGTCGTGGTTGGTGTTACACGAGTTGGGACTTTGAGCTCAATAGTGTACATACGGTTTTGTAATAACGGGTTGAGACATGTAGATCTTCATTAGCGAGTCACATACAATTTTGTGGTAGTGGACTGAGATGCATAGATCTTTAGTAGTGAGTCGCATATGATTTGTCAATAGTGGGATGAGACACCAAGATCTTTAGTAGTGAGTCACATACATTTTGGTAGGCGAGTTAGGGCATTAGGCTCAATCGTGCACATATGTTTAAGCATAGGATAGATTTTAGTGAAACCTTAATGTATGATGTCACTATAGTATTATATTGTATTTAGCTAACTAGTTGGATGCAGGTGACACATGTTAAGGTATGGTTTTCTAGAATAAATGTTGTTTGCTATCTTATTAATATTATACACTTATATGATGCGTTTCATTCACTAGACATATGTCTGACCCCTTTCCATCATTTTCTTTTTTATAGTTATACTTTGATAGGTCGATAGAGAGGACTGGTGGTGATTTGGAAATGATGGTATGATGAAGACACGTATTCATTTGTTAGCTATCTACTATTTTACTGGTATTAGACTATTCTTGTTACTATTATATAGGGATGTTGTATTTGGAGTTTATTTTCATATTACAATGCTTTATTTGTCTGGGATTGCATTATTGATTATTATATTTAATTCCTTCCGCTTTGAGTTTCGAAAAGTGTAGAATTTTATATATGGCTCTATGTTATACTTTATATATTTTACCTCAAAACGATCCACCGTTTGCGATGTTCGCGTCATTTTATGCATGAATCAGGACGTCATAGATGGTGGGTTGTTACATGTGGGATCAAAGCAAGGTTAGGAGAATCCTACTAAGTTAGAGCATATGAGAGAGCATATTTGTAATTGTTATTATTTATATTGCACACACACACACACACACACATATATATATATATATGTATGTATGTATATGTATAATTTTGATGTTATAGCCTATATATTTTGACTCATAGAGGTAGTTGATGACTTATCCCTTATAGAAGTAAACAACTATGGGTTAAATAAATGTTAAGATTAAAAGAAGTTTTGGGGAAAACAATAAATCCACTATGTATATTATAGTTTATTCCTTAAAGAATTGCTAGTAGAGGGTCCTTACATCAACTAACAATTGTGAATATTACTTGTTTTTTATAAGGAAAAAAATAGTGTGATGTTGATATGGCGTAATGAAGGTACTTAAGCATTTTTTTAGATTGTCGTTGGGCTTGTGTAAGTTATGATCTACTCCAATTAAAGTAATTAGATTGGCTGAAATTAATTTAAAAGTTTTCCCTAAAAAGTTAGAGTGTTTGTGATTTTAGAGAAAAATACAGAAGTTATTGTGGGCGTTTTCGTCCACGGCATTGTAATTATATGAAAAGACGTTATGGAGCATAGAAACAGTCGAAAGGTGCATAACAAAGGCGCCATCATGTAATCACAAGGGTAAGGCGAAGCATTAGGGCCAAATTCGGCATAGTCATAAAATATAGTCAAAGCTCTTGAAAAATGTTCCAAAGGTCAGAACATGCATATATGTCGAAACCGCGTATCAATCCGAGCTACGGATAGGAAGATAGATCATCTTAAAGTTTGTCCATCACCTAACCGATCCAGGCCCCCCCTTGGAGAACTATTATCTAATTCCAGCAAATGGAACATTCAGAGGCATTGGAATACTCTACTCAATGATACGAAACTACTGGTCTAAGTCTCATTTAATTCTGACTTGAAATGAAGGAGTTATAACATAAAAGCATGTGTAGCACAGTGGTAAAAACTTGTGCCTTTCAGCCAACCCATCCGGGTTCAAGTCCTGGCAAGCACATTATTTTTATGGAACACGAGGAATGGTCCGGTAGGGAATCTAATTGTCGAACGTAAAACCATTTCCAACTAAAGGAAGGAAGAGAGACTAGGCAAGGCAGAAGGCAAGGCAGGGCAGGGAGCTTGGAGGAATATGGGGAAAGTAGAACCCTCCTCTGTTAGTGGTTGATGTGCCAAACCGAACTTTCTGTTTAGTACCCCAAGCCACCGAATAGGATCTTTTGTTTGGTTATTGGGAACCTACTGAACCAGGCATCTAAGCCACATGACGGACCAAGGAAGAAGCCACATACAGGAATGGAAGAAGATACCAACCGAACCAAGCAAGCCACACCAAATAGAGAAGCATACGAACTTCGCTAAAAACTTGTCCACATCCATCCTAGCCAAACTAACACCCTCCGAACCGACTTCTTAGCTGAGCCAAGCAGCGTATATATCGAAGGAATATGAGCATATTGGGAAATAATCAAGCATATTCCAAATTCCTGGGAATATTCCCTCTGGGCGAGTTATACATGGAGTTTTTCCTACTTATCAGATTAACCACACCATCTCTTCACTCCTATAAATACCAAAGCATCCAACAACAGTGGGGAGAATTTGTAAGAGCCAAGTTTACAATAATAATGGCAGACAAGTCAAAAGCTAGCAGGAACAGCTAGTGGGCATAGGCTAGCGAGAACAGCTAGCGGGCACAGCCTAGTAGGCTAGCAGGAACAGCTAGCGGGCACAGCCTAGCAAGAATGGCCTAGCAGGAGTAGTCTAGCAGGAATAGTAGCAGGACCAACTAGTAGGAATAGTCTAACAGGAATAGGCTAAAAGGAACAGCCTAACAGGAATTACCTAATAGAGACAGCCGAACAGGAATAGGCTAACAAGAATAGCCGAACAGAAATAACCTAACAAACTTCCTTGGGCCGTATCTTACTTTCTATCAAGCTACGAATCATTGTATTTTATATCTTAGGAATTGTATCAAAAATCTATAAGAAGAATAATGAAAATGGATAGTGGACATAGGCAAATTCTGGTCGAACTACTATAAATCTTTGTGTTCTTTATTTTACTATAACTTACTTTCTGGATAACCTATATATGGTCCGCTCTCTGAAAATCAATTATAATACAAATATAACAGCTATGTTATACACCTTATGTAACGACCCGTAAAATTGTTAAACATTTTATATACTATTATTAATATCTAAACGGTTTGAAGGAAAGTGTTATGATTTTAAAATGTTATGATTTTCAAAGTTATGAATTTCAAAGTGTAATGATTTCCAAAGTGTTATAATTTTAAGTGTTTTGATTTTGAAAGTGTTATAACTTTGAAAGTACAATGATTTTGTAAGTGAATATATTTGAAATGGAAATGATATCGTATTGATTTGGTTTTTGAAATGAAAATCATATTTTGCTTTTGAAGTATAAACTATTTTGAAATGACCGCGGTGTTATAATAACATTTGGTTGTTAGCCTATATGGTTTTCAAGTGGTTAAGGGTTCGAATCATCTCATATAAGTACACTTCCCCTGCTTGTCGGACGCTTCAAAACAATCGATGAATTTTTAGTTAATTTAACCCCGGTCCTTTCAGAAATAAATAGACAATACGTAAGGGTGGAGATCATCTCCTATCCGGACGAATTTCCTTATCTTTTTTCTAGAAGAGCAAGATGAGTTTATACATACAATATAGCATCTCTAAAGATAACTATACCATTAACCCTCATGTTTCTTCTAGATATTCCTTAAGTTATTTTTTTGGTCAAGTTCGATAGTCGACTAATCGACTATCAAATTCAAAATAGACGATCGCATATGGAAACCAAGTCTCATATACTTATCACGTTTTCGATATTTTCAACTTATATTATCCCTCGGTTAAGAGTGAAGCCAGGTAAGTTAGAGCACCGGTTGCATCAAAGCCTAACATAGATGTTACATTCTCAACTCTCATAGAAAACAAGCTTACTTCATCGGCTTTTAGTGCTAAGTACACGACTAATTGTTTTTCAAAAATGAGTGAGTAAACTATACGATTAACATGTTTTCGATCTTTTCATCATAACTATTCCTTGGTCAAAAGTGAAGCTGATAGGTTAGAGCAATATTGCTTCTAAACCCTACTCGAACATCAATCTTAAATCTCACAAAATAGATAAGTCTACTTCGTCAGCTTTTAGCGTTAAGCATAGTTAATTACATTTCAAAACAAGTAATACACAAAGCATGATTAAGTCAGATAAGCGACTTCTAATCCCTTTTTATTTAATTAATCCCATTATTAACTAAAACCTCTTTGTAATACTTATATATATATATTTTAAAATATCTTTATAAATAATATATACATGTATACTACTTTTTCACTATTTATTTCTACTCTTATCAATAATTAGAAAGTATTCATGTACTTATCCCAAATGACACAAGTGTATTCACACATCTTTAACAAGATTTCTTACTTTAACCTTTGCTTTTTCTATCTTTTCAAAAGATTTCGTACTTGTTATTACCATTTAAAAGGTCTAATTACATTCACAAATCTATTTCACATTAAGACTAATGTTACTTAAACATTGTCACTACAAACCCAAAACCATTTCAGTTAAGCTTATCTTTAAAACATTCATTTCAAAGATCTATTTACATCCATAAGTATAATAAAAAAAGGGTTAAAGATGAATGTTACTAATACATTGCCACAAAAAAACCAAAACAATTCCATACTTGTTATTTCTTTAAAATATCCATTTAAAGATCTAAGTATGTCTACATTTATTAAACAAGGTAATATACTTGTTAATAACTTCAAAAAACCATTTATTATAGCAAAAGTGTTATTATCCAAAACGATATCTTGTTTGCTTGTAAAATACTTCTTTTTTTCCAAACTTATATATATATACTTTAAAAATACTTATAAGTAGGTTTTAAATATTTGTGTAAAATATTACTTGAAAATAACTGAATCATAATTGGATGAAATAAACAAAAAACTTGTTTTATATTATAAAACCTCTTTATTTTAGAAATTCATAAATAATTATTAAAAATATATTTAAACTTCAAAAAAAAACTTTAAAATACTAAAAATATGTTAGAAAACATCCTTAAAAATATTAGAGAAAAATACCAAATTTAAAAATCATTCTTAGCCACTCAAAAGCTCGAGCAACTTGCTACAGTATTTATAAACGTTGTTAAAAGTCCTTCACTACAAAAAAAATACCCTATTACAACGCCCTTTTTACAACGGGCATTGGCTGCCCGTTGTAATAGAAGGCTATTGCAACGGTCCATTTAGGCCCGTTGTAATAGATGCCCTATACAACGCCCTTTTTACAACGGACAATAACTGCCCGTTGTAATAGAATGCTATTACAACGGTCCTTTCATGCCAGTTGTAATAGATGCCAATTTTACAACGTTCATAAAATGCCCATTGTAATAGATGCCAATTTTACAATGGTCACAAGATGCCCGTTGTAAGTGGTGCCAATTTTACAACACTCATAACTTTCGTTGTAATAGGTGTCAATTTTACAACGGGCTAAAATGCCCGTTGTAATAGGTGCTTAATGTTTATTATTATTAATGTTTAAATAATAATAATTAATTTGAAATATGAAACAATTACCATTAATAATTAATACTAATAATTACTATTCAATAATCAATATTTAATAAATAATAAATAATTATTTAATAATAGTTAATTAGTAATTAATATTTTATAATTAATAATTAATAATATGGTAATTTATAATTAATAATATTAATATTTAATAATAGTTAAATATTAATTATATTGAATAATTAATAATTGATAATATTAATATTTAATAATAATTTATTAATGATATTAATATTTAATACTAATTAATATTCAATAATTTATAATATTAATAATTTATAATATTAATAATTTATATTAGTCATAACCTTACAGTTTAATCATAATTAATATTTAATATTTAATGTTCATGTTAATAATTAATAATAATCCTACAAATTAATAATAATTAATATTTAATAATAATCTTACAAATTAATAATTATTATTAATAAATATTTAGTATTTACTAACTAGTAATTTATAATTAATGAAAAATAATTAATACTTAATATTTCATAAATAAATGATAATTTATAATTGATAATTATGAATGACAGGTTATTTAATTTTATTATAGTAAATAATAATTTGATAGTAACTGTTTAATATTAATTATTAATTGTTAAATGTAAGAAATAAATATAACTATAATTTACTAAATATTAATAATTTACTAATTATTAATAATTATTTTTATATCTAATTTTATTATAGTAAATTATTAATAATTAGTGAATTATTGTTAATAATGTCTAAATAATAATAATAATAATAATAATAATAATAATAATTAAAATAATAAATTACTCTAGGCTCCTTTCCCTACGAAAATTTCGCAACCCGCCTTTTGTGCCCAAATATTACTTCTTCCCACTAAAATGCAATACTCTCTTCCGTGAAACCCTTTCCCAAACCTACCTCTCACGTTCCCAAGTCCGCCTCCCATGTTCCTAGACCCTCGTTCTCAAAACCCTAATTCCTAAATCGACACAGCCAAGTCCGCTTCTATAAGCTCCTCCGCTACAAGCTCCTCCAACTAAAAGCTCCACCACCAGGGGCGGCCATTACCTAAAGCATGAAAAGCAACCGCTTAGAGCCATATAAAATCTAGGGCACCGTACTCATACGCAACATGCTTCCAAAAAAAGAAATCACATCAGAACTCAGATCGACATCGACCAGCGAGCAGGGACTTGATCTCGCTCTAGGCATCTGATCGCGACGACGGGTAGCGGCGAACTCCAGCGACTGCGATGGTGAACTTGGAACTCCAGCCTCCAAGCTTTGTAGTCGGCACATCTGATCTAGGGCACGCAGCACGCAGTGACGCACGCACATCACAATTCACAGACATTCGAAATTTTTAGTTGTTGGCAATTGGGATTGCCTTGTCATGAAATTAATTTGGTTGTTGAATTGAAACTTTTGTGTTGGCAATGAATCTCAATTTTGATCGACATTTAGGTGTTGGCAATTAGAAATTTTTGGTTGTTGAATAGAAACTTGAAAAGGACCAGGTAGTTAATTTTATGTCTGTGTATTCTAATTTTTAGTTAGTTCTAATTGTATTAATGTTTGTAAACAGTAATGTATTTGGTAATAGTTAATGAGATTTTTTTTATAGTTAGTAAAGAAAAAATTACCGATAAATAACCAAGTTTTTTTTCATGGGAATTTATAGTTAATGTTTATGGTTTTAAAATGTATGTTTATCTACTTGGATGATGGCTGCAGAGTTCAAATTATAATAATATTTCCTGCAACTGTGCAGGTTGGATGTCACAGAAGGAATTTTATACCAAATTGTTTATTGATTGAAATATACATATGTTTAGAAAGACTTGTGATCCAAATTGTGCAGGTTAAAATGTATGTTTGTTTTCGTTCTTACTAAGTTGATTATATTGTTGGTGCTTATGGAGATGCATGTATCATGTATCCAGTTCAAACGTGAATGTAATGCAACTACTTCTAGTAGTTTGATTGTGTTGGCTACTCAGCAGGTGAATTTATTGGTTGCATGATAATTAAAGATAATAATGTGATCACAAAGCCTAGAGATACAGGAGCAATATCACATATTCATTTCAATGAGTTTTGCGAAATAATTACAGATTTTTTTGCAATTTTACAAAGGAGACTTTCTTGTTTGCTTATATGATATTCTATAAACATCAGGTGAAGAAAGAATTCCATGCACGGTAACTGAAGGCACGCTGCATTCATTCCTTTGGGAATGTCTCCAAGAAACAAAGTCCGGTGTAAATTATTTGATCAATCCGTTCTTCAATGGTACAAGGTTAGACATTGTTTTATTCAGCTAATTTCATGAAATATGTTTGCATAACTTGTGTTGGATACAGATTTTTCCTACAACGTGCTCTTAATAAAATTTATTGAGCTCAAAATATAGATGTTGTAAATAAAAACATTTTGTTTTTTTAATTTTTTGACGGTTTTCTTTAGTTTCTTATTTGTAGATTCTTGAATTAACTTTTAATCTATTAAAATACAAAGGTACTATCTTTCAGCAACAATGGTTAAGATTTTCATAACTAGGTAAAAAATTCTTTAGTTCTGCTTCTTTGCAATGCAGTCAAAACTTCAGAGGCTTAAAACATTATCTGTATCATTGAGCATACTTAATCCTAGTGACTTCAAATTGACTATATATGGATTTGGAGAGAAAATCAAATAACACAGTTGAATGTGTTGTGGAAAACAATTAGCTATACGATGATTTTTTTTTCTACGTTAAATTTACACATGCAAATCTAGCCTAAAACAATGATGGGTGCTTTTAGATCCATGCTTGCAATTTTCAAATTAATGAAAGCAGTTAACTATGATGTACCCTTAAATAAGAAACAAAGGTGAAAACTAATCACATTGCTGAAGCTCATAATATTGTGTTTATAGTCCAACATTGATGACTAATGTTTGGTATTAATCTTGAATTAGTTAAATACAAGAGTAGTATCTTTGATTGAATTTTAACTGGTGAATGATATTCAAATTCATAATTAACACCTACTATGTTCGCAAACCAAATCACATATTAAACTAACAGTAATTAAATCAAAATTGTAACGTGTCTTAAAAAACTGATGCATTTAGGCAGATTTGTTTTACTAAATCAAAAGTTGATTCTTTTTACTGGCAACGAGGCCTTTTCTTTTACAAAGATAAAATAAAACGAAAAACATTGATGCAATACAAATAATTATAATATAATGTCAAATATTTTTCTTGGTACATTAGCCTTAAAGCTGTTGACCACAAGTAGTACAGGGAAAGGAAAGCACATGTACATATATATTTTTCATGCATTTGGTGCCAATGGTGGTACCGTGTATCATTGTTCAGCTTTATTTTCATATCGATAAAACGCAAACCACAACCTAAAGATCTTATGATGCATAACCAAAATGTCAAAGAAGCTGTCATATATTCCTACTATTTCCTACTCACAACTTGCTCAAAACAAAAGCATGATATAATTTCATGTTATGTGGGACTAAACCTACAGTTTCCTTAATTCCTTACATTTTTGTGTCGAGTGCAATAGAAAGAACGTTGTCCTTCTACTTGTTACCCAAATATATACTACTATTTCTGTTACTGCTTTGCGTTCTATCTATTTTAGCCTTAATTAATAATGATTTTTTCAAACGTGTAAATTCATTTGCTTGTACAATCTTTTTATTGAATGTAATAGAGAATGCTGCATTTGGATGCATGCTGGGTAATATGGAATATTTAAATTAAAAAAAACAAAAGTATTGAATCGTGCTGTATTTAAAATGTACAAGTAATGTATGCTCAAGTTAATGTTGCCTGCCTACAGTAAAGAAGAAGACAAACATATAAATATTTTTGTTATTGGAAATTCATTGGTTTGCATGTTGGGTTGTCTGAGTGTATACAGTATGCGTGTGAGTGATCTATGGGTGTAACCAAATACGCGTGTACATGATATAGGGACTGTGTACATTTGTGGGTTGTGTATAGTGGTCTGGTTTCAATGAGGGATCACGTGAGCATGAGATTTAGAGTATATAAAACTGTTGTTGCATTACTGAGATTCATGTTGTTTACAATTCTTTTATGGGTGATGTAACTTTACATACATATAAACTTATATATATATATATAGTTTATAATTAAAATGTATTTTACACTTAAATAATTAAGCCAAATATTTCTTTACTCATACCAGATATTATATTAAAACTAGTGTAATTATTAGTTTACAACGGTTGAAATTTTAGTAAAGTTGAAGCTTTATATGTATTAATTTGGAATGGTGGAGTTTGATTTGTTAAGGTGTATGTTATTTTGGGTTGTTGTTTTTCTTTTTAATTGCCAATGGAAGTTCCAGTTCTATGTGTTCTAGTTTTTTGGTTGTGCTGGGCCTTTGTACCTTTTTAGGATCTATTTATATATATGTTTTATTACTGCTTTGTTAATCGCTTTGCTGTTTTGTTATTTATACATTTCTATATAGTTGAGAACCTCTAAGAAAACAACTTCAAGCAAGTACTAGTAATTGATATATTTACAATATGGAAATTAATGTGAGTATGAGTTTTGTATAAGTAAGTGTTTGTTTGTGCGTGTATATACATTTAAATAAAGTGAAATTTTATTTGATATTTGATGATTATCAAAATGTGTTTTATGATATTTTAAAATCTATATATATCAAGTAAGTATCAAATCATATAAAAGCTTGAATATTTTAATATGTGAAAATTTTAGTTTTACAATCCATGTTGGGTTTTAAAAGAAAGAAACAAGTTTTCAAATGTGATTTATAGATACTAAATTATTATGTATAAAAGATTGAGAAATTAGTTATTTACTATATAGAATATATTATTTGAATATAGTAAATTATCTAGTTATTTCTAAAATATATATTTATTATTTATTGTTCACCTCTTGTAACGACCCGTATTTTTACGGATCGAAAAGTTTGTCAAAATATGGAATTTTAGCATTTTTGAGCCATTTCAGATTTTAGGCGAAATACGGTTAAGTCCTAAGTCGTGAACGACTTAGTATAGGTCGTAAGTCGTATACGACTTAGGGAATAAGTGTGACTTAGTATGTTTGTCTTTTCGGTCCTATTTGTTTAGGTCCTAGGTCGTAAACGACCAAAGAGATAAGTCGTGACCGACCTAAGACTGTTGGGGTTGGTGACCTAAAGGTTTGGAGTTAGGTCGTGTGATGGTTTGTTAAGGGTTAGGTCGGCGGCGACTTAAGGAAGATAGGAGAGTGGTTTAAGTCGGTTGATAGTTGGGACGACCTAAGGAGTTAACCGAGTTAAGGAAGTTAAGTCATAAGGTGGCTTAGGACGAGTGACCGAGTTAAGTGGTAAGTCGTGAGCGACTTAAGGAAAGTCTACGACCTAAGAAGTTAGCGAGTTAGGAGTAAACGACTTAAGTTAGTAGGCGACTTATAGGGGTTAGCGACTTAAGGACTGGGCGAGATAAGGCTTAAGTTGTTACAGTTAAGTCGTGGACGAGTTAAGGGATTAAGTCATAAGTTGTTAAGTCGCGTAGGTACTTAAGTCGTAAGGTTGTCTCTGTAGTAGGTCGCATAAGGGCTTTAGGGTTAAGTCGCTAGGTCGCGCAAGTGGATGAGTCGTAGCTTGGTTAAGTCATAGGCGCATGCTATAAGTCGTAACCGACTTAGGAGATAGCTGTTTTGCCGTGAGTCATAGGCAGATGTGTGTTAGGTCGCGAAGGGGTAGCCTGGTTAAGTCGTAGAGGCCAGAAGTTGTTAGGTCGTAGGGTTCTAAGTCGTAAGTCGTGAACGACTTATGAAGGCAGACGACTTAAGGATTTCTGCTATAAATAGGAGAGTTTCTCTTCATTTTTGGGATCCGGATTTTGAAGCGACGAAGTGCTGCCATTTTGAGAGCTCGACTTCTTCACTTCTTTTCTCCACTCTAATCTAGTGCTTCCTTTCATCCAAATCGAAGATCAAGATTGAAGATTCAAGAGCTTAGATTGAAGATCTTCATCTTTTCAAGAGAGATTTCTTCGTTTGAAGCGGATTCGTGATAGATCAAGCTTGATCCTTTGCTGTCCAGATCTGAAGCGTGTAGATTTGGAGTTGTTTAGGTGATTTGGTGAGTGGTGATTATCTCTCACACGGATCCAAAGGAGTATATCGGATTGTTGGCTCGATTTGGTGTTAAAATAGTGATTTCCATACATTTTCTTCATCCTAAGTGTAGATCCATGTAGATCCATTGTTCATGATGATGTTACATCCATTTTATCATATGATAACCTATGCAAGTTCATTCATCAAGTTTGTAGAGATATAATTCATGTTTTCATGCTTATTGGACTTTCAACTCTTTAATTACGAAAATGCCATTATTGTTATAATTGTCTACTTAGATCATATTTGAATGCTTGATTACTTGGATTGATGTTTGATTTGATTGATTGTTATGAACTAGATGATTGATGATTAGATTTAGATCGAAGATGATTCAAAAGCTAAGGGAAAGGCTCTTGAATTGGGAAAGCTGCTCGTGGCATACGTAGCGGGATTATGAAGCTCTTATGCATAGATTTGATGATGTGATATTGAGATGAGGCTTTGCGAGGATGTGATGAAGCAAGGCAATCATGTGATGAAGACTTGGTTTAATCCAGACGGGATCATTCCAAGCATGTTGATAACTCGGTGATATGATTCGAGTTGAGGATAATGAATGGATATGAGAATAGTCGTCGAGGAGGATGACTAGGAGGCTTGGATAGCATCATTGTTGAAGGTTCTAGCATGCTCTAAGCAAGAGTACGTTTGGGCAGATTCGATAGTCCCAACGGCCAACTGTTGATGGTCGAGTACTCTGGGCAGATTCGATAGTCCTAGGCACGGGCTGCGACGACGTGCGGGAGTTATGTCTAGAACCGGGGTTTCCATTAGCCCTTGACGGACGGCTGAAAGAATGTGCCGGTCATTCAATTAACGGTGATATCGAAGCAATGATAACAGTGATAGCCAGAGTCATGGATGTTTGGTTGTATTGTCATTCGGACTCAAGAGCGGTATTTTCTGGGTGCTTATCTGATTTAGGCCTTGGTACTTGGAAAACATCGCCCTTGACTCGAATGATTATTACTTTACTTTAAATTGCATGCTCTGCTATGTTGCTTCTGCTTAGTGTGTGTCTGGGGGCTATCACTGTAGAAAGAGGTGGAGTGGGAGGGTTGTATTCCTATTCCTTTTCCTTTATGCTCTTTTGGTATGTTGTTAGTTAATTTACTGCTCACTAAGACTGTTGTCTGACTCAAGGCTTTATGTTTTAATTCTTATTGCCTTGGGCTGTTCATCCATTTTGGTACGAGCAGACTAGGTAGCAGGTGACAGGTGCTGTTCTCTTCTCACGATGCTGATATCGAAGACGAGCTGGAGGGTTGCATATTATCTTCTTATTATATGTACTGGATGTTCCGATGTTTTGTATTCTCTGAGTGTTATGTAGTGAGGCTTGATGTATTGGCTATTTGGATGCTTGTATTCAACTATTATGAAGTTTTATATGATGGCATTTTATTCTGTAAAGCTTCACTATATATATGTTCTATTGTATTTTGTCCATGCGCTGTGAGTAATACGATAGATTCTGTTGTTTTAATCTACCCTGACAATCGTCCATGGTCGCCTGGCACACTTTACAGCGCACTATCTCTAGATTCGGTGCAGGGGTCATGGGCGGTCGTCACATTTGGTATCAGAGCATTGGTTAATCGATTTTACCCAACGCTCACTGACGTAACTACGTATGAGAGACGTAATTGTATTTTGATGGATGAATACTATATATAATATAGTAGCTTAGTAGAGTTGAGTCCTTTATGCAGTTGTTTCTCTAGAAGTTCTAATCATTCCTTTTTATAGATATTGAGAATGAGTCGAAGAGGGAGACCAGCTGCTAGGGAAGGCCGTGCTACTGAAGGGACTGCTGATTATGCAGCCATGTTCGAAGCTATGATGACTTCGATCATGAGAAGGATACCAGTTCCGGGGGCAGCAGTAGATGTTGGAGTTCAAGTCCAAACTCCGAAACCAGTGGATTTTGCTAAGTTGTGCAAGGACTATACTGCTCTTGGAGGGAAAGTTTTCTTGGGAACAGAATCAACTATCGAGGTCTAGAGATGGATAGATGCTTGTAGAAGGATCTTTGGTGATTTGGGAATTGATGATGCAACTAAGAGGAAGTTGGCATCAAGGCAGCTTCAAGGGAGAGCCTCTGATTGGTGGAACTCTATTACCATCAATACTGCGGAGGAAGAGATTACTTGGGAGCAATTCCAAGTCAGATTTGAAGCTAAGTTCATTTCTACAGCTCAGAAGTCTGTTCTGTTCAAGAAGTTTGTGAAGCTCAAGCAAGGTGGAAGATCTGTTCTTGAGTATGTTTCTGAGTTCGAAGCTTTGTCCAAGTATGCCCGGTCATATATTGAATCTGCTTATCAGAAGAATGAAAAGTTTGTGACAGGCTTGGACAGTTATCTTGGGAGGCAGTTGGTGGATCATTTGGATGATTCATTTGAGAAGCTTGTGGAGAAAGCTCTCAGACATGAGAGTCTGTTTCCTAAGGAAGGATCTGTTGTTGCTGTGACCAGGGAAGAGTCTAAACCCCAGCAGGGTGGAAACAAGAAGAGGAAGCAGCAGCAGCAGAAGGGTAAGGATGGCCAGAAGAAGCCGAAAGGCGAGGTGACTTGCTACAATTGTCAGCAGAAGGGCCATTTCTCTAAGGATTGTAAGAATCCGAAGGTGCCAATGAAGTGTCACAACTGTGACAAGCCGGGGCATTTCAGGAAGAATTGTCCAGAACCGAGGAGGGACAAGCAGATTGTGCAGGCTTATGCTTTGGGAGCTGTTCCGTCATCTTCGAAAGCTCCTACTGCTGAAGAGAAAGGAAAGAGTGTGGTTGTTCAAGGTACTCTTTTCCTATGTGGTGTTCCAGTTAGAATTCTGTTTGATACTGGAGCGTCGCATTCGTTTGTTTGTAGTGAACTCGTAGGCCGGTTAGGTTTGGAACCGGATATTGTTGATAGGCCATTGGTTGTGACTAATCCAGTTGGGGGTTCGTCTTGTTTGTGTATGTTATGTCGTGGTCTAGTTGTATCGAGTCATGGTTGCTCTTTTGTTTGTGATTGCTTTGTTCTGAACTTTGCGGGGTTCGGAATTATTTTGGGTATGGACTGGCTTAGGAAGTATGCGGCAAAGGTTGATTGCGAGAGGTTGGAGGTGACAGTCGAGAATGTGGAGGGGCGAAAGATTGTGATACGATGTAAGCATGAAGAAGGCGTCTTCATGAGCTTCATGTATTCGCTAGTTGTTCCACGGGATGGACTGTCATCGGTGCCAATCGCTAATGGATTCGAGGATGTCTTTGACGAAGTCAAAGGGTTGCCGCCGCATAGAGAGATCGAGTTTCGTATAGATCTAGTTGAAGGAGCCAGACCTGTTGTGATGCCTCTTAGGTGGATGGCGCCTAGGGAACAGCAAGAGTTGAGGGTGCAAGTTGATGATCTTTTGCAGAAAGGATTCATTCGACGTAGTGAGTCCGAGTGGGGTGCACCAGTTGTGTTTGCAACCAAGGCAGATGGGTCGTTGAGATTGTGCGTCGATTATCGTGAGCTGAATAAGGTGACTAAGAAGAACAAGTATCCGTTGCCGAGAATAGATGACTTGTTTGATCAGCTTCACGAAGCTAAGGTGTTTTCTCAGATGGATTTGGCAACGGGATTTCACCAGTTGAGAGTGGCTAAGGATAGTGTGCCGAAGACTGCTTTTAGGACACCATCCGGTTTCTTTGAGTGGCTGGTAATGCCGTTTGGATTGACTAACGCGCCAGCATATTTTGTGGATCTTATGAATAGAGTGTTCAGAGATCAGTTGAACAAGTTCGTACTTGTGTTCGTGGATGATATTCTGATTTATTCTAGAACGGAAGAGGAGCACAACACGCACTTGCGTATTGTTTTGGAGATCTTGCGGAAACATCAGCTGAAGGCTAAGTTTTCGAAGTGTCACTTCTGGAAGAGTGAAGTGAGGTTCTTAGGCCATGTGATTTCTGGAAATGGGATAGCGGTTGATCCCGCTAAGGTGGCAGCAATCCAGGATTGGGTTAGACCTAAGAATGCATCTGATGTGAGAAGTTTTCTTGGATTAGCAGGATATTATCGACGGTTTATCAAAGACTTCTCCAAGATAGCTGCACCGTTAACAGGATTGACGAAGAAGAACCAAGTGTTCAGTTGGGATGCTAAGTGTGAGCAAGCTTTCGGAATCCTGAAAGAGAGATTGACAAGTGCTCCTGTTTTGACTATTCCTAGTGGGAATGATGAGATGGTGGTTTACACCGACGCATGTGGTACTGGACTTGGAGCAGTGCTGATGCAGAGGGATAAAGTTGTTGCGTATGCAAGTCGACAACTGAAGCCGCATGAAAGGAATTACCCAACTCATGATTTGGAGTTAGCGGCGATTGTATTTGCTCTGAAGATGTGGAGACATTATCTGTTGGGAGTTCGATTCGAGTTGTTTACGGATCATAAGTCGTTGAAGTATCTTTTCTCCCAAAGGGATTTGAATCTTCGGCAGCAACGTTGGCTAGAGTTTTTGGCATCATATGATTTTGGTATAGCTTATACTCCGGGAAAAGGTAACGCAGTGGCAGATGCGTTAAGTCGAAGACATGCGGGATTGGAAGCCATGTTTTCAGAATGGAAGAGTCTCGAGTATTTAGCTGGATTTGACTTTAGGCCTAGATGCGAATTGGAACCTGAGATGTTGGCAAACTTATCGATAAAACCTTCACTTGTGGAAAGGATTGGCGAGAGCCAAAAGCGAGACGATAAGCTTGTCAAGATTATCCGTGAATTGGAATCTGGATGGGATCCAGAAAAGGATAAAGGATTCGAGGTCGATCGAGAGGGTTGGCTTCGGAAGCAAGGACGACTAGTTGTTCCCGATATAGATGAATTGAGGAGTGAAGTTCTGAAGGAAAGTCATCACTCGAAGCTGACAATTCATCCAGGTGGAAATAAGAAGTATCGGGATATGAAGAGAACCTACTACTGGGAAGGCATGAAGAAGGATGTTGGAAATTTTATTTCCAAGTGCATGAACTGCCAGTTGGTAAAGGCTGAACAAAAGAAGCCAAGTGGATTACTACAGCCATTAGAAGTTCCTATATGGAAGTGGGAGCAGGTATCGATGGATTTTATTGATGGATTGCCTAGAACCAGAACGGGAAATGAAGGGATTTGGGTCATTGTAGATCGCCTGACTAAGAGTGCAAGATTTATTCCTGTTCGATCGACTAGGACTGCATCAAAGTTGGCTGAGTTGTATGTTAAGTGGATAGTTCGATTCCATGGTATTCCGAAGAGTATAGTGAGCGATCGAGACCCATTGTTCACTAGTGGATTTTGGAAGAGCTTCCAGGAAGTTTTGGGAACCGAGTTGTGTTTGAGTACAGCTTATCACCCTCAAACAGATGGTCAGACCGAGAGAGTCAACCGAGTTTTGGAAGATCTTCTTAGAGCTTGTGTTTTGGATTTTGGAGGATCATGGGAAGATCACCTTCATTTGGTGGAGTTTTCGTACAACAACAGTTACCAGTCAAGCATTGGTATGGCACCGTATGAGGCATTGGATGGAAGACCGTGTAACTCTCCGACATGTTGGATAGAAACTGGAGAAAAGTTGATACTTGGGCCAGAGATGATTCGACAGACTTCAGATTGTATAGAGATCATTCGGCAACGAATGAAGGCAGCCCAAGACCGTCAGAAGAGTTATGCCGATAAACGTCGTAAGGATTTGGAATTCGACGTTGGTGATATGGTTTTTGTGAAGATTTCTCCACTGAAGAATGTTATCCGATTCGGGAAGAAAGGGAAATTGACTCCGAGATTTGTTGGACCATTCCCGATCATCAGGCGAATTGGAAAGCTCGTCTACAGATTGGAGTTACCAGAGAAGATGTCGAGTGTGCACAATGTTTTTCATGTATCATATCTACGGAAGTATGTGCACGACTCGAATACAGTGGTTTCTGCTGATAGCTGTGAAGACTTAGAAGTTGATCCAGTCGATAGAAGACCTCGTAAGCCGCTTCGTGTTGTGGGAACCGACACGAAACAGCTTAGGAGGAAGGTAGTTAAGTTGCTCAAGGTACAATGGAGTGATGATGATAACGACTGTACGTGGGAGGTGGAAGAGAGGATGAAGGCAGCTCATCCTGAACTCTTCAAGGTATGGCCCTAAGGTGTCGTGTCATCTCGCGATATTGTAACTTGTTCTAGTTTTAGAATTCTGTACGCTAAGCTAGAATTGGATGCATGGTTTGTTGATTGTTATGGATGATAGGCGTACAGAATAGTCTTTGATTGCTTTGTTTGCTTGGAATTTCGGGGGCGAAATTCCTAAGAGGGAGAGAATGTAACGACCCGTATTTTTACGGATCGAAAAGTTTGTCAAAATCTGGAATTTTAGCATTTTTGAGCCATTGCAGATTTTAGGCGAAATACGGTTAAGTCCTAAGTCGTGAACGACTTAGTATAGGTCGTAAGTCGTATACGACTTAGGGAATAAGTGCGACTTAGTATGTTTGTCTTTTCGGTCCTATTTGTTTAGGTCCTAGGTCGTAAACGACCAAAGAGATAAGTCGTGACCGACCTAAGACTGTTGGGGTTGGTGACCTAAAGGTTTGGAGTTAGGTCGTGTGATGGTTTGTTAAGGGTTAGGTCGGCGGCGACTTAAGGAAGATAGGGGAGTGGTTTAAGTCGGTTGATAGTTGGGACGACCTAAGGAGTTAACCGAGTTAAGGAAGTTAAGTCATAAGGTGGCTTAGGACGAGTGACCGAGTTAAGTGGTAAGTCGTGAGCGACTTAAGGAAAGTCTGCGACCTAAGAAGTTAGCGAGTTAGGAGTAAACGACTTAAGTTAGTAGGCGACTTATAGGGGTTAGCGACTTAAGGACTGGGCGAGATAAGGCTTAAGTTGTTACAGTTAAGTCGTGGACGAGTTAAGGGATTAAGTCGTAAGTTGTTAAGTCGCGTAGGTACTTAAGTCGTAAGGTTGTCTCTGTAGTAGGTCGCATAAGGGCTTTAGGGTTAAGTCGCTAGGTCGCGCAAGTGGATGAGTCGTAGCTTGGTTAAGTCGTAGGCGCATGCTATAAGTCGTAACCGACTTAGGAGATAGCTGTTTTGCCGTGAGTCATAGGCAGATGTGTGTTAGGTCGCGAAGGGGTAGCCTGGTTAGGTCGTAGAGGCCAGAAGTTGTTAAGTCGTAGGGTTCTAAGTCGTAAGTCGTGAACGACTTATGAAGGCAGACGACTTAAGGATTTCTGCTATAAATAGGAGAGTTTCTCTTCATTTTTGGGATCCGGATTTTGAAGCGACGAAGTGCTGCCATTTTGAGAGCTCGACTTCTACACTTCTTCACTTCTTTTCTCCACTCTAATCTAGTGCTTCCTTTCATCCAAATCGAAGATCAAGATTGAAGATTCAAGAGCTTAGATTGAAGATCTTCATCTTTTCAAGAGAGATTTCTTCGTTTGAAGCGGATTCGTGATAGATCAAGCTTGATCCTTTGCTGTCCAGATCTGAAGCGTGTAGATTTGGAGTTGTTTAGGTGATTTGGTGAGTGGTGATTATCTCTCACACGGATCCAAAGGAGTATATCGGATTGTTGGCTCGATTTGGTGTTAAAATAGTGATTTCCATACATTTTCTTCATCCTAAGTGTAGATCCATGTAGATCCATTGTTCATGATGACGTTACATCCATTTTATCATATGATAACCTATGCAAGTTCATTCGTCAAGTTTGTAGAGATATAATTCATGTTTTCATGCTTATTGGACTTTCAACTCTTTAATTACGAAAATGCCATTATTGTTATAATTGTCTACTTAGATCATATTTGAATGCTTGATTACTTGGATTGATGTTTGATTTGATTGATTGTTATGAACTAGATGATTGATGATTAGATTTAGATCGAAGATGATTCAAAAGCTAAGGGAAAGGCTCTTGAATTGGGAAAGCTGCTCGTGGCATACGTAGCGGGATTATGAAGCTCTTATGCATAGATTTGATGATGTGATATTGAGATGAGGCTTTGCGAGGATGTGATGAAGCAAGGCAATCATGTGATGAAGACTTGGTTTAATCCAGACGGGATCATTCCAAGCATGTTGATAACTCGGTGATATGATTCGAGTTGAGGATAATGAATGGATATGAGAATAGTCGTCGAGGAGGATGACTAGGAGGCTTGGATAGCATCGTTGTTGAAGGTTCTAGCATGCTCTAAGCAAGAGTACGTTTGGGCAGATTCGATAGTCCCAACGGCCAACTGTTGATGGTCGAGTACTCTGGGCAGATTCGATAGTCCTAGGCACGGGCTGCGACGACGTGCGGGAGTTATGTCTAGAACCGGGGTTTCCATTAGCCCTTGACGGACGGCTGAAAGAATGTGCCGGTCATTCAATTAACGGTGATATCGAAGCAATGATAACAGTGATAGCCAGAGTCATGGATGTTTGGTTGTATCGTCATTCAGACTCAAGAGCGGTATTTTCTGGGTGCTTATCTGATTTAGGCCTTGGTACTTGGAAAACATCGCCCTTGACTCGAATGATTATTACTTTACTTTAAATTGCATGCTCTGCTATGTTGCTTCTGCTTAGTGTGTGTCTGGGGGCTATCACTGTAGAAAGAGGTGGAGTGGGAGGGTTGTATTCCTATTCCTTTTCCTTTATGCTCTTTTGGTATGTTGTTAGTTAATTTACTGCTCACTAAGACTGTTGTCTGACTCAAGGCTTTATGTTTTAATTCTTATTGCCTTGGGCTGTTCGTCCATTTTGGGACGAGCAGACTAGGTAGCAGGTGACAGGTGCTGTTCTCTTCTCACGTTGCTGATATCGAAGACGAGCTGGAGGGTTGCATATTATCTTCTTATTATATGTACTGGATGTTCCGCTGTTTTGTATTCTCTGAGTGTTATGTAGTGAGGCTTGATGTATTGGCTATTTGGATGCTTGTATTCAACTATTATGAAGTTTTATATGATGGCATTTTATTCTGTAAAGCTTCACTATATATATGTTCTATTGTATTTTGTCCATGCGCTGTGAGTAATACGATAGATTCTGTTGTTTTAATCTACCCTGACAATCGTCCATGGTCGCCTGGCACACTTTACAGCGCACTATCTCTAGATTCGGTGCAGGGGTCATGGGCGGTCGTCACACCTCTTTTATTTTTGTGATACTTGCTTTTTCACTATCTTCCTTCTAATTTTTTTGAAGCTTCAGTTCTCGCTAATTTTATGTCTTTATCAATTGTAAAACAGGTGGAAATAGGATCTTCTAGAGAAACAACAGATGATGATGAGTATGTGGAAGAAGCGGATGATGAAGAAACCAGGGACGATGAGTCCATCTCCATCATCGTTGTTTTCACCATGGTTAGTATCTTCTATGTAGAATTTTTTTAACTTATGTTGTGATGTTATATCTTTAGTCATGTTATCCACTTTGACATTGAGAAAGATCAGTGCACAATGAACCTAGTATTTATTGGCAACCAATAGATAAACCTGATATGAAGCTTGCTTGCATAATGAACTCAGATTGAATATATTAATTATACTTGAACATTTTTTGGAAAAACTAAGTTATTGAAAAAACGAATCTTTAAAAATGATTTAATTTTCGTTTAATTTATAGTTGAACATTTTTTGGAAAAACTAAGTTAACTTAATGCAAATCAAAAAAGCAACTAGAAGTTGATTTGGAACACAAATTTCACTTAATGCATGATGGGAAAACATAGAACTAAGCATTTTGTAAAACCCCTCCTCGTTTTGGGTTTGAAAATATGTTGTTTGTAAAAAATAAAGCTACATAGCCATTTAGCTTTCTGTTATTTTTTCCTACAACCCTTCCTATGAAATAAATATTGTTTTCCTGTTATTTGTAAACAATATGTTATTTTTTCCTGTTATTTTGAGCATCCAGGGATGGCAATTAGATTTCAAAAGCTAGCTCTTAAGCAATGTTGTTTATATTTCATAATTATACCTAGAACATGGAGCTGATACGATTAAATATTTGAAAACAAACATGGACGATGTAGTTTAGACGACTAAATTAGATATGATAGTGTACACCGTTGCATTGTATATATCATGGTTTAATTTGTTCATACTCAGTCCATTTCAGTGTTATCTACAAACTGATGAATTCTTATTATTTTATTTTCAGAAAATGTCAAAGAATACGAGGATGAAAAAAAAGGTTCCATTTCAGTTGTAATGCTTGCTATTGTTGTGTAACCTGTAATGTCAAAGAATTCCTATTATTCATTTGTTGTTCTTGTGCTATGTGCTATACTTACATAGTTACATGCTGCAACTCTGTTTCATTTCGTATATCTAGTTCAGATCTTGCCAACCATGTCATTTCATTTTCCTAGCTTCATGACAGTAATTAATCATAGCCGGGGACTTTGGGTCTCTTATTTACTTTATAGTTATATATAAATTACTGAACATACATCGATAGAACCTTTTATTTCCAAGCCTTTTGTTCTCATAATTATACATTTCATTTTCTATTTCAGTTGTTAACATAACAAATATAGTTGAGACTCTTTAGTGAATCTTGTATATTATTTATTGAACTAAATGAGCTTGTTGTAATGGTAGTATGTTGCAACGGTCAAAAACCGTTGCAATATCATCTATTACAACGGGCTATGCCAGTTGTATTATAGTCTATTACAATGGGCTATGCCACTTGTATTATAGGATATTACAACGGTCAGAACCCATTGCAAGTTTCAACGTTTTACAACGGGCTTTAATTGTTGTCATAGAGTCTATTGCAAGGGCTGATGATCGTTGTAAAAAGGTGTATTACAACGGGCATTTACAATGTTTATTGCCCGTTGTAAAATACGGTCGACCTATTACAACGAGGCCTAATACAACGGGCGCATGCCCGTTGCGAAATCCATATTACAACAGGCATTGCCCGTTGTAAAAAGGCTGTTTTGTTGTAGTGAGCTTGTTAAAGAACACATAGAAAAGCTCAAACTTTACAATCATCTTTAACCACTTAAACATATGATTTAAGACATGAAAATTTTACTATAAGTACTGCCCTTGGGGTACTTGGAAACGATGGAAAGAAACCCCAAAGGATAACTTTTAATTTATTTATGAAAATTCCCAAAAACAAGCTATATTTTTAAAGTGTATTTATAACCAACTTTAGCCACTTTGTATGACCAATTTTAAAATATTAAAACTTTGATTTTTTTAGTAATAAGCACGCATATAATACTTATTGAAAATGCAAAGAAGCCCCTAGGATGTCTCTCAAAGTTGACCTGGAAAATTGCCGAACACAAGGCATTTTCAAAGTGCATCCATAGCGACCTTTTCTTTTCTTATTTTCACAATTTTGGTTCACAATTTCTATAACTTTCCAAACTCCTAAGAAGATCAAAGCGAATAACAATTCGAGCATTTATTTACTGTACCATACACCAGAATATGTATAAAGAACAACCAAATCAAATTGTTCCAATTTAAGGTCATAAGTCTTCCATTTACACAAGTTAAAGTTAAGTGATATCGAAGTGCACTTATAACAACTATCGCTATACAAACACTTTCACAACATACTTCAATTCAACACACAAATCAACCAAATATGTAAACACGAAGTTTAGGGCATGCCACATGTTATAGAAAATAATAGGAGTGATGTTATACAATATAAAGTTGTCATTTGCTTACTAAAGCAAGAGCGGTCCAAAGTTAATAACTTTACTTGGTTAATGTCACCTTAACTTTATGTTTCAAGCACACAACACACACACACACAAAATATATACATACAAGATAGTCAGATAACTCACTCTAGTCCAAGCCAAATATAAGCTCAGTCACACCTAAACTCAAGGACCACTTCCTACCATCTCCAAAAGCATAAAGATCCAACCTTTAGCACATCTAAGCCAAGCTAAGCCTCTCCCTCACCATTCATGCTCACAGCCTAACCCAAGCTCCCTCTTTTCTTCAAATTTCTTCCACTTTGACTTTAGATCTAAGCTTCTTATAGTGTTCTAAAGTGCTGGTGAACATTTGGTGGAGTTTCAAGAAGATTTGAACCAATTAGAGAAAGGTTAGTGAAGAACAAAGGGGATTAGTGCTAATCCACTTCCATCATTTTTGATCTTTTTGATACTTTCAAGTTTTGAAATGTTATGATGTGTTTAGCCTATCTAAGACCCTCCTTTACATGGCCAAGAACCCCTCCTATGTGCCTTGCATGCTTATTTTACTTTACACCTCATTGTCTCTTAGCAAATTACCCTTTTACCATTACACACAAAATATATTCCAAGACATCACCCATGACATCATCAAATATTTTATTTATAAAAGGAAAAATATTTTTATTTCATTTTAATGATTTTCTAAGAAAATAAGTGTATGTAAAAAAAGCTTGAACAACTTCCGACAAGTAAAAAGTTATTTATCGATAAATGATTTTCGATCACATTATCGATATTTCATCAAAATATTTATTTTTGTAACATTTTTCCAAAACAAGTTTACTATAGTTGGATATGATATAAAGGGGTAAGCAAGGTTATTAAATCAATTTATTAACATTTAATCCAAGATTCAAACATTTAAATAATTTAGATATTTAAATACAAAGTATCCGAAATTCCTGGTCGTTCTCCCCCTTAGAATATTTCATCCTCGAAATTCCAACATGAGCAAAAAAGGAAATAATAACATAGCAATATTTAATATTATTCAAAATTATTAGCAAACATAGCTCACAGTTTGCTGAAGTTCAAAACCCTCTCATCGCACAAGGATGATAAACAATCTGCTAAGCATATTTTACGCTCAAAAGCCTTAGGTTATTACTTAGTCGATTATTCATACTACCTCATAACAAATCGAAGAGTCATCACCTAAACTCCCCCACACAAAAAACATAGTATACAAACATTATAAAGCCCATACGATGCATATGGATCATCCATATGCAATATCAATTTTGATCCCTTGCTCGATCGCATAATTTCACTTCCAAACTAGTATAGATCACATGACCTCTCTAGTGCAGACTCCATTCTAGTTCCTTGATTAGAAATCTCCATCTTTCTTACACAACCATATACTATGGTAGAAAACATTGGAATCGTATCAAAAATCTGTATCCAGTGTTCCCCGTCAAGAATCAAGTGAAAAATCCTTATTTGGACTGGTGTAGACCATTTCAAAATCATGTACTCGAATCCTAGATCAAGAACTATCATGCAAATAAAATAATCTATGTACAACTTACGTACTTTATCCTATTAATTTCTTAACCGCACCAATATCCTTTAACCCACATTCATTTATACTAAAAATATGTCATTTTATAATAAAATCATTTATGAATCATTTCATAAAAAAATAACTTCAAGTTGATAAACCTTTTATAATATAAGTTCATACTCGTAATAAATCATCAATTTGTTTTACTTATCGTGTGTTCAACAAATTCACAACTTGTTTAAATTCTACTATCTTCTAAGTTCAAGTGTTATATAACTCATCTTTATATTTTCACAAAAACACTTAGCTTCAAGTTATATAACAATTCGAAAATTTCGACTATCCAAAATCGTCAAAAATTCTGTTTCATTCTAACAAATGAAGACTACCAACCAATACATCAAACATGATTAACACATCATACTGTCCTAGCGAATAAGCTACATGATTCCATAAAATAAGTTAATAAAAAAACTTTAGAACTAACACTAGGTTTCATTTTAAATCATTTTCAAATAATATATAGATATAACTTTTGTATAGAAAATCATACTTTCGGGACTAAACCAAAATCCGTTTTACTAAAAAAACATCTATAGCAAACCACTATGGTAACCTCCCCTCACTTAGAAATAAAAAATGAATGCCGATGATGCTACAACTATCATTGAAATTATTTTCATGCGATAGAAGTGAGCTCAGTATATTCAAACCATACTTTTGGTACCCAACCAAAATCATTTCAAACCGGTATCAAATGCTTAATATAATAGTACTAAGTATCAAGATCTCAATTTCATAAACCAATTTTCCAAATATTTACTTTCAAATAATATTATTTTTTCTTCTAAGAATCTTGAAAAACATTTTCAAAGACGTTGGGATTTCAGTTCTCAGATTCTCGGTTTTAAATCCTCTTTTTTTTATAAACCACTTGTAAATCATACTTATATAAAGTTACTTTCTTATATAATCTTTTCACAAATGTTTATTCACAACATATCTTATCTTTCCTTTAGATTAAAATAAAATCATTTATTAATGATAACAGTTAACCCATCATTATCACCAAACATCTTATAGTCAAATTGTGAACCTAAATTCATAAGGTATTTGTTTCAACGCTCCCATAATTACTGTTTAAAAAGATAAAACTACTCAAAAACTGGTCGAGCAAAAATCAATAATCAACAAATAATAGTCAATGCTTATAAACTGGTCGAGCACGACTAAGGTAATCAATGAGGGATAATAGGTGAACATCATTAACCCCTACATAAATTAGATTACACTATATCCTATCCTATATAGAACTAATACATAACAAATACATATACGCTCTCGTATGTATAATACACTCAACTCATGCTAGGGCATTCCATTACTCTATTAATGAGTCATACCTAACCAAAGCCAAGGTTCTCGCTTAACCTTCAACTCTGACAACAGATGTAACTATCTAGAATTTCGACCCTCAAATGTCAATACTAATACATCCATGGTATTCACATGCCGAGCACCCAAGTGCTGGAAAGACAAATTGTTAGGGTAAAATAAAAATAAAAATAAATAAAACAAGAAAGAAGGAACACAATATCAGAATCTCACAGCGGAACGATAACATATAATATCAAAAGACAGAACAAAACTGTCACTCTAAGATTCAAAGCATTTCAGAGTTACAATTCTAAATACTATCATCAGCCTGGACAGTTATAATAACATGTCCTTACAAATGCTTATGTATACATAATAGTAATGCAGCGGAAATAAGAATACTACGGCAGATGAAACATCCAGCTCATTTTTTCGAGCTCCAATGAACATCAACGAAAGCCTATCTTTCTCAAACTTCTCGAAAGAGCACATGAAGAATTTAGGAAAAAAAAACCACACCTCATACTTAAGTCTAGTATGCAAAACTCAAGATATATAGCTAGCAAATAACAGTACTTTTGAGACCACATGGAATGCCATAACGGTTATCCCCTCAAAAGAACCACCATCTAATAAGTACATATGGTAACATAATAGATAATGTCTTGGGTGTAACGACCCAAAATTTCAAACGTTTTATATTAAAATATCTGAATAATTTAAATATTGGAATCTTGGATTTAAAGTGAATGAAATGGTTTTGAAGCATATTAAACTCTTTTTAAGTAATGGTAAACTTTTAGTTAACAATTAATGCGATTAAACTTGTTTTAAAATAATTTTTTTTAATAACATGTGAAAGTATCATTCTGATGCATTGTTTAGGATTTTGACAAAACCAGTGTCGTTGAATCTGGAATAATGAGTTGTTGTATGCTGACGAGTTTTGTGGCGATCGAACGTACTATGTGGTCATGCGAGCTCGGAACGCGTAGCGATTAATTTAAGAGAATTAAATATATTATTTATTTATAATGAAATACCCCCTATGCTTAACCTAATTCCTCACTTCCCTTCCTGTTCCTTCTCAAAAGTTGTCGCCACCCCTTATCCTCTTCCAATTGTTTTAAGAGCAATAGGCGAAGAATGAAGCCAATTTTGGATCTATTGGGATCGTGTAAGTATGTGCTTCAATTCCGTGTGTGTAGTTTGGGGTGTGTCGATGGTTGGAGGTACTCGACTTGCCATGGTTGAAACTAGGGATGGTTCTAGTTGGAGCTAGAGGCTAAATTAGGACGAGATGATTGATGTGATGAGTTGCTCGAGCGAAGACGAGTTGATTTGGTGCCTTGATTGGTGGTGCGACTAGAGGTTGTAAGTCGTGACATTCCTTTGTTGTCTTGTTGGTGTCAGGTCGCATGTAGAAGGAGATGGTTGGAGTTGAATTTGAATGTACCACTGGAATCATGGTGGTGAGCGGAGGCGATTGGCGTTAGTCGGAGGTGTTGTAGTGGCTAATGGTGGAGTGCGACACTTGCACAGTGTCGAGGAGAGCTTCAAGTCGCTTTTGGCTAGTGTCAATCGGGCATGAAATGGTTGGATGGGTTGTCGAGCTCTCATGAGTTGGTTAGAGGTGGTGCGACGCCGTTTAGTCAAGCGTGGAGGGAGCAAGAAGGAGAGAGATGCTATGCGTGAATGGGTTTGGTGCCTGCACATGTCTCTATGCACAATAATTTGAATTTAGGAAGAAAGGTTAAGGGAGGTTAATTATTAAAGGCAATCGGTGAATAAAAGTTAAATAATTAATGTTTTTAATATCAAATTCTTGTAAAAATCATAACTTTTACATACGAGGTTCAATCGAGACGCCGTCTTTGCCTTTGCATTCGTAGAAGGATTTTCTACGACTTGGGTTGGCTTGGACTTGGGTGAATATACTCAATAGTTGATTTGTATATTGTTGTGATAATTGTTTATTGTGCAAAATATCAGTTAAAATTGATAGCAATGCAAGTTATTACTTTTGAAAGCAAGTGACAACATAACATGTAGTATAATCTCTCTTGTAACACTCTAAAATATGTATCGTGGTTCAGACTTATTTACATGGTTGATAATGTTGTTGTTTGATAAAGTTGGAAATTGTGTGTGAATGGTTGAAGCAAAATTGTCGCTATAAACGCACTTTGAAATCATCTGTATTTGACATATGTTAAGTTGGTTCAAATGTGAATATATTATAAAAATATATAATTGGTTATTCTTTACACCTGTTTGAGTGTGTTTGACCTGAAGGAATTGGTTTGGAAATTTATGGAAATTGTGAAATGATTCTGCATAAGTTTGTATAGCGGAAAGGTCGCTATAAATGCATTTTGAAAATTCTGCTTTAATAAAGTATAAAAAGGTTGGGTACTTCAGATATTTTCCTAAAATCTTTTAAAAGGAGTTTGTAAATGGTATTAAAGTATTTTGAAAGGGAGTTTGAAGTTCGAATCTAATTTTATAATCATTTGTGAATGGTTTAAGCAAGGGTTTTAAATTATAAAACTCGTTTTAAGGTTTATAAATAAATTATAAAATAGATATTTTAAGCAATATTTTGAGGAAGTATTTTAAACCATATAATAAGCATTTTAAAAAGGTTTTTGGGATTATAACACTTATGTCATCATGAATGGTTGTGTAAAAATAATTAAAAGTGTATATCACCTAAAAAAGTGAAGATGTTCTCAGATCTTTAAATGGATGTGTTTCAAAGTTAATGACAAGTATAAAATTGATTTTGGTACAGTAATGATATTTAAGCAGGAATTATTTTTAACCCATTTAATTATACTTTTGAAAAGGTATATATCTTTTAAAAGAAATATAATAATTAAGTGTGAAGTGTTTTTGGGCTTGTCGTAAACAATGTTTCAGTAACATTTGGTTTTTAAACCCTTAAATAATATTTGAAGGCGGAAAATTATAATTACATGATTTTGGAAATTACATGGATATTTAATAATGGAATTTTAAAGATCTAATAAGTATGGAATCTTTGGAAAAAGATAGAAAGTATAAGTTTTAAAGTATAAAAGAGAGAAGTGGTTTGTAGCAACAATGTTTGAGTGACATTTGTTTTTAACCTCTTTGACTGTGTTTTAAGTAATTAAAACTTGTTATTGATTAGTGAATATACTTATACCATTGAGATAAATATTTGAATATCTTTGAGAGTATTGAAAGTGTAGAAATGAATATAGAAGTTTTAATTAAATAGTGAAGTTTAATTAATAAATGAAGCTTCATTAATAAAGAAGTTTATTGAGTAAAATGAGTTTTACTAATAAAATAGGTTTTTAATTAATAAATAATTAATTAATTTAAAGGGGATTAAAAGTTGTTTATGTGACTTGATCGTGCTTTTTGTGTGTTAATCATACTTGTGTGATTACTCGTATATGGAAAGTATGCGGGGTTTAGTTTCCTTTATGCGATCATTCTTATTATTATTGAAATTGACCAAAATATAACTTTGGAAATATCAAGAAGAAACATGGGAATTATATGGTACAGTTATCTTCGATGATGCTATGTTGTACGTATAGTCTCATTTTGCTCTTTTAGGACAAATAATAAGGAAATTCGACCCCGACCGGTTAGAAGGTGATCTCCACTCTTATGTATTATATGTTTATTTCCAAAAGAAACAGAGTTGAGTTTACCGAAAATCGATCATTTTGAAGCATCTAGTAAGCGGGGGAGTATATTTATATAAGATGACTTGCAAGCGTAACCACTCCAAAATCATATACGTGTTCTATGCTTTAGAAGAGGTTCGTGATTGGTACGAGATGTTAGAATCTATATAGAGATTCGAGATATGTTTGAGATGCCCGAACACATGTAGTTGTTCATGATCTATTCAGGATGTGGGAATCTATGTGTGATTCCACGATAGTTGAGATATGGAAATCCATGTGTGATTTCGAGATCTATTGAGATGTGGGAATCCATGTGTGATTATGAGATCTGTTGAGATATGGGATTCTATGTGTGGTTCCGAGATCTGTTCAAGCCATGACTCGTGTGCTGGAATGCCAAACGTAGCCTCATTAGTGGATATGACTAAAACCACAGATAGGATGAATAGACCAGGGGTTTAGCTAACCTAAAGGTGCAGGCGACTCTACCCTAGAGATACCTACAGTTATGCATGCGTGAGTGATGCACTCGGCATCACGTGCTGTGGCCAGCTATGTATTTCCTATGTACATCAGCTAGGGATGTATGATGCTTCGGGAGAATATCTCCGATCCTTGTGCAGGAGGACCATTCTTGAAGTACTAAGGGCATCTCCGTGGAATCCTACACAATTAGTGAACACGCGTTAGTGGTTTTCATTGCATACCTATTATTGTTGTGATGTACACTCACATGCATCACAACTACTTGATTATTTATATTTCACACCTTACACATTATTATAATATCATTGGATTTTCTAATAGAAATGGTTTGGTTATCGTAAGGTAAAAAGCCATCCATATTTATATGCAGCGTGGTCTTACAAGATACCTTTATTGTTTAAAGGTTTTATAAATATAAAAAAATCCATATAATTTGAGTTTCTCATGCCGGTTTACCAGACTTAGCTTGGCATTATTTTCTTATAATGTTGGGGTTAACCCTAGAGTATCTCAGATTTAGTGGACACTTTAGAGTTTCAGGAGATGAGCTGGATGCCTCAAGGACCTATTCACATACTTTATTTTTCACTGCATTATTTTTTGTGTATCTATCAGCATTTGTGAAGATAATTGTTATAGCTATCTAATCTAATGATATGTTAGTTTAGTCTAATTGATGTATGTATATTAAAGTTTTCTATTTGGTAGAGATCTTTTGAGATATTATATGTTATCATTCCACATGTGAGATTATGATATTGTGTTTTTCTTTCATGATCTATTTCATTTTTGTTTTCTTTTACCCTAACGTTCTGTCTTTCCAGCACTTGGGTGCTCGGCACGTGAATACCATGGATATATTAGTGTCGACATTCGAGGGTCGAAAGGACCATTCGTTATAGTAGAGTATGAATCAAAAATAGCAGCGTCGCGTGTACAACAATAAAATAATAGGTATACAACCAATAACTGTTAAGGCACGTTCGTATAATTGTGTAGATTTTCCATGGAGGTGTCCTCAGTACATCGAGAACGGTCCTCTTGCACAAGGATCAAAGATATCCTTTCTAGGCCTGTCAACGGATGTAAACGGATGCGGATATGGCTATATACGCATCTGTATCTGAAAATTAAAATCTACATTCGCATCCACATCCGATATCCGTGGATATTCAAAAATTAAAATCCCATCCGCATCCGCGGATATTTTCCGAAAATATCTGCATCCGAAAAGAGGATGCAGATATTTTTGAATAATCGAAAATATCCGAAAATCCGCATTCGAAAACTAAATTGAGAATTATGATATGAAAATTTTGATCAAAAAAATTACAATTCATAGCATTCAAATAACAATCAATCGACAAACTAATATACTTCAGTTTCCAAGTTAACAACAAACAATCCACACAAAATCATAATAGAGTTACAAAATGCATAATTAATTAGCTTATACAATTTAAATAATTAATCATAAAACCTAAATAAACATATCTAAAGTGACGAATAAGCATCTGATTTCTTTGCAAAAGTGAAGAATAACATCCAATTTCTTTGCAAAAGTGAAGAATAAACATCCAATTCTTTGTTCTATCTTCAAACTCATGAGCTTTCCACCGGACCCTATAAAACAAAACATAATAAACACCATAGCAAAAATATGATTCAATAGTTCAAACTCATGCTGCTGCTGCCAGCAGCAGCACTTTCTGGCAGCACTTCTAACAGAAGTGCTGCTGCAAGCAGCACTTTCTGGTGCTGCTGCTAGCACCAGAGTAGCAGCACCAGAAAGTGCTGGTGCTAGCAGCAACACCAAGTACTGCTGCCAGAAAGTGCTGCTGCTGCTAGCAGCACCAAGCACTTTATGTTGCTGCTACTGCAGAAGCTGCACATAAATGAAAAAAAAACTCTATATTTTTACCTTATTGCAGCAGCACATAAATGAAAAAAAATATTCATAGAACCGCTTTAATATCATTTTTAAAAGTCTGTAAAATATTCATTATTGAACCAATTTAAAAGTCTGTAATTTATTATTGTACCAATTTAAAAGTCTGTATTTCAAAAAAACATTTAAAAACAGCAAAATAAAGCTTATTGCAGCAGCAAGCTTATCTGCATTTCAAAAAAACATTTAAAAACAAAATTATAAGCAATCAAAACTTATATATATTTTTAAATTCTAATCATTTGAAACTTCTATTTCTTTGAAATTTGATGACATATATAAAATCTGTATATTCAAAGCAATCAAAACTATAAACATAAGATTATGTTCAGGTTAGATTTTCCGAAAGACAAACGTGTATAAATAAGCACTTCCGAAAACAATGACTGAAATCGAATTTACTTGAGATGACAAAATTAACATATACATTCAAAAAACATTGAAACTAACATATACATTCAAAAAAAAATCCTCAAACTGAAATCCATAAACCAGAGCTTATAACATTTAAAAAGCGGAAATACCAGAAGTGAAGCCGTTAGGAGGAGAACCAAAGCGAAGCTGGAGCCGAAACCAGAGCTACGATGTGAGGGGTTTCGTAACAGAGTCGGAGCTGCGATGTGCCGGAGCCAGAGCTACGAAGGGGAGCGACGTCGGAGTGATGTGAGGGGTTTCGTCGATTTAGGGCTTGCAATTTAGGGTTTGATATTATTTTTTTGTTGCGGCTATGAAAAATCAAATTGTAAGTTTGAAACGAAAATGAGTAGTAATTTTGTGACGGTTGTGAAAATTGAATTAGGGTTTGGTACTTTGTTGGGCTTGGGCCGGCTTAATTTTTAAATAAATTCTAAGTATAACTTATTATGGATATCTTTAAATAATAAATCAATATAATAATAACAGTTTTTATCATAATTAATTTCGGATTGGACGGATGTTTTTCGGATACGGATACACTCATATCCGCATCCGCATCTGAGATTCTTTTCGAATATCGGATATCTGCATCCGCTTTTCGGATATCGAATAATATCCGTATTTTGGGATACAGATTCGGACGGATTTCGGAATTTTTAGGTATCCATTGACAGGCCTAATCCTTTTGAGCGTCGTATATCTATAGATAAAATATGCTATAAGGTAAGTTATAGTTGGTCAACGCTAGATACGCTAATCAAATATCATCAACTCCCCTTAGCAATATCGATAGCATCTCTAGATTTGAGTTGATATATCGTATTTGAGCTCGCTAAACCATTCACGGCTATATACCCTATCTCTGATTTTAGTCATTTACCGATGTCGAGGCTACATTCGACATCTCTCACACGAATCTTCATCGCTTGATTAGAACACGAATCCCCAAATGGATTCCATCATTTCGAATAGATCATGAATCGCCACATGGATTCGTGCATCTCGAACAGATCTCGAATCTTTACATAGATTTATGCGTAAGTTCTCCGACGAATGCTAATGTTGTCCTATCTCTTGGAATACTCCTCAAGGTAGACAGTCCCATACGGTAGCATCATTCGAAATGTTAACGCCGACCTTTCCCTTGGACTTAACGTTAGGATAGACGGTGCAACTCTATAACATTTTGCTTCACAACAGCTTCCAGAACATAGATCGCATATACGGTTTTGAAGTGGTTGCGGGTTCAAGTCATCTCATATAAGTATACTTCCCCTGCTTATCGAACGTTCCAAAACTAATCGATGAATTTTCGATTAACTTAACCCCGATTCTTTCATAAATAAACAGGTGATACATAAGGGTGGAGATCATCTTATATTCGGACAGATTTCCTTATCATTTATCCTAGAAGAACAAGATGAGTTTATACATACAGTATAGCATCTTCGAAGATAACTATACCATATAACCCTCGTGTTTCTTCTATATATTCCTTAAGTTATTTTTTGGTCAAGTTCGATAGTCGACTAATCGAGTATTAAGTTCAAAATAGACGATCACATATGGAAATCAAGTCTTGTATACTTATCACGTTTCTGATATTTTCAACTTACATTATCCCTCGATCAAGAGTGAAGTCAGTTAAGTTAGAGCACTAGTTGCACCAAAGCCTTGCCTAGACACTTCATTCTCAACTCTCATAGATAGAGCAGCCTACTTCATCGGCTTTTAGTGCTAAGTACATGACTAAATATTTTCCAAAAACAAGTGAGTAAACAACACAATAAACATGTTTTCGACCTTTTCATCTTAACTATTCCTTAGTTAAGTGTGAAGCTGGTAGATTAGAGCAATGTTGCTTCTAAACCTACTCGAACATCAACCTTAACACTCATTAATGGATAAGTCTGCTTCGTCGGCTTTTAATGTTAAGCATGGTTAATTACTTTTCATAACAAGTAACACACAAAGCATGATTAAGTTAGATAAGCGACTTCTAATCCCTTTTTATTTAATTAATCCATTTATTAGCTAAAACCTATTTGTAGATACTTGTATATATATTTAAAATATCTTTACAATAGGTATATACATTTATAATACCTTTTCACTATTCATTTCTACTCTTTTCAATTCTTTGAAAGTATTCATATACTTATCACAAATGACATAAGTGTATCACCCATCTTTAACAAGATTTCTTACTGTAAACCTTTGTTTTTTCTGTTTTTTTCAAAAGATTCCACACTTGTTATTACATTTAAAATATCGATTTAAAGGTCTAACTACATTCACAAATCTATTTCCAAAATATTTAAGATTAATTTTACTTAAGCGTTGTCACTACAAACTAAAAATCATTTCACTTATGCTTATCATTAAAATATTCATTTCAAAGATCTATTTACATTCGTAAGTATAATCAAAAGGGTTCAAGACGAATGTTATTAACACGTTGTCATAGCAAACCCAAAACCATTTCATACTTGTTATTATCTTTAAAATATCCATTTAAAGATCTAAGTATGTCTATATTTATTAAACAATGTAATGTACTTGTTAATAATTTCACAAAATCATTTATTATAACATATGTGTTATAATCCAAAACTATCTCTTATTCTTTTGTAAGATACTTAACTTCCATTTTTCCAAACTTATATATATATATATACAAATATTTTTAAAATACTTACAGATAGGTTTTAAATATCTACGTGAATAATACTTGAAAATAATTAATTTATAATTTGATGAAAATAAGTAAAAAGGCATGATTAATATTATAAAACCTCTTTACTTTAGAAATTCATAAATAATTATTAATAATATATTTAAACTTCAAACCAAATTTAAAATACTACAAAATATGTTAGAAAACATCCCTAAAAAGATTAGAGTAAAATAATAAATTTAGATATCATTTTAAGCCACTCAAAATCTCAAGCAACTTAATACAACATTTATAAATGCTATTAAAAGTCCTTATTAAAGAACACATAGAAAAGCTCAAACTTTACGATCAATTTTAACCATTTAAATAAATGATTTAAGACTTGAAATTTTACTATAAGTAATAAGCTTAGGGTACTTAAAACCCTAAGGATATCTTTTAATTTATTTATAAAAATTTCCAAAAACAAGCTATATTTTAGAAGTGTATTTATAATCACCTTTTACTCCAACTTTAACCACTTTGTTTGACCAGTTCTAAAATATTTTAAACTTTGATTTCATTTCCACTAATAAGTATACATATAATACTTATTAAAAATGCAATGAAGCCCCCAAGATGTCTCTTAAAGTTGACTTTGAAAATCGTCGAACATAAGGCATTTTCAAAGTGCATCCATAACAACTTTTTTGCTTCTAACTTTCACAATTTTGGTTCACAATTTCTATAACTTTCCAAACCATTTCTTTACCGTACCAGAACCAAAATATTTGTAGAGAATAACCAAATCAAATTATCCCAAGTTAAGATCGTGAATCTTCCATTTACACAAGTTAAAGTTAAGGGATATCGAAGTGCACTTATAACAACTATCGCTATACAAACACTTTCGCAACATACTTCAATTCAACACACTAACCAACCAAACATGTAAACACAAAGTCTAGGACATGCCATATATTATAGAAGATAATAGGATTGATGTTATATAATATAAAGTTGTCATTTGCTTTCAAAAGCAAGATGAGTCCAAAGTTAATAACTTTACTTAGTTAATGTCACTTTAACTTTATATTTCAAGCACACACAACACACACACACGCACATATAACATATGCATACAAGGTAGTGAGATAACTCACTCTAGTCCAAGCCAAACTCAAGCTCAATCACACCAAACTCAAGAACTACTTCCTACCATCTCCAAAAGCATAAAGATCCAACCTTTAGCACATCTAAGTCAAGCTAAGCCTCCCCCTCACCTTCCATACCCACGGTCTAACCCAAGCTCCCCTTTTTCTTTAACTTTCTTCCACTTTGACTTTAGATCTATGCTTCCTAAGGTGTTCTAAGATGTTGGTGAAAGTTTGGTGGAGTTGGAGAAGGTTTGAACTAGTTAGAGAAAGATTAGTGAAAAATAAAGTGGATGGGTGCTAATTCACTTCCACCATTTTTGATCATTTTAATATTCGTAAGTTTTGAAATGTTATGAAGTGTTTAACCCATCTAGGACCTCCTTTACAAGGCTAATAACACCTACCATGTGCCTTACATGCTTATTTATTTTACACCTTATTTTTCCTTAGCAAATTACCCTTTTGCCCTTACACACAAAATATCTTCCATGACATCACCCATGACATCATCAAATATTTTATTTTCCATAAATGGAAAAATATTTTTATTTCATTTTAGCGGTTTCCTAAGTAAGTGTATGTAAAAAAAGTTCGAACAACTTCCAACGAGTAAAAAACTGTTTAGCGATAAAATGATTTCAGTCGTATTATCGATATTTCTTCAAAGTATTTATCTTTGTAAACATTTTTCTAAAACAAGTTCACCATCATTAGTTATGATTTAAAAGGGGTCAGCAAGGTTATTAAATCAATTTAATAGTATTTAATCGAAGATTCAAATATTTAAATAATTCAGATATTTAAATACAAAGTGTTCGAAATTCCTAGTCGTTACATATACATTCTCACTACGCACTCCTGATTATTTCCCCGACCTCATTGGCTGGTTTCGTTGATGCGTTAGGCTTTAGTTTCATTTCTCTTCCCGATTACTTTCCTTGTGGTTGTTTCGATATTGTTGGATTATTTGTCATCACTTCTTTATTTGACGTAACTGGGCTCGGTCGGTCCTTTTTGTGCTTATTTGATGATATTTGCTACATGGTCAGACATGTTGGCAGTTTCTATGTTGTGGGTCTTGATGATGATGATATATATATATATATATATATATATATATATATAAAACATGATTGTATGATCATCGGATCATACATTCTTTATATTAAAAAAAAAGAAATATAAATTACTCGAAATTTCAAATTACTTAATAAATTAAAGGGAAATTCCTTTCATACCTTTTTGTTGTTAATAATACTAGCTGAATCAACAAAATTTTTCTCATTGTTGTAATTGTTTGATAATTCACCTCTTTTCATCTTCTTAAAATTGATTTTTTTTCTTATTTTCTTCCATATGCTCTCAATTTGCCCACAAAACACGGTTGATCCCTAACGCTAGAATATACCAAAAATGAACTTATGGATGAGAAGAAACATGATCAAACATAAAAAAATAACTATTATGCATATCTATTTTCACAAAAAAAAAAAAAACAAATTACTCAAAATTTCAAATTAATTAATAAATTTCAAAAATAAGGTATATTACTTTCATTCCTTATAAGTTATTATTCAATTCAATTCTTCTATAGTATTGTAAAACATATATGACCAAGACAAAATCTATAATAGTGTTTAACACAAAATTTTAGCAAATTAAACCTTCATATCTTCAACATTTAACAAATTTAGAGTTGAGGTAAGTATAGGATTTAAAATTTAATTGGAAAAATGTGGAAATGAAGATAAAATGGGTCGAACTTCTTCGAATTTGTTGAACCAAGTTTACTGGATATATTCAAAGAATAAGTTTTTTTGTGAAAACAAATCTATTTCTTATCGTTTGATATTTCAAAAATATTTTTATGGGGAATCAAAGTTAATCTGAAATTGGAAGAGAAAAAGAAAAGGATATAATTGCTATGAAGAACAAGAGAGCACAACGTGACAAAAAGTTGGAAAGATTGAATGTAGGTTTAAATACCTTGCATTAAATTTTAGAGTTTAATGATTTTCAAAATTTGAAAAATAAAGAAGAAAAAGGAGAACTTATATGCAAATTTTACCTCAAAATTAGGGAGTATCAAGGAGCTTTGCACAGAAGGTCTCTATTTCTGATGTTGTTACATAAAAAGTTCCTGTAGCAATGAATATGTAAATTAGACTCTGTTTTTTCTAAATCAGAAAGCACAAACTAACTTGTGCTTTTCTGATAGAAAGCGCAAGTTAAATTGCGCTTTTCAAGAATTTCGAAATTTTCAAAAATTTCGAAAATTTTAAAAAATATTCAAAATTAAAAAGCGAAAACTAGCTTGCGTGTTTTTGATAGAAAATGCAAGTTAACTTGCCATTTTCAAAAATTCCAAAATAAAAAAGTGCAAACTAGCTTGCGCTTTTCAAAAATTTCAAAAAAAAAAATCAAAATCAGAAATATACAAGTTAACTTGCATTTTCTATCAGAAAAGTGCAAGACATCTTGCATTTTTTAATTTTCAAAAATAGAGATATATATTTATTTCTGCAGGGATTATAACAACATCAAAAACAGGAACATGCAGCTCTTTTCTTAAAAATAGAGTACCAAAGTATTGAAGCAGAGAATGAATGAACAGTACGGAATACAAATGGTCAAATATTGCCTTTTATTATATACAAAAATAAAAGTAGAATGGAAATAGATTTAAATTGGGTTTTCTATTGTAAAGGTATTGCATAAATTTATCTGGGCCTTCTCACTCGTTGCGGGATTGCGTGTGAATGGGGTAACAGCGATGAGGGCAATTCAATGCCTTTAAAATTTCGAATTGGAGGAAGAATATACAGCGGGTAGATAGCAGTGACATAGCAATAATTTAAATCACTGATATTATCCATTTAAAACTTTCATATAAAAGAAGCGGATAATAGAGAGGTAAAGGGGGAAGAAGGTGCCATGGAAATAGAAAACGAGGACGAATGCTCCAACGGAGCTTTTATACAGAAATTCAAACTTGAGCCTACAAGTCCATCAGCAGCAGCAACTCCTGTTCCACTCAAGGGTCTAACTTTTGCTGTTAAAGATATGTATGTATACTGCAGTTATTGCCTCCATTTCCTTGTCAACTTAATTTTATTTCTAGAATTAATTAAGTACGTCAAATACATGATTGAATGTTGAAGAAAATAAAATTAAAATGAATGCACAGATTTGATGTGGAAGGATACGTGACTGGATTCGGGAATCCGGATTGGGGAAAGACGCATGCAGCGGCAACAACGACAGCACCAACTGTTTCTGCTCTTCTACAAGCCGGAGCTACTTGTCTTGGTAAAACTGTTATGGATGAGATGGCCTACAGGTTTTCCTTTTTCTTCTTTCATTCTCACTTTAGCTCTGGCTAGCTATATCCCCTGCATTCCTTTCTGTTCGGTTCAGTTGGTCCATTATAGAAACGTTGATTGATGGAAAATGTTACCAGAGCTTGAAGGCTAGGATATGTAGGCTAATATCTTTTTTTTTTCTTCTAAAAAGAAAAGAAGTTTGGGTTTAATCTTTATTGTTGGACATGAAAAAAAAAAGGTTTCTAACAAACCATATTAAAACAGAATGACTTGTCTAAAGGGGATTACAAAATTTGACACTCCAGGTCGATAACTAAAGCAGAAATTTAACACACACCGGCTTTTCGCACTTCACCACATCCTTCACCGATAGGTCAAATCGAAGATCGTTGGAGAACGGTCCAAGCTTGTCCAATTTGAGCGTGTTAGACAAATTTTTACGTGTACATATTTTTCAAATATTTTACCTACAGAAACTTTGTGGAAATATACACGTTGTCGCAGGACAACACTAGGATAGTTTACACTGCAATATAAACCCAATATAAACATATTTGTGCCTCTTTCAACATTAGTGCTAGTGTCTCTTTCAACTTTGTAGATATTTGTGCCTCTTTCACCATTGTCATGGATATGGATATGGATAGGATATCAAATACTTATATCCTGATTCCTGACACTAACACTAATTTGTTTGTTTTATTTTTTGACTGAAAAATATTTACTCGATAATTTTTCTACATGACAATTATAATGCACAGACAAATATTTACACTATAAATTGATAGTATTTTTTAAACATATAAATACCAACTTTTAAGTACATTTAATTCATATTTTTACATTTACTAAACAATGGAAATTCACTTGATTCAATAACCATTGAGGAAAAAAAATTAGAATACTGATTTTAACATCGTTTTGAACAATAATTTTGTGCATACAAGAAAAGAATCTAGTTTACACTGCTTTTATGGATTTAACGCTAATGCTTTTCAAACCAAGAATCTAATTCAATATCCCCGAGATCAGTGTTATTCATTAAAAAAAAAAAAAACCTTCCCCTATCCAGAATTAGCGTTCTTTAACAACTTCACGCCGTCAAGGATATTATGAAGATTTCCACAATTTGGAACTAGAAGAAGAAATAAGCAACCCTTTCGGACCCAGCCTTGTATATTTAACTGGTTAATACTCAATTCTAAATAATAATAACAATATTAAGACTTAATTTTGGCTATGTATATGCATATATATGCATGACCCGTCTCTCTTCCCTATCCATATACATGACAATGTTGGAAGAGGCGCAAATATTGTTAGTGTCAGGAATCAGGATGTAAGTACTCTAACTGTAAAAAATGGGAAAATATTGCAGAAGTCTGTTCCAATATTAATGATCCAAGCCACGAAAAGGTAAGTTTAAATAGAAAAAATATATTAAAAACACATAAATTTATGGCGTTCTTAATATCGCACACACAGACCAATTAATAAAACAACCCAAACAAGAAGCTCTATGTGATCTCTTTGTTGATTTATTTGAAAATGTTTATAATTAATGTGTAAACAAATAACAAACAGATCAATAACCTATACTAATAGTAAAGTCTTGATATTCATGATATATTTTTTTCATTTTGTTTGTTTTGTTTTGGAAAAGAACCGAGTATGCTTGACGAAGAAGAAACTCATGGTAATCGATTCATCTCCATCACGAGAACACTACAATAATCTGCTCAAAAGCACTTATAATAACGCAAAGGTTTTCATATAGTTTTTAGGGAGTTTTGCTTCAGATTCCTCTTTATACAAAACTTTGATATATATATATATATATATTCCTATAAATTAAGTATCTTTTGTTAATGTAAATTTTAATAAATTTGTGTGAATATGTTTATTTTAGAGAGGAAAAAAGAAAGAGGAGAAGAAGAGAGAAAGAGAAGGGGGATGTGGGAATAGTCTCACATTATAGAGTATAAGTATATTTGTTTAAATATATTTTGCACAAAAGAAAAGGTGAGCCCTTTGGGCATTCCATTACGTTCTGTTGGATTGAAGAGGGAGACCATGTATGTTAACACACATGTGCACGTTGTCAGTCTGCCTGCTGAGCTGGTTTGAACTTAGATCCAGTTATATTTTTGGATAGGAATTATTTTATTTAAAATGGGTCAGTTTTCAATCTATTTGCAAACATAGAATAGTTCAAATTCTTGTACATAGACGGAAAACGAACAGATGCATTTCTACTACTGTTGTGCCATTTCTCCAGGATCTAGAATATACTCCAACATCTCCTTCTATATTATAAAATGGTTATTCAAAATGATGTTAAATTTGGATTTGTGAATTTCTATTCAATCATTATCAAATCTAACATTTTTTGAATATATTTAGATGTCAATATCGAATCAGATGTACTCAAAAACTATTATGACACGTCCAAAAAATACCTCCTTTTGCAGTCACAGTGCAAATTGATTGCAATTATCCTGCAATTATTTTCGTTATCAATAATTGTTGTTGTGCTACACACACAATAAGTAAAAATATTTTAAATAACACTTGCACTACAAAACATACTAGTATTTTTGCCAAAAACACTAATATCTCCAAAAAAAATTGCAGTGCACTTATCGTGCGATCATTTGCTCTTTAAATAACTGCCCCATCGATCACCAACTTTGAATGAACTTCGCCTTTGCTACAACCACAACTACCGCCTCATGCTATTATCAGTCGTCTCTACACCAAAGTCACCTTCTTCGGCCGTTTCTACAAAAACCCAAATTTCGATATTATTGATTAAAACCGTGATCACCAACGGCTAGATCTCAGCCAAGCTTCGGCACCAATCAACTCTTCTCGTAGAGTCGCATCCATCGACATCAAAATTTATATTTTCGATCATCATTCGTCGATTTTTCAAAATTTGATAATTTCTTGGACTTGTTGTGAATATATGAAATGAGAGACATAGAAAATCATTTTTGTAAAAATAAAGATGTATAACTAATTTTCACTACTTTTCTATATTTAGTGTGACCTCACAAGATCAAGTTGATACTTCGAGCATCATCAATATAAATTCTCAATCGAAAATATGACAATCCATAGACCATCACATCTAGTACACACATTAGCCATCTAACCTCTGACCGGACCCTCAAACTCAAAGTATCACTCGCTTTTGTTATTAACCATAGAACCAACCAATCAAAAAAGATTTCAACGTTCATTGTTTCTCTCATCATAATATGACCATTCAACATCACATTCAAAAATTCACCCTAAGTCTAATTAGTGCAATCACAATGATTCAGCAAAATAAAAATAATTAGACTATATGAACTCATTTACGTGTTTTTCATCACTAGTCTTTTTTTCATCTCTATCCTTCGGTGTGTTTTCTTGCTATTATAACTGCATCTTAAATTGATTTCTCAACCAATCATTTTCTTCTAAATTCTTCATTCAAAAGACTACCCTGAACTGTATAAAACAAGACAAATCTACTAGCATTGAAGTTACTAATGATACAACTAAAATTTGTAAACTTTCAAGAGAACTTATCAACAAAATGGTATGTACATTATCATTAAATTTGATACTCATGTTTTCTTACTGATTTATTACATCATGACAGTTGTTTGAATATCTTACACGGACTTTTCTTTGTTCAATTTCAACTGAACAATTTTATAAAGAAGAAAATATAACTTGTGGCACTCACCGACCCACATGAAAATATAATTTTTCCTCACAAAATCTTTGTCGATTTAAACCTTTTCAGATAATGAATATCTGAATCATCAAGATAACATCGTAAAAATCTTTTTGGCTATATGCTATATGCTAAATGAGATTTACTGTCTAAATTCCATCTAAGTCTTAGGCAAGATTTACCGCATCACTTAAGCATCTAGACATCTGTCTTCAGAATACATAGTTATGCTTCGTTGGATGTATACATGCTAAATAATATGAAGCTTCAACTGGAAATAGAATCCTGTCTTCGCCTCTACCTTTAGAACTGAAAATTGAATTTCAACCATTAAATACAGGGATATTTTATACAAAAGCATAGAAATTTTGCATAAAGCATCTAAAGTTTAATTAGAAATACACGATTTTATTGGAAACATCTATCTCTAATTAATCTTTGATTAATCCCCGCATAGGCAATTAATCTCTAGTTCAAACCCATCACCTAGCATAGGTCAACTTCTTCCAATCACCTTCCTTTTTTATGCTAAAGGGTTTGTTTACGTCACATCCAAGTCGCTCATGAAGATTACTGATATATAAGTAATCCTTCGTCCTAGACTTAAAATACTCTACTTCATTCTTTGAAAATAACAATTTTCGAAACCGAAACTGAATTCGACATCTCAAAAGCTTCTAATATCAAGGTTTCTCTAGGCATTGCAATGATCTAATTCTTCTACCACTTGTTCGGATTTGAGTTTACAAAACATAACCAATGAAGAAAGATTATTGGAGTCTTTTTCAAGATCTTAATTCTTAATCACCCAACTTGCAAACAAATCAGTTCAAATAGAAAATAGGCAAATTCTATTTAAACCCGTCAAATTGACGAGTACACCCATAATGTATTAAAAAAGTTGCACACCCCAACAAATACTGAGTATACCCTCAGTACTTTCCAAACTAACCCCGCTTCAACCAATTTCTCTCATCTTTCATTGAAGTTTCTATTCCTCCTCTTTCAACTACCTTTATCCTAAATTTGGATCAACATATATGTTCAAATTCAGGATTTATTTACTACTAAATATATACATGGTTTAGTTATATATTTTTTATTTTTAAAGTTAATTTCATTGGTTTGCTATTGTTATTAATTAAAATTCTAAAAGAAACGATAGAAGCCTTTAGAATGATGTAAATAGAATGAGTGGTCGTGTGCTTCTTCTCTTTAGATTGCATTATTTTTATTTAGACATTTGCAGAATTGTGTTGTTAATTTTTTCTTTTTCTTTTTTCAAGTGGTTTATAGTCTAAAACCAGCAAAAGAAACGACAATGTTATGATATTTTGCTCAGGTGATTTGTTTAAAAAATTAGGAATACTCAGCAAGTTTGTGGGTTTACATAGAGGTTGCCTTGAAAATAACATGAACACACTTAAATTGGACACGATCTCAATATGAAAACACATAAACAAAATTTTCCATCCAACCGCCCTTTATTGATTTTACATAAATATTTTCAATTAATCTAACAACAAAAGTATACAAATAACAAAATAATTAATAATCCAGATTACGAATGGAGTCTTGATTTCTTTGGATTAGACCTCTTTGTGTTTGGAGAAGTGCAAAATTTGTTTAGAAAAGAAAAGGTTTGTTTGGAGAAGAAAATCATGGTTGCCCATAATTTTGTTCTCCACAGATCAACCTAAACTAATGTGGCTATATCGTCTTTTGTCCACACATGAATGCTAGTAGGCATTTAGCAATCGATTATGAAGCATCAAATGGGTATAAGGCTAAGCTCATTCAATGTACAATGAATAAGTTATTTTCTTACCTACAATTTAGTGATATTTGCATCACAAAATTTAACAGATAGAATACAAAGTAAATTGAAAGATGGTGGCTATGTTAATCATTATGTGTTTTGATCAGTATAAATGGAGAAAACTATCACTATGGTACACCTATAAACCCTGCTGCACCAGATAGAGTTCCAGGAGGTTCTTCCAGCGGATCCGCAGTGGCTGTTGCTGCTGGCCTTGTTCACTTCTCTCTTGGTACCGATACTGGAGGTAGTGTACGTGTACCAGCAGCATATTGTGGAATTTTTGGATTTCGCCCTTCACATGCCATCATTTCTACTCTTAATGTCATCCCTATGGCTCAGAGCTTCGATACTGTAGGTATGTAAACAAGGTAGCGTTGCACAATTTCAGTACGTTTTCATTCAATCTCAACCGTTAATTTATAGCTAGCAATAATGTGTAGTTAAGTGGAGCAATGTTGTGTTTTATCAAGTTCCATCGTTGCACAAGACAATGAATTTGCTGCCATATGTTACTTACAGGATGGTTTGCCAATGATGCATCAACTTTAAGTACGGTAGGGAAAGTTTTGTTGTCATTACCACCTGTTGAGCATACACAACAAAAGCTACCAACTCAAATTATTGTTCCTGAAGACTGTTTTGAGCTCTTAGATTCTCCAGCTGATCGTGACTTTATTACTCAGATAGTAACTATGTCCTCTGAAAAAATTTATGGATGTAAGCGCAGAGTTGTCTTTCCCTAATTTTCCAGATTAAGTTAATTTTTTGGTACATCTAAGTAGCTTTATCAACCGACTTATTTATATAATTATATACAGAGATATATCAATATTTTCAGGTAACATAGTAAAACATCTGAACCTTGGTGACTATATATACAATGAAGTTCCATCACTAAGTAATGTTCTCTGCAAAACACCGGACTCCCAAACTTCCTGCGTACCTGCACTAGGAAGTATTTCTTATGTCATGCGTTCTCTCCAAAGGTATGTATGTATGTGCAGCGAATTTAATTTCTTTGGATTGAGTTTTTTATTCATGCATACAAGAATCTTTTTGTTGTCTAATATACAAGGGGAATGCATGCTGATTGTATCATGCATCATCTCCTCATATTTACCTATTATAACTATGGGGACTATTTTATTTTATGAGACGGTTGTCTTTTGGAGAGATCTATCTGGCCTTAAGATATATGTTGTAAAGGTAAAAATCATGCTCTACAACTGCTAAATATGACCCAGTTTACCTGAATAAAATTAAGAATAAAAAACTATGAAGCAATAATTAAACACAAAGAAAACAGATGTCGAAAATATGTGACATAACGTGTCATTACAAAGAATAGTGGTGTGATAGATAGGGGAAGACATTTATGAAAGGGAGTTGAAACGAGGAAGTGTGAACAAAACAGTGCAAGAAAACTGCAGTGAATTAAGCTAGGCATTGACCGGTCAAAAATGCAGCAGAAAGTCAGCAAGCTTCCTCCAGTTGTGGAACAATACTTGGTGGGACTGGTTACGAGTGGGTGAAGAACTGGAGCTAATGCAAAGGTCTGTGCTTCATGGGCTGATTTTGATCAGGGTCCAGGTTGCTTTTTCTAATATCCTGTGGCAAGAAATTAACCGAGGACATATAACTAATCTAATATCTACTTTCTGTACAACAAATCAATTCCGTAGTCCAAGATTGAAATCAAACAGAAGCCATAGGGATTGTAGAACAATCAAGTAAGGTGTCTTTTTTTTTTGAAATGGTACTTTATATACAACCTGTCACTGTGACAACGTATCACATGTCAATAAACGTTCGAATCACGCTATACAAATTTCAAATTTGTGATCTCTCGCATCAAAGCCGAATCACTTAACCATCTGGACAATGGTGCTTGTCAAGTAAGGTTTTTGCTGGGTTGAGTCATGTTCTCAGAATTGAAAGGCAAATTGAAGGGAGTGGGCTCAAAATAGAGTTAATAGTTACGTAATTTGAGTTGTATCTCTTGTAAAGCTGTTTACTGGAAGTAACAAAAGTCGGTCCATGAATGTAGATCAGGTTGATAGAACCAAATCGAATGTTGTGTTTTCCGCTTCTTTTTTTGGACAAATTTTTGAATAATGCCTCACAAAAAAGCTTATTGCAACTTTAGACCTCAATAAAAACTAATTGTAAAAATATACCTGCTATATATAGTTTGTGCATTTATGAAATGTGCAAGCTATATTTAAATAAAATAAAATCAACTTGTGTGTTTTTGGAATGCGCAAACATTTTTTTATAAAAGAAGCTTGCGCATTTTCGAAAATGCGCATGTGTATATTTGTATTTGCGCATTTCTAAAATGCACAAATACATTTTGGGACTGAAATAAATAATCAGCCCCACTTCTTCCCCATTTCATTCTATTCTCTTCCATTTCACAAAACCCAAGTTGCTTCCTCTCCAATTTCTTATACTCTTCAAAATTTATTATCAAATATAGGAATTTCATTAAAATAAAAGTGCTTTTGGTTGAAGATTGTCTAAGGAAATATCATCTTCTTCTCAATATTAATTTTGAAATTTTAAATTTAGGGTTTTTTTACAAATCAGGATTTTGAATTCAGTGTTTTTTATATAGAAAATGTCAACGTTCCAGTTATATTTTACTACGATGGAGAATCGTTTGTTGATGAAGATGGTAAACCTAGGTATATTGGTGGTAAACGAAAATGATCAAAAATTTAGAAGTATTTTAGTTTTAGAGAGCTTAAACAACGCTTATTTGAATTGACAAAAATCAATCCTCTCAAATATGATTTAAAAATAGTGGTGAAATTCATCCGCTATTGACGTGAAAGATGACGATGGTATAATTCTACGTTTTTGGTTGGAATGAGAGTAATAGAATTTTTTTTACAAAAACAAAACATGTTAATGCTGTAGAAACATATCATTCCACACTATCAATGGAAAAGTCTTTACCTACTACACAGTTTCAAGAAACACAATGTTCGGCACTTTCTTCTTATATGACAACTCATCGTGGCGGAGAGTTTACAAATTTATTAAATAGATATAACATGATGGTTGGAGGATCGTCTAGTCAAGGACAATATGTGGATCATAACCTTGTATATCCAACTTGTAGTATTCTAAATCAATCTCAAACAACTGCCGCCAAGTGAGTAATAATTTAGTTGTAGTATTTTTATTTTGAATTACCTTCATATGCTTTACTCTTATCATTATTTTTGGTACTTGTAGTTTCCAAATGAATCAAATGGAAAAAGCATTCATTGCTCGTGCCGACGACGACAATGATGATTACGTGGATAATGCAAACGATAGCAAAATATAATTGGATAGCATGCAAATAGTTTGTGCAGATGATGTAGATAGAACTTGGATCGATAACATGAAGGTTAACAATGTGTAGATAATCAACAGGTTGATGATCTAAATGCCGATGAAGATACAATCATATATGAAGATTCGCTAGCTGATAATTTATATACTGCAACAATAATGGTGAAATCCAGTATGGATAACTTTTAGTTAGAAGTGGAATGTTTGAAAGAGAATGTGTTGAAAAATGACATTGGGTTGGATTAATTTTTGAAAGTAAAGAGAAATTCATTGAACAAGTTTGTGAATGGACGATTGAATGTTCTGTTTCTTTTCAAGTAGTGAAGTCGCGTGCAAACCAATATACGATTCAATGTGATATGGATGGAAAATGTGCTTGGAGAGTGCATGCTAGCCTATCGACGAGATGGTGGAAAATAAAAACACATGCGAGGATCACACTTGTTTAAATGCAACCATCAATTCAAATCATCGACAAACAATATCAAAGTTTATATGTGGCAAAAACTTCCTTTAATTAAATTTAAAACAAATATGGCTGCAAGAACAGTTCAAAAGATATGTCGAATATGTTTCATATAAAAGTAAATTATTCTTGAACTTGACAAAGACTACAGAAAGCGGTTGGAATAATTTATAAAGATTGAGAATCACCATATGCTGAATTGGCAAAATATCTTAAAGCAGCAACCATGGAACCGTATATGATATTATTCACACACCTGGTGTTTTTTATGGTGCTTTTTGGGCATTTGGACCATCAATCGATGGTTTCACACACTATCGTCTTGTACTTTCGGTGTCATGGATCAACAGAAAGCTTTTGGACCACCGATTCATAGAAATTCCGAACGTCCGCAGTTAGCTTGAATAAAAGGTGTCATAGATCAACAAACAAGTGTCGGGCAGAATAGATGTAGTAAATATGGTGTTTTAGGTCATAAAATGAAATCTTGTACTCGTTAAGTTGTTTTCTATGTATGTAATGATGAACTCTAGACATGTTTTCTATTTTGATGTTGGATTGAAATGTAATGTTGAATCCTAGTCGTGTTTATTTTGATGAAACATATTGGTTATGTTGTGATATTGGTTATATTGATGTTGATATATGGTGTTATATGCAAGTTTTGTAGCCTTAAAACGGCTCTCTGTTTTTTTGGATTTCAAAAAAAACCTGCGAATTCTTGAAATGTGCAAGCTTTACTTAAAAATAAAGCTTGTGCATTTCAAAAATGCACAAGCTTTATTTTCAAGCTAGCAAAACAAAGAGCCGTTTCCACCAATATAACAACATATATCACAACAAACTCTTATATTTTCAGTAAACACTACTTTCAACACCATATAACATCAACACTAATTTTAGCATCAAATAACATAAATACCATATAACATCAGCACTAAGTTCTAACAAAATCATTTCAATATCAAATTAAACAAAACATATCATCCCAACATCAAAATATCCTCCCAAAATATCAACACCATAACAACATAACATACCACAACAACATAACATATCATAACAAACTCAATCATTAAGCTTTCTAATTTCAAGCAGTGTTCGTCTTATTTTTATTCTTCCTTTGATAAGTGTTTGACTGTGAACTTTGCGATTGATCTAGAGTTGAAGGAGGACATTCTTGTTGTTGAGTGAGATCGAATATTAACTCTTATTATTGTTGTACCTGCCATTGTGGTCATTCGGTGGAAGGAATAAGTTGTTCACCATATGCAAATCGTTGTTCGCCTTCATTCCATTGAGGTCATTGTGGTCATTCTTATTCACTTGTCATTGTGTTATGAGTCTCTTCTTGTTCACCTTCTCCGGTTCTTGTTTTTGTTTCTTGTGCCTCCACTTGTGTATGTGTTTCTTGTGCCTCTCCATCGGTAGTTACCAAAGGTCTCAACGGTCCATGTAACTTGTTTTTACCTGAAATTGAGTCGAGAAAACGTAGAAAACACACTTACTTTTCACATTCTCCGGCTCAAAACGATTGTCTTTAATTTCATCAACCACTTCTAAACATTATATATCATGCTTACCAAGTAAATCATGACACAATGCAATATAATCATACTCCATATTATCAATATATATTGGGAAATCATACGTGGATAAGTCAAACAAATAGTAAACGTAACATAACGTGATAGTCATTTCTCCTACTTTAAAATGAAAAGTATTTGTCTCAGACCTCCAACGATCAAACAATGCCGTAAGAAGATGATGATCTAGTCTAAAGTACTCAACTTGCATTAATTTCCAAAAAACAGCTATTCTTAAATTTTGTTTCAATCTAGAATCTTTATAATCTATTTATTTAAGCTTGCTAGAATGGTTTATAGGTTGAACTGTTGGAACGTTCTGATTTATAACAAATAAAAATTAATATTTTATATTGCATTTTCATTTAAAAACTAATGTGTAAAAAACAAGTACCCCTATAATTTTCACTTCTATGTTTTTGTTGAATATAAAGAACACTTGTATCAATGGATCCGGGTGGCAATTTTACAAAAATTTATTATCCAATACATAACCATTAATACCAAATTATTCACTATCGAAATTAAAACGGGTTTTCAATATCAATTTGCAATAAGTAACATTTCAACGTTAAATTAATTAACTACAATAATGATAACTAAAATAAGTCATACATGACCAAAAAAATCAATTAATCCAAAATCAAATTTTTATAGTTCTAGTTTGAGAAGATGAAGAAGAACCTTCCATTTCGAGATAAAACGACTTATTATTTGAAAATAATCTAAGGATCATATTGAATTAGAACTGAAATTGAAAAATAAAATGGGTTAGATAGAAGAATTGATTAGGGATTTGGTGAGATGGAGGAGGAAAGAGAGAACAGGGGAAGAAATGGGGCTGTCTGTTTATTTTAGTCCCGAAAATGTATTTGTGCACTTCATAAAAGTGCAAATACAAATATACACATGTGCATTTTTTGGAACGTGTAAGCTTATTTTAAAAAAAAATTATAGCTTGCGCATTTCTAAAATGCGCAAGCTAATTTTTTTTTTTTTAATATAACTTGCGCATTCAATAAATGCGCAAGCTATATAAAGCAGACATATTTTTACAATTAGTTTTTAATGAGACCCGAAGTTGCAGTAAGTTTCTTTGTGAGGTCCTATTTAAAAATTTGTCCTCTTTTTTTTAAATCATCTGTTTGTTATTTATGATTGGATGATTGTTGTTTCTGGGTTAATATTGATATATAATCAGTAGATCTAGATCCTAGTGTATTAGTGAAATTTTCGGACAGCTGGTATCAGGGACAAATTTTGAATTACAATAAAGATACAACCGTTACCTTGGTTCAATTGATTTGAGATACTTTCTATCACTGGCCAACTCATTATCAAACTTTTATTTAGAATGGCTGAAGCTTAAGATGGAGGCTAGGGCTAGAATATATATGCTAATCTCCACAAGCCATCAAATTAGATATTGGATTGATTCTAGCCATCAAAAAAGCTGAATCTACCCATACCTCAAATTAGAGACCGATCCACTGACTGAACTGGATTCTGGCGATAGAATCCAAAACTATAGCAATCCAGGGCTTTAATTTTGTAGACAGAATAAAATATTATGTTGGCTAAACCACATTTCTTGAGTCTTTCCACGAGTACCAGAACTGTTCTGTTGACAGATTTATGTATTTTGTCGATATAACTTCTTTCTCCTACTCCAATCCATGGATAACCTTCTATGTAAGAACGTGGATATTGGCAAAGAGTTTTGTCTGAATTATGCATCATTGTCTTATGGTTTCTCCACTCTTTCAGAACTCGTTCAATCTCTCTTGTTATCTCTAACTCTTTGCATATAACCGTGCTGTCACATAAATTTTAGACATGCACAAACACAAATGTATGGCGATGCACACTCAGATGCACATGCATGTACACACAGACATATTTATTCTTGTTGTTGTTGTTGTTGTTGTTGTTGTTGTTGTTTTTACTATAATCAATATTTATCGCTCGTTATTTAATTCCAGACTATAAACTACATGTTTTTGTGTGTGTATTATCGAAAATGTGATGTATTGCCATTTTGAGAATTTGTCTCGGAGATCTTAATTGGTCAAGTATCATTTTTGCGAATGCAAAACTAATAATACTGCTTATATACAGTGGAAATCAATCAGTAGTCTTCTGTTTTTTGACTTCTCCTTCTCCCTGTGTCAAATAATGTATTCATATCACAAATCTTAACATTAAGTATACATCATATAAGAATTGTCAAGTATCTTGTTCATAGGCTTGAATTTAAGAGTAATCATGGAGAATGGATCAGAACAAACAATCCAACATTCGGACCTGGAATCTCAGAAAGAATTGCTGAAGCCCTTGGAGCAACTGATGAGAACGTAGGGTGCTATTTGACGGTTAGGGACGAATTCCGTACTGCCTTGACTGCTCTTTTACAAGTAATACTTTTTCTCCAAAATGGATTTCGAGTCTTGTTCTCTCTTATTTCCCACTAATTCATCCTCAATATATTTGTCATCCTGGGCATGTTTGCTTGCTTCTGACAATATATCTCTGATTACTTCTCTCTAGGAAGTTCACTTTAAATTTGCATAGCTTATGGGAAAAAAAGTATATTATCTTACTTTTTTCTCCACTCTAAGTATTTTTAAAAGGAGCAGGACGACGAGCAAGTCTCAGCTGATCTATTTTTGATACTGGTTAAACTGTAGCTATGTATAATTAGCTGGAATGCAAAATACATCACATATCACCAGTTACATGTTTGTCTTGGTATCCCCCAACCGGTCACAAATATTACAAGTCAATTGTATGCCAGTTTTTTGACTAGTTAATACAAACAAGCTAAAACACTTCTAAGAGGCATGAAATCTGCAGCAAAAATAACTAATTGCATTCTCCACATATAGTTCTGTTGAAATTTCGCACATTGTTTTGAAATTATAATTTGTAGAATTATGGAGTAATTGCTATCCCAACCGTTCCTGGTCCTCCGCCTAAATTGAAGACAGAGCCCTCTGAATTGGAAAACTTCCGTTCCAAAGCTTTTTGCCTGCTCTCCATTGCTGGAATATCAGGCTTCTGCCAGGTATATAATTTATATTATTTTTAATTCTATCTTATTTGTACAATTTACTCAAATATTTGAATACATTTACACTGGTCGTGACTATTATATTATATGTTTTACTGCTATTTTACAGGTCACCATTCCACTCGGTATGCATAACAGTCTTCCAGTGTCAGTTTCTCTGATGGCAAGACATGGGGCAGATGCATTTCTTCTTAATGTAGCCAATTCTCTTTCTGCTACTCTGAAACAAGAGGCTAGTTCGTTATTGGAAATAAGGAGTTAGTGGTAAGTAGAATTTGGATAAAAATTGAGAAGCATGTAAAGATCAAATTTACCTGTGTGTAGACTTGAGTGAGAATTTGTGCCCATCATTTTGAATTGACACTCTATGTAACTGGAATATTATGCAATAATTGTTGATGTTATTCCTACATCTATGACAAGGTTATGAAAAAAATGCTCAATTTGTGTAGTTAAAGAGTAATATCGATATTGTAGAAGAAAACCATCGTATCTCAGCCTTTTCAGCTGATCATTTGTAGCTTACAGAGCTCCTAATTTGTAGTGAAGATGAGGAAGGTTACAATTAAATAATAGAAATAATGTACCGTTACAAATTTTGTTTTGTGTGGTGTAGAAATAACGAGCAAGAGGCATGTATCATATGCAACAAGCAGGTTTACTAGGAGTCCCCATCAAATATGTGCTGCATGCATAAATAATCAAAGTACTCAATCATCTACATGCTTTCTATATGCTTTCCTTCACCGAGTAGGTCAAGTCGGACTCAACATGCACTATTCTGTCAACGGAAAAATTGTATCGGATACGAAATGGCATTAAAATGTTACTGATTGCTTACATAATTAAGCAAATTAGCAGAAATATCTGGATTTATTATTTGTATTGGGAAGATTCCCTAGCCTGTCTCACTTCAATAATTTGTAGCAACACGAATTTAAGAGAGCAGAGGCCATGAGAAAAATAACCGTTCTGTTTAAAGACAATTTGCGAATGTCAACATAATGCACATGCTTGTTAAAACCAATCTATTTCCTATCCTTGCTTTTTCACTATAATAGTATTTTTTTTTCACTAAGGAGAAAATATCACATGCGCTGTGTCTTTTCATCCTTGCCAGCTTTATTATTTCATGCAACAACTTGCAGGGTCTTTAAATTCTACATGCCTTGACTTCTCCATATTCAATCAAGGCACCACTTATTGATGATATATCAGGAAACTGTTCATTGTCTTAAACAGCTACATCTCTAAACTCTAGCATCCTATGGGCACTCATATCAAGCAAATGCTAACTGGTATATATATTCAAATCACATCTTCCATTTTTCTTATACTTTATTTACAATCTCTTCCTCATAATGCAGGGATATGGCTGGACATTAGAATATATATCGACTTAAATACGGTTTTAGAAGATTTGGTGCTTCTATGGAGAATGACAAGAGCGATGGTGGTGGTTTCAGCGTTGAGAGTGGCTATATTGTTATGCCTTATAATGACAGTAATGATTTTGATTGAGAAAGTTTATTTTGGAATGGTTAGTCTTGTCGTGAAGATTTTTCAACTAAAGCCGGAGAAGAAATATAAATGGGAGCCAATCAGACCAGATTTGGAATCGGGTACTTCAGCTTATCCGAAAGTTCTGTTGCAAATACCTATGTTCAATGAGAAAGAGGTATGTATGCAATTATGTAAATGTTTCGGATCTTCCATACTTATATGGATATTGTATTTGACGTTGATTCGTCTAATATCTCTAATTCTCATCTTTTAGAGATTACAGCATTATTATGTAGTTGTATTATATATATTCTAAAATTATTTTGGTATGCTTGCAGTATATAGATATATTGTAGCAAGATTGAGTGGTGTAACATAAAATGACAAAATATTCATAGCTAAACACCCTGAATACTAAAGAAGAGCGGGACATTTTTGTATTTTCTATGGTATAACTCAAGTACATATCACACTTTATATCACATGCCGAGATAAGTACATCTCTTTGTATCCGCAGGTATACAAGCTGTCTATTGGGGCAGTATGCATGCTAGAGTGGCCATCAGACAGGCTGATTATTCAAGTTCTGGATGATTCTACTGATGCTATTTTAAAGGTATGTATTATTCTTATTGAAAAGAAGAAGTTGGAATAACTATATTTTTCTTAGCACAAAAATTCAAGTAAATTATTGCTATTGTATTAATTGATTGATAGTGGTGTCTAAACTGCTTTCTATGGTAATAACTAATGGCGATTATTTGTTTCAATAATTAGCTGGAACACCTTGTCAAATATTAAGACAAACAAAAACTTTATCATTATTTCAATAGTTTCGAAGAAATAAGGCAGCCATTTTTCTGTTAAAATTTTCAACTTAGATGGATAATGATAGGTTTATGCTAATTATGTTCTGGCTAGTTGAATGATGGAAGTGCCGCATTGTTTGAAAAATAGTGTAGAGAAATCCATGTGGGAAACACAGTTAATAATATAAATTTCCCACAGGAGATCCAAAATATAAATAAATAGTACCAGATTGATAGTGGTAAGCATGTAGTAATATAAATTATGGATGAACAAAGGATAACTAATTGTCCCTCACCTCTGCACTATCAACAAAATGTAAAACATATATCTTCTTGTATCTTGTGTTAATTATTCAATATATATATATATAGGTATGTGTGTTTGTGTAGGTACTAGGTTAATTCGGCAGTTATGTTAGAGAGAATAAAATGAATGAACGGTAAACAAACTGAAGGAACTTATATCGTTTAGATATAATAATGTGTAAGGGGTATTATTGTAATTTGCTCTTGTACAGCTGTACGTATATTGAACAAGTCCTTAGGGCATCTCCAGTGGTTAGCTTACATTCTGAATTCGAGAAAAAAGCTTCTCCAGTCGTCCAATTCAAGCTTAATACTAAGCTGAACGTTCAGGATCCAATTCAGGATCCTGAACTGGGGTTGGACGCTCATTTAATGGGCGCCCAAGCCCTGGCGTCAGGCTTCTGGCACCCATTAAATGGGCGTCCAAGCCCCCCAATTGTGGGGGGCGTCAGGCACCAATTTAATGGGAGCCTGGCATCAGACATCCATTTAATGGGTGCCTAGAAATCAGGCGTCCATTAAATGGGCGCCTGGCCACTAGGAGTCCATCTCCACTTCAGGGCTGAATATTCAGCTCTGAATTCACTGGAGATGCTCTTATGTAACACTATATAAAGTGTATGCATCATCATCCGAAAGGCAATATATGCGGTATCTTTTGTTTGCCAATTCAAAAATTCATTCTCTCAAAAATCAATACTGCTTAATTCTGTTAAGTTAATTTGCATAGCTTGTTGGTATGTGAAGGTGTTCTAGTTATCTTTTTTGAAAACCCAGGTAAACTAGATAAAACCAATAAATCAGTGCAAAAGATTTACATTGCACTTACCGTGTATATTTTAAATAGTTAAAAAGAAGATAAATGTCACCCTCACGATTCACACTTTTACCTACTAATTCTCATCCTAATTCTGCATTATTTTCTTCTCTTTACACTAATTTTAGGGATTCTCACAAATATATACAGATCTCTGAAAGAGAATGCCAGCTTTCTATTGACTTATTTATCTGCATGTTTTCATGACACTTCTTTAAAAATAGTCTTCTAAAATGCTTTATTACTATAAAACACTGATCGAGTCGCTTACTTTCTTTGGGTATATTTAACATTTAAAATTTAATTTTTAGTCTGCTTTGTTAACCTGACCGCTACCACAAAAATTGAATTAATTGTCCGACTGCCGTCAACCATTGGTTGTATATTGATTTCCCCTAAATAAATTAATGTGACATTCTCAGTGAATTGGATAGCTAAATACATGGTCTTAAGTTAGATTGATAATGTCAAATAATAAGAACACAGTACTTGCTCTGGTCATAACTCTATCATATGTTCTTCTATCAGTATTCATTGGTTCGTAGCAGGACCACTCGATTAACATAATGATGCACATGCCACACTGAATTTCACAATGAAACATCATGTTATAACTGTAACATGAATAGCATATACAAGTTTATACCAACTGTGAAATCCAATGTAGAAAATCCCAAGGATCTAAATTATCAGATTGAAATTAAATTAAATAACACAGAACTAAGGAACAAATAAACAAATGCATACACAACATTTATCCAATTTTGATCCTTTTTCTACTTTTGCAACCCAAAAAATTCTTTTGCAACTTCAAATGTAAAGGAGGGTACAATAAAATTTGCCAAATACAAAATCCGATGTGAAAACTTGGTGAAGAGAACCATATATCTTGAAAACTTGAAGAAGAATCGACGATGGAATATTTTGAATAACTAACAAGTATATTAATGAAGATGGAGGCTAGAGTAATACAAACTATTTGTTGGCATGTTATATCAATCTATCATTAGATTTTTCCTTGTTTTTCCTTGTTTCTTTGCTGAGATTAACAAATATATTAATGATGATGTAAAGGAGGATACAACTCTTGCATCTCTTTGCTGGGATCTAAATGCTTGTTTTTCCTTGTTTCTTTCCCAATCTTCTTCTCTCTACCTCTAATGTTTCCACATATTCATATTGCAAAGTTTAAGACCAAGTAACTTATATATTAGATGTAGATTTTAGTCTAAGTACATTTGCTATATTTGACAGGAATCGGTGAGTTTAGAATGCAACAAATGGAGAATCAGAGGAGTAAACATAGATTATGTAGTTAGGGATAATAGAAGAGGATACAAGGCAGGAGCATTGCATGATGGAATGAAGAAGGATTACGTTTTAGAGTGTGATTATGTCGCTATATTTGATGCTGATTTCCAACCCGATTTTGATTTTCTTACTCGGACAATTCCCTTTCTTGTATACAACCCTGAAATTGCTCTTGTTCAAGCCCGGTGGAAATTTGGTGAGCACTGCTTTGTGCTATTACAAACATGAAGCTAGATTCCTGTATTAATATTACACACTTTTTTTACTGAGGTGCTTCTGCAGTAAATGCAGATGAGTGTGTGATAACAAGAATTCAGGAGATGTCATTAGATTACCACTTCAAGATCGAGCAAGAAGCAGGGTCGTCTACATTTGCATTTTTCGGTTTCAATGGTATGTTTTTGCAACCATAACATGAGTGGTTTGAAGCTAATAGTCATGAACCAATATCGTGTTTATATGCCTTTAGGGACAGCTGGTGTTTGGCGTATTTCAGCAATCCATGATGCAGGAGGATGGAATGATAGAACAACAGTTGAAGACATGGACTTGTCTGTTCGTGCTGGACTCAAAGGATGGAAATTTGTATATATCGGTGATACTCATGTATAAACCTCTAATCTACACAAACACACACACAGAGGGGAGTGGATATGATGTCTCTTTTGAGATACACACGCTTTTAACATATGAATTAGACTGAAATATCCATGTTATCAGGTCAAGAATGAACTCCCGAGTACTTTCAAGGCATATCGGTTTCAGCAACATCGATGGTCCTGTGGGCCAGCTAACCTATTCAAGAAAATGGCATTTGAGATCATAACAAATAAGGTTCTTTTCTTACTTATCTCATTAATTTATATCAATAATCAATAAGTTTGTTAACCAATTCGACTTTCTCACTACAGAAAGTATCATTCTGGAAGAAGCTCTATGTTCTGTACAGCTTCTTCTTTGTCGGGAAAATTGTAGCACATACAGTTACATTTACCTTTTACTGTGTAATCATCCCAGTTTCTGTATTTGTTCCTGAAGTAGAAATTCCTTACTGGGGAGCAATTTATGTTCCTACCTTGGTTACTTTATTAAAATCTGTTGCCACCCCCAGGTAACCAACTTTGTACATGATGCTAGGAAGTTTATCATACGATGGACTATTCTCTAACACATATACCTATTCATCACATCAGCTCCATTCATTTAGTCATTATCTGGGTACTCTTCGAGAATGTCATGTCATTTCATAGGCTCAAAGCTGCAATAACAGGTCTATTAGAGACACGAAGAGTCAATGAGTGGATTGTTACAGAAAAATTAGGTGACATGCATAAGGCAAAGACAAACATGAATGAAGATGTCGATATGCTGAAACTAGACAACTTTAAAGCGATTGCAATGCCTTTGCTGGAACACCCTAAGAAGAAGCCTAAGCTATGGTCACTTTGGCAAAGGTATGGCGTTTCATTAGTTACCCCTTCCTGCACTTTATTTGATCAGCTGTTTAAGAAATGTTACTTAACAAACTATTGGAAATTCTTGGAATCAGGATATATATGCCTGAAATTGGACTAGGGGTGGTGCTTTTGATGTGTGGGGTTTACGATGCTTATAATACGAGACGAGGTTATTTTGTCTATCTCTTTCTTCAGGGGATCACATTCTTAGTAATGGGTTTTGGATTTGTAGGAACTTATGTTCCAAGCACATGAAACATAGGTACCTCAATGTTGTAGTATTCAGAGTGAAGATCATTGGTCTTTTTTTTTTAATTACATTTGTAGATACTTGATAAAGAAAAAGAGCAAGCATACATTTGCGTATAGAAGGATACAGCAGCTCTTAAAAAGTAAGAAGCATAAAGAAGAAAAGAACAAAAATACATATATTTTTTTGGAATCAAATGAGATGTTAGGAAATTTGTAACATTTGATGTATAACTGGAAATACCAGACTATATATCGTATAGTAATATAATTAAGCTTCATTTGAGATAACTTCTCAATAAATTCATTTGATATTTCTTATCTTTATATCCATGTTGCTCTAATATAGATGTGAATATATCTGGAGCTATACAAACATTGTGACATATTACAGGGATGTGTCTACTCTCTATGAACATCAATTTTTGCAATGCTTTAAAGGACAAAAGAAAGTATTGGTTTACAAGAAAATGATAAACAAAAATGTCTTTCACTGAATTGACACTTTTTTTATTTTTTGCCTTTAAAACTAAAAAGCTGATGGGATTCAGTTGCAGCAAGAAGAAAAGGCAAGCAGTAAGAGGAGAATAAGAAGATTATATTGAGAAGAAGGAGACCATGAAGAAATTCAGAAACAACTTTTCTGCATTTGTCATTGCTTTTCATTACATATATAGCTGTATTCTCAACAACTTTGCATACGTGGCCAATTCTACACCTACCCTATATAACTACTTTTGTAACCATATAAAAAAAGAACAGAAATAGAAAAAGCAAACAGAAATAGAAAAGCAATTAAATGCATCAGATTCCCATAACTGAATTGCAGTGGTATTTGTATTGCTCTCTTCGGCCTTGTATTGGTTTGTGCACTAACTTCCTATGCTGGTGTGTCACTAGTGTCCGTATCAACACCTACCCCTTCAAGATCGACCTTGTCCTCAAGGTCATGGCAATAAGGAGCTGGTGGTACTGGCAACTGATGGTGGTTCCGGGCCGTTTTCTGGAATGTCATTGTCTGGATTGATTTCAGGAAGGCTCAACAAGATGTGGGTGGGTTTGCAACGATGGCCGAAGTAGTATTTTTCATCGCAGTTGAAACATAAGCCATGTTGTTTTCGTTCATGCATTTCTGATTGGGAGAGTTGTTTGATAGGAATACTGGGTTTGGAGGGTTGCATGGAAGGTGTTTGTGGAATTGTCTGAGAGGTTTGCTGGTTGTCTGTTGGTTTCTGGAAGTGAGAATTGGTATATTCACTGTATATTGGTTTGGGAATGTCAGTGTACTTACGTTCGATGAGTTTAGCGCCTTCTATTGCATCGGAAATGGTGGTGGGTTTTAGGATGTGGAGTTCATTTTGTATGTTGGTTTTGAGGCCGGAGATAAAGCATTGGAGGATGGAGTCATTGGAAAGTGTAGTGATTCGGTTGCATAGATTTTCGAAAGTAGCTTGATAATTTTCTACAGTGGTTACCTGTTTCAGCTTGAACAAGGTAGCTTGTGGGTTGAGGAATGTGGGTGGTCCGAAGCGTTTTTCTATCGCTTTTGTCAGTGCCGCCCATGTAGAGATTTGATTGTTGCGGTGCATCCATTGGAACCACGATAGTGCCTGGCCTTGCATGTGGAAGCTTGCGAGATCTACTCGCTGATCTTCGGGCGTGGAGTAATAAGCGAAGAACCGATCCGCTTGAAATATCCAATCATGTGGATTAGAGCCATCAAATGTTGTGAGTGAACATTTTGGGGTTCGGGTGGGTTGTGGGGTTGACAAAATGGGTGGTTGCCGGTTGTTGAATGTTGGTGGTTGTGTAGTAGATGACTGATTGGTTGGAGAGATGAGTGGTTGGTTGTCGATCTTGCGGTGGAGGTCAGTCATTTGGTTGGTGAGAGAGGTCATTTGTTTGGTGAGAGTTTGTATGGCTGTCTTGATGTCTGTGTTATCTGCAGTAAGGTTTTCTAACATGGAGCTGTGAGATGTTTGAGTGGTTTGAATGGTATCAATGGAGGATTGGTGAGCCGCGAGTTGGTGAAATGCATCGTCAACTCTGGTCATTGTGGTAGGGTTGTTTGGTTGTTTGAGTGTAGGAGGAAGAGAGAACAATCGGTGAAAGCACCAAAATGATGGGATTCAGTTGCAGCAAGAAGAAAAGGCAAGCAGTAAGAGGAGAAGAAGAAGATTATATTGAGAAGAAGGAGACCATGAAGAAATTCAGAAACAACTTTTCTGCATTTGTCATTGCTTTTCATTACATATATAGCTGTATTCTCAACAACTTTGCATACGTGGCCAATTCTACACCTACCCTATATAACTACTTTTGTAACCATATAAAAAAAGAACAGAAATAGAAAAAGCAAACAGAAATAGAAAAGCAATTAAATGCATCAGATTCCCATAACCGAATTGCAGTGGTATTTGTATTGCTCTCTTCGGCCTTGTATTGGTTTGTGCACTAACTTCCTATGCTGGTGTGTCACTAGTGTCCGTATCAACACCTACCCCTTCAAGATCGACCTTGTCCTCAAGGTCATGGCAATAAGGAGCTGGTGGTACTGGCAACTGATGGTGGTTCCGGGCCGTTTTCTGGAATGTCATTGTCTGGATTGATTTCAGGAAGGATCAACAAGATGTGGGTGGGTTTGCAACGATGGCCGAAGTAGTATTTTTCATCGCAGTTGAAACATAAGCCATGTTGTTTTCGTTCATGCATTTCTGATTGGGAGAGTTGTTTGATAGGAATACTGGGTTTGGAGGGTTGCATGGAAGGTGTTTGTGGAATTGTCTGAGAGGTTTGCTGGTTGTCTGTTGGTTTCTGGAAGTGAGAATTGGTATATTCACTGTATATTGGTTTGGGAATGTCAGTGTACTTACGTTCGATGAGTTTAGCGCCTTCTATTGCATCGGAAATGGTGGTGGGTTTTAGGATGTGGAGTTCATTTTGTATGTTGGTTTTGAGGCCGGAGATAAAGCATTGGAGGATGGAGTCATTGGAAAGTGTAGTGATTCGGTTGCATAGATTTTCGAAAGTAGCTTGATAATTTTCTACAGTGGTTACCTGTTTCAGCTTGAACAAGGTAGCTTGTGGGTTGAGGAATGTGGGTGGTCCGAAGCGTTTTTCTATCGCTTTTGTCAGTGCCGCCCATGTAGAGATTTGATTGTTGCGGTGCATCCATTGGAACCACGATAGTGCCTGGCCTTGCATGTGGAAGCTTGCGAGATCTACTCGCTGATCTTCGGGCGTGGAGTAATAAGCGAAGAACCGATCCGCTTGAAATATCCAATCATGTGGATTAGAGCCATCAAATGTTGTGAGTGAACATTTTGGGGTTCGGGTGGGTTGTGGGGTTGACAAAATGGGTGGTTGCCGGTTGTTGAATGTTGGTGGTTGTGTAGTAGATGACTGATTGGTTGGAGAGATGAGTGGTTGGTTGTCGATCTTGCGGTGGAGGTCAGTCATTTGGTTGGTGAGAGAGGTCATTTGTTTGGTGAGAGTTTGTATGGCTGTCTTGATGTCTGTGTTATCTGCAGTAAGGTTTTCTAACATGGAGCTGTGAGATGTTTGAGTGGTTTGAATGGTATCAATGGAGGATTGGTGAGCCGCGAGTTGGTGAAATGCATCGTCAACTCTGGTCATTGTGGTAGGGTTGTTTGGTTGTTTGAGTGTAGGAGGAAGAGAGAACAATCGGTGAAAGCACCAAAATGATGGGATTCAGTTGCAGCAAGAAGAAAAGGCAAGCAGTAAGAGGAGAAGAAGAAGATTATATTGAGAAGAAGGAGACCATGAAGAAATTCAGAAACAACTTTTCTGCATTTGTCATTGCTTTTCATTACATATATAGCTGTATTCTCAACAACTTTGCATACGTGGCCAATTCTACACCTACCCTATATAACTACTTTTGTAACCATATAAAAAAAGAACAGAAATAGAAAAAGCAAACAGAAATAGAAAAGCAATTAAATGCATCAGATTCCCATAACCGAATTGCAGTGGTATTTGTATTGCTCTCTTCGGCCTTGTATTGGTTTGTGCACTAACTTCCTATGCTGGTGTGTCACTAGTGTCCGTATCAATGTTGCTCTATTATAGATGTGAATATATCTGGAGCTATACAAACATTGTGACATATTACAGGGATGTGTCTACTCTCTATGAACATCAATTTTTGCAATGCTTTAAAGGACAAAAGAAAGTATTGGTTTACAAGAAAATGATAAACAAAAATGTCTTTCACTGAATTGACACTTTTTTTATTTTTTGCCTTTAAAACTAAAAAGCAATAAATGAAATTATATTTTTTCAATCATTGAAAATGATACTTTTATTTACCTTTTGTCCTTGAATTATGTGAATTAATTATTCATAAGTGTTGTCATGTGAACTTGTTAGTATGTGTTAAAGAAGTTTTTAAGCGAAAGTTCCTATTTAAAAAAGATTATGGACTATATCATATTTAAAAACTAGAGAAGGGGATATAAATCCTTCATTTTGTTAGTTTTGACATATTTATGTGCATATTGCATTTATCAAAGAACATCACTAATGTAACAATTGGAAGCCAAGCCTGGGAATATCTGCTGCCAGCCACATTTCAATTTCATGCTATTCTCACGGACCATAACAGATAACAAGTAAAATATTTTCTAATCTCAAAGGTTATCAGCGTCATGAAAACATAATTATTATTTTTATATTGTGTTAAATTTTGACGACACTATATGGAGAATTGTAGAGGTCGAAAGTAGCTTCGTAACGGAGAAAACGGTTCACAAATCGGAGTTCGTAATGGAGAAAACGGTTCCAGATCTAGGTGTGCATGCAAACGACAAAAAACGACTGCAAGAGATTAGTCTCCACTAATTAGGGTTTATCAAAACCTAAGGCCCCGTTTTGCTTGTCGTTTTTAGTTTTGTGTTTTCGTCTACACAAAAGCACGTCCGTTGTATGTATTGTTGAAAAACAAACAATTTTGAAAAATGAAATTAACATGTAAAATAGAAAACAAGTTTATTTTGTTTTTCGTGTTTCGAGAGATAACAAAAGCACGGAGAACAATCCAACTCCTTCATTGTCCGTTGGTCGTCGCAATGGCTAAGAATTATAAATCCTTTTACTTTATTTCTTGCTATTTCTTAGTGCAAGTTGAAAACACAAAACTTAAAATACAAAATGAAACCAAACGGGCCTTAATTTTCTTCAATTCTCTTCTCCACAAATCAATTTCTAATTAGAATTTTGATCATTGTATTCAATCTCTTATACTCTTCTCATCAATATCAATAAAAGCTCTCTCTTAAAGTGGATGTACACTAACACAACGTTAGTGGAACCACTATAAGTCTGCGTGTGATTTATTTTTTGTTATTGCTTTGATTTCTATATTGCTTGTTTGAGATTGTGATTGTTTTTGAATTGGTTGAGATTGAAATTGAGTTATTGATTGGTTGTTTTTACACTTATTACCACGATCCCGCATTCCGCTGTGCTTGTGGGGTTTCGATTTATATTACCATCTGTTCAACACAAACACGTTACCTTCTAACCCTAACTTACATTTGATTCGAAAATCTAAACTCTATTTGTAATCTGTTATTGCCAAAGGAAAAAGTAAAACATTGTTTGAAAACCAATCATCATTCGATGATTTAGTAGCGAATGTTGTTTGGGATTCTGGTGAAGGTAAATTTCCATTATAGTAACTGATTGGGAGTATTTCCTCTGAGATTTTGAACGCACGTGTTTTTGCACTTGAAAGCAATGTAGACTAAAAACATAGATGTATAAACAATATTGTTAAAGGTACTCCAAAAACATACATTGGGGTTTTTTTCGAAATTCATCGAACTAGTGTAAAAGTTAAGTTCGATGAGTGTCTGCCAAACATATTTAAACCCCTTTCTTCCATCTACTTTCAAAGTCCCTTTAATGATGCCCACAACAATATAGACTATAACTATGGATACAACCTTGAAAAAAAAACTGCTTATAATATCAATTTATTCAAATCTCAACGAAAACTTAAGCATAATCGTTTATAGGTGAGATAAAACAAACAAAACGAATTATCAAATTTAATCCAGCACCACATCCAAACACAAGTAAAATTTAAATAAACAGAATACAAATATATCACAGAGATTTATAGTGGTTTTACCATCGATTTGATAGCGTATATCACTAACTTGAGAGAGGATTACAACACATTGCTATATATTTTAATGTAGATTTAATACAAGATCAAAGAAGAACCCAAACTTAAGGTAAAATTGACAGCTCTAATAAATGATTTCATTTATATAGAGATTTGATACTTAGATCAAAGAAATTGATTTGTGTTAATAAATCAATTCCATAATAATTTATCATGATTAAGAATTAATTTCATATAGAAACACATATTTTTTTCAACATTTAGTTTCTTCCAATACACACGCGTCTGATAACATTACTTCTATTAGTCAATTAATTATGCATTAATTAATTATTTTTATCTTCCACACACCTTTTCCTCTATGTAGATAATTATTTGTTTTTATTTAAAGTAATTAATTTGCATTGACTTAATCAAATCGCGACTAAATAAACAACTTATATTCTCTAACATGTATTTAAATCACGATTTTAACGCTCCAAATTGATTGAAATATATATTCAAATAAAGCCACTACAAACTCCATCTTCAACTAATATCCATCAAATCCAATATGATACGAACATGGATACTTCCCTAATGAGCACCTGCAACGTCACCTCCCATTGCACTTCGCTAATGAAATATGATAAGACCAGCATCCGCCAATGAAGTATTAAAAGTACCATGTCCAAAGGCAGAAAAACCAATCTCACATACCCATGAAAAATACTACACCTCCTACAAACTCACCCTAAATCCCCTCTCCCTTCATTGTGCCAGCATGTGACATCCAGCACCTTAATAAGGAAATCAAGTTCGAGAAATGCTCAAACTTAGCAACATGCAACGATTTAGTAAACATGTCTCTACATTATCCTTTATGTGATTTTTATTAAGGTGAACCAACGTTTCGTAATTCATATCTATATGAAAAGATTCTCTTACCGCTACATGCTTTATGCTTGACTTGAAAGCGATATTTTCAACAAAGTAAATTTCACTTTAGCAATCACAGTTCACCGCCACATTATAATGTAGAAAGTCCGAGTTACACACTGACTGCTTTAAATAGAGTGCCTCCTTAGCCGCTTCAACAACAATTATCAACTCAGCTTCTATAGTAGATAATGTAACTACAGTTTGCAACCTCGCTTTCTAACTAATAGTTGTACCACCACAAGTAAATTCATATTTAAGAGTTGATTTTCTTTTATTTTTATCTCTTACATAATCAGAATCATAGTAATCAACCACACCACAATCCTTTCCATAACAAAAAACAAATTAAAAATCCGGTGCCCTTTAAGATATCTCAAAATAACTTTGATAATTTCCTAATAAGATTTTCCAGGATTAACAATGTAGCGGCTGACTACTCAAACAACATGTGCAATATCGGGCCTAGTACAGACTATAACATAAATCAAACTTCCAAGTGCAATAACTTATGTACCTTTTCCATATAGGTGTTGTCTTTATTTGAGATCATAGAGCTATTTACATGAAATTTTAAATGCAGAGACATTGATGTACTTATGGTCTTTGCTTCCCCGTGCCAAACCAAGTAAGCACTTTACTAATATACTATTTTCGAGTCAATCTTAGAATTTCAAGCTTTCTGTCCCAACAAATCTCCATGCTTAATATCTTATTTTCTTCACTAAGGTCTTTTACTTCAAATTTCGCTTTCAAATGCAACTTCAATGTTTAGATTTCATCTCTCTTTAGAAGCAATAAGCATGTTACCCACCTATAGAAGTAGGTATATCCAATTTTCAACATCCAAATTCTTGTAATAAATGCAAACATCTTTTATATTTTTATCAAGGCTAATACTAGGATAAAAATCAAACATTCCATACCATTTTCTAGTGACTTTATTAAAGTGACTTCTTCAGTTTGCAAACTTAATCACATTTTCCATCTACAACTAACACTTTTGGTTGCTTCATATAAATGGTCTCTTCTAAGTCTCCATGTAGAATGGTTGTTTTCACATCAAGTTTCTCAAACTCCATGTACCGAATAACAACAATAGCCAATAAAACTACGATAGTGGTACATCGAATTATAGGGACAAACATCTCGTCGTATTCTTTTCCTTTTCTTTATGAAAACACATCGCTACCAATCTAGCACTTCATCTTACATCGTCCTTCAGCTTGAATACCCACTTGCATCATATGGCTTTGTTTTCTGAGGTAATGGGAGTAACTCCCAAGTTTTGTTCTTCTACAGAGACTGCATCTCCTCTTCCATGAAGTAATTCCACTTTGAACTATCATTGACTTCAAAGCATCACCAAATTCTAAATACTCATCTTAAAATACATGTAATGCATAGTAGATCTGATCGCCATGGATAAGGTTTGTGTATTGTCACTCTCCATGTCTCTCAACTGCTTTTTTAGTATGCCAACTAGCCCGAATAGCTCCAACATCGCCTAAATCACCATCAGTTCCACCTTGAATTGAATCTCATCTAGTGTCATAAACATCACCTTCACTACTACAAGAGCTATGTGAAATGTCATGTGATATCTCATCTACTTTATTCTCCTTAACATCAGTAGTACAAATCCACTCCTAAGCTGAAGAGTGGAAATAATTTCCATCTCCTTATTCTTCTCTGCACGTAAGCCTGGATTGTTAGATAAGTCTTCCAAAGGCTTGAACACATGTGACCTATCAAAGGAAACATGCGTTGAGTGGATAATCTTCTTTTTCTCAGGGTTTTAAATATAATACCCTTTAATGCCTTCGGTATAGCCGAAAAGAAACATACTCGGAAGCTTTAGGTTCTAACTTACCATTTTATGTGTTGTGAACATATATAAGACAACCAAAAATACAAAAATAAATCAAGTTTACATGTCCATCTCTCCATATTTCCTCTAGAATCCTTGCGTTAGTGGATAAGCATAGAATTTGATTTATAATATGAGTAGCAGTTGAAATAGTTTCAATTTAAAAGTCTCTAGGTAGTCTCGGGGTCTTAAGCAATGAGCTATCTCAAGTAGAGTCATATCCATCCTTTTCACAACCCTATTAGACTATAGTGTTCCCATGTGTAGTAAATGCCTCCCAATGTCACGTTATTTGCAGTAATCAAGGATCCTTGGAGACATATTCTCTGCAATTGTCAGAATTTGGAACCTTTAATCTCCTCCTAGTTTAGTTTTCAACAAGTGAAAACAAAATTATAATTTCTAAAATACTTTGGACTTGGCTTTCATTACATCACCTAAAACTTGCATGATTAGTCACCAATATTGGATGAAAAACACAGAGCTCGCTCGATAGAAGCTATAGAAACTAGTCCCCAAACATCTAAAATGAACATAGTCAAGTACCCTCATAGAACATTGCTTACCAATGTCAAAGGATACTCTGGTCTGCTTAGCCAATACAAACAAAAATTTAATTGGTTGAAGCTTTCACCTTTGACCTCTTCCTCCCACGAAGTAAATACAATTTCTTCTCTGAAGTATGATCTAATCACAAATTCTGAACCTTGGTAGCATCTAAGTCTTTAGCACTAGCAAGTCCTTAAGAATAGTGGTACCCTTCAAATAATAAAAATTTCAAACGATAACGCCTTCAACGTCACAAGTGCTTCCTTGAAAACTCTCAGACAATATCATTTAATAGTATTCTAGCACCCTAATGATGCTAGGAATGATAGATTTAAGGGTATGCCCTACGAATAGTTATGTAATTTGTTACATATACCTAACTCGATAATCAATCTTGTTCAAAGTAAAAAGTGTTTTCTTTCTATTATATACTAGTTATATTATGATATAATAAATTAAATTATTAATTTAAAATATATTAAATAGAAAATCCTTAAATGATATGTTATGAGATATAAAACAATGTGTTGTAATCATAAGAAATTTATCAAATTAAAATGACATATTATTTTAATTATTCCTAGTTAATATGTTTTAAGATAGAACATCGATACATCCATTGAGACTAGAGTGTGTAGCGCTCTTCAAATGTTGGACATTGTATTACCCATGCTGCGAGCAGCACCAAGGGGTACGTATTGATATTTATTGGATAACTATGAAATGAGTCACTCGAGGGTTTTTTGTTGGTTAATATAACAAATGTCAAATAGAGAATATCGAAGTAACGATCTTACATAGTTTTCTTGACTTGAGAATATTGTTGACTTTAAGGTGGACACTCCACTTTGATTATAATTAAATCATAGCATGACGTCCATCGAACGACTATATTTGGGTTTGAGTTGAAGCACTTGAAGTGAAACATTATTCAATAGAGAATTCATCTTCTTAGTTATATAGGTTAGTATCACGGTCAGCTATTGTCAACTTAAAGTCAAAATCTCTGGCCATAGCAATACGGTTAATAATAATTGTTATTATTAACCTAGGGATACTGTATTTGAATCTACAAAGTTGAATGTGGACGACATTATAATTTTGACCAAAACCAAATTCCATAAGTCCCAATATGATATAGTATCGATGAAGAGAATTGGTGTAAATAATCATTACCACCAGGTTCTGCTTATAATAAGTAAGATTATATTTTTCCAAAAAGATGTATTAGCAATAATTAAGCTAAAGTGTCGCACATTTAGCTAAGGTGACGTGTGAACGTTAGTATTCAAATTGTTCGATATTAATCGCCGAATGAATTTACAAATTTGAGTCGCACAACCGTGTGATGAATACTTCGAAAAATCAAACGATTTAATTAATTTATAATTGTTGTAAATTAATTAAATTATGTAATATTTATGAAATACTAATCATTAAATTTTATTTGATTTGTTTGAATATCATTAGCATTTACTAAAGTGCATATATAAAGGCTTTAAAAGGGTGTATCGATATACGATATCGATAGAATATTTAAATTAGATTTAAATAGATTAAATTCTAAGTGCTTGGGAAATTTTTGAGAGCCATGTTGCGCCTTTTATGGCTGGTCATACATAGCAAAAAAAGGGAGAGGATTGATGAGATTTGATGAGAAATTAAATAGGGAAAATTTTAAAAGAGTAAATTAAAAGGTTTTAGCGTATCATTTATAACAAATTCTCCATTATTCATTTCTTTCAGACATTTACTTTTATTTATCTACTCTTTATTCCTTATCGTGGCTGAAATTTATGGCCTTTATGGCATAGAAAATTCCAAAATCAAATAATAAAGGTGGTTGGTACCTCTTGATCTTTACAAAATCTATAGGTCAATTCAAGAATCTAGGAGCTTTTTATTCACCATTCATGGTGCATTATTTTGGCTACATCTTAAGGTAAAATTCTAGTTTCATTTATTATTATATTCGCCTTGTTCGTATGATTTAGATATTTTGCATACCATATCTGAATATAAGTTTATCTATTTAATTCAAACTAAATCCCATTTTTTCACATCTCTTTTAATAATATACATTCATAATGTTAATCTGATTTAGATCCATTTTGGGCTATACCCCTTTTTGATTACATGTCCATCTTTTTAACATCACAGCTATGACATATTACATTTTATTTAATTAGTTGTTCATGTTGTTCATATAGTTTAGATCTGAAATTTTACCATGAATTTATTTGTGCCTAAATTGTCCCTTTTGTTCTTGTTTTGGAAATCATTGTTTTGCAAAAATAGCTATCTTGATTTAATCCAAAATTTAAGTTAATTGATATGATTTTATTTTGTTTTAACTTGAATAAATTATATATGTTGTCTATTTGAAATCATCTGGAAATTGAATACAAGTTTTATATGATTATTGTTTGAATATGATTCTTTTGATTATTATATACTTTTATTTGAAAGTTGTTTAAAAATACCTTTGATTGGACTCCTATAATATTGTATATGTTAGGACCGCACTTTAAAGAATCGAACCTCACAATGGTCCAACCATGAAAAGCTACAGGGTATGGACCATGATGGTTCGGAGCACTCCCATGTAAGAAGTAATGTTTGAACCCGTAAACTAATGACTAAATCATGAATTTGGACCAGTTGATATGGTTTAATATCGTGATGCCCCAATATTCCTAACATCTAAAGTCAGTGACAAATGCCGTCAAAATATGCTTGCACATTAATCTTACATATTAAAAATAATAGGTTGTTGGTTATATAACTCAAATCTAAAACTATGAACTAGAAGGAAAAAAATTCATAGCAGAATTAAACAATAATATATATTATCTCAATCGTATAAACATCCATATCTTCATACTCATCAACGTTATTATAGCCTCAAGGTGTAGCTTGGAACCAGGCTTCTTTTTCTTCATTTGCTTTAACTTATAAGTTTTACAAATACATAGTTATATGCAATAAAAAGGAAAATGTAATCAACTATGTTTGGACCGTGCCTTATTCTATATATCCCAGCCTCAAGGGATCCATGGGCTATTGCATAGGGAAAGACTGCCTATGTACCCTTTATGGATCAAGCCCACATAGTTTTGTTGCCTTCTCTGCTCTTGCATCAAATGCTTGTTAGCACAAAACATTACACAATACTGGTAACCACCAACCAATACAAGCAGAAAAAATCATACTCTACCATGCTATCACGATCAATCATCATAAGTAGGCGGTAATAATAACAATAGCAACACGCAACCATTAAGCATCACACTAATTCAATAATATCCAATGTCAACCCTAAACATCAAATAGATTAACAACAAATATGATCAAATGTGTACTAATCACCCATCCCTAGTAACATAACATCAATAGCACAAATGCAAGTATAAATGCACCAAATATGTAATAACAAATACATATTAGTAACATAACATCAAACTCACCAAATGTGTACAGACTACTCTATATTACTAAGACAAATATTAGACTCGTCAAATATGTACTAATTACTGTATATTAGTAACAACAATATCAAACTCATCAACACAACAAACCATGATTAACTACACAATGTCAGTGTGGTAATAATGGTAAAATATCGTATAAATCATCCTAACGCAATTCTACCGCACACAGCAAACATATATGATAACTTCAAACAACAACTGATCACATATATTACAATAATCCAAAATAATGTATTTACACTTACTATTTCCTCGTAAATATAAAATTGTCTTATTATTATTTATTATAAAAATACATTTATCTCTATTATCTCAAAACTATAATATTATCTCATGATGATAATATACCTCAAAAATCATTCATTTTCAGACTATTACTTCAAATATCTCAATACATTGTTATTTAATCAAAAATAGTAACTTATGTCAAATTACTTTCAATGACAATAATAATAACAACAACAATAATAATACTTTAAGTCAAAATAATAATATTTACTTAATTATTCCCAAAAAATATCCTTTATATTATTATTACTTCTCAAAATAACTTCTTGTTTCTATTATTTGAATAATAATATTATTATTATTTTTTCATAAACTCCACAAAATTGTCATACTATTATTCAAAATAAAATAGTTTTTTAAAATCGTATTATTATTTATTAAATTATACTAAAAATTTATCCAAATTCACTTTAATATAGATTTTTCATTATTATTTATGAATTTCACTACAAATTCATGGATAATAACCTTATTAAAATTTTCATATCAATTTCAGTACAATTTGTTAAATCATGATTATTTACAAATATCACGCAAAATTTGTAAATTATCATATTCCCCTCAAAATTACATAATTTTACTTGTTTTATATTAATCAATTATCGTAAAATATCATCATCCAATGATGCAACAATTAAATAGATAAATAATCAAATCATATCAAAACAACACAACAGTCAAGATGATCATAAAAGGAATAACACATCGATGGATGTTATTTTTATCGATGAATACTAATTTAATGTTTTAGCATAAATACTTAAAATCATTAAATCTCAAAAAGCACTTTCACAAATAGCTCCAAAGTCTAGCAAACCACATGTCAATTGTATGTAATTTTAGCACGAATCTAATGGAATACACCATGCATGAAACAAGGGTCGTATGCAAAAGTTATAATAGTCATAAGATTTGGACTAACATAACAACATAAAATAGTAAAAGGGCAATATGGTAATTTTGGTTACCTCCTTCGTTACTTCCAAGCAGCGTAAAGTACTTTCCCCCTTCACGCATTCTACCATACGCATACCCACCCCTTCATTAGAATAGCCGCCGGCCAGCCTAGGACTCCACATCGTTGATCCGCCTAGGTATTAACCCCTCCTCCACGCACCGCCAAGCCGTCTGAGCTTCGATTTACACATCCATTGCCATCTAACCTCCAAATCCTACCTTAATTTTCACTACTGCCTCTACCATCTCCACCATGGGAGAATGCCATTATTGCATTACCCTTCGAATGACGGGCATAACCATAGCCATCACCACCCAGTTCTATCATTGCCGCCTTGGTCAAACCTGACCCGGAAAGGGTTTTATTGGGTTTTCAAGCCAACCTAAGTGTTATCTCGACAAACTACCAATACCCATCGTCTCCATTTGTCGAGATCTTCATTAGTAAAGGAGATTTAGACTTGAAGAGGAGATAAAAGAGATGATACAACAGAAAATCCAAGTACATAAGTCCTCTAATACACAAACAAAGCTGAATGGAAATAACTGAAATAGAAATAGATGGATAGATAGCTAAAGCTCCAGCGGAATCTCTAGCTCCAAAAGGTGAACCCAAAGCTGTGGTACTTAGGCTGACCCGAGCGTAAAGCAAAACACACAACACTCGAGTCAGGACATACATACTTATAAAATGTAAATCAACTCAAGTGAACTGTAATAGAAATTCATAAGTAACTTAAAGGATGCTTGAGATCGCCCATGCTTTAAGGATCCGTTAAACTATCTACTATGTAGTACAATAAGCTAGTATAATAATGTCTAAAGTAAGATAAACTATTAAAATAGCGTTAAGGCATTACCCATATCCCCCTTAACACATTTTTATATTCTCATAGTCTATACAGTACCGTAATCTCCCCCGTACTAGGTGTCGTCAGAGGGCACTCCATAGGTATGGTACAAAACAAACTCGTAATGGTCTCGATAAGGTAGGTGACATAGCATAACTAGGTAATGCTAGGGTAGATATACCAATTACACTTCTGGGCTGGTGGTAACGCATAACAGCAACTACCGCCCACCTCGAGCCACACTCCCAAATCAAAGGTGCACACCAAATCACTCATAAAGTAATAGAAGGGCAATCGAAGGAATGTGTCCGATCGGAGGAGCTACCTCACTTGGCCCATCGATTGCTCCTGTTTTAGCCACCTTAAGCTAACTCATGGGAGTTAGGTCCACGTATATACCTCAAATAGAACGTCATCAACCACCTACTTCATTCTGGAATCTCCACCGCGTACACAGTTGTTAAAGCGGTTTTCGGAGTTGGCAGAGAGTATGACAACTTCCGATCCCAGTCTCTTTAACAACCAAACGCTATTATAACCCGTGGTTATTTCAATTTCAAATGATTTATATTTCATATCAAAACATATTCATTCAAAATCATATACATCCAATATCATTATTCTTTCAAAATAATGTTCATTTCAAAAGTTGTAACACTTTCAAAATTTATACATTTAATTATAACATTGCGAAATCATAAAATTTTAGAAACCATAGCACTTTAAAATGCAACCTTTAAAATCATAGCAATTCGAAAACATTACATTTTAGAAGTAGTAGCATTCCGAAAACATAACCTCAAGTCATCATAACATTTTGGATTGTAATACTTACCACTTTAACATTTTGTATAATCAAAGTATTTATATACTTACAAATTTTTACATAGGTTTTCACATAGCACTCTTATTTATAGGAGAAAAAAGGTGCATTGAGCTAAAGCGATGATAAATGCCTGAAAATACCCATTTTCGAATGTCAAGTAAAGTATATCAGGTCATATATCAAAATATAGGTTTATGATGCTTTCAACCGCAATAGAAATACCCAAATTTTGAAAAGGCCGACTGTGCTCAAATTTATTTCTTTTATCGTCTATTAAATCCATACAACTATTTATAATTGATTGATAATTAACGTATCAGATTTATTGGTTGTTACATTCTACCCCTAAAAAAACTATGCCCTTGCAATTCCCCAAAGAATAAACTCTCAACCCAACGCATAAAACATCTTACCACATCGTATTCTTAATTATTCAAAATATAGGGAAGAAAACCAATCATAATCTATACACTTCTAAAATAGTATACAACAACCACAAACCAAAATCAAATATAACACAATAAAATTCATTCGCAACAATTAATTCAATTTTCCATACATACATACTACAGTAATGCATCTATTTCCATGACCATGCAGCCAAAACCATAACATCCAAAAATAGCAATCCATCAATAAAGAGCGATACAAACCTCAGTCACTCCGTTCACAAGTCATATCACAGATCTCGATAATCCAGCCTTGATAGCCCACAACAAAATTTCAAAAAAAAACTCGTATTGGTTCAAATATCTATACACAAATAAGTACATACACTACAATAAATATAGCACATCAAAGTACACATTCTCAACATGATAAGGTATATTCGTCATGCATTAACATACCAACAAATAACACATGTGTGCTAACTCCAATACTCTCTTAGCATCTACTAATAATATATGTAAAACTCATCGATATACTCATACTCCCATATAATAATAAGTACCACCCTATAGCCAAGAACACAATGATAACAAGGCGTATATGCATAAGCAACCAATCCAATAATCAACTTGTAGATAACAACATCTACAAGTTCTAGCACACAAGCCCTATATTCTTAACTCTCATCACAAATTAGGGTATACAATATCTTGGTATATAGTAGGTAGTAGACTCAATAATACCTAACCTTAACAAAGACAACCATAGATCCATTACTCAAGCTTTTATCATTTACATAGTGATTTAGTTATATGATGGCTCCCTTGGACCGTTATAAGTACCACACACAAACAACCCTACTAGCGGCACACTTAGATGCATCACTAGCAACCTCTATTGGTAGGCATCCCCACTTGGTAAAGGTCAAGTTAACCCTACTAATGATTCACTCAGACCTATCGCTAGAATTCACATGTTAGTAAACATCCTTACTTGGAAAAAGGTCTCGCTAAGGTACCTACCCTAAGGCCTATTCATCAATCCCTACATGGATAATGATTGTATCACACAAGTTGTTCCCCCTACAAGTCACCCCAACCAAAACATTCCTGCCAGAATTACCTCCAGTGTCTCACTTTATGAGTCATCCCTAATAAAGACTCATCATTTGACCAAGACTCCATCCTCGTGCATATTGCATTATTTAGACACCTCGTAAATCCATCGCCTTGTGCACTTACCGCAATCCAACATCCCTAGGATCATCACTCAACTTCTATTTCTCAAAATTTACTAAACATCAAATATAAATTCAAACATCAAAAAATCATATCAAACATGTCATTCATTTCAACCAACACCAAGGCAGCTTACAAAAACACATGTAACAAACAAACACACAAAGCAAACACTATAATTAAACATACAAGGAAAAACAACAAAACCAAGTCAACATAAACATAAAATACATGCATAATCAAATAGTTAAATGGAACCCGTGCAATCAAAACAACCAATATAATAAATTAAAAAGATTTATTTTTCCTAATTGGTCATTCAACAAATATAAAACAATGCAATCAAATCAAGAAAGTAAATACTAATTAAAACTAACTATTTCTATTCACTTAACTTAAGAGGATAATCACATAATCATGGCCTAACTCCCTAAAGGGGAATAAACTAGACATTCATATATCCAATTTGGGAAGCTCTCATGTAGTAGGCATGTAGGCTACCTCATCATAATGGATGTTGGGAAAACCAAAACTATTACTATTCACTTGTTTTACACTTCTTGCCACCTAATCGAGTCTCATAGTTCTTTATCTTCGCTTAGGAAAATAGGGTTGGCTGGTCCCTTTCTAGATTTTATCAGATGAAAATAGAGATGTACAAGAGAAGGATGAGTAAAATTAAAAAAAAACACAACAATAAAGAAGAATATAATAAAAAACAAAGCCCAAAATTCTCAGTCCCAACATGGAAAGCCGATGTAACAAATTAGTGCCTCATGAAATGGGGTATTAATCTTGGTATAAACTCTATAGTCATGAAGCTTCTTCCTAAATTTCTCTTTGATGGTTCTTAACAGTGCAAGTGATGTACTTTGGGTTGGATTGAAAATTCGATTATTTCTCTCTGTCAAAATGTTTCTAAAAGTCTTTTTCAAAAGAGTCCAAAGGATCACCCATTTTGGAGAGCGCCATCTCGTTGCCTTAAAAAGCATATGTCATTCTTCCATAGAGTTGTGTTTAGGGGAATCTAAACTAGCATAGAGTAGCAAACATTTCTTGCAAATGATGAACACATAACCACATTTGAAGGAATGGTGTGTATTCATTTCTTATTCGACTCCATAAAGTAAGCAAGTATCATTGTCTATTATTCTAGAAATATTTAGTTTGTTGAGTATGTGCAGAGAGTTTGACATAGCCTTCAAAAGCATTAAGTTGTCTCCTTCAGAGTCAAAGAGCAACTAAGCTCTTTTAGACCAGGGAAAAGTAGGTATTCGATCATTTCCATAAAAGATTGTAGACCTAGAAATAGAGAGAGGCTTATTAAGGAGGTTCTAGTGAACATTAAAAGTGCATTGAGGAATTTTGTGGCATGCTAAAGAGTTCCAAAGAGATCAAGCAAAAGTAGAGTAGTGTGAGGCACTGACATTAAACAACTATGGATGCATGAGATTACCTTTGCATCATTTGGAATTCCAGTTAAACCTTTGAAGTTCAGGTTAAGAGTACTGTTGGTTATGAGGCCAAAAGTAAACCAATGTGAGTGCCAAAAATTTATGTTTTTGGTGTTTGATGGAATGGTTTTAATTTGGGAAGAAAACTGCCCATCAGCTTTAAGACATTTTCCATAGCCAACTACAGTTGTATATGTGATGCTTTGCAATCATATATTATGTATCTCGGGTTCAACTATCCTAATAGTCTATAATAATATAAATCAACCACAAGGCAACCAAATCCTAAGCATCCAAAATCTATCGTCTAAGCTTAAATTCTAAGAGAAAAAAACCGAGGAACATACTGGAGAAGAGATTAGGATGAGAAGCCCTCATTTTCTCTTCGGGCTCCCATGTGCTCTCCATTGGGTCATTTGCCCACTGCACTTTCACCAATTTCACTAACCTATTTTTAAGCCACTTCACTCCGTGCTCAACAACACAGGTTAGACCAAGGGATGAATTTGGCTTAGGCACCAACTTCACATCCTCCAACTAACTTGGCTCGATTACAGTGGTTAAATTATGCACACATTTTTATAAACATGACACATGAAACACATTGTGAACATTTGTCATCTTCTTTGGGAGTTCCACTCTATAAGCAAGACTTACTATCCGCTCCAATATCGCAAAAGGACCAAGAATCATGGTGCCAACTTTCCTAAATTTCCAAACCTCATCACTCTTTTAAGTGTTGAAACATTTACAAATACTAGATCTCCAATCATAAATTCTAACGCATTCCTCCTCTTATCAACATATGACAGTTTCTAATCCTAAGCGGCCTTCATCCTCTTCCTTATCGGCTCCACCTACGCGGAGATATCTTGTATCATATCCGATCGAAAAATTAGTCACCTCCCACCAACATAAGGGTGACTTACATGGCCTATCATACAATGCCTCAAATGGTGTTATTCCAATACTAGTTTGGTAACTATTATTATACGCAAATTCAACCAATGGTAGTTGGTTCTCCTAAGCTCCTCTGAAATCAAGTATACAAGCCCTGAGTAGATCCTTCAAAAGTCTATTCACCTTTCCTTCTAAGGCTAATATGTTGTACTATATTTAGTTCCATTTCCAAAGCATCATGTAGACTCCTCCCGAATTCACTTGTGAAGAGTGGGTCCTAATCATTTACCGTGGTTACCAGAATTCCATGTAGCCGAGCCACCTCTTTAATATATAATGTCACCAATGTTGTTGTAGTTCTTGTGCTCTTCACTGGAATGAAATGTGCACTCTTGGTTAGTTGGTCCATAACTACCTAAATACTCTTATTGCTACTTCTACCACGAGGCAAACCATCAATAAAGTACATGGATATACTATCTCATTTCCACTATGGAACCTCTAACGGGAGTAATCGTTCGCTCTACGTTTTCTGTTTAGCTTTAATCCTTTGGCATGTCAAACACATAGCCACAAACTCTACCACATGCCTCTTTATTCATGGCCAATATAAAGGTCTCCTCATATACTGATACATTCTGTCACCACCCGAATGAATGGTCATTCTTGAGTGGTGACACTCTCCAAGGACTTCTTCAATCAAATCTTTAATTTGAGGTACACATAACCTACCATCACGCCTTTTGGTTTTTGGAGTAATAATCCAAATGGCTTGATCGTTCAGTTTGATCTAACTGTTCCAAAATTCCCACTAACATGGCTTCCTCTCTCTGATCTAATCCAATTATATCCATTAATGCAAGTCTAACCTCTATTGCAGTTGATAAACCCAGTGCATGTTCAAACAAAGTACGGAAATCAAAATTAGACATATATTCTAAACTCTTCCATTCCAATAAAATATCGTTCATTGTGGCATGCTTCCTACTCAAGACATTAGAAATCACGTTCCCCTTTCCTAGAGTATAAGAAATTCCAAAATCATACGATGAAAGAAACTCCATCCATATTTATTGTCTTAGATTCAAGCCTTTTGTGTGAACATGTACTTAACAAAATTGTGATCCATGAGCAACTCAAATCTTGCCCCCAATAAATATTGTCTCTAGGATTTTTAGCAAATACGAGGGCAATAACTCAAGATTATGAGTCGGGTAATTCTTCTTATGCACCATAATTTGATGGCTAGCATAGGCTACCACCTTTTCTTCTTGAATTAATACAACACCAAGACCGGTTTCGTAAGCATCAGTGTAGATGATAAATGGTTTGGTACCAAAGGGTGGGTTAAGACAGGTGCGCTCGTCGATAACTCTTTCAACCTAATAAACACCTTCTCATAATCTGGATTCCAGGCGAATACCAGTTTTTCTTGATTAGCTTAGTTACAGGTTCTTAGATATTAGTAAAGCCTTTGATAAACTTCCTGTAGAATCCAGCCAACCCTAAGAAATTATGAATATTCAAAGCACTCTTTGTTGTTTTCCAATCTCTTACTGCTTCCACTTTCCCTGGGTCAACGACCAACCCTTTGCCAGATACAATATATCCAAGGAATCGTACTTCCTTTCTCCAAAAGTGGCATTTTAAGAACTTAGCCCTTAATTGATTCCTTCTCAAAACTTCTAATACAGTATCCAAATGATGTTTGTGCTCTTCTTTGCTCCTAGAGAATACCAACATATCATCCACAAACACCACAACAAGTTTATTAATTTGCTTCCAGTAAACTCTACTCGTCAAATCCACAAACTAAGCAGGAGCATTAATCAAGCCAAATGGCATTACTACCCATTCAAATATCCCATCATGAGTTCTAGATGTTGTCTTCGATATACTATCCTCCGCTACCGTTAACTGATGGAATCCAATAGCCAAATTAAGTTGAGGGAAAACTTTAGCCTCGACTAACTGATCAAAGAGGTCGTTGATGCGAGACAAAGGATATTGATTCTTCTCCTCAGCTTTTTTACCTCTCTTTAATGGACAAAAAGCCTGAGGAAACTTTTGATTTTAAGGCAAAGACCAAAAGTGCCCCCAGTCTGAAATACTTCTTCTTATAAAACCCTTCTCCTAATAACTCTAAGACTTGCTTATCCAATTCGCTTCTTTCTTTTGAAGTCATGTGCCTAAGTTGAATAACTATGGGCCTAACCTTTTTCATAAGATCGATTTTACACTCAATCTCCCTTCGAGGTGGAAGACCTAAAAATTCAGCAGAGATGTCTTGAAAATCTTGCACTATGGGGATTAAAGACCGATCGTCCTGTTACATACTAAGAGGACACAAGTAACTGATTTTTATGGAATCACTAGGCCTATGGCAAACAATAAGGTCCTCCCCTCCACCATTCCTCATTTTACTACTCTCTTGTGATAATCCAAAACTACCCCGTAGCGCGTCATCCATTTCATTCTCAAAATCAATCCATACCATGTTAAACTAAGTAAATATGCATTACAATGGAATACCATGCCATGTATGACCAACTTAAGGTTCTGATAAACTATATACAGATGGGTCGATTCCCCAACAGGATTTGACACCAAGATAGAATCATAGATAATCTGGGGTCTAAGGCTTAACTTACCCACTAATGCATGACAATGAATGAATGCGATGTAGCGATACTAAATAAAGTTCGGATAGGAAATCCAGATAGGAATAACACACTTTCCACGATAGTCGGCTTCCCCTTCTTGTCGGTAGATAGTAATATATTTGTAGTAGAAATCGCCTCCAATGGATACGCCTTCACTACTTGTCCTTCCTTCTTTTGTTAAGCCGAGCAATTGATTTTGAATTACCCTAACTGTTGACATCCATTACACTTAATCTTAGAGGTATCCATCTTGCAATGCTTCATCATATGACCCTTCCCATGACACCTACTACAGATGATGGAATGTTTTCTCTCCCTGTCCTCTTTGGGGTCAAACCTTGTGCTTATTCTGATTCTGGTTGGTTCCCTTCTTTTGTTGATCCTCCTTAAATACAATAGCTAACTTTCCATCAATCTAGTTTAACAATGCACCTTCAACCAATCCTTCAAATGTCCCCCAAGTGGAATTTGATTCAATGATAACTCTTTCGGTGGAGAATTAAGACCCTTAGAAAATTTTAGTGCCTTCTTCTTTGGTGTGCCGATCAACTCAAATCAGAACAATGCCAACTAGTTGAACTAACTAACATGCTCGTTCACAAATAAATTCCCTTGCTTTACATGGACAAACCTTTCTCGTAGCAATCCCTTCTCTGCTCTAAAGAAGAATTAACCTTAAATCTCTTTTTAAAGTCTACCCAAGTGATGGTGTCCATATCCACTTTTGAAGTAATTACTTCCTCCAATTTGTTGCTTCTCCCTGAAGATGCCATGCAGCCAATTGCCTCTTAGTGATGTCATTTAGACCCAATAAGCTAAAGATCCTCTCACAGGAATTTAGCCATGCTTTGGTCACCAAATAAGCTTCGATGCCCACAAAAGGTTTTCTTTACCCAAACTTTGTTGAGACTTGGTTTTGATTCATGACACGAAGCTATCACTACGACATACAGATTTGACGACTGCTACGACAAAAAGAGACAAGGAGACGAGACTTTAAAAACTAGTGCATCTACTATGATATTTTGTTTTTTAAGCCTTAGGTCAATATTGTTAAAATCTCTCATCGAATACGTCTACATTAGCTTATATATTTAATCATCGTATTTATCAAATATTTTATACATATATAAGCATACAATTAATTATAAAAAAAAAGTTTTAAAGTTATAGAAATTAATATATCTATGTAAACTGTGCTTACTACACAAATTTAACCAGGTTAGTCGACTGACCCAGATAACCAGTCGACTGACACTGGGAATTTTGTGCAGCATGCACAGATACATAGATATACGAATTTAAATTTAAATAATTACTTTGAATATTCAGTCGACTGACCTAGAGGCTCAGTTGACTGAATTTCTATAACAGCCACTTTTCGAAAAGACACGACTTTTGTGAACAGTTGCGAACCTCTAACGAAAAGATTCGGACGCAACACTTTGATCGAAACTCTTCACCAACAGTCGCTGCTTTCTAACCTTTATAAATACAAACTCCATTTTGATTCCAAATTACCGAATTACAACTGAATTATCTTATCTTTCTAATATATCTCTCTAGAATCTATTTGCTATAATACTTTCAATTATTCTGCATTAAAGCAATATTATACCTTTCTATTCTTCATAAACTTCATATATATATATATATACTCGAGGAGAAGATTATAGGAAGGGTGTACTACAAGTGACAAATCTGTGTTATTAGAACACACAAAGTCAAAACAATATTTTGTATTTGTTGAAGTCTTGTTCTGCTGCTCAGGCGTGTGAAGTCCTCTTCGGCTGCTGAGGTGAAATCATGTTCCGCTGCTCAGGTCCTTGTTCGGCTGCTCAAGGGTTGTATATACCCGTTCCTCCGAGTTAAGTGAGGGTTAATAGTGAAATTCCAGAAGGAGTCTGGGACTGGACATAGGATGGTGCTCCGAACCAGTATAAAAATACCTGGTGTCATTTTACTTTACTGCTTTTATATTCCACACTATTTACTGTATAGCTATCATCACTACACTCTATTTTAGCATATATCCATATTATATGATCCATAACACACTTTCATTTGGTATCAGAGCAATGTCATCATATAACCGTAATACAGTTATCTGATAATCTAATAATATGGACACTAACACTAGCACTAGCACTAGCACTAACACTAGCTTCATTAAAGGACAATCCACTACATGTCCACCACTATTTAATGGCATAAATTATAACTATTGGGCCACACGAATGAGAATATATATGCAAGCAAATGGTTTTGATACATGGAATATTACTTAGAAAGAATAAACTATTCCTACTAAGGAGTATTCTACTTGGTCAAATACACAGAAACTAGATGCCACAGCTAATGCAAAAGCCATGAATATGTTGTTTTGCGCCTTAGATAAAAATGAGTTTAACCGTGTTAGCATGTCTAATACTGCATATGAAATATGGTGTACACTCAAGGTTACACACGAAGGAACCAAAAAGGTCAAACAAAGCAAAATATCCATGCTCAAAAGTCAGTTTCAAAACTTTAGAATGAAAGAAAATGAATCTATAAATGATATGTATTCAAGATTTCAGGATATCTACCATTCATTAGTAGGACTAGGAGAAAAATATTCAGACTTTGATATTGTATCCAAAATTCTTAACTCTTTAATGGATGAATGGGAAAGAAAAGTTCTCGCAATTGAAGAAGTAAACGATATTTCCCAAATAACTCCGGAAGAGTTAATAGGAAATCTAATGTCCTATGAAGTGAATTTGCAGGCTAAACGAGTTCAAGCTCAAGATAAAAAGAATATAGCATTCCATGCAGAACAAGAAGAATTAGATTCAGACAAAGACGACCTAGCCTTTATTGCCAAAAATTTCAAGAAATTCTTGAAATATAGAAAAGGAAACAGACATAATGGCAAGAGAAGCTCAAACAGCAATAAACCACCATCTTTACCAGTTATGGAGTGTTTTAACTGTCACAAAAAGGGGCATATGCAGAAGGACTGTCCAGATCAAAAGAAAGAATATCGAAATAAAAGGAAGGACAAATTCAAAAGAAAAGCCTTTTCAATCACATGGGATGATTCAGATTCCTCCTCTTCTTCTGGAAGTGAAAGTGACAACGATAATGAACAAGCCAACATATGCTTTATGGCCAAAGATAACGAGGTTAGTGATTTAACTTTCGATGATATGATAGAAATAAATTTTGAATTATTAAATACTTTAAAAAGTCTCAAAAGAAAATATAAAGAGGTTGTAGAAAATTAGAACAAGGCAGAATTCGAAAGAGATATGCTTAAAGACGAGAAGAAAATATTGGAAGAAGAACTTGAGAAAACTCAAGAATCACTTTCAAATGTTAATTCTCAACTTATATTATTGAGTCAAGAAATTGAAACTCAAAAAGAAAAGAATGATGGTCTTATTTCTGAAAATCATGTTTTAAAAACTAATATTAAAATGGTTGAACTAGAAAATTCAAGTCTAAAGACCAAACTAGAAGGAATCACTAAAAACGTTTCAAATTTTAATAAAGGAAGAGAAAATTTACCTAGACTTACTGAGAATTCACAACCTGTTAACAATAAAAATGGCTTAGGATATAAGAAGAAAGTCAAGAATTCACAATCTAATAATTTAAACAAAGTTAACTATGATAAAACACCCACATCTTCAAAATGACTAGTTTCTAAAACTATAAATATATGGGTACCTAAAACTAATAACAAGTTAATAAGGAAAAAGTATATTAGTTCATTTATAGAAGATGTTCATAATAATGAAATTATATTTATAATCTTTCAACCACACCCAAATGGGTATGGTTTCCTAAAAATTAGGAAATTATAAGAACTTTGGGTATCGCATGCTTTAAATGTTCATTGTTTTCTGATACCTTACATTATAAGTAGTAGTTATTTTGTTCTATATTGTTAACACTTATGTGGAATATAATATTTGTTATCATATAAACTCTCCTTTTCGTCGATGACAAAGGGGGAGAAAGATATTGCTCTAACACTATTTGTAGGAATAAACAATGCAAGCATGGATTAAGGGGTAAGCATAGGATGGAGTAAGTTGTTATTTTATTTTATAAAAAACATTTGTCTTTATTTCGTATGGCTTTTATTAAATAGCCACTCTATCTACATTTTTTCAAAGACTCTTGTTTATGGAAGTTTAATGTATGAATGGTTGTTTCTTTCATCATATCTATGACATTATGGCTTCATACTTTTATATCCATTATTCTTTTTTGTCGATGACAAAGGGGGAGAAATATAATTACTAACATTGAGAATGCAGGATATAGAGTGTCAAAGATTCAGGGGGAGTAAGTATTTATATTATATATATATATATATAGTCGAAATCTATATCTATTTACAGGTTATCATCAATCAAAAAGGGGGAGAATGTTGAGACTTGGTTTTGATTCATGACACGAAGCTATCACTACGGCATACAGATTTGACGACTGCTACGACAAAAAGAGACAAGGAGATGAGACTTTAAAAACTAGTGCATCTACTATGATATTTTGTTTTTTAAGTCTTAGGTCAATATTGTTAAAATCTCTCCTCGATTACGTCTACATTAGCTTATATATTTAATCATCGTATTTATCAAATATTTTATACATATATAAGTATACAATTAATTATAAAAAAAAGTTTAAAGTTATAGAAATTAATATATCTATGTAAACTGTGCTTACTACACAAATTTAACCAGGTCAGTCGACTGACCCAGATAACCAGTCGACTGACACTGGGAATTTTGTGCAGCATGCACAGATACATAGATATACGAATTTAAATTTAAATAATTACTTTGAATATTCAGTCGGCTGACCCAGAGTCTTAGTTGACTGAATTTCTATAACATCCACTTTTCGAAAAGACACGACTTTTGTGAACAGTTTCGAACCTCTAACGAAAAGATTCAGACGCAACACTTCGATCGAAACTATTCACCAACAGTCGCTGCTTTCTAACCTTTATAAATACAAACTCCATTTTGATTCCAAATTACCGAATTACAACCGAATTATCTTATCTTTCTAATCTATCTCTCTGGAATCTATTTGCTATAATACTTTCAATTATTCTGCATTAAAGCAATATTATACCTTTCTATTCTTCATAAACTTCATATATATATATATATATACTCGAGGAGACGATTATAGGAAGGGTGTACTACAAGTGACAAATCCGTGTTATTAGAACACACAAAGTCAAAACAATCTTTTGTATTTGTTGAAGTCCTGTTCTACTGCTCGGGCGTGTGAAGTCCTCTTCGGCTGCTGAGGCGAAATCCTGTTCCGCTGCTCAGGTCCTTGTTCGGCTGCTCAAGGGTTGTATATACCTGTTCCTCCGAGTTAAGTGAGGGTTAATAGTGAAATTCCAGAAGGAGTCTGGGACTGGACGTAGGACGGTGCTCCGAACCAGTATAAAAATACATGGTGTCATTTTACTTTACTGCTTTTATATTCCGCACTATTTAATGTATAGCTATCATCACTACACTCTGTATAAGCATATATCCATATTATACGATCCATAGCACACTTTCAAACTTGAAAAATCCCTATAAAGCTTTAGGAAATCCACTACTGGTGCTCGTTGGACCAATCACTTGAAAGTACCTTCGAAACCATAAAGAAATATTCACCCGAGGGATGTCCATGGCATCAACTCTGTGCTAGTACCAGCTTCAGTCTCCACCCTACCAGGATTGCTAGCATTGGTTTATGTTCCAGTTGAGTTACTCATTTTCAACTATCTGGAAATAAAATAGGATTCATTAGCTACTCCTCAATAGATAGTGAATAGAAATGGAATAGTAAGTGGTGTCTATATATGTACTCAACTTATATATAATAACAAAATAAAAATACGCTCTCTCAATACATTCCTAATCCTTAGTTTAGGGAATTTTTTGCTCTGAAACGAAATGTAAAAACCCACCAATTTCGACCCTCTGATTTAACACAATGCAAGATGTGCAAATCCCAAAAGACGAAAAGGAAAAGTCGTTGGTGATTGATAATAAGAGACAAAACAATAAATATATTCAATCTTTCTCTTTCGGAAATCACAGTTGAAGGTAACAATATATAACATAGTCAAATATCGCTATATTCCAACGATAGATTCAATGTATATATAAAAGTCAAACGCAATCAACTTCAATCCCGATACATAAACATAAATGCAAACCAATGTCAGATGATTATTTAGATACAAGTTTATGTACACAAGCAGCGCCATCGCTATCCATACCTTAAAACGTTACTTGACCAAGCACCCTATTCCATTAACCTAGTGATGACAACAAAAAGGGAAAATATAGAGAGGGTCCGACTACAGTCGCGTGAGTGATGTATGTCTACTTTAATACTTACTCTAATCATTCTCAAATAATACTAAGACAATTATGATAAACATCATACCTTAGTCTTGTTTCACTTGCATCTAATAAGTCGATCAAACAATATAATAAACATGGCTAACTCGTGGAACATGTCTTAGTCCATTACAGTTACAATGATCGATGATACGGTCAAACCCATATAAAAAGCGTAGCCCACCCTATTGCATTAACACATGAGGGAATCATCGAATGGATGTAGTTCCATATACATCTTACAGACCCATTTCCATACTAAAACATGCCCTTAAAATATTATATATAGTGAGCGATCGTGTTACCATGATAGCCAATAGAGATTGCAAAGTTCAATAGTCAAATAATCACTAACATTAGTAATCGACTGTCCATAAATGTGTGTGTATGTGTACAACTATACATATATCCAAACATTCCATCAAGTCAGACAGGGAGAATCACGTCAAAGCGTAGTTCAAACATCGCCGTAAAACTCCGAGGAATGCCCCGAATCGATCTTTATGACCTGGTCCTATTGGATCTAGATTTTATAGGCCCAACATAGCACACCGGTGTACCTATGAAATTCTCGCCTATGCACTTACGGTGTGTAAGGCCGTGGGTAGGAGGATGACCCTTCAGCACTTAATATTTTATTTTCAGTTTTTGTTTTGCTTCTTTCTCGCTCGTTTTTTATCCGATTATTGATCCGTTTTTCTTTTCAAATTTTGAAATTTTCATATATATATATATATATATATATTGTAAATTAGACATAATCAACCCAGACATTTCTATTAAAACCAGATCACCCAAATATGACAACTGGATGATCGATGAATTCAAAATGTGCATAGACATTCTAAATAACCTAGGAATTATAAGAAAAACAGATTCTAGAGATAGAACCTCAGCTTTCATAGTACAAAAGGAATCTGAAAGAAAAGGAGGACAGAGTAGGATGGTCATGGATTACACTAGACTTAATGATAATACAAATGAAGACGGATACTGTATTCCTGACAAAGACATATTAATTAACAAAATACAAAATAATTATTGGTATTCTAAATTTGATTTGAAATATGGATTCTGGCAAGTCATGATGCACCCAGATTCTATACCATGGACAACATTCACCTGTTCAGAAGGACACTATGAGTGGCTCGTAATGCCATTTGGATTAAAAAACGCCCCACAAATATTTCAAAGAAAAATGGATGACATATTTAAACATTGTAGTAAATTTACGTGTGTATATATAGACGACATACTAGTTTTCTCAAAAACAAAAAAGGAACATATATTGCACTTATACACAATATTTAAGCTCTTTGAAGCACATGGATTAATAATTTCTAAAAAGAAAATAGAGTTATTTAAAAATTCCATAGATTTATAGTAGACATAGATATATAAACAATCTTCAAATTCTGTTGTTCAAGGTAATCAACAATGACAATACCAATGTCATATTCCACAATATTTAAACTCCTGGACATAACAATATCACCAGTTTGGAGATATATAAACAATACCAATGTCATAGTAAAGTTTGGTGATATATAAACAAAAAAGGGGGACGAGGGGAAAACAAGTTTTTTTTAATAAACTACCTTAGTGGCACCTTGAAGGTTTAAAACCCAAGGGTTCACTAAGTGGAAGTCTAAATAAGGAATTAGGAACCTAATTACCTTTTTATTTCTATTTTTATTGTCAAAGTCTTCTAATTTATTATTTAGACTCCTGTAGTCTCTCTGTCCCAATATTAAATTTTTACCAGTCATGGTAAAGATCCATATCAAAATCATATTATGTAGATCTGTTTCTTTCCTCATGTTATATTATCATGTTCATCCATTCTTTATGGAATTGTTTTAGAAATCTTTGACTCAAAGTTACATTTTTATTTCTTGTTCGCGTAAGATAATGAAATATATTTATTTCATTTATTATATTATATAAATTTATTGTAGAATCTCTTATGTCTATAAGTTCAGTTACATATTTGTCTTTAAATATGTTTATAATCATATATTGATCTTTTTGGTTTAAGTCTGTATTTTTTAGAACAAAATGTATTTTTGTGAGAAACTCTTCTTTTAAGTGATTTTGTAGAAATTCCATTAAAAGGTTTGTAATTTTTACTGGTTTCTTAGAAAATTTGATGTGAGAAAACAGACACGAATCTTAGAGTACTTAGTGAAAGCAGACTATATGATGGTTTTTGTTTATTATCTTCTCAACCTAATACTTTCTCAATCTTAGATGTTTTTCTTTTTTAAACTATTAGAATCCTTCTTGTAACAAATCCTCACCTTGTTACTCTAAGAGTTACTTCCCCTTAAAACGCCTAACGCTCTCATGGCTAACGGCTAAAATGGGTACTTTACTCTTTCAAACGAGCTTACGTCCGTTGGATTTGGTTACATTAAGAACAGAAATAGATCATAAAATATAAACATCTCATCATCAATAATCATTTCAGGAAGATAATAAATAGTAACCTTACCTAAGTCGCTTCACTTTTCGTCTTCGATTCAAGTCTTAAGTATTTAGCTCATATTTGTGGAATTCGCCATTGACAGAGGAAATGAAAACATGAAGATTTTATTGCTCTTAAATTTCAAACTTAATACAAACTTGCAGCAAAAGATTCTATATATTGCTTTATACAAACTAATGCCATATATATAGGCAATACAACCGGGAAATAAACATACAGCTGTCAGAAAAAACTGGCAGCTTTACAAAGCGCTAGAAAAAGAAAAAGAACGTGGAAAAGAAGATTCTCCACTACATTATTTTACAGTACTTTATGCTAAGTGGGAAATGATTATTCCCACTATTCTTCCACTAGTAGTCCTTTGTGTCACATCGTTCTATTATTTTATGTCATTTCTTCTTTCCACCTTTGTACTTTTAGGTAGAGAAGTTTGTGCGGTTGGTACCGTGTTATGTCATTAGATCGTTTTTATCTTTTGTTCTGCTACTGCTTGATTCTTCTGTATCTTCCCGCAGTTTCTTGTAACAACCCTGAGATTGCAATTACCGAATAATAAATTAAAATTATGATTTTAAGTTGAAAAGGGAGCTAAAAATTTTTTTTGGGAATTTAAATTTGCAATTGGTTTGCAAATTGAAGTATTTTGGGTTTAAAATGGGAAAATTAATATTTTTGGAATTTAATATTTAAAAAGGGAATTTTAATGTAATAATGGGTTTAATTGGCTAATGAGACAATTATATGGTTTTAATTAAAAAAAACTAGGATGCTTATTAGGATTTTTGTTTACATGATAACATTAGAAAATAAACCAAGTCCTAATGGGTTTTAAAACCCTTTATCACGACCCATTAGCCTAACCCACTCCTTTATAATATCTCAAACTCATTTCATAACCCTAACCCTCATCCTCTTCATAAATTCCTAAACCTAGATCTAAACAAGAAAAAAAAATTAATGGCCTCCATTTAGAAGCTCCATCTCCTTCTCTTCATAATTAGTTTAAATCCTAGAAAAAAAAAGAGAAGAAGAAAGGTAATGCAATCTCTCCTATTCTCTAATCCTCCTTCTTAATCCCTATTTATCTCAACCTTTTTGTTGTAATCATTGTTTTATTTTTGTTGATTTTGGGTCCTTGAAGCCTCTTGATCTTTGCTTTGGGGAGAAGTGTTTGGCTTGCTTTGATTGTTGCACTCTAACCATTTGATCTTTTGCTTCATTAAGGTAATTACTATCTATTAGTAATTATTGTTAGTTATACCTATTAGTGATAATTGCTAGTTAATTTTGGTGAAAATTTGATGCTAAAAATTGAAAAAAAAACACCCCTAAATCACTAAAAACTGCATTTTAAGTTGGCTGGAAATTGCTTCAGCCTGAAAACAGGCCAAAACCCAGTTCTGAGTCACCAGGACAGGCCTGGGTTGCACCCAGGCTGCTGCCCAGGTGCAGCAGGCTAGCCCAGTTGGGCTAGCCAGAAGCAGACCAGCCCCTAGGGGGCTGGCGCGTGACACACCCCCCAGCCCGCCTGGGCTGGAGAGGGCTGGCGCGGGCCGAAGCCCACGCCCAAGTTCCCCAGCCCGGGCGGGCTGGGGACTCATGTAGAATCCCCAGCCCGCCCGGGCTAGGGAGGGGAACTAATTCCCCAGCCCGCCTGGGCTGGGGAAATAAGGACGCGGGCCGAAGCCCGCGTCCCATTCCCCCAGCCCAGGCGGGCTGGGGAGGGAATAAATTTCCCCAGCCCGCCTGGGCTGGGGAAATAAGGACGTGGGCCGAAGCCCGCGTCCCATTCCCCAGCCCAGGCGGGCTGGGGAGGGAATAAAATTCCCCAACCGCTTGGGCTGGGGAAATAAGGACGCGGGCCGAAGCCCGCGTCCCATACCCCAGCCCGGCTGGGGAGTGGGAGAAGAATTCTCCCTAGCCCAAGCGGGCTGGGGCAGGCTGACGCGGGCCGGGGCCCGCGGGGGAAAAAAAATCATGTTTCCATATTTTTTACCTTCACTTTGCGATGCCGCCGCGATCGCATCCGAAGTCGGAATTCGACGTTTTTAGTCTCGTTGGAAAGGTGGAGTTTCGAACTCCATCTCTGGAAAATCTGGGCAACATTGGAGTTCGTTTGGTACTTCGAATTTCGTGTCGAAGTTGAACTCTGGTCGCTGTTGGTAAATAGTGTGAATCTTGTTCTGGGTCCAAGTTTGAGACGTCGCTGCCGCTTCGTCTCAACTCGGAATCCAGAAATTCTTTTTGCATATTAAAGTAGGAATGTTGTACTACATGTCTGCAAATTTTCATGACATTTGGACATAATTTGCTGGTCCAAATAAATTGCCGAACTTGGGTTCGCAGCTGTTTTTGAATGTTTACAAACACTTAGAATATTTTTCAATGATTTTCTGGTTTTATTGATTTCTTTGAGATTTGTCTCTAGATTTCGTACACGGGTTTTATGAATCATTTTCAAAAGATATTTCACTCCTAAATGGCTTTAGAAATTATTATATAATATTATTTTTAATTATTAAATTAATTATTCCATAATAGGAGAGTTTTCAAAAGCCGTTTTAAAATGGTTTCAAAATCAATTATAAATCCGTTTCGCACCATTATTTTCTATAATAAAAATCTCACACTCACTTTTTAGCACGTCGAGCGAAGTGGAAAAGTGCATAAACGGTTAGGAAATCTCCGGCCTATGGAACCGTGTGTATTTCCTTTCCGGTTAATCCCCGACCTATTCGATTGATCGTTTTGACCTCTGGGTCTAGTTTACCGATGATACGAGGTGGACTTTTTATTGTTTGGAGTGTGAGCTTGCTATTGGTTAGGAAACCGTTTAGTGCGAACGTGGGGTATGGGACTCATTGTTAACACTTTACGGGTTCCTCTCCAAGAAGTTAGTGACACATTAGCCTTTGGGCGGCCAGTACTGGACCTCTGGGTCACCACGCCTTTGGGCAACCGTCTCTGGACATCTGCTCTATGGAGCAGTTTATTTTTCGGCGTGCGCCTCTGGGCCTTTATCCTTCTGGGAAGGATCTCGCCGTCTCGCGCGTTCCGCATCTGTGCAAGTGATCGATCACAACTCTACAGTACTTGGCAACAACGACTCTGGTCGGTGCACGTGCAATATTTGTATTATCTGATGATTTTTATATCCATTCGAGTACCGCCATTCGGTGTTGGTTCTATGGAACCATACGATGTAAGTGCGATTACCTTGTGGATTCACAGTGTCTCTGGACACTGCTTTTCAGTGTTAGATTTCATTGACTTTTCAGTATATCCCCATTGCTCTTTGGAGCATCGATCTTTGCTTGGGCATTGATTACAGACTCTGGTCACTCTTGGGATTATTGCCTATGGGCATCTTTTTATAGCTTTGGCTACGCCGATGATATGAGGCGATTTTATTTATTCTACACTTTGGTGTTGATTTCTCTTTGGAGATTTTTATTATTTGTTGATGATTAGGGATCGTCATTATATTCCTGTGGTTCATAATATACTTCTCTTTGGATAAGTACTGTTTTATTTATGTACCGCATTATTATATATCTCAGTTATTACTGATTGTTTAGCTAGCCTTACCCGAGTGTTTTCGCTCGGGTCAGACCGAGTTGTTTCAGGTTAGGTCTCTGGACTTAGCTTCTGTGCTTCCGCTTTGGACTTATCTGCTATGCTTTTGAGATAGCTTATCTTTGTGTCCGCTTATGTTATTATTCAGACTTTGATATGTACATATTTTTGACTCACATGTGTGAGCAGTGGCTTTGTACCCACTTATGATATTTGGATCTGTATTGACGATGTATTGTTCTGGGATTTTATATCTGTTATGTGATTCTGTTCTGTGATGTTTTATCATTTTATTACTATGCTTATTCTGATAGATCTTTAGCCATTTGTAATTTCGTTATAAATATTTATTGAATATGTCGAACCACTTGAAAAAAAAAATAGATACCACCCTTTCGACGTATTTAGTAGATAGTTATAGCTTGATTACAAATGGTCGCTTCCACTATACTCTATTCTCCGCTTTAACAGACAGTATTACTCCCGTAATACTCTTTGTTACAGTGGGTCTCAGAGTGGGGCGTTACATTTCTGTTGCAGCTTTCTGTAAATATTTATTGCATTTGGTCTTTGATAAAATATGTCAAAAGGCCTATATCCTAGGCCAAATTCTTCTATATTTGTGGATATATAAATTTTTTTTATTGGGGATTCAACATATAAAGTAAAGCTTTTATTATCAGCTCTATCCTAGTTTAGATTTTTGCCAATTATATAGGCTTTGTATTTCTCATAATGTTGTTGTTCATTCATTCTGGGAGTAGATTTGTCCAGGAATTCTGTGGGATCTTCCCATTCTGGAAAATCTATGTTAAAATTTTGTGCTTTCACTTTGATAATATGTCTGGCCGGATCTATTATGTCGTTGCCAAAATATGGAGGAACAGTATTAATGTCAAGATGCAAATCTGTATCTAGAACTTCTGTAACATACTCTGTAGTAGAACCAAGAGGTTCTAAGAGCTCTGTGTGATTCCATCCACCGATGTATATTTCTTTTATGAAGCCATAGTTTAGCAATGTTGTCGGATCCAAAGTAAACTTATTATGTACCAAGTATTTGTATTGTGAAAGTTTTAAACTTATAAGTGGCATAGATGCAATTATAGTGCACCTGCAATCTGTAGAAAGATCTTGGCAGTCTGTGAATTGTTTTGTGCAGGGAATATTTTGATTTTTTAATATTTCCCATGTTATTTTGAATCCGAGGATTCTTTGTGAAGAGATCTTTGTTAATAGAGAATAAATCTCTTTGTATGTAGCAGCATTTTGTTCTTTTGTGGCTTGGAGAAATTGGATTTCTTTGTTAAAGGTTTTCGAAAAGGATAATACCGGTTTGTTTGTTTGTGTGGAAGCAATTTGAGGAATGTGGCCTAGTTGGACCATTTTTCCTTTTTGGGCTTCCTTTGTAATTGCCGCAAAAGATGCTTTGGGCTTTAGACTTATTTCTGTTATATTTTTTGGCTCCTCTTTTATTTTCATTCCTGAGGATATAGCCTGAATTTGTTTTATGCTATCCGAGACTTTGTAGTCCTTGCCAAGAATTTTTTCTATAGCAATTTGTACAGATTCGTATGTGTAGAAACCTTTGTAATATGGCCTCCCATATTTGGGGCTTTGTTCAAGTTCCTTGAGCTTAGGAACCATCTCTTCCCAAGGGAGATATATACCAGCACTAGGTCCGTTGAACAGACAGTAGTGGGTGAATTTATTTGTAGTTTCAGAATTTGTAAAAATCTCAACAAGAGTATATAAAATGCTGAGTTTTGTTTGTTGTCTTGTGGTGCTGTGGATAAGTTCCATATGTTGTCTAACACTATTTGTTGTTCATCTGTAAGTCGAGCATTTGTGACAAATTTGTTCTGTGCATATGTCTTTAGGAATTTCCTGCTATTTGTTGATTGATTTGTAAGAGACATATCTGTGTCTTCTTCTCTGTTGAAAAAGTCACTTTCTTTTATAGAATCAATATATAGTCTTGATAATTTATCTAGTAATATGTTTGAATTGCCTTTAATGTGTTCCCATATGATCTTAGTACCACAATTTAAAATTGCATTTTTAAATTTTAACCACCTATTGTTTATTATGCTTTTCTCCTTTTTATTATTTGCGTATTTTACTATAGATTCACAATCTGTTCTTATTTTTATTTCTTTTTATGATATTATAAAAAGTCTAAATGATTCCAAAACATATATTATAGCTAAAATTTCGTAATCTAAAGAAGTCATGTAGCCTTTTTCTTTATATGTTCCTGAAGTATATCTGTAGATCTTTTTAGTGGATTTAGGGTCAGTTTTATATTTTTTATTTAATAATATTCCTCCCCATCCCAAGGAGGAACCGTCTGTTTCTATGATTAGATAATCTGTAGCCAATGGTAACGTTAGTGGTTTTAGATTTTTTGCTAGTTCTTTAATTTTTTGGACTTGTTTTATGTCTTCGCTATTGAATTCTCTTTTTCCTTTAGGACTTGCTTTGTTATATAGAGGTCCGGTATATTTGGATAAATTTTGTATAAAGGGTCTTGCATAATTTATTAATCCAAGAAATGATTGTAATTGTTTTATTTTTTTATTTTATGTGGAAATTCCATTATTTTTCTGGATATATGAGGTTGGAGTTCTATTTGTCTTTTTCCTATTTTTACTCCTAGGAAATCTATGGATTTTTAAATAACTCTATTTTCTTTTTAGAAATTATTAATCTGTGTGCTTCAAAGAGCTTAAATATTGTGAATAAGTGCGATATATGTTCCTTTTTTGTTTTTTTGGAAACTAGTATGTCGTCTATATATACACACGTAAATTTACTACAATGTTTAAATATGTCATACATTTTTCTTTGAAATATTTGTGGGGCATTTTTTAATCCAAATGGCATTACGAGCCACTCATAGTGTCCTTCTGAACAGGTGAATGTTGTCCATGGTATAGAATCTGGGTGCATCTTGACTTGCCAGAATCCAGATTTCAAATCAAATTTAGAATACCGATAACTATTTTGTGTATAATTAATCAATACGTCTTTGTCAGGAATACAGTATCCGTCTTCATTTGTATTATCATTAAGTATAGTGTAATCCATGACCATCCTACTCTGTCCTCTTTTTCTTTCAGATTCCTTTTGTACTATGAAAGCTGAGGTTCTATGTCTAGAATCTGTTTTTCTTATAATTCCTAGGTTATTTAGAATGTCTATGTGCATTTTGACTTCATCGATCATCCAATTGTCATATTTGGGTGATCTGGTTTTAATAGTAATGTCTGAGTTGATTATGTCTAATTTACAATAAATAGAATCCTTTTCCTAGTATTTTAGTGGTTTTTCTCCTATTATTTCTATTTTTCGAGTCTACTTATAATTTGGTTTATATATCATCAGTTGTTAAAAGAATATTGCTTATTTTGTTTGCTTGAACCAGATCTGTTTCTATATCTTGTATATTTTCATAGCAATATAATTGTTCTATTGTTATTTTGTTAGCTTCTTTTTATTGACATTAGCCCGGAATGTCACAAGTATATTCTGGTTTTTGGGTTATATATCATTATCAATATAATTCATTTCATTATTCAAAAACATTTTTTTCCATTTCTTACCAAATCATTCATATAAATCATTTAAATTTTATATATAATTCAAATTTAATCTTTGAAATGTATGGTATTAGTCCATAGATCATTTCATAATATTTTGGTATAACTTACCATAGTATTTATCACGCATTATACATATGTCTCAATATACGTATTTCAACCATCCTCTTCATTAAAATCATTATTATTATATATATATATATATATATATATATATTAGTTTTGAAATAAACTTTCTAATTTTCATAATTTATCATCTTAAGTTTCAAATTTCATAATCTCTTTCATTGTATATGAATGTCAATCCTAAGTTTCCAATATTTATTTTAATATTCACTAGTTTATTAACTAGTTCAACCCATCTTAATTAATTTACCATTTTCATTTAAAATTAATATCAAGTCACTATTTTTTTTCATTACTAATTACTATCCAAAATTAGTAATCATTAAATTGAATCCAAACTTTGACCTAGTCCATGCTTATCCAAGAATTACTCTAGAATCACCGATTATATATTAGACTTGTCATAAAGCACTCACAATGATTAGAAACCCCCTACTTTGCCCGCTGTCCAGAATTGGTCTCCACTCCAAATCTAATATTTGCAATCCTAATTGGATTAGACTATAGCCTTCACCTTGCTCTTTGATTTGGTTGATAATTATCGATTTTTATAAAGTTTTGAAGGAGATAATTGAATTTGATTTGAGATAGGATTTCTATCTTTCGAAGAGAAGAAAAAAAGAATATGTATAGAGAAATGATTAAAAGTTTTGAAAGTGAGAGAATGGCTTGCTATAAATATGAAAATAAAAGGGTCGGTTTAATTTTGCCGACTCGGCCCAAATTCAAAATTCAAATTCCAGTGTATAAAAACATCCATAACTTTATCACCCAATTCAAACAAACTAATATACGATGTGCATTATAAAAATGAGGCAATCACAATGGAATCTTTTCATTTCTAGATTCAAAAGTTCGACAAATGATGATTTACTCACCAATCAAAATTATCAAATTTATTATATCAAACCGACCGTTAGGGAGGTTTATTTACTGTCATGGTCTAAAATAAATTTCTCCGAAGCCCAAATACTATGCCCTCTGTCTCATAATCTTCTTCTCGTTTCCGTCGTCTCCAAATTGAATGCCTACTTTTCGTCTGATATTTCTATGCATCAGGTATACTGTTTCTTCCTCAATTTTATAGTTGGCTACCCCAATCTCCACTACTATATATTCAAACAAACTCTGATTCTTCCCGTCTTCAACATCGGCTAACCTTACCGGATCACCAGATCAACCACTTCGTCGCTATTTAGGTACTTCTTCATGTTGCGAGCAGCTCATCATAAGTTGCAACCAGGTATTATAAATTATATTTTAATACTCAAAATATATTTCGATTTTCATTATAATGGATCTTGATAGCTTGATTTTGCTTGATAAACATGAGGATTAAATTTAAGGTCCGGGTACCATCAATATGAGGGTAAAATTTAAATTTAGGGATTTTCTTTAATTTTCTTAAGCTCCTCGGTTACGTCTTACGCTGGCTCGCCCAATACTCTCTTCTTTTTTCGTCTCCGAAATGGATCAGCATGCTGAGCAGTGGGATCTTATCATCAAGGTATGATTTTTAACAACTTTCTAAAAAATTTAGACTGTTTTAATGGTTTTGTTGGAAGATTTGAAGCTTTATGTGATTTATAGAGTGCATCAGTGCATGAATCGATCAAAATCGTTAATTTATAGCTTTATTATTGTTTTGTCTAAATTGGACATCTAAAAGGTTTGATGGTGAGTTCTAGACATGTATGTAAGAATTATCTGTTGATACTGATTTAATTGTTTATATTTCTGCTTCCAGCGAATTTTGTTTTGAATGGTTCCAGCTAAACTATACATTAGGGCCATCTGTCTCATATATTATTTATGTTTCCGATTGAATTTAAGATGAGTAGGATTGGTTTTATATAAGGTTTGCCTGCCAACCCCTTTGACCCATTTCCTAATTTGAGCATTAATAACATAGGAAAGATAGTTTTATGATTCCTGATTAAGCACTGATTTTATTATCATTACCTTGGACTGAACATGGGCTCCAATTGTGGAACAAAAGGCTTGTAGCGATTTTGTTTTTCTTCCTTTTCATGACAGTTCTCTGTTAGGTATTGTTACACCTTTGTGCGTCAAGGTGGTGTTAGGTATTGCTTGGTGCTGCTATTCTAGTACATCAAAATCTTGTGCTTTTATCTTCTGTTCCTCTTGCCCATGAGTGTGTACCTGCTAGTTTAGACATATTTTTTTCTTGAACTTGTGATGGCAATCATTTATACGATGCAGTTATTTTTCACGCATACTCAGTTATTTGCACACAATTTATGATACTAACCTAGTAACACAGTTTGTATAAGGTTCTTCTCTTTTAATTTACGTATTTTGTAGACACTATTTCTCTACATAGCTTGTTTTGGATGGTCGTTTTAAAAATACGTATAGGAACTTAATTCTATATAGTACACAGTTCATTGCTATCTAAAAAGTACTGCAACCATAGTATGTCTGTTGTGCATAGTTTGATGAGATGCCTCATTGAATATCCACCAGTCTCTTTAGTGTGCAATCTACTTTATATAGGAAGGGATTAACTTTGACTTGTGACTTTATTATCTCTTTACTTTGTCCTAACTATTACCGCCGTAATGCTTTAGAAAACTGTCTGTTAGTACTCTATCGGTATTATGCTATGTATTATACCGCATTATGTATCATATTATTAATACTCTCTCAGCTGCATGCACACCTATATTGCATTTTCACCTTTTCTTTTCCTGACATTTTAGGTTAAATATTGAGATACACTTAGACGAATTGGAGATCACGTCCATCTGAAGCTCATGGATCACAACATTACCAAACTTAGAGCAAAAATTTGCTTGCTTTTCAAATTCAGCCATGATACTGACCTTATACTGACATATATTGATGTAGATGGGGACATTGTCACATTAGACAACAATGATGAACTTTTCGATGTTGTTATCAGTCAGCGCTTGAACCCTCTCCGAATAGCTATTGAGTTGAAGTCAAAGCCGGACACATTATCTGCTAAATCTTCATAGCATGAAACCGCACCTGTCACCAACATACAATCAGAACCTGTTACGAATCCACTCATGACAGCACTCTTGAATCTGTTAAATGTTGCAGATAAAGCTATATCAAATTCTCCTGCTTCTGAAGTGATAAAATCTGAGCAATTTAAAAGCGTGCTGGATAATATTCATAAGGACGTGAAGAAAGCTATGTCTTTCTCGCTTGCACTATCAAACCTTGTTGATCAACTCTCTAAGGTTGTAAATCAAGCTGACTCCGTTTGTGATTCATAATCAAGCACACCGTCTACAAATGTTGTTCCAAGTAATCCACTGGATCTTAATGCTCCTTGTGCATCAAAACCATGGGATTTTCCTGCTCAAATAACCAATGAAATTGCTTATTCGGTTAAAAATCTAAGCGATCCTGAACAGACTGCTAATGCAGCTAGACCATTGTCTCCACTTGAAGAATTACTTGTTGCAGCTGCAAAAAAATACCCAAACAACTGTGAAGGTACATAATCTGGAAGTTCTGATGTTCGTGGAAAAAATACTGTTACTGTACATGAACCCTATGTTTTGGAGCAAAGTTATGGATATGCTCCAGCAAATCCTTCATCTACACTTGCAATGCATAATGATAAAAAATATTTTAAATGAGACTCAGATTTCTTCTGAATCACCGATTTCACCCTAATACTTCAAATAATAGAGAAGACGGGGCACTTCATTCTTTGATGCCTTTTTTTCCAAGGTCCCACTTTGATGTAGAGAGTTTATTTTACATAGGCGTTCAGTGTGATGGATGTGGCATGCTTCCAATTAAGGGATCCAGATTTAAGTCCAAAGTGTAAGAATTTGGATTTTCAACTGTTATATATTCAATTTGTGTTCTTGTTATGCTGATATCTTGCCTTTTTTTAACAGGCTGGAAGACTATGATTTATGTAACGTTTGTTACAACCGGATACCTTCTAGAAAGGGAAGAAAAATGGATTATATAAAAATTGATCTACCTCGCATTGCACATAGGCTGTCCTTCAAAGGAAGGCATAATCATGTATGATATGATATCTTTGTAATTCTTTTACCTGGCAATATTTTTGATCAGCTAGAACACATATATAGCTGTTTCTTAAAATTTTTGCAGGGGAGTTCACATACATTGCGTCCATTTTTTAGTTTCTTTTTGTTATTAGCCTTATCCCACTCCTCAGGGTGGGGATTATTTACTTTATATAATTTTTCTTAGTTAGCCTAGCATGCCACCATACAGTTGGTCCGGTTCAAATAATTGATTACAAAATTTTGATTTAATTTTTTAGAAATATTTTCTATAGATATTGTACATATACCATGGTCACTAACTTAAATTCTTAATTCAACTATCAGCATCGTAGACCTCACTACCCATTGCAAACAGTGTTGCGTGGCTACAATGCTGCAAAACCACAGTGGAACAACCATGAAAGCCTATTCATTAAATAGATATATTTTTAGCTGAAAGTTTCAATATAATCATGGGTTTGAATCACAACCATAATTAAAATCAGTATATATTTTTAGCTGGAAATTTTAATGTTATATGATATCATGATTCGATCCAATTCTCATAAGAAAATATATCATTTTTCTTTTTATTTTCTGATTCATTTATCTTTGTTATATTTTCATTATCCGTACAATTTTTATTAAATATTCATCATTCAAAGAAAAAAAGATAATAATAATTTTAGGATGGTTCTGTTGGTTGACAATGTTTCTGTATTTCTGATTAAACAGATGGGTGTGTTTGATTTTTTTTGATGCCTGTAGACCCGAATCTTCTAAATCTTAGGACTAAAATCTGCTTTGGATAAAATTGACGATTTTTTTACTCTTTAAAACTGGAATCCAACCTTTTTTTAAAGATTTTTTAGTTGTAAAAATGTTGATCCAAATGAATTCATATAAAAAAAGGTGCAGCAGCAGCAACAAATCTTGTCTACAACAGTCATGACAGCAGTTCTTATCTGGTATTATGTATATGATTTAACATTAAAATACGATATTGTTTTGTTTCTAATAATTCATATAACTTCAACCCTTTTTACTCAAGATTAAATATCAAAATCCATTTTAAATCGATAGCTACAGGTGTGAATGATATTATTCAGTAGTAGCTGGATCACTACTAAAAAGGCTTCAAATAGCGGCCGACGTTTGCGACGGCTGGCGACGGCTAAAAAATGCGGCTGTCGCTAGCCGTCGCTATACGCAGTATACAGGTTTCTTCCCGCGAGCAATATTTTCATTTCCTTTCCCCCCAAATTAAACCCCCCTTCCTCCAATCCACCGCCCCGCCTTCCGACGCCTTCAAATCACCCAAATTCGCCCAGGTATGCTTCTAATCTATATTTTGATTGTAAATTTGATGTTTTTTAGGTTTAGTTTAAACCCTAATTAAATTAGGATTTGTTGTTAAATTAGGATTTGTTGTTAAATTAGGTATTAGTAGTGTTGTTAAATTAGGTATTAGTAGTGTTGTATGTTGATTTGGTAGATTAATTAGTTTATTATTATGAAGTTAAATTAGGTATTAGATTAATTAGTTTATCATGAAGTTGAATAAATGGTTGATGTAGATAATTAGTGTTGGCGATTAACATGGTTAGTTGTGTTTGGTGAAGTGTATATTAATGATTAACTTTTGGTTATTGATAAATTTACATGAAAGTATTTCATAGTTTATAAAATTGATAAATTACAAATTTAAGTTGTTAACTGAATTTAAATTGAAATTTTTTTATTTAATAATTAGATTTTTATTGTTTTCTAATTATCTATTTGATAATTAGATTTTGTTGTTTTCTAATTATCTTTATTGATAATTCTTCTATTTATCTTGTTGATTTAGCGACGGCTAGCGACAGCCATTTTAATAATTTTAGGGATGGCTAGCGACGGCTAGCGACGACCAAAATGCAAAAGTTTGTATATATTGTACAAAAATAAAGTTTATACAAAAAATTAAAAAATGAATATGAGAACATTAAAAATTCTGCAAATATCTAATTTTTTTTAAAAAAATTAGGAAATGACTTTAAAAACAACTGCTGATATTGTACTAAAATTGATTTTGTAAAGAAATTAAGAAATGAATATAACAACAACAAATATTCCGCTAAAATCTATGTCGTAAAAAAATAAAGAAATGAATATTGAACTAAAATTGTTAATTGAATGTTGAACTAAAATTTAAATATACAAATTTATGAAATAAAATTTAAATAGTTGAAACATTGTCAAAATTTGAAAAGAACAACAATATTTGATAAAATTTAAAGAAATTTTTTTATCCCTTAGATTGGCTTTGGCCCCGTCTGGCAAGTGTTGTATATGATCGTTATATGGATGTTCGTTTTGGTAACAGAACGGACATTTATATTCATCTGATACAATATTTGTCGGATTTGTCCCTGTATTGGACAAGTTACAAACACAATAAAGTAATTACATATTATAAATCATTTCATTTTAAACGGTTACAAAATTTCGACAGCACTTCCTTTACGTTCCCTGTGTACACGCATTTGTGTACGATACAGGGAACAGAAGGGAAGTGCTGCCGAAATTTTGTTCAACCGTTTAATCTGAAATGATTTATAAAATGTAATTACATTATTGTGTTTGTAATGGGAAGTAGGATGACTGACCACCGAAGTGAAAACCAAAATACTAAAAAATAAAAAAATAAAGTGAAGATTTTATTTGAAATTTTTGCAACGATGAATTGTTTACAATGGAGAATGGTTGAAAATTAATGATTTAAATTGTCTAACATACATTTTCAAATCAGAAAAAATGTTCAATTATTTTCTCGACCGTACTTGGATGTATGAAGTCAGAACTGGAAAGAATGGATCAATAAAGCAACATTTCTACAACGGTGTACATGAATTTATTAGATTTGCTAAATCTAATAACCGAAACAACACAGAAATTCATTGCCCGTGTAGTAAGTGCCAACATTTGAAGCATTGGAAACCAGATATAGTTGAAGTACATTTGTATCAATATGGTTTCGTGCCTGATTATTATTTCTGGGATCGTCATGGAGAACTTGTTGAACCTACACCTAATACTGAAGTGTTAGAGGACGGTAATATGATGACGAATCCGATAGAAAATATGGTGGATGATGCAGCACGATCAATGTTTCCTACAACTGAAGCTGTCGATGAAGACGAAAATGTCGAAGAAGAACCGACTGCGGGAGCTAAAAAAATATACGATTTGTTGGATTCTGCTAAGAGGCTGTTGTGGGACGGATGTAAAGCGGAACCGAACTTTCAGTAACCGCCGAATACATAACTATGAAATCAAAATTCAATCTTACGGAAGTTGCATTTACAGCAGTTGTACAAGCTGCAAAACGACACATGCCACCCAATAATCTGATGTGCGATAGTCATTATAAAGTAAAAAAATTGATGTCCGCTTTCGGTCTACCGTACGAGAAGATAGATGCATGTGTGAAAGGTTGCATGTTGTATTGGAAAGACGACGTTGACCTCAGAAAATGCAAAATATGTAACGAAGAAAGATACAAACCAAGAAAGAAGAAAGGGAAAGAAGTCCCGTACAAGAGAATGCATTATTTACCCATCACTCCCAGACTTCAAAGATTATATGCATCTTCTGCTACGGCCTGTCATATGCGATGGCATAGTGTGAGAACAACGGAAGAAGGAACTTTGATACATCTATCCGACGGAGAAGCATGGAAATATTTCGATAAGACTTATCCCGCATTTGCTGCGGAAATCCGTAATGTCAGACTTGGTTTATGTACGGATGGATTTTCACCATTTTCACAGTTTGGTAGTAAATATTCATCCTGGCCAATTATCGTTACTCCGTATAATTTACCTCCATGGATGTGTATGAAGACACCATATATGTTTCTCACCACTGTCGTTCCCGGCCCTCATGATCCAACCCAAGGAATTGATGTTTATTTACAACCATTGATCGAAGAGTTGAAGAAACTGTGGAATGAAGGAGTCGAAACTTACGATGTATCAAGGAAATTTTTTTCGTATGTTCGCTTCTTTTTTATGGACTATTAATGATTTTCCTGCATACGGGATGCTTTCTGGTTGGAGTACGGCCGGTCGTCTAGCATGCCCTTATTGTATGGAAGAAACACGAGCATTTTCGTTATGATATGGGAAGAAAGTTTCGTGGTTTGATTATCATCGGTGTTTTCTTCATCCCAATCATACTTTTAGAAGAGATAAGAAAATTTTCATAGCTAACAGAGAAGAGAATTTGAAACCACCCAAGGTTTGGTCAGGCGAGGAAATATACGAAATTGTAAGGGACTATCCAAAGATACATGAAACTGGAGTTCAGACTGAAATCCCAGGAAAGTCGGACATTCATAATTGGTGCAAACAAAGTATATTTTAGGAGTTACCATATTGGAAAGATCTCTTACTCCGACATAATATTGACGTGATGCACAATGAAAAGAACGTGTTTGATAATCTGTTTAATACAATTTTGAATGTAAAGGCAAAACCAAGGACGATTTGAATTCAAGGCTTGATATAGCAAACTATTGTAAGCGCCCAGAACTTCATATGAAGCCTAATGACAATAAAAAACCGAAAGCATGCTATGAGCTAGACAATAAGCAAGTAAAACTCGTGCTAAAGTGGGTGGAAGAATTAAGATTTCCCGATGGGATTTCTTCCAATCTTCGTAGATGTGTGGACTTCAAAAATAGTAAACTGACTGGGATGAAAAGTCACGATTGTCATATCATGATGGAATATTTACTACCCGTGGCTTTCAAAGAACTGCTGCCCGTAAAAGTATGGAACGTTATAACAGAGTTATGTTTGTTTTATAAACAGCTTTGTTCGACAACATTAAAGGTGGATCGTATACGTAAACTTGAAGTAGAAATACCCTTACTGCTATGCAAACTGGAGAAAATACTTCTGCCTGGTTTCTTTAACGTAATGGAGCATTTACCTATTCATCTTCCATCCGAAGCACTTCTTCGAGGTCCTGTGCAATACGGATGGATGTATCCATTTGAGAGGTAAAACATGTGCAATGTTCATGTCAATTTCAAATTCAAATTTGTATATCTAAATATGTAATAAATATCTTAATAGGTACTTGAATCACCTGAAGAAGAGGATTCGACAAAAAGCCTGAGTTGAGGGTTCGATATGCAAATCGTATCTTGAAGAAGAAGCCTCATTTTTTTTCTCTCACTACTTCAAGGACGATGTGAGCTTATCGTTTGTAACTGTTCCTCGAAATGAGGAAGTCGTTGAACAAAATTCTTTTCAAACAATGTTATCTGTTTTTAGACAACATGGTAGACCTGGTGGAAAATGTGTGGAAATATGGTTGGACGATAGAGACCACCATGTAGCACACACGTATGTTCTTTTAAATTGTGTCGAAGTCGCACCATTTGTCAGGTAATAATTAATTCACTTGTAATTTACTTTTACGTACATAATAATTATAACACATATTACATATATGCAGTATCTACGAATCACAGTATCCATCTGGCGATCTCAGTAAAGAATTTGCCAAATGGTTTTTGAACTATGTTTATGAGCCAAGAAACTGTGTCGTTGATGAAGGCTTAAGACATCTTGCGATTGGACCGAAAAGAAATGTGAAGACTTATCCAATATTCTTCGTCAATGGGTTTAAGTTCAACACGAAAGATTACGGGGCTGAAAAATTAACATATAAAAGCGGGGTATTTGTCAAAGGCAGTGATGATCCAGATGAGCATTTAAAAGATTTTTACGGCGTCTTAACACAGATTCTAGAGTTGACATATTATGTTGAACCTTTAGAAAAGGTTTTTTTTATTTAAGTGCAATTGGTTCAGTAACGTTCCTGGTTCCGGAATCAACGTGCATAAAGAGTATAAACTTATTGAAATAAGACATACATCACACTACTATAAGTACGATCCTTTTGTATTAGCCAAGCAAGCGTTACAAGTTTATTTTGCTTCTTATCCATCTTTGAAAAGAGATAAAGCGGATTGGTCTGCTATTTTCAAAACAAAACCAAGGTTTACGTTTGATGGAAATAATATTCCAGATGAAGCAGCATATCAAGCCGATCTTGAACCAAATACAGAAATAATAATAACTGATGATATTGATGTAGGGCCTTTGAATGATGAATCGAACGTCTTATTTGATGCATTCGAAAGTACCGAAGAAAATGAGATAGAATACGAGACTGAGTCTGAATCAGAAAACGATGAAGACTGATCGTTCTGTGATGATCATTTAGTTAATTTTTATCAATGTTTTGTACTAGTAAATTTTTATAATTATTCTGTGAAAGTGAATGAAACATGCTAAGTGAATTTCTATTATTGTTCTGTGATGATCATTTATTTAATTTTTATCCATGTTTTGTACTAGTAATTTTTTATAATTGTTTCTGTGAAAGTGATTGAAACATGCTATGTAGTAGTGAATTTCTATAATTGTTCTGTGATGATATTGTTTTTCTATAGTAGATATGTCTGGCAGGAGACGAAGTATGACAGGCACGTCATCCCCATCTCCCGGTGCAGGTGGTAGTGGCACTGCACCGGACTTACGTCCGATAGCAGAAGTTGTTCCGAAAAGTGCCGGGTAAGTATCAATTTTATTTAAAGTGTAAGTTTTAAAATCCACTAAACATGTATATCATAACTTTCGCAAGGGATTTTAGGTGGAGCCATCAGATTATATTCTACAGGTTTCGAGGAAGGCTTTTCAGAGCCGGATGGATGGTTGTTGGCCTCGCTGGGACGACATCCCCCCTCATGTCAAGAACGCAATACAGGCCGATTTACTTGTAAGTAGTAGTTTGAATTTCAGTTGTAAATTAATATAATCTATATAACTTAAAATAATTTCAATTTACAGGCTGCAATCCGTGTTGACCCTGACGATATGGACGTTTTCTTAAATCACTGGAATAAAAGAATGAGGAAAAATTACAGGGATACATTGTCCAAGGCTAAGAATTCAGGCAAAAAGCCGAACTGGATAGGTGATGGTGTATGGACTGATCTTCTTCGGCTTTGGGACACTCCGGCAGCAAAAGTAAGTAATATATGTTTGCTTTGTTATTTAAATCTAATATAAATCTCGCAAGATATATATGTGATAATTTATCTTAATTTGTAGGAATTATCTGCGCGGAACTGGGCTAACAGGAAAAAAAATCCTGCATTGCACCGTGGTGGCTCCAAATCCTTCCAGGAGCATAAGAGAGAGCTGGTAATTAAATTTATAAACTGTGTTTATATTTTATTAAAATATTTTATAATCAGATTAGCAATAATATTTATATATTTTCAGGCTGCGAGATACAACCGTGAGCCCACTATGGCCGAGTTGTTCATGGTGACGCATGCCGTGGAGAGGACTGATGAAGAAGGCAATGTTTCGTACGAGTGGACGGATGACAAATCCCAATCCGTAATGGTAAACTTATTTATTGTTAATAACAATATTTTGTCTTATTTTATTTTCAAAACTTGAAATTCGGTTTTTATCGTGTAAAACAATTGTTTGTAATCGCAGGAGAGGTAAGAAGCTGAGCGGGCTCGGGTAGCACAGTCCACTGGTCGGGAAGAGCTTACGCTAGAGGAGGCGAACAATATCTGGGATGCTATTATTGACCCGCCTTCTCGGACCAATGTGCGGTATAGCTATGGAAATCTGGAGGTAAATTTTGACATGTACTAATATATAAATTTACACATGCATATGAATAGTTAAATAATTTTAATAATATTATATATATATATATACTAATATATAAATAATTATGAGCTATTTTACAGGCGATGAGATCGCAGAGTGCATACAGGAGGTCCCAGCAAGAAGAGGAGATTGCTCAGTTGAAGAAAACAGTGGATGAAATAAATGATTGGAGGAAGAGTTTCTTCGAGCAACAGCTGGATGAGCGGATAGCAGGTTATTTGCAACAGCATGGAAGGATGCCTGGAGAGGATGGCAGCGATGGCGAGGAGTAGGTATGCGTGTTTGCTCATGTTACAGTTTGGTATATACACATTTTGGTTGGTTTGGTGTATATATATATTTCGGGATATTATGTACATATTTTGATGGTTTATAGTTGTGGTTGGAAAACTATGTACACATTTTGGTTGGGAAACTATGTACATATTTTGATGACTTGTATTGGTTGACATGATATGTATTGTTGTTGGGATTGTATATGATTTTGTTTGGTTTTGTTGGATTTTATTTTGTTTGAATGTATAGTGATGTTATATGATGGATATATGATGGTTATAGTTAATGAATATAGTGTATAGTGGCTGTGATGATGGTATTTGATGGTTATTGTTTGAAGTGTATATGGGCTATGCAAGTGCATAGAATTATGCCCAGTATAACGACGGCTAGCGACAGCCTATTTGTTTCAGATTAGCGACAGCTAAAGTGCAAAAATTGTGTCGCGTAGCGACGGCTAGTGACGCCAATTGGACGTTGGAAAATTTCCACGTGGCACATTTGCAGTCGCGAGCCGTCGCTATTTAGGTGACAGAGCCGTCGCTAAAGCCGTCGCGATACTATTGGGCGACGAGATAAATAGCGACGGCATTTAGCGTCGGCTAGCGACGGCCGGCGACGGCTAAAAGCCGTCGCTATCAGGTGCCGTTCTTGTAGTGGATTGAAACACTACAGGAAAGAAGAAAAATAATGGCAAGAGAAGGAAGAAGAAGAGAACAAGATTTTGCATGCCTGAATGGTGGTATCTGCAGCCAAATGCAGATGATAATAATGCGGATGATATTAAAATATGTTTTTAATATAGATATATAACCTGTAGTTAAGTTGTGAATCATAAACTATAAAAGAAAATATTTGGCTTTATAATAAAATAAAATTTCTTCATTGTTTCTGTGTACCTTTGCTAACTAAGAATTTTATAATGCACATTACATTAGTGTTGTGTGTCATATTTCATTTCATGTATGCTACTTGCACTCAACCTAGCACCTTGAACAGAAATGCACTGTATTATTTTAAAGTCTGTTATTTTATTTTTATAGATCTTTTAATTTAAAATTCATTCTTTAATTTGACAGATTTGTTGTTTCTAATTCATAAATCTATAAAGAAGTATATAATAGTATTTTCAAAAAGTCTACTTTTTTAAACGCTGACCTTTTCCATTTAAAATTCATTCAAAATGCAGGTCAAATTCATAATTAAGACAAAAAATTCACAAGCCGAAAACTAGGCAAATGACGTGCAAAGACAAAACAGAAACTAGTCATAGTCGTACACCTTACCCTTTTAAGCGTGAAAACTCAACTTCATGGCAAAACACACTTGTTGTATCTCTACAATCCCAGTGGGTTTGGTTGGTATAAAGAGAGGGGAGATGGACACACCATCAGATAAATTGAAGTAGTAATCACATCGAAACAGAGAGGATAAGAGGCAAAAGATATCAGGAACAAGTACGAAGAGGAAATCTGCAGCATTCACCGCCAAAAGGAACGAAAACACGGTCCTCAAAACCATTACCCAAAAAACAAAGTCAGCACCTAAATATTCACAAATATCCTAACCCGTTAAGATTACGGATCGATCTAACCTCAATAGGTTCCAGAAATGGAAATTTGGCGCAGAGGCAGCAGGTAGAAACAAGCATCAAAACCCTAGTTTGTTCCTGCACTTGACGGACATCTGGTAGTAGAGGGTGGCGAAAAGAAGGTAAATGACGAGTAGCAAGGCGACTAGAAGTGAGGTCTAAGCTACTTCGACGAAGAAGACGTGCTTGGGGGCATGGAAAGGACATAGAAGAGATCGTACATTCTATTTTAGGACAAAAAGAAGTAACAGTGAAATGAAAAATAAAGAGGAGAGAAATAATAAGTAGAAGAGATCAGCGAGAATAGATAGGAGATGAAACAGATCAGAGTGGGTGGGAAAGTAAAATAAATGGAGATGATAGAAGCGCCTACAACTCTAGTCCCTATTATTATATTTCTAAAAGTTTTTTAAATTGCATATATATATATTAAAATCTTCTTTTCTTCCTAAGGATGAATTCCATTCTTTTGGAGTTAGAATTTCTCTTCCTTTTCTTCAATTGTGGTCGACCTATGTTTTTTATTGAGCAAGTGTGAGAGAAATGAATAGAAAGATGGAATAGCTAGCATCAGTAATTTGGGCTTGGGCTTAAATCCATTTCTAGCATAGTCTGATTAATCTTTTAATTCTTCATCTTACATTCACTTCTTATCCTATTGATGAAACAACTTTCTTAATTATTATCTCGTAAGGTATTTTAATTACTTAATTAATTAATTCTCCATATTATGACACTCCAAATACAAGTGTTACAGCGACCTTATCACCGAGGGTTTTCTTGTCATCTCTCATATCGCATATCTCTTCAGCATATGTTTTAGCAGTCCCTACTCTAGAGCCTTGGGGCTTTCACTCTTTTTCATTCTGTAAGTCAATTTTTAGCTTTGGATCATTTTCGTTTGAAGCTCGGCCTTTTCCCGAGTCAAATCGCTGGTTCGAATGTGAGCTGCCTGAACATCCAGCACTTTGATCTTGGCCTCCATCACTCTGATTTTGGCCTGATGCTTTTCTTCGACCTCTTTGGCTACCTTGTCTTTGGCATTCAGCTATTTTTCAACTTTCTCTAGCTGACCGAAGAGGTTTTTATTGATCTTTTCATCTTTATCACTCTCCTTCTCCATCATCCCTAGATTGAGGCAATTCTTCATATTTCAGTCTGCTAGACTCTTGGCTAGCTTTCTCCATAAGTTGTACAGCTCCACTAACTTTTAATGAAGCAACAATCCCATGTCTAAGTCTTTTGGGGGGATTTCCTCTGCATTATACATGAATTGAATGCCCGTTAAGTCCATCCCGAGATGTAAGTGCTTTCACTTTGGTAAAGCATCGATGGATGGGATTTCAAAAGTAGATAGCGGAGCAGTAGTAGCAATGACAAGTGAATTTCCCTGTCTTTGAGATGTAACTAAGATAGAACAATATGAACTTTGAATTTGGAGTGAATTGGAGCCAGGGCCCAAGAGGATGGAGCAGCGCTGGTGTTGGAGCCTTAGAAGCTGGAGACAATGGTCAATTTATTCTCTTTAAAAGATCTTCCTTTTTGGTGTATGAATCCATGTACTAGGCAAGGGAGATCGTTCATAGTAAGGAGAGACGGTGCTTGTTTTGGACCCAAAGTGGTCCCTAGACCTTACGCGCTCAAAGTAGCGCCTTCTTCTTTCTGTCTCTCCCTCTCTTTCCTTCAGGCTATTTAATTGTCAAATTCCTAAAATGGATAGCATTGGGAGTGCGAGAGTCGGATCAATAGACAGAGGGTGACTAATAATTGTCCTTCTATCTAGAGTATCGAACCATGATTTTCTCATTGTACCTAAAAGAAGAAAGAATCAAATTAGAAAACAGGAATCAAATAAGAGTATGTGCTTGTGATCTTGAGTGAAGTGTGTAATGTTGGTGTGCCTTTTAGAATCAATGGACCATGCTCAATCAGGGTTTCGAATGGGATATCATCTCCCTTTGGAGGCAATGGCACATCAGTTGGAGTCTGATCTAAATTCTGAGCTTAGGATGCAACAAAATTATCGATGTCAAAGTCATCGCTACTGAGATCCCCAAGGTCCCTTAATGAGCCATACATTTCGTCAAGTGTCGGGAATGGGACTAACTCTCTAACCTGACTTTGATGAGGTGCCAGGACTGGTCTAAAGGATGTTATCTTGATTCACTCGGTCTGGGGGCTGGAGTTGAAGTCTGTTATTCACCGATTGTCTCCCTAATTGATTCTTCTTCATCCTTCTTTTCATTATCACCTTCCTCTTTATCATCATCTTCTTCCTTATATTATTGATTTTCTATATCCTCCTCACTTGCATTATGGATGTCCTCTACCACATTTGGAACCTCATGGCAAGCCGAAGGATCTATCTCGACTTGAGGAGAGACATGTGGCGCAGCATGCATGACATTAAGTGGAGGTTGCATATGATTCATTCTTTAGCCGTTATGCAGAAGTCAGAAGTGGCACAATCGAAGGTTAATAAGAAGGTTTCTCCTTCCCCTTTCATCTGTTGCGACATCTCCCAAGCGTCGGAGTGTGTGAGATACAAAGGCATTTCCCAACCCTTTGACGAATATCTGAAAAAGGAGTAAAAGATGATTAATGACTTGAGTGAAGTGATTTCAAGTGGAATAGGATGCAAGAAATCAGAACTCACATCCGAACAACCAACATTGGGCAAAGCTAGTAGAGCACATAACGAAGAAGTATTGGTCTTTGAAGTAGCTACGGTTATTGTGAAGACCAATAACTACTTTGCAGCTGTGGAACACCTCAAGGAATGTGAGAGGCAAACAATTAGCTCTCTTCTTAAAGTTATATAGGAAGAATATTCTTCAAAGGTGGGCTTCCTGCCTAGGTATCAAACGAAGACCATATATGTGCAAGAGAGGGCAGCATATCCACTTGGATGGAGTTGAGATAGAGCCAGCTTCATGGGTTGCAGCATTCTTATGAGAAAATGGTTAAAAGGAGGAACAACTTCGGATAGGCATATGTATCGATTGCATGCTGTGTAATCTTCTAGGAGCTCATTGGCTCTTTGGATAGGAAGTGGAAGTAGGGTCTCCTTTTAAGGGATACCATGGTGATCAAAAATTCTCTTGAGGTTCGTTGCCGTTAATGTTGAAACCGATAAATTCAGTGGATTTTTGAGAACCATGATGCCAAAAAAGTTATCTCAGGAGCTATGTCATCCCCCATGGCCACATAAGGAGCGATTTTAGAAGTTGTTCAAGATTGCATTGAGATCGTCGAGATCTAGGATTAGAAGTAGAATCCGGGGTAGAGGTAGAAGCTGCTACTAGAGGTGTGGAAGTAGAAGCAGATACAAACAGCGGCAGCGATAGAGAGACATTCAAAATGTCTATAGAATTCAATTTTAGACTGAAAGCTTGAGAATGAGCATGGTCAGATAATTTTAATTTCTTTATTTACTTTGAATCTACCCCATGTGTAGCCAATGTATATGATCCAACTGATGTCAACATGCGTTGACCTATCAAATTATGTACATTGACCAAGGTGGCTTCGTGTATCAATCTATATAGTGTGTCATGTGTCCTTTGGACGGTGTATGGAAGAACTTTGTGCAGATAGCCCGATCATGCTGGCAAACGAGCTCCGACATATGATGGAACTACGTGTTAGGTATTACCTATTGATGTAAGAACCTATGAAGTTAAAGCCCTGCTAAAGCCCATAAAAATCCCGCTATAGTGCATAGCGCACTTCGACTGTTATGCTATTTCAATCTAGCGTTATTGAACAGTAGATTCACCTTAAGCCCATTATTTTCCGCTACATCCGCTAAATCAAGGCTTTTTAACACCTGCTTTAGCAACATTAATACAAGGTTGATTTTACTAGCTCTCTTTTAGATTAAATCAACAAAGTTAAGGTACATACCTAATTTTAAGGCATAAATGCTCAGATTAAGATAGAAATCCATAGAAGTCACCAAATCTAGTTTACATAAATCTTGATATTCTTCAGTTTTGTTATATAAGATTAAACAATATTTCTTTTTTTTAGACAAATAATGTGAGAATGAGAATAAATTAACCTTAAATTTTTAATTTTATATCTAACGAAGTATTTTGCACCTCAGTTATTTTCCGCTATATCCCCACTTTATCTCCACTATAACTTTTTGCACCTTCACCGCTAAAGAACTGCTAACCGCTTTAACTACACAACGTAAGATTTATGTCAATGGAACTAGATGAAATCCAAGGCAGTATAGAGCTTTTCTTTGTAGAGAAATATATATTCAATAATCAAATTCGAGTATTAATGGGATGAAAGTCCTAGGATATATCGACACATGGATTCGTTGAGGGTCGGAATGCATTCGATGATGTAATTACATGTGTCGTCTTGATTGAAAGCTAAGTCGATCCATCGCCAAAGTCAATTATGAAAGGTCATTTTTTCATCAACTCCACCCCTCTTTCTGTAGACTGAACAAAGATGACCTAGGTCTAAAGTTGATGAATTCAAAGGGAGGTGGCGGTAATGAATTTTGACTGTGGCGCATGGATCAACGATGGAAGCGATGGTGAGGAAACCATGGAATGTTTGTGGCGGTAATGGTCTAGTGGTAGCAGCGTCCTACCTTGAAAATTAAGATCTAGGAAGCAATGAAGGAATTGAAAGCGATGGCTCGAGATTGAAGTTCGTGCTCAAATGGGTCGGTGGTGCTTTGTTTTAATCGATCGAAGCTGGAAATTTGATTGATAGCCAATGAAGGTGCGAAGGCTAAAGAAGTTGATTTGTGCATAGAAGACTAGGGTGTGGTGCGCAAAAGAGCTTAGGAAAATATGAAGACTGAAGTTATTGTTAGAACCTCCAACTTATGTTTCAATGATAATAACTATACAATCATATACATATATAGACTTTATCAAAATTGGAAGTATATACTACAAGTAGACACCGTGATCGAAGATATTAAGACTCAAAGAGAGACGAAGATTCATTGACCATACTAAGGTTATTGATAAAATATTGTTAAGGTCTCCTTGAGTATATATGCATACACAATTTTATATACATCAAAAACAAGTAGAAAACTGCGTTTTCACCTCACAGAAGTCTGAGGTATACTCATAGACGTCTATGACAAGCTTCGGGTTATAAAATAAAATAGTCACAGACGTTTGTCATTATACCACAGACGTCTGTCGAGACAAAGCCTGTCATATTTGAAAAGACACTTCTTTTTGAAACCAAAGGAAATCATCTTTCATGAAGAGTTGCAGCCATTAAAACGAAAAGATTTCTTCAAAGAGCAACAACTCTTCATCTACACCTCTCTAACTCTATAAATAGCATCTTGATTGAGAAGTAAAGACTAACTTAACTTGCTTTGATCTATTCTTTACTCTCTTGATTTCTAAGCATTCTCTTGCATATACACTGTTTACATAGTCTCAATCCATTATACCCTTTTGGTTAAATCACTTCCTACAATTCAAAGCAATCATATTCATATACTCAAAGGAGATCATAGAAAGATTTGTACTGTAAGTCAAAAATTATGTTATTGGAACACAAGATTGTCAAAGACACTTTTGTATTAAGCCTATTCCTCAGGGCGAAGTGATGGTAGTTTGTCTAAAGGAAATACCGAAGGGGAGCTTCGGGATTGGACGTAGGACGGGAGGTTTGAACCAGTATAAAAACTCTAGTTTGAACGCTTTTTTATTTTACTATTTATTAACTACTATTGCATTAATATATATACTTGCATATTATACACAAGTTAGATAGTATACGATCCACTAGACTTTCAGTTATAAAGGATGGAACTTAGAAAATTTTCTAAGTACCATTTTTATATGAAAAGTTATGAATTAATTGGTACCGATCGATATCAATCGGTACCAATTCATGAAGTTTTTATAAAAAGAATGGAAAGGAAAACAAAGATCTACCTGACCAAGAAATGTGATAGCTTTCAGAAATTCCCAGTGATGGTTGAAGACTTCAGCATTTATATATGCCGAAAAGATGCAATTCAATGACTATTTGGAACGGTGTGCCAATATTATCAAAGAAGATGCAACGTTTCACTAAAATAGTTCCAAAGATGGGAGTGTCTTAGCAGATCTGGATTCGACCACTTTTCTCGATCCAAAACATGCTTTGTTTTCACAAAATCATAATATGGGGGGCAAGTATTATCTGGTATTCAAACCAACCTACGTTCGGATGGATCTGAACTACGAAATGATGAAGGGACGATTGAGAAGCTTGGAAGATGTCAAGAAAGAAGACTCAAGAAATCTTATACTATATACTTAAAGTCCTATCTCACACAATATTTTTCTTTTTCTCCTAATTTTAGAATTTAAATTCACAACTCTCATTGATTCGGTATCCTTTCACGAAGTCAGAAGTTCGAATCCCACTAACTACACTTTTATATTATAAAACTAACTCCATTTTCCATGTTCACTTTAGTCTCATGCACCCATGTTCAAATCCAACTTATCTCATTTTATCTAATGCATTTGGGAATCACTTTCATCATTTAAGAATCTTTAATTTTTCCCTGTTAATTTCATTCTTACTTGTAAGTTTCTATGAAAATCAAAGTTTGAATCCAACGAGCTTACATTTTCTGTTTATTTCAAAATGTTATGCATGATTTTTTTATTTCATTGGTTCTATCTTTTAAATGTTAATTTAGCTGGAAATAACAACTATTTTCAAATACTTATGCTAATAGTTTAATAATGAAAAAACTAAAACTAATGAACAAAAAAACAAAGAATAATAAAGTAAAAAAAAAGGTGTAATTTATATGTCTATTAAGTCCCCAAGACATTGTATTATAGGAAGCTTTTATGTTAATTCAACCATTGATCTCATGTAACATATAAAACATAAGATTGCCTAACATTGTTCATTTAGGTTCAGCCACTAACATAAAATAATTTTCTATTGTATATTATAAAATTAACTACTATCTATTGTATGAAAAAAGAAAATATGAGACCATTAGTATTCTCTCCTCTCATTTAATTTCAAACCATACTCTCAATTCTCCTTAATTTGAGCAACCTTTTTATCATTAGCTCCTCCTACTTATTTTATATAACAATCATATTACCGTTATTTACCTATGCTTGAAATCAAGAGTCACGTTGATTAATATTCTTTATTGGTTAGGTTTAATTAATTTATTGTCATTGGTTCTATACTTCTATTAAACACGAGTTAACCTTAGTAGGACTTAATTCATTATATAGTTATCATAATACAAAATAGTTCGTTAATATTTGTATAAATATAATTTGTAACATATTTTTGAGTTAAGTTATTCCATGATTTAAAAATTGGTAATTCAACCAAGATATAATTTACAAAGATATATATATATATAATACACACATACATTTGATTATATATATATATGTAATCTGTAATATATACTCTATTTGCAACTAAATTAGTCACAAGCACCCAATAATAGATTTATGTAGAGAAGTAAGTGAAGCAAAACAAAATTAAATTGGGGAAATGATTAAACTAATAACAGATAAAAAGCAATAATCAAAGACACAGGGATTTAAAGTGGCTCGACGTTGAATGCCTACATCCACTTTGAAGATTATCCTTTATTGATCACTTATAAATCTGATTACAATAGTAAGGAATAGCAAACACTTGATTACAATAGAGCCTAGAGTAACAAGCAGCGTAAAGATCCTAAAAATAAACCAAGAGGCCTGTATTTATAGGAAGAGATGATGAGATATTTCGCTAAGGTCTTGGCAGAAGGCTCTTTAGGTCCATAGGGGCCCACCATAACGATTGGTGGCCTTAACTTTACAATTTGGAATGATCGACTAAAGTTTCACCGATTAATATTCTTGCTTCAAATTCACATGCGATCGTTTTTGGGAGGTCCCACATGCCTCTTGAACTTGCCTCTAAAATATGAAGTCAATCAACCTTTGCTACACTTGGAATGTTATACGATCGTTATGAAGGATCGACAAATAACGATCGGCCAAAAACGATCGGCTATCTTCATATCTTAAGATCTTGATGCACGATCATTTTCGTAGGCTCCACTCTTCAAAATATTTGAGGCTCTGAAAATTTCAAGTGAATTGACCTTGTGGATTTTGAGATATCAATTGATCTCCGCTGATTTGAGCGTTTTATAGATCGTTCCCGGTCGATCCATATAAATTCTTGCTTTGTCCGTAACTCGAGCATAAGAACTCTGATCGACTCCAAATTTGAAATGTAACTTCGTAGGGCTATGCCAGTCACTTCATGCCGATTGCACCATGATTGAGACCCGATCCGAATCTGCTTGACCATTGTCTACAGTATTGTATATAATCGATTCCTAAGGTTGATAGCCATCTGTTCTTAGCCAAGTCGATGATATCACGACCTCGCCAAAAGGCGGGATAACATTTGTCCCCCAAAATATGCCTTTTTCGAACATGATGTGCTTTGAATCATTGCAAGCTAGAATCGTCAGAAAAAAAATCCATCTGGTTCATCGAATAGTCGTTATTCTTCCTTTGAGTTGTTTTCTTGTCGAGGGTCGTATTTTCCTTATTCGTCGTGATGATTGGTCGATTTCCAATAGTATAAATGTGGGATCATAACTTATTAGCGATCATCATGCTTTATTTCTGGCAATTTCTAAGCTTCAACAACTTGGTTTTAATTTTTCTCTAGTCGATCTAACGTGATCATTAAATTTTTGTCGATTTCAAAAAATTAGATTTCGAAACCTATACTTGCACGTATATGTGTTCGTACCTTACTCCCGATCATGGTTACACGTTCACAGGTCGTTCTCAAGTTTTTAAATTTTTATAAATAGTCTCTACCGATCGTTTCTAGTCACAGAACGATCAGCGTAAAACCCTTCCCTGAAAACGATCGGCATCTAGCCTATATATGGAACAATCGGCATAAGATCGTTATCTCGAGACGATCGGCATACACCCTACCTATATAAGCACCTTCACTTAGCCATTTTTTCTTCATCCTTCACTTTATATCATTTCCAGTTGAGAAAAAAAGAACGAACCATTCCACTTCCCTCTCGACCGATCAAAAAAACGATCCACTTTCCTAAAAACTAAACCACATCTCTTCAAATTAATCAACATTCAAGTGCTCCTCCAGATCTTAGCTCGCTTCGATTTCGAATACACATCCTTTTTCGGATTCCAACCTAGATAATTTGATTCGAACTTGCTGTATAAGTCGAGAACGAGACCTTGGGCTTCATTAATTTCTAACGTTCGATTCAATCCATGGAGCGAATATAGTTGGAGGAGATGGTAGATTCGGCCGATCGTTTCTAGAGAAGATGGAGTAGCTATCATGATGTAGTATGATTGTTTTTGAATGATCAGCAAAACTTTGGGACGTTGAGGCTTGATTGTTTAACGATCATCTACAACGATCGGCAATGTTTTGGAGTTGGAGGCTTTTGAGGTAGACTGGGCAAAGTGGGATGATCGGTTGATGGCATAGAGAAAATGATCGGCATTGAAGGCCAAGGAGGACAATCGGTGGATACAGCTAACTGTGAACAATCGGTAGATGTCGTCTAGGGAAATGATCAATGGGTGTGTCTTTATGAACGATCGGCATTGTTTGGGGAACGATTTGTTGTTGGCAAATGAAATTTAAAAAATGAAACTTAAATAAGTGAACTTGAACTAAATGATGAGCTTGGGCCTTGCATACTTGGACGGACATTTGAACTTGCATAAGGTTTGCATACGATTTGAACTGCATATTCGGTAACAAAAGACCTTAGAACTACGACATGAACCAATGCCTTTGACTATTTTCTTGAAGCTCATCAGTGACTTAGATTAAAATCGAACTTTTGCTTACTGACGATCGATGGCCAAACTCAAACTGCATCGTTTCCCGATAACATAGAGAAACGGTTGAGACGGTTAGGAATAACGGTCTCTCCGGTTGAACCTTGAAGTCTCATCATCTTTTCCATCTTCAGTTTCGCATAACTTACTACTGCATTGTATAACACTTTACCGCACCACACTAGCTCTCACTATACACTGGGGGGTACAGGTTACTTTATCTAACCATGATTTTTACTAAGTTTAATAGCTATGGGTTCTAGACATTCTGGGCGTCTTCCAGCTATGCCAGCTGGATCATCTTCCCAACAGGATAACCGTAGAATCAAGTTCTGCAACTGGATTCGATAATTCATCCTCTAGTCATCATTCAAAACAACCAAAAATCCCGGGCCTTCAATTTGACCTTTCTAATGATGTTCCCATCCTTCCACCGGAGGTTATTGATCCTGCTCCCAACACTCTAGAGGACGCGGTTATTCTGGAGAACCCAGTTGATTCAGTAGCCTCTAAAATTAAGGAAGATGCTCTTTATTGAATCTACGCAAGGCACAGAATTCCTTTCGACGATGTGTTGGTTCCATCGTAGGGTAACAGGGCTTACACAGCCCTAGAAGGGTACACGGCATGCAACAAGTTCATGTGCTAGGCCGGGTGCATCCCGCCATTTAATTCATACATTCGGGAAATTCTTCGTTATTTGAGGATAGCACCAATGCAGCTCCATCCAAATGGCTACGCTCTTCCCGACTGTACGTATATGGTATTTATGGAGTTCCTGCACCGTCCTCTAACCATTGATGACATCCGATTCATATTCACTTTCAAGACAGGGAGCCTTTCATTTACATTTCTCGAGTCGGCGAAGAGGCCCCAGATTCTAACTGGCGCATGGAACAAATTAAGCGCCTTTAAAAGTGAGTGGTTCTTCGTTCATTGTCCGTTCGGTTTCGCTCGACAATGGCTGGAAAGATGTAAGTGTTATCCACTATATTTATATTAGCACGAAAAAACCAATATTCAGGTAGTATTCCTGACTACGTTAGTCCTTTACAGGTATCGTCATCGGGCCTAGTGGCAATATTTATGAAGAGGCGGTCACAACATTGAAAAATGCACCTTCCGAGGACAGAAACAACGAATATCTGCTTATGGACGAATGTCTCGTTACTTTTTGTTTGATAGAAGAGGGCCTCTGTGTGGGGCTAACCAAAGTCACCCAAACTGCAGGGATAAGACCATGGGCTGCAGTTAGTCAAAAGGACAATCGAGCCGATCCCGTGGTGCCTCCAGTCACGAGTGCTCAGGAATTCACTGGTATTGATGCTGGAGGACATAGAGGCGATGTGCATGGTCACAATTGTTGGAATCTCGATTTTACATCATTTTGATTGTGACAGACTATATAAATAAATATTTTTGTGTACTAATCAATTATGCAGGAGATTCGATGTAGATTCATATTCAGAATATTTTGAAGTTGATAGTCCTTTGTCTAGAGTCTTTATATTATTTAGAGATATGTTAAAATCTCTCCTGAAATGATATATATATATATATATATATATATATAAACATATACACACATGCACTACCCTGCACAAAAGGCTGAAACAGCCGGCTGAATGGATTCATTCAGCCGTCTAATTGTTGAAACAATTTTATGGTTTCACAATATTCAGCCGGCTGAATGAGTTTATTCAGCCGGTTGTTTTAGGCCAAAAATTGCCTATTTCTTTGTTGTTTACGATTTTATCAAATTCAAAAGGCTGAATAAATAATTTCAGCCGGCTGAATATTTTTCAACGGCTATTTTATGAAAAGACACTTCTCTTCATCGAAGAGAAACATCTTCAAACCAATAGTTGCACCTGTTTCTTTTCAACATTGTCTTTCATCAATGGTTGCAACTTTTTAATCTCTATAAATAGATTCCAGAATTCAACAAACAATTAACCTAACTGGTTTTAATATTCTTGAATTCTTATCTCTTATTCTCTATTTTCAAATTGCACTCAAACTACTTACATTCTCTTATCATTGATCACTCTGTCTTTCACAATTCTCAAGCACATTACACTATATATCATAAAGGAGAAGATTATAGGAAGATTGTACTTAATTGACTTATCAGTGCTACTTAAAGAGCATACTACAGTCAGATACATTTGTTATTTGTAAAGAAGTCCTGGTCGGTTGCTCAGGCGGTAGAAGTCCTATTTGGTTGCTTAGGCAGTAGAAGTCCTGTTCGGTTGCTCAGGTGATGTAAACCTATTCCTCCGGGTTAAGTGAGAGTTGCTAGTTTAATTCCAGAAGGAGTCTGGGACTGGACGTAGAACGGGAGTTCGAACTAGTATAAAAATCTCTGGTGTCTTTTACTTTACCGCTTTAATTATTTACTTACTTAGTTTACATTCCACACAAGTAGTTTATCCATATTACACGATCTTATAGCACAGTCACTTTCATTTGGTATTGGAGCAAGGCTATCATATAACCGTAACATAGTTATCTGATATTGTTTTAATATGGAAAACAACACCAGCACTGTTGCTAACACTACCTTTTATAAGGTCAATCTACTGCACGACCACCTCTATTTAATGGAATGAACTATAACTATTTTGCTACTAGAATGAGAATCTATATACAAGCAAGTAGTTATGAAACCCGGAACATTATGCAATCTGAATATATTATTCCTACCACCGAATATTCAACATGGTCTAACACGCAAAAATTAGATGTTAATTCAAATGCAAAAGCTATTAATATGTTATATTGTGCATTAGACAAAAATGAGTTTAATAGAATAAGCATGTGTAAAACTGCTCATGAAATTTGGTGTACACTTAAAATTACACATGAAGGAACTAACAAAGTCAAACAAAGTAAAATTTCTATGCTCAAAAATCAGTTCCAGAATTTTAAAATGAAGCAAGATGAGACTATAAATGAAATATATTCTAGATTTCAAGATATATATCATTCTTTGATAGCATTAGGAGAAACTTACACAGATTTTTGATATTGTTTCAAAAATTCTCAACTCACTAACGGATGAGTGGGAACGAAAAGTCTTAGCAATCGAAGAAGATAACGACATTTCGACCATAAAACCAGAAGAGTTGATTGGAAATCTAATGTCTTATGAAGTTAATCTCCAGGCAAAACGAGTACAGGCTCAAGATAAGAAAAATATATCATTCTAGGCAGAAAAAGATGAATCAGATTCAGACGGAGATATGGCGTTCATTGCTAAAAATTTCAAAAAGTTTTTGAAATTTAGAAAGAGCAACAAATTTAGAAATAACAAGAACATCTCCAGCAACAATAACAACACCAACAAACCATCATCATCTGCTCTAGAATGTTATGAATGTCACAAGAAAGGTCACATCAAGAAAGACTGTCTTGAGAAAAAGAAAGACAAATATAAGCATAAAAAGGACAAATTCAAGAAGAAAGCTTTCTTTGTCACATGGGACGATACAGAATCATCTTCATCATCAGAAAGTGACTCGGACGGTGATTCAGAACAAGCTAACATTTCCTTTATGGCCACAAAAGACGAGGTAAGTGATCTAACTTTTAATGACCTTTTGGAAATCAATTCAGAATTACTTGACAAACTAAAAGGCAAAAATAGAAAGTACAAAGAAACTCTTGAAAAATCGAATAGAACTGAAATTGAAGTAGAAATGCTAAGAGATGAAAAGAAAATTTTAGAAGAAGAACTTCAAGTTACTCAAGAATCTTGTTCTAATATGACATCTCAACTTTCTCTGCTAAGTCAAGAGATAGAAACTTAGAAAGAAAAGAATGATGCTTTATTAATTGAAAATCATGACCTTAAAGCAAATATCAAGATTTTAGAGTTAGATAACTCTAGTTTTAAAACAAAGTTAGAAGACATTACTAAAAATGTTTCTAATTTTAATAGAGGTAGAGAAAATCTTTCAAAAATTTTAGAAAATTCTCAAACTGTTTCAAATAAAAGAGGACTAGGATATAAACAATCCCCTAAAATTATTCCAAAGAAAAAGAATTCTTCATATAAAAGGAATAATAAAGTTGAAAAACCTAGTTCTAAAATTTCAATTTTTACTAAATCAATTAAAATTTGGGTTCCTAAAACAAATAATTCTTCAATTAGAAATAAGTATATAAAAACTGTTCATAAAAACAAAGATTTTGTTTCCAAAAGGAATTCTGAACCCTCTTAGGTTTGGCTTCATAAGACCTAACTCTTAGGACCCAAAATAAAATGGTGGGTACCAATGTTAATTCTATATTTTGCAGGTACCATAAAAAAAGAGGAAAATGGATACTAGACAGTGGTTGCTCAAAACACATGACAAGAAACATAGGGATGTTAACAAACATCTATTACTCAGATGGAGGTTCTGTCACATTTGAAGATAATTCCAAAGGATATGTCATCGGCAAAGGCAATGTGAGCAATAATGGTATATCTAATTTACCTCTTATTACAGATGTTTTATTAGTTAAAAATTTAAAGCATAATTTACTTAGTATCAGCCAATTGTGTGACAAATGATTTAATATTTCCTTTTCTGAAAACAAGTGTAGCATTTTTGATCAAAATAAAAATCTTATTTTTAAGGTTTTAGAGATAAAAATATTTATGTTTTAAATATGAATGTAAATTATAATGCAAATATGTGTTTAATAGCCAAAGAAAATGATCCTTGGTTATGGCACAAAAGATTTTGTCATATTAATTTCAAAGCTATAAATAAATTATCTAAAAATAATTTAGTAAAAGGTTTACCAAAAATGAATTTTAAAGTAAACAATATTTGTGACGCTTGTCAATTAGGAAAATTGTCAAAATCATCCTTTAAATCAAAGAAAATTATTTCTACGGTACAACCACTAGAACTATTGCATTTGGATCTCTTTGGTCCAACTCAAGTTCAATCTATAAACCATAGTAAATATGTATTTGTTATAGTAGATGATTTCTCAAGATATACTTGGACTATTTTTCTAAAAATTAAAAGTGATACTTTTGAAAATTTCAAGATTTTTGCAAAGAGAATTCAAAATTACAAAAATTTAAAAATTTAAAATATTAGAAGTGATCATGGAGGTGAATTTTAAAATGAAGCTTTTGAACATTTTTGTAATAAAAAGGGAATTTACCATAATTTTTCTTTTCCTAGAACACCACAAAAAAATGGAGTTGTAGAAAGGAAAAATAGAATGTTACAAGAATGTGCAAGAACTTTATTAAATGGAAGCATATTACCAAAACATTTCTGGGCAGAAGTTGTAGCAACTGCTTGCTATGTTCTGAACCGTGTTTCCATTCGACCTTTAACAAAACACACTCCAGATGAACTTTTTCATCAAAGAAAACCGAACATTTCTTATTTTAAAACTTTTGGTTCAAAATGTTTATCTTAAACACAAAAGATCGGTTTGGAAAATTTGATCCAAAATCCGATGAAGGAATCTTCGTAGTATATTCGGAATAAAGCAAAGCTTATCGAATTTTCAATAAAAGAACAAAAACAATCGAAGAAACACTTCATGTTTCATTCGACAAAAATTTCAAATTTAATAAAAATTTTGAGGATGATGAAAATATACCTAAGACGGTCAGAGATACAGTTACTCAAAATAATTTTGAAGAAGATGAAAACATTGTTTATAATTTTGAAGAAAATGAAAACATTGTTCATAATGAAAATGAATTAAGATCTCCTCCTAGGATTTTACAAAATCACCCAGTAGAAAATGTCATAGAAGAAATTGATTCACATGTTAGGACTAGAAATCAACTTAATCAAATGGGCCATGTAGCTTTTCTTTCTAAAATCGAACCTAAAAATGCAAAAGAAGCATCTACTGATGACTATTGGATTATAGCTATGCAAGAAGAGCTAAATCAATTCGAACGAAACGAAGTTTGGGAACTAGTTCCTAGACCGAGTGATCAAACAGTCATTGGTACTAAATGGATCTTCAAAAATAAAGCAGATGAACAATGTAATATAACTAGGAATAAAGCTAGATTATTTGCATAAGGATATAATCAAGAAGAAGGAATTGACTATGAAGAAACATTTGCTCCAGTTGCACGACTTGAAGCAATACGTATCTTACTGGCCTTTGCATGTTTTCATAATTTAAAACTTTATCAAATGGATGTTAAAAGTGCTTTCTTAAATGGTTATATAAAAGAAAATGTTCTTGTTGAACAACCTCCATTATTCACACATGAAAAATTTCCAGACCACCTCTATAAACTTAAGAAAGCCTTATACAGTCTAAAACAAGCACCCCGTGCTTGGTATGAACGTCTTAAGAGCTATCTAATAGATTCTGGTTTTGAAATTGGAAAGGTTGATCAAACTCTTTTTATTAAAAGAACTAAAAAGGATATTTTAATTATTCAAATTTATTTAGATGATATTATTTTTGGATCTACAAATGAAAGATTATGTCAGTAATTTTCAAAAATAATGACCAAAGAATTTGAAATGTCACGTATGGAAGAATTATCTTATTTTCTTGGATTACAGATTAAACAAATAGAAACTGGAATTTTTATTAATCAAGAAAAATATTGTAATAATCTAATTAAACGCTTTAGTATGGAAAATACTTCTGCTAAACAAACTCCAATGAGTACAACAGTTCATCTCGATAGAGATGAAGATGGAAAAAGTGTTGACCAAAAATTATATTGAAGTATAATTGAATCATTACTTTATCTAACTGCTAGTAGACCTGACATAATGATGAGTGTTTGTTTATGTGCTCGATTCCATGCAAATCCTAAAGAATCACATATGGAGCAGTAAAACGCATATTGCGTTATCTAAGCAAAACCAAAGATTTTGGACTTTTCTATCCGAAAGAATGTCCTTTCGAGTTAGTTTCATATAGTGACGCTGACTTTGGAGAATGTCGGACGGATCGGTAAAGTACTAGTGGAACTTGTCACTTCATTGGACAATCCTTAGTCTCTTGGTTTAGTAAGAAAAAAATTGTGTTTCACTTTCAACTTGTGAGGCAGAATATATTTCTGCTGCCTTAGCTTGTGCTCAAGTCATTTATATGCAACAAACACTTTAAGATTTTGGTGTTAATTTATCTAAATCAACAATTTTTTGTGATAATACTAGTGCTATAAACTTATCCAAAAATCCTGTCAATCACTCACGAACTAAACATATTGACAAACGTCATTATTTTTGTTAAGAACCAGAGAAAAAATTTGTTGCAATCAATTTAAAAAAAAAACTAGTTTAAACTCTCTTAATCAAAAATGTCTTTCCAGCCCAACTCTGTATCCTCTGCACTGTCATATTCTTCTCTTAGGTCGGGATCGGTGAATTTACCTACTCCAACACCGATTTATGAACCAGTACCAATTGTTCCTTCTTCTACTCACACGAGTTCACTCCACCCGGTAAAAGAATAAGACGGTCTCTATTTTTTGGTTCACCATCTACCAAAGAAAAGATAGATGGCATTCATCACTACCAAAGGGAAACGCTGGAATTACAGCGCGAACTTTATTATGAACAAAAAGTTAACGCCAAGCGTTTAAGCTTTTTGGAACAAGTCGCATTGAAATTCTGTGGTTCCTCATCCAAAAGCACGGTTCATCAACCGTCTCCTGTTTTTTCTCCATCCCGACGCAATCCTTGGGAACTATCATCGCAGCGTCCACCAATATCTCCAAATTCATGGGAACACGACAATAGATGATCACCACTCAGGCCATTTCAAGAGAACACAAAAATAGAGCCGGATGAATATCACACTCCAAGCTCCTCTTCCAAATCTGTTTAAAAGTTTTTGTTAATATGTAATCTTGTTTGTTTATTCAAAAATATTCACATTGTTCCTTTAATAATAATACTTGCTATAAAAGTAAAAAGCAGCCATATGTTTTTTCACAAAATTCAACCGGCTGTCTATACTCAAACAGACGGCTGAATATTATCCAGGAATAATTTATTTCCCCAGATTTAGACGGCTGAATAACTTCAAACAGTCGTCTGAATCAGTTCAAAAATGAACCGTTTTCTAGCGGGAAGAAATTCAGACGGCTGTTTACAGTGAAACAGCCGGCTGAATCCTTCCTGAGGCATTTTTTAACTAGGCCCTTCACTTCTTCTTCCAACTTTACCTTTGCTTTTCACCTACATATATATTCATCTTTTCACCTTTTACCCATTCACTTCAGAACCCTAGCACATCTTTTTCAAATTTTCATCTTTTACTCTTCATTTTTAACCACTAATGGCTCCTAGATCAAAACGCACAAGGGAATCCGCCTCCGGTCCTTCCGAAGATCAGATTCGTCTATGGCTTTGGAATGATGTTGCAGTCTCCCGCTTCAATTCCATGAAAAATTCCAACATCTTTGAAGGGGCTTTCATGAAGTTCCCGGATTTCATGGCTTACCGAATTAGAGAATTGGCTAAGCAATTCCACTTTGATGATCTCATAGGGTATGCTCCCAATAATGTTAGAATTAATCATCTTTTGATCAAACTTTTTCTTGCAAATCTGAATCTAGACCACCATAATCCTCAAAATCGACAAGATTGTGTTTGGTCAATAGTTTATGGCACTAAAACTTTTTGCCTTTACAAAGATTAGGCAATATTTTAAATTGTCCATTTCAAGGTGTTGATATAGATGATATAGAAGTTGATATGGATCATAGAGATGAAGTTTCACATCGTTTCTTGTCCGATCACCTTACTGATTTAAGTGCATTAAAATCTAGCACCTTAAGGCCGCAAGCACGCCTTATTCATCGTGCTTTCATTCGCTCCTTACAACCTCGAACGGGAAGTTACGAAAAAGTTTATAAAAGAGATTTTCAAGCCCTCTATTCAATCTACTCCAACCAACAAGTAAATTGGGGCAAAATCATTTTAGATGAATTTCAAGACATCACAATCTGAAGAAAATATAAGACCATCCATTATGGCGCTTATATTATGCGTATCCTTCTCAACTTCAGCATTCCAATGCCTGCTCCAAGTTTTCAAGCATTAATGAGTTAGGCGTGAAAACCTTAGGATTGATGGGTCTTCCTCCTCGACCTCCTCCACAACAAATCATTTCTTTTCAAGAATGGTCTCACAATGTTCAACAAGGTGTTCCACAACCTCATGACACTAGTATTGCCTCCTTTTCGCATACCCAACTTGAAGAAGAAGAAGAGGACGATGACTCCATTCAAGTTTTTGGCCCGGAAACTTCCTCCAGACAAGCTATTATCACCCTCTCCCGAAATCAATCAAAACTTCATCGGGACATTAAAACTCTTGAAAAGAAGACGGAGAAGAAATTCAACTCCATAAAAGGATTTCTTAATAGGATATGGGATAAAATTTCTTGTTAGGGTTCTACATCCATCGAAGCTTACAACCCATCTCCCTTTCAATGGTCGTCTTCGAGTTCGAATTCTGATGATGATGAGCCTTCTGTCTCTATCTAGTTTTTATTTTTCTTTTCTTTGTTTTTGCTTCAGTTTGTAATATTTTCTTTTCAAAATTCTACGGTTCTCTATCTAGTTATTTATAAAATGTTGTATGAATATTGTTATTCTATTTTAGTAATGACATCTCGAGTATGGGTTTTAATCTTTGCTTTAAAATGTTTCTGTGCATTTATTTCTTTCGTTTTGTCGATGACAAAGGGAGAGAAAGTTAGCTTAAATTATTGTACATATTGACAGGGGTAGTAGCAATGTTAATGTAAGTATTTATGTAAATATATTATTTATACCTATATAGTTATCATCATCAAAAGAGGGAGAATGTTGGAATCTCGATTTTACATCATTTTGATTGTGACAAACTATATAAATAAATATTTGTGTGTACTAATCAATTATGCAGGAGATTCGATGCAGATTCATATTCAAAATATTTTGAAGCTGATAGTCCTTTGTCTAGAGTCTTTATATTATTTAGAGATATGTTAAAATCTCTCCTGAAATGATATATATATATATATATATATAAACATATACATACATGCACTACCCTGCACAAAAGGCCGAAATAATCGGCTGAATGGATTCATTCAGCCGTCTGATTGCTGAAACAATTTTATGGTTTCACAATATTCAATCGGCTGAATGAGTTTATTCAGCCGGCTGTTTTAGGCCAAAAATTGCCTATTTCTTTATTTTTTATGATTTTATCAAATTCAGAAGGCTGAATAAATAATTTCAGCCGGTTGAATATTTTTCAATAGCTAATTTATGAAAAGGCACTTCTCTTCATCAAAGAGAAACATCTTCAAACCAACAGTTGCACCTGTTTCTTTTCAACATTGCCTTTCATCAATGGTTGCAACTTTTTAATCTCTATGAATAGATTCCAGAATTCAACAAACAATTAACCTAACTGATTTTAATATTCTTGAATTCTTATCTCTTATTCTCTATTTTTAAACTACACTCAAACTGCTTACATTCTATGATCATTGATCACTCTATCTTCCACAATTCTTAAGCACATTACACTATATATCATAAAGGAGAAGATTATAGGAAGATTGTTCTTAATTGACTTATCAGTGCTACTTAAAGAGCATACTACAGTCAGATACATTTGTAATTTGTAAAGAAGTCCTGTTTGGTTGCTCAGGCGGTAGAAGTCCTATTCGGTTGCTTAGGCGGTAGAAGTCATGCTCGGTTGCTCAGGTGGTGTAAACCTATTCCTCCGAGTTAAGTGAGGGTTGCTAGTTTAATTCCAGAAGGAGTTTGGGACTGGACGTAGAATAGGAGTTCAAACCAGTATAAAAATCTCTGGTGTCTTTTACTTTAATGCTTTAATTATTTACTTACTTAGTTTACATTTCGCACAAGTAGTTTATCCATATTACACGATCCTATAGCACAGTTACTTTCAACAATGGTGATGAATCCGGTTTTGGGGTTGATGTTGGAACCTCACAGGCCTCACAACCCCTGGTTCCTGATAGGAGAAAGAAGAAAACATTTGTACATAAATTTCCAAAAAAATCGTCTCTCTGATCAATCCAAGTCGTCAATGGCTCCTAAGATTGTTCAAGATGAATCTTCTTCGTAACCGTCAAAGCGTTCAAGTTTACACTTGATTCTTTGTCCCGTCTACCAATTCCGCATGATCTTGACGCTTTTAATTTTATTGATGTGAGCATTGAGGGTTCGGAATCTCCCACCAGAATTGGCACTAATGTTCCTACTTCTAGAGGAGAAGTTACACCAATAAGCCAGGCTTTTGCTCCTGGTTTATTGGGGGTTTACACAAGGACACTTGCACCCCTTAACATTGCATTATGCTTGACTTGTGCTTTTAATGTTTAAATTTGAATAAATTCTATTTCCCTTTGCAGAAACGATGGTGAAGAAGAGGAACATGTTTGATTCCCTTCGGGATATATACCATCAATCCTCTGGTTCATGCTCTAGCTCTTACTATGATAATCGAGAGTATTACGATTCCAGTTATCGCTCTGGTCGGGATCGGGGTCATCAAGACAAAAGTGATAGGGATAAGCCACCCCAAGACAAACATCGATCAAGATCGAGATCCCCTCCTTCAAAGGGTCCCGAGAAGCCAACTGATCGCAAGGCCAACCTATCGATCCCTTACGCGGTCCTTCTCCCGCTCATGTGCCTCCACGGCCTTTGGTTTCCTCTCATTCTCAGCGGTCGAGCGATCGTCGTCGCCATAATGAACATGTTGCTGCCCATGGGCTCGGTAAGGAAAGTACTGAAGTTGAAGCTGCTGCGGAAGATCCTACGATCAATCCAACTTCTCATATGGCACAGCTTCGCGAATAATTTCCAAACTTATGTTTTGAAGGGTTCTATTTTCCTCCCAACTTGAAGAGGGTTCCGCACCATGTTCAGAAAATGACTATTAACCGTGTCACTAACATCCACATGCAGTACCGTGAATGGATGAAGGTAGGAGAGAAAATGTCAAAAGTCTCCTTTGAACGTGCGGTGGAGATTTAAAAGCTAAAACGCCAAGAAGCTCAAGATAAAAGAATCATTGACACTTTGAAAAACGAGCTAGAGGCCTCTAGGACCTCCTTAGTAGAAGCCAAAGGAAAAGCTAATGCTGCTGTGAAATCCATGAAGGAGATGAAATCCAGGCATCTTGATATGGTTCAAGTGTTGCATCATCGAAATCAAGAGATAGCACTTGAGCAGGATATAGCTCGAAATAATGAATCCGCAGCCTTGAAGGAGATAGCGGATCTCAAGGCTAAGCTCGGGTATGTAAATAAGGAAAAGGCGATGCCTAGAAGATGGCTCAAGGTGCTTGTGATGAGCTGGTAAATGTCAGACTTGAGAGAGACACGGCTGTTGAAAGGGTCAAAAATGTTGATGCACATATTCAACGTGAAGCAGAAGCTACCAAGAACAAGGTTAGGGAGGAGATAATGAATGAGCTTGACCAACTTCTCGTTCTTTACAATGCTAATGTTCTCAAGCATAGAAATTTACATGGCTTGGTGATGATTATCCCTACCAGCTCTGGCGTGCGTGGGAATTTCTCATTGTAGAAGAGAAGAAACTTCTAAATTCGGAGGATATCGACCTGTCTAGGCTTGAAAGTGAAATGCTATTGGGCGATGAACCCAAAACATTGCGTGATATCCATCTTTCACTCCAGAAAGAGTTTGCTACCGCTTCATCACAAGAAGTGGGTAAAGGATCCTTGTCGGCACAATCCGATATGACAACTGAATTGCCTTTGGCACCCCAAGTCATCCCTAGCTCCACAGCAGGCTCTTCAACCATTCTCGAGTATGATCCAGATAAGCCACAACTTTCTCCAATTCCAGAATGCAGTTCTGTGGATGTTTTTGCTCAACCTGGGAGCCACACCGAGAAGGTATTCCGTCGAAATTTCCCGTCTTTCATAAAGTTGGGGTGTTATCAGTTTATATTTCTAATCTTTTAGCCTTTTTTTCTCAGCTTTGAATCTATCAGGTGTCGCTCCTCTCCCCTCACAAGAGCCTCAGTTGGAGTCACGAGCGGCCGTGACAGAATCCATTAATGTAACAACTTCAACCGCTGCTCAAGGTGCTCGAGAAGAAGTATTTGTTATTGATGATCAATTCGTGGAGGCATTATTCAAGGAAGGAAGCGACCCACACCATGAAATTACCTTTGATGAAGATGTTGTGATCATGGGTTCTTCTGACCACACTGTCAAGCTCAACATGAAAGAGCGTGTTGAGAGGGAAGAACTGTTGAAAAAGGAGGTAAAAGCTAAGCCTATTGATTCAGGTTTCAATGAACTGATTCCTGTCCTGCTCCAGATGATCCCTCCTGGCGGGACAATTCCCCAGGATGATATCCTCACCCCCCCCCCCCCCCGCTTCTGGTGCTGAGAGTGCCTCCATCCTTCTTACTTATAAAGATGATACCGCCTCGATTCATACAACTGAAGATACTTCTTTGAAGAGAAGTCGAGGCGAAATAAGGTTGAAGAGAGGGTCGAGTGGCAGTTCGGAAGAAGCCACTCCAAAGAAGCAGAGGAAAGATAGGAAATCTAAGAAATAATCTTTGGGTCGGAGTAATATGTAAATAGCATAAATGGCTACTTTTTCTTTTCGTTGGTCGTGTTTGTATGGGTACAACCCCCACTCCTATTTCTCATTTTTGATAAACTTGTATTGTGTGCAACAAGTTTAGTGTTACTAAGAATTCTTTTATTTTTTGTGTATAATTCTTGTATACACTTGTTTCAATGATCGAGTTATCACATTTTTCATTTTATTTATTTGTGATTCATCGTTCGTATGGTCGGATATTGATCTTATTTATCCATCCCAGGGCATCCTTGAGGTCGTGGACTCGAGTCGTATCAAGCACTAGGCTCAAGCCTTAATGTTATGCTTGTCGAACTCGGCAGTTTGAGTAACTGTACTCTTGTCCCCAGTCCCGAGTTAGTGGAGTTAGGTAGTGGATGGTTGAACTCCATTTTTAGCGAGCTTACACTTCTCTTGTCGACTTCAGCCAGAGCTTATGGAATAGTGAGTAATCGAACCACACTCATATATTTGTTTATACTCATATCTGCACTCCAGGGATAAGAGTTATTTCGAAGGTGGACAATTCACACTCGATTTATGTTTATACTCCAATCCGCACTCTGGAGACTTAGAGTTATTTCATGGGTGGACGATTCACACCCGATTTATGTTTATACCCCAATTCGCACTCTGGAGACTTAGAGTTATTTTGGAGAGCAGTCGAATCGTATTTTCCATAATTGATTGATTTCCCACCGGGAATCAGGGGTTTAATTTAGCGAGCGATCTGTCGTGTCATGATCGCTCGTATTTTATTTCAGTCTCGTCATGTAACTGATACACAATGCTACAGCAAACATTAATACAAAGGAGTCCAAGGCTTTATTTGCTAAATGGAAAAGAATGATGTAATCTGTCTTATCACATATCTGGAAAACCAAATGCTAAAGCAAATTCTGAAAGCAAATACTACTGAAATGAAAAAGAAATAAACTAAGTGAAATAGCATCGTAAATGTTCACTATTCCACGCCCTTGGAAGTGTGATGCCATCGACAGTCGCTAGCTTGAAAGTTCCCTCTCCAAGCCTTTGTTCAATGACATATGGTCCTTCCCAGATTGGATTCATGTGTGATGGGGTAGGAAAAACCCGTTTTAAAATGAGATCACCGATTTCAAAGGTTCTAGGTCGGACTTTGATGTCGTAATACCGGGCGATTCGGTGTCGACGTGCAACTGCCCTCAGATCGACTTCTTTATGCTTCTCATCTATAAAGTCAAGAGATTCCAAAAGGAGATCTTTATTTGTTTTGGGATCGTAGTAAGTCACTCGATGAGATGGAACCTCAAGCTCAATAGGAATGACGGCTTCAGAACCGTTAAGCAATGGCGAATTGAGTATGGCCAGTCGCAGACTTGTGGGTGGTCCTGTAAGCCCACAGTGCTGTAGGGAGTTCATCCACCCACCCGCCTCTGGCCTTTTCCAATCGCTTCTTCAGAATGGACTTTATGATTTTATTTACAACTTTAACCTATCATTTGCCTGAGGGTGAGCGACTGCTGCAAATCTCTTTTCAATACGATACCTCCGACAGAAGTCTTTGAATTCAACATTATCGAACTGAGTCCCATTATCTATTATAATAGTTCGTGGTAGACCGAATCAACATATGATGTTTTGGACAACAAAATTGATTACTTTCTTGGTTGTTATCATGGCTAAAGGTTCTGCTTTGACCCATTCGGTGAAGTAATCAACTGCAACCATAGTGTACTTTGCGGTCAAAGGAGAAGAACTAAGACAGTTCGGTCGGTTGAGTTTCGGTTCTCGTCGTTCGAACTTGGTGGCTCGACGTATGTGGGTCGACATTCGTATGAGGCCTGGAAACTGTGGTTCGGCTTTGGTTGTATGGTATATGGTTCGGTATGGATCTGCTTGGTCAAGGAGGACCGGTCATATATAGCTCAACACATATAGTTCAGCCATGGTGAGAAGGTTGTGGTGGATCGGTCATGTATGGCTCAGCATGTGTCACTCGGTACCTATGGTTCGATAGCTTGGGCCCAGTCCTAGAAGCTCAGCATATCTGGTTCGGGATGTATAAGAGGAGCCTACAAATTACCACAGGGGGATATGGTCGTTGCTTTCATGCTTCGAGTCGCATACCTAGCTGCTCTGAGTCATGTAATAGCTCGCTTCGAGTCATCCATAGGAAAACCCTGGTTTGAAATTACGTGGATCGGTGACAGAGGTTCGGTGCATCGGGATCGGTCAACCTGAATCATCTCTGGTGGGTCGAATTATCTTGTTCGTGGGCTTGCATAGGGGAACTTGCCTACCTATGTCTATAAGTAGAGGGGAAGGGGTACAGTGGAAGGGACCTTCTTTTGGGAGAACTCCAGGGAAACTCTGCCATTTTTTATGCTCTCCTCTTTTAGATTCAAACTTGTATTCAAGTGGTCTGTTTACGGATTGTATCTGTGTTCAAGGGATTAAAAAAGTAATAAAGATTCTATTCAAAGTGGACGTAGGCAGTTACGACGAACCACTATAAATCTGGTGTTCTAGTTTTTTGTTGTTCTTTGGCATTCAACTGTGTTACATCTTTTCTTTAATTTACTTTCTTCATTAATCTCTTTACATAACTCTATTCAAGGGTGTTAGTGACCAATTTTGGTGCTAATAAGTAATACCAAATTGACTGAGCTCGATATTCCATTTGAGTAACCTTTCAGACGTCTCAGGTCGCTGTAGGACTTACGTAACGGCCGGTTGGTGTAAACATTGATCGGATGTGCTTGGAAGTATAGACGAAGCTTTTGTGATGTAATCAGCAAACAGTATGCTAGTATCTCTATTTTTGGATAGTTCCTTTCAGCTCCCGTCAATCGTTTATTGACGTAATACACCGACCTTTGGATCCGATCCTCATCGCGAAGCAATGCAGCACTTACATCGTGTGCCGATACGGCCAAATAAATGTACAAATCTTCATGATCCACTGGCTTTGACAAGATGGGGGTCTCTCCAAACAATTCACCAAAGCCTAAAACGCGTCTTTAAAATCCTATGTCCATTCGAAGTTTCTTTTCCCTTTCCTAATCAAATCAAAGAAAGGAATGCATTTGTTGGTAGCTCTGAAGATAAATCAGCTTAAAGCAGCAACTTTCCCATTCAGGCTCAGCACTTGTTTAGTAGTCCTTGGCACTTAGATATCGTAGATAGCCTGAATCTTCTTGGGATTAGCTTCTATTCCATTGGTGTTAACAATAAAGCCTAAGAATTTCCTTGATGCAACACCAAAAGAACACTTCAAAGGATTTATTTTAATCTTGTAATGTCGGAGGATGTCGAACATTTATGCCAAGTCTCTAATGTGGTCGCCTTGATCATCGTGACTTCACGAGCATATCATCCACATACACTTCCATCGCTTTTCCAATCCGATCTTTAAACATTCTATTGACTAGGAATTGATAAGTAGCTCCTGCATTTTTTAATTCAAATGACATTACTACATAGCAGTACAATCCAACATCGGTAATGAAACTGGTGTGCTCCTGATCGAGAATATGCATCAGGATTTGGTTATATCCCGAGTACGTCATAAAAGATAGCAATTCATGTCCCATGGTTGAATCCACCAGTTGGTTAATTCTTGGAAGGGGAAAACTGTCTTCTGGACACGCCTTGTTCAAATATGAGTAGTCAATGCATGTTCTTCACTTCCCATTCGATTTTTCACAAGTATAGGATTAGATACCCATTTAGGGTAGAGGGCATCGCGCATAAACCCGTTGTTTTTTAGTCTATCCACCTCCTCTTTGAGAGCAGCAGATCTCTCCGGGTCCATACCACGTCTTTTTTGCTTCACCGGGATGTACCTCGGGTCGATATTCAATGCATGGCTCGCAATGGCAGGTGAGACTCCATACATGTCAGAATGAGTCCAAGCGAATACATCAAGATTCGCTTTTAGAAATCCAACAAGTTCTTTCATCATCGGGGGGCTGAGCTGTGATCTAATCTTTAGGACTTGTGATGGGTCATCGCGGTTGAGCTGTGATCTAATCTTTAGGACTTGTGTTGGTCTCTTTGGGCTTCTCTTCTTCATCTCTCGGATCTATATCTCTATAGAACCGACTATGGCACCCGAGCCAAGGCTCAAGCACTAGTTGTCAATCTTGGTAGCTTAGATGCAGACAGCCTTGCCCACACCCTTGCCTTTTTCTTTGCGCTGAGCATCCCTCAACTTAGCTACATAACAGACGCATCCAGTCGCCTGATTGCCATGAACAACTCCAATACCATTATCTATCAGAAACTTCAAAGTCAAACACCATGGGGGTAAGAGCTGCCCGAAATTCAGCTAGGGCCGGTTGACCTAGAAAAACATTGTATGGAGAGTCAACATCCAAAATAACAAACGGAAAGATCCGCACTCTCCTTCGTTCACGTTCTCCTAACTCTACAAGTAACTCCACATAGCCAACAGCTTCAGTTGCAATGCCATTAAAACCGTGTATACGAGCTTTAGACGGTTTTAAATCTTTGGCTTCCATCCTCATTCGATCATAAGCCTTTTAGAAGATTATATTTACTGAACTTCCACAATCAATCAATATTCTTCTCACCAAAGTAGGGCCAATCATGGCCGGAATGACCATTGGGTCGATTGTCGGAGCCTCTACTTTATCTGCATCTCTATTCCTAAACACAATATAATCCGCCACCATACGTTTATTGTTTTGCTGGAGCTCCATCTTCCGTATTCGAACAGCATTCAAAGTCCACATGCCTAATCGCACTAGCATAGCGCTCGATCTCCTGCCAACTCTTATCTGTTGGGTGCGGTCCTCCGACTATCGTATTTATCACCAGTCTTTCAGCAGTCCGCGCAAGCTCCTCAGCCCTACGCAACGGTTGTCCTCGGTTAGGGTCAGATGTTCCCTGCTCGCCATCCTACGGAGCTTTCACAAACTGTTGTAATTTCCTTTCCCGAATCAGTTTTTCTATAACATCCTAGAGATGCTTGCATTCATTCGTACTGTGCCTATAGCACTCGTGCAATCAATAGTATTTTCCGGTCTGTTTCTGCTTCTCTAGTGATTCTTTTGGAGGTGGCTTCCCATACTGCATGGTATTGCAAGTAAACAGATAGATATTCTCCAAGGATGTATTCAATGGCGTGTAATTATTATACATTGGAATCCTAGGCTTCAATCTTCCTGAATCTCTCTTTCATTCTCGATTCCTATCTCCGCCTCTCTTTTGCTGATTTGGTTAATTCTGGACATTCACTTTGACTTTCCCAGAACTGTTATTAGACCGTTTTATTGTGAAGTTACTCTGCACTCCCTCTCCACTTGGTCCTGCAACATTCTTTTTTCTGGAGGACCTGACTTCCTTCTTTCTCAAATACTATGCCGCCTTTGCGTAAAAGCACTCCAACGTTGCAGGCGACTTACCGGCTAACCAACCGCCAAAATCAGACTCTAGATTAATCCCTCTCGTCACAGCTATGAGTATTGCATGGTCATTCGAATTACTGACCTCCATAACAGCTGTGTGAAATGTCTCCAAATAATCTTTCAATGACTCTCCTGAAGCTTGAATCATGCTGGAAAGGGACATCACATTTTTGGAATGATTTGCATGCATCCAAAACTGCTCCACAAACTTGGTTGCCAAATCATCGAACCTAGAAATTGATCGTGGGGGTAGTCTTGTGAACCACATCGTTGCTATTCCGGAGAGAGTTATGGGAAAGCATCTGCATTTGGTTGCATTGTTTGCTCGCGTAGAATCCATCAGCCATTCGTATCTTATGATATACTGCCTGGGGTCGGTTTTTCCCTTATATGCGGGCATTGATGGCATGTTGAACCTCCTTGGGTATTCCGCATGTAGAACATTATCAGTGAACGGGGTATGGCTTCTCGAGATTCCCCGGTCATCGTTAGTCAAGCCCTGGCTCTCTCTCACCAACTATCTGACCATTGCCGATAGGTCCGGTGTTTGAATGGTTGGTGCCAAGTGGTTGTTGTGGTCCACCTCACGTGAATGGTCCGGTCGATGTCTGTGGCCGTTTCACGCCTTCTTGGTTCATATATTCCCGATGCCATCTTGTACATTCATTTCATCATCATTTTGGGAAAGAACCTGGTCAACATTTAATCGGACTCCATCATCCAAACCAACTGTAGCAGCTCCGGTTTGAATCCCAGCGTGCACAGGTAAGTTTCCTTTTCTCGTGGAGGGATCAACACTGATCATTGCTGGTAGACCACGATGGTCTACCCGTTGACGCCCTGAAGTTTCTGCATGATATCCGTCAGTTCTGTGGCGCCTATGTCTATGATACCCGTCTGACGAGCTAGAGCTCTCCAATGCCGAGTAAGGGGTGGGATCCCACCTTGCTTTCCCCTGCTGTTGCTGATTGATTTGGTTCATCAAGTTGATATTGGTCTGAATTCGTTGATTTAGCTGTCGACAGCTCTCCGTCAACTCTCTCATTAAATTATGAAATTCAGCTCTTGTAATAATATCAGTGGGATTCTGAACTTTAACCGGATCATCATTCACATTTGTTGGTTGATTGCTTAGGTCTCTTGCTGAATGTTGGTATTCTAGTTTCCTTTCACGTTTTGAAAAGTAGATCTAGTATGTCTCACCATTATCGATGGCCATGCTTAGATTTCTACAAATTTGGGTAGTACGAGCAATTTTCTGAAGATTACTATGGATCTCCTTTGGGGGATTTATCCAATCTAGTAGCAACAAAGGGATCCTAATAAACTGAGAATCAAGGTTCTCAATGAAAGCATCAAAATGTTTGCAACTAAATTAGTCATAAACACCCAAGAATAGATTTATATAGAGAAGTAAGTGTAGAAACCAAAATTAAAATAAGGAAATGATTTAATTAATAAAAGATAAAAAGCAATAATCAGAGACATAGGAATTTATAGTGGTTCAGCGTTGAATGCCTACGTTCACTTCGAAGATTATCCTTTATTGATCACTTATAAATCTGATTACAGCAGTAAGGAATAGCAAACACTTGATTACAATAGAGCCTAGAGTAACAAGCAACGCAAAGTTACTAAAAATGAACCATAGGGCCTGTATTTATAGGGAGAGATGATGAGATGTTTCGTTAAGATCTCGGAAGAAGGCTCTTTAGGTTCATAAGGGCCCACCATAATGATCGGTGGCCTTAACTTGACAATTTGGAACGATCGGCTAAAGTTTCACCGATCGATATTCTTGCTTCCAATTCATGTGCGATCGTTTATGGTGGGTCCCACATGCCTCTTGAACTTGCCCTTAAGATATGAAGTCAATCTGAACTATAGATTACGAGATATGGATCAACCTTTGCTAGACTTGGAATGTTCACCTATCGTTATGAAGGATCGACATATAACGATCGGCCAAAATTGATCGGCTATCTTCATATCTTAAGATCTTGATGTGCGATCATTTTGTAGGCTCCACTCTTCAAAATACCGAGGCTCTAAAAGTTTCAAGTGAATTGGCCTTGTGGATTTCGAGATATCTATTGATCTCCGCTTATTTGAGATGTTTTATGGATCGTTCCCAATCAATCCATATAAATCCTTGCTTTGTCCATAACTCGAGCATAAGAACTCCGATCGACTCCAAATTTGATGTAACTTCGCAGGGCTATGCCAGTCACTTCATGTTGATTGCACTATGATTGTGATCTGGTCCGAATATGCTCGACCATTGTCCACTGTATTGTATATAATCGATTTCCAAGGTTGATAACCATCCATTCTTAGCCAAGTCGAAGATATCACGGCCTCGCCAAAAGGCATGATAACATTTGGCCCCCAAAGTACGTCTTGTTTCGAACATTTATCCTTTGATTAATTTTGGTGTGAGTCGTCCACCTTCCAAATAACTCTAAGTCCCCAAAGTGCGGATTGAAGTATAAACATAAATCAGGTGTGAATCGTCCACCTGCGATAACATTTTTTACAATTATCACTTCTATTTATTAATTTTGTCACTTTTCATCTACATTAAAATTCAAATTTCAACAGTTTATTTCAACTTTTCATATTATTCAATATAATTTACACTACACCAAACAGGCCATTTTGTCACACTTTTTTCGTTTCATTTTATCACGGTTATTATTGTTGGAAATTTATAACGGTTATTATTGTGATATTATTTTGTCACGGTTATTTCCGTTATATAATTTGGGCTTTTCGTAAATAAGCAAAAGACATTGGGTAGAGTTGTCATTTACGTTCCACTCTCTAGCTTCAGATGTTTGTCACGGTTCTCTGGCTCGTATCTTTCTTCCTAAAATCTAATTAGGTTAAAGCCTTCCTTCGTTGTGAGTCGCAGCCTTCCTTCATTGCGAGTAGCCCTATCGCCCGCCGATTGCAGCCTACTTCCGTTTGTATACAAACCTACTTCCTCGTCGCAGCCTTCCTTCATTCCAATTTCTTCCTAAATCTTCCTTTGCGAGTCGCCCGCCGATCGTCAGGTAATAATTTTCGTTTTTGATTCCATCTGCAAATTTCAACTTGTTCAATTCATTCCATTTGATTTTTCCATACATACAACATAATTTGTTATATTTGTTTCTGATTACGTAATAGTTTCTTCCAAAATTGTATGTTTGTCCCAAAAATTGACAAATGAAATCTTAGAAATATTGTCCATTTACTGCAAGGTAAGGTAAGTGATATTAGCTTTATCTGTTATTAGCTTTTTTATTTATTTATTTTTGAAATAACAGTGATATACATAGCTTTACCTGTTATTAGACTTCAACAAAATTTGACTAAAATAAATGCGGTAGTGATACATCAGCCAAATGAGTAAATAGTTAATTTGTTTGGTAGTGTTATTATTCATTGGTTACTTTCAATATTTATCTTGTCCATTAGTGTCAAAATCAAAATATAACCCTGGCCATGGAATCAATTATATGATCTGCACAATGGAAATTCAATGATTTCAATAGTAATATGGAAAATTTGGTATCTGTTTTAATAGTTAGACCAACATAAAAATCTATAGAGCATTAGATAGTCTACAAACGAACTGTTCTGTTTTCCGAATATATTTTTTTGGGACCAACGATGGCTGTTTCATCATTTGCTTCTTTTCTGTTTGTTCATCCTACTTGTATGACATTGTTTCAATCTGATAATTAAATGCGTTGTCTTTTGCAAAAGTGACGTCTCAGTAGAAAGCGTTCGGTCGCTTACTGCATTTGCATTAGCAACGAGGAAGTGACTGTTTATATGACAATATTCCGTTTATGTGACTTTTATTCCATGTTCTAGTTCTAGTGCAACAGTCTTACTGCATTTGCATTAGCAACTTATTCCATTGCTGTAATATGACTTTTATATGTAGTGTGAAAGGCTGCAAAACTCATGTAGATGGCACCAAAATCATATTATTATTTTAAATATTTAGCATGAAACAAATACATAGCTCTGTCTTTTGGAGTTAACCACTTTATGTTTAATCTTTTGACGTATTATGTAGCTTGTTGACATAATAATTCTGACAGTTGGTCTATTTTTATCTATACATACTCATGAATGGATCATCATTTGGTCTATCGACTAATTAAGAGTATGCCACATCTAGGTGTTTCCTTAATATTATTAGTGGAACTGTGTTTAGTTAAATTTTCCTTCCTTTAATTTTTGAGGCAAGCTTTAATTTTCTTAAGTTTGGACAATAACCGAAACAATGGATTTACTAGAACATTCAGTGTTTCATACTACTTCCACTATCCCATTATAGTCGAATTTAAATTGCCATGAGTTGTTATATTTGAAACTTCCATTTTTCCTATCCTGTGCCCATGTAGACTAAAGTAAAAACAGCCACTACAGCTAATCAAAGTGGCTGTTTTTTCTGACTATAAAATGCTTATAACCTTATGTTTTGTAAGAGTACAAGATGTAATCTAAAGAATAACCCAACATTTTACGCCTATAAATATTAGAACATTTGTGAGCAGCTATAAAATAGTAACCACGTATAGAATGACGGTCCTACTTGTGATCCAGGTCTGATATTTAATACCCGGATAGCCATCATTATCTAGCATCTGCCCTTCAAATCTTGCGACCTTCACTTTGTAGTTATGTCTTTTTGAAAATTGCTAAATTCATTCATTAGAATAAGGATTCATCATCTAGCCTTTGTCCTTTTTTGTTCTGCCATCATTTATGCTAAGTTTTGTGCTATAAATTTAAAGGTGGACATCAAATCTTGTGGCCTTCACTGGTAGCCATATCTTCTTGCATTTGGCTAAATTCATTCCTTAGAATACGGATTCTTTTTCTAGCACTTGTCATTTTTTGCACTGCCCTCATTTATGTTAAGCTTTGTGCTATAAATTATTAGATGGACATCAAACCTTGCGGTCTTCACTAGCAGCCATATCTTCTTGAAAATTGCTAAATTCACTCATTAGAATAAGGATTCTTTATCTAACATTTGTTACTTTTTGCTCTGCCATAATTTATGCTAAGCTTTGTGCTATAAATTATTAGGTGAACACCAAATCTTGCAGTCTTCACTAGCAGCCATATCTTCTTGAAAATTACTTAATTCATTCATTAGAATAAGGTATTCTTTATCTTGCGTTTGCCATTTTTTGATCTACCATTATTTATGCTCAGGTTTGCTATAAATTATTAAGTGAACACCAAAACTTAGGGTCTTCACTTGTTGAAACTGGTTAAAATCACTTAATCTTGGCTGAAGCTTTGAAAATGCAGTACAACTGTACAAAATGCAGTGCAACTGTACAAAAGGCAGCCTGCTAATCTAAGTTTTTTTTTTATTGCAGTTTGTTGATACGCAAGATTTTCATTCATAGTAGTTGTTGTAAGTTATAGAAAAATAGATAAATATATGTGTTAGCAACCCAATCGGTTTGATGAAGGGAGAACTTGTGAAATATTATAATGCATTATCAGGCCCGGTTTAAGATGATTGTGGGCTGGACAATAAAATATATGATTACATTTTGTATTGTTACGAATAAACAAAGGTCTACTTGAAATTAGCAACAGTTGGGAATTGAACTATAACCTCTAAAGAGCTTATGGCCCGCAAACCAACTACACTGCAAGCCCCTTGTTATTTTGTGCTTACAAATGCTTATAACCTTATGTTTTGTAAGAGTACAAGATGTAATCTAAAGAATAACCCAACATTTTACGCCTATAAATATTAGAACATTTGTGAGCAGCTATAAAACAGTAGCCACGTATAGAATGGATACGGAAACATTTGTGAACACCAAAACTTAGGGTCTTCACTTTCTGAAATTGGTTAAAATCACTTAATCTTGGCTATAGCTTTGAAAATGCAGTACAACTGTACAAAAGGCAGCCTGCAATCTGAAAACTAAATAATGTCGAGTCTGATAACTTGATAATTTAAATGGATACGAAAACTAAAATAAAATAGAGAAGTATTATTAAGACTCAAATGCACATTGTGTGGAAGGAAGGAGAAGTTGTTTGTTGTAGACTGCAGTTGTTGTTTGTTGTATACATTATTTTTTAGCGAAATGTTATGTTAGCATGTTGTTTAATGCTTCGTTTATGTATTAATGTTGTATTTACTTAAAATTGTAGGAACAAATAAATTTTCTTGCTAATGTCGAATCCTACATCGAGAGAGTGGATTAGAATTCGGCATAGGAATACCAATGAATATATACAAGGAGTTCGATATTTTATGGAATTCGCGAAGAGTCATTCACCACCGGACTTTGGACTATGCAGCTGTCCTTGTATAAAGTGTAGGAATTCAAAAAAGTTGGCTTTTAAATTAGTAGAAAAACACTTGATCATTCATGGTATGGATCCAACATACGACGAATGGTATTTCCATGGCGAGAGAAGCGACAATGATGTGGTGGTTAATACTACGCGACATAATACCTATGAGGCTTACAACTCTAATCAATTTCAAGAACAGAACCATGTAGGAGATGCGCTTGAAGACCTTGTTGATGATGCATATAGAGTATATGGCAGCGTTGAAGGCGTCGGTGATGGTAACCATTGGAAAAAGTATCAGGAATACAAAAGAAAAGCAAATGAAAAATTATACCCTTCTTGTGAAGATGGTCTTACAACATTAAGTGTCATTATAGAGCTTCACAATTTAAAAAAAGATTTTAATTGGTCGGGAAACAGTATGACCGAGCTGTTGATACGATTGAAGCGGTGGCTTCCAAAGGAAAATACAATACCGGAGAAGTACTCGACAATGAAACAAATGTTAAAGGATTTGGGAATGAGAGTAGAGTGTATACATGCTTGTGAAAATGATTGTATATTATTTTGGAAGGAATACAATGATGCGTTGGAATGTCCACGTTGTCATACGTCCAGATTTAAAGTTAAAAATCAAGGGGAAGTGGTAAAAATGACAAAACAACCTCGAAAAGTTTTGAAATATTTTCCAATAACTCCGAGATTAACAAGGTTGTATACTATACCATGGATAGCTCGAAAGATGTTATGGCATAGTGAAGCAAAACCTTGCTGGAATTCCATGCGTCATCCTATTGACTCAGCCGAATGGAGATCGTTGAAGAACAAGTGGCCAGAGTTTAGTAAAAATGGACGAAATGTTTGGCTTGGTATTGCTACTGACGGGTTTAATCCTAGTGCAACACAATCAAATAATTACAGTTGCTGGCCTGTGTATACGGTTCCTTATAACTTACCCCCTTCATTATGTATGAAGTCGGAGTTTCAAATGTTATGCTTGTTAATTCCTGGACCAAGAGCACCTAGTAAAGATATTGATGTGTATTTGGAACCCCTTGTCGATGAATTGAAGCAGCTATGGACAGAGGGAGTGTCTGCATTTGACATGGATAAGAAAGAGCATTTCACTTTGAGAGCAATGCTATTATGGGGAATTCATGATCTACCTGCATTTGGAAATTTATCTGGTTGTGTAACACATGGTTACAAAGCATGTCCTGTTTGTGCTGTGGAGACTGAATCAGAACGCATTGGAAATAAGATTGTTTATACGAAGTATAGAAGATTTTTAAAGAATGGTCATCCATATAGGGCATTGAAACATGGATGGTTTAAGAATATAGAGGATAAGGAACCTCCAACACGATTGACGGGATCAACTCTTTTAGAAAAGCTTGCTCGTATCAAATATGTACCCGGTAAAATAACAAAAAACAAAAAACGCATAGTAGATGATATCGACCTTGACGATGAACATTTTGTAAACGAAAATGGCGATGATGAAAGACCAGCATGGTATAAGAAGTCGATTCTTTTTGGCTTAGAGTATTGGAGTAGTCATAGAGTGCGACATACTATTGACGTGATGCACACTGAGAAGAATGTATCGGAGCATTTCATTAACTTGTTGTTTGATAGATACAAACAATCTTCCAAATTTGCATTTGATAAAACATACAGGATGCAATGTTGTCAAGTTCTAAAAGATGCAAAACTTCCATCATGCTTTGGGACTAAGTTAAGCAACTTAGTAAATATTCAACCACCTAGTTTGAATATTAGAAAGTCATATGACTATCATGTTATTATCCAGTATTTTTTGCCTATCATGGTTCAACATGTTTATCCAAAGTGTCGTGACTTAAGACGTGCGATATTACAAGTATGCTTGTACTTTAATATTATTTGTTCGAAGGTTTTAATTCGAGAGCATGTCCAAGCTGCCAAAGATATGATTGCCGAGGCATTATGCGTGTTGGTGCATTATTTTCCCTCCCAATTTTTTGACATAAGCATACATCTAATGGTGCATTTAGCTGATCAGGCACTACTATGTGGACCAGTTAGTTATACATGGATGTATCCATTTGAAAGGTGCGACATTTTTTAAATATAATTATCACATGATTCTTTTTCAATAGTAATGTAAATGATGTATTTTTATATTAGAGCTATGAAGGAATGCAAAGACATACCAAGCAATAAACGCTACGTGGAGGGATCAATTTCCGAAGCATATCTTGTTTCAGAATCCGTTAAATATGCCATGGAATATATGCCAAATCCATGTACTGGTAATCATAGCTCTAAACAAGCACCATTTTTACATGAGAATGGAGATGACATTTATGAACGTTCCATCATTGAGGGTAAAACTATCAAGTTATCCGGCATACAACGTACTCAAATTCGAAGGTGGATACTTTTTAGGATGGAAATTCCAGACCGAGATGATTATTATAGGTTTGCATTTTTTTTCTACACGTTATAAGATGTAACTTTAATATTTACTTACGTCACCATATATTGATTTGTAGCGAATACCGATCGTCGTTAGAAGATGCTCAACGAAGTAGAAAGAAGCTCCATGCAAGGACGGAAGTAGTAGTGCAAACTGAATTCATTGAGTGGTTGTACAAGAAGGTTTGTTAAATTCCACAAAGACCATAATTCGATAACCAAATTAACATTATTTAACTTAATTAATTTTTTTTTATAGTTAATGGAAGAAAAATGCATGGATTCATTGTTATGGTATTACGTTAGTGGACCAGCGTGGGAAGCCAAAACTCATCTTAAGTATAGAATAAATGGTTATGTATTTTCTCCGCAGCGCTATGATGACACCCTTTCCACGCAAGATAGCGGTGTTTGTATGGATGCAATAACAACATTTGTTGCAAGTGCGAAAGATTTGAATCCTACAGATGATGACACCACTTGGTATGGTATTATCAAGGAAATCATTGAAGTTGATTATTATGAATTTTCACATGTAGTATTCTATTGTGAGTGGGTCAATATTGCTGATAAAATGCATGGTTGTAAGATTTGTCCGGACTCTAATTTGTTGATGGTGAATCTAGAAAAACTTAAAAGCAGCGACGGAGAGTATGATGAGCCTGCAATTCTTGCATCAGAAGCAAGTCAAGTTTTTTACGTACCAGACATACAGAATCCCGATTGGTCCATTGTACGACGTTCACCTAAACGCTTGACTGATAGCGTGGATGATTACGAGATGCCAACAAACTTCCAGTCAGTTTTAAAGGAGCAATCTAACTTAACAACGTTGTTGAAATGTATTGAATCCAAATAGATGAGCTTGATTGAAGTAGTAGTTGCTTGTTTTGTAACTTTATTAGTATTCTCTGTCATTATTTGACATTTATTATGTTGCCATAGATCAGAAATTTCAACAAATTTAAAATATAAAGGCATTTCTTTCTTCCCTGTATACTCATTTGTTATCATTCATTAAATTTTCACATGGCATATAAAACCATCCTTCTAAATGCAGCAAAGATAGTATATTTCAATGCAAATGCAGGTGACATGCAAGTATGCAAGTATGTGTGAGCTTTTAAAATGCGTGAAGCTTTTCATTCATATGATTTGAGATATCTCTTGCATTATATCTCTTGCATTATATTTTGACAGTATGTCGACTAGTTGCAGTAGACATACAGAAAGCAGAGAAGAAGAAGTTCCTCCTCCCCCACCAAATAAAAAGTACTCGATAATTGTTGAGATGGATGGTGCTAAAGGCGACGATGCAACAAAGTGGAATTCCCGTTGTGGCACTCTAATTCGAAGGCATATTCCCATTAGCTATGATGATTGGAGGAAAGTTGATGGGTTTTTCAAGGATAATTTATGGAAAGCACTCATGGTATTTGAATTTACAATTTTTACAAGAATGATTTTTTTTTGTGCATGTTTGAAGTACAAAATCATAATTAGAACATTTATTTTATCTTTCTATAGAAGGAGTTTGATTTGAATATAAACCCCGATTTAGCTCGACCTATTTTAGAGAAGGCGTTTTCACAGTACTTCAGAACAGCAAAAGCGAAATTGAGAAAGCTATATCTTAAAACAAAAGAAGGGGAGTTATTGCCTAGGCGTCTTGCGATTGATAACCGACCCGAAGACATTGATAAAGTTCAGTGGGAGGGGTTCATCGACATTGAGTATGCTGATAAGAAGAAAAAACAATGCAAGACGAATGCTGATAATAAAAGAAAGAACACCATAAATCATACATTGGGAAGAAAATCTTATAGTAGACTATATGAAGAATTGGTACGTAGTAAGTCTTTCACAACTAATCGCGATAATATTGTATAATTGTTTAATATATTTACATTTATTTATGTAGGAAACTGATAATCCCGAATGTAAAATTACCCGAGCAAAGGCATGGAAAGTGGCGCACACAAGTAAAAAAACCGGAGAGGTGATTCCTTGCGCCGCTGAAAAATATGTAAGTCTTTTACAATTTTGCATTTATAATTTTTCGTTTGTCTCATATCATTTTAAAGAATAGAAAAAATAGCAAAGACCTAACATTAACTTCCTCGGATAACTTTATCATTGTAACACTTGATTTTTCGTTTTTATTAGTTTATTAGCTTCGTCCTATGTCTCTTATTTGTTTCTTTTTATGCAACAAGATTGAGTTCTATTCTTTAAAACCAAAATATTGAACTTTTATATGCCAAGTTATAGACATTGCTTTTTTTTTGAAAATCCAAGAACTTTTTCGAAAGCAAACAATTATAGATATACACTTTGTTTTAGAAATACAAAGTAAAAATTTGTTAAAATGAAATAGTAGTAATGCATAGCTGAAATTCAGTGGAAATTTTGATTATGAAATTCTATATAATCGCCTAAGTGGAATTGAACATTTCATAATCTGATAAGAATTTCATAGACAACCAACTTACTATCAACCTATGAACAAAAAATAAGCCTTCCTACTGAAAGACACCAGATCAAAACAAAATGGGGTACTCACTAACTGTTCATATATTTGGAACCTGCTAGTTGCATTTCAAAAGACATATAGAACTGGTTTGAATGGCAAAAGGAGATTTGAAATTTATAACATAACAAATCATTTGGTTTTATAACTGTTGTATCCACGAATATTTGGGGAACAAAATAGAATACGTGAGTACTGTGTGCCTGAGTACGTGTTTTAGTGAGTTGTGTTCTGTGTGTGTAGCAGTTTGTGCGTTCGTGTGTATAATTATGTGTGAGTGTGTGTCAGCAGTGTGTTAGTTATAATGGAATTGTCAAATGTGATTCTATTTTTGGACTGAATAAAATATGTTATTAAGGTTTGGGTGAACTGCATTTAGGAGAATATTGTGCTTTAAGGTAGTTGTTGTTTTCTTTTTGTGTTTAAATATGATATGAATTTTGTGCATCCTTGATTTTTTAGACCTGTTGGTACTTCGTTTGATTATTTGATACTAACTAAACTGAACTTGAACAGTGAGCTGAATGTGAACAATAAATGCCCAATTATACTTCTTTACTTGGCTTTGTATTAAAATCTTTAACAGTTTGTATTCTTTTACAAATGAAAATAGTTTATGTACTAAACTGTGAGCAACTTGTACCTCAACTAAAAATCCACATTATCTGCATTATCCACATTATCTGCATTATCTGCAGCATGTTAGTGTCTGAAAACATGTTCGTGTGTATAATTATATGTGAGTGTGTGTCAGCAGTGTGTTAGTTATAATGGAATTGTCAACTGTGATTCTATTTTTGGACTGAATAAAATATGTTATTAAGGTTTGGGTGAACTGCATTTAGGAGAATATTGTGCTTTAAGGTAGTTGTTGTTTTCTTTTTGTGTTTAAATATGATATGAATTTTGTGCATCCACATTATCTGCATATATACATGATGATATCGACAGAGTTTTTGTATGAGTGTATGACTATCATTTCATTCACAGTAATCATGTATTGGCTTTTCATCTTCATAAATTAACTGTGCAATTACAGGAAGATCGAACAAAACATTGCACAAAAAGTGTACAGAATGCTGATAACATGTCATGTACTAATCACATTTAAATAAGGATTCAAGAAAAGCTTGTTTCTTGATTCCACTCATTGATTGCAAATTTATATTAAGTATAGGTTTATTGAGTGGATTATTTAGTAAAGGCTGATACTTTTAACAGGTTGGTTTTATTTTGAAGGAATATGTGGGTAAATGTAGTGCTTTATGTAGCACATTGCACTCATGATCTCTGGCTAACTAAGCAAGTTGCTCACAGTTTCAATTATATATTTAACCTCTGTTATGTAATTTTAAATCTTTACAAAATTATGAATTGTGTAGGCATTGATAGAAGCAGCCGAAGAAAGACAAAAATCGGAAGCTAGTGTTAATGGAGAAAATGGAATAAGAAGTTTAGAAGATTTTGAAAAAGATCCCGTTGCCGAAGCTTTTCGGGATGATAAAAAGCGAAGCTATTGCCGAGCTATTAGCTCTACGTCTAATGTAAAGCAAGTAAGACTCTCTCAAGCTTCAAAAGCCATTACCAATTACAAAGAGAATGCAAATCAACAATGGAAATCAGAAATGCGTGAAGAGATGAAAACAATGAGTTTAGCTATAAATGATATGAGACAATGTATACATATGCTTGTAAATCATATTGGAGGAAATGTGCCGACACCAAGAGGAGAAGCTGCTTCTAATACAGAGCAAAATTTCAACAGTCCTGGAGATAGCTTAGGTGCTCCACTAAATGGAATAATGAGATCTTCTACGAGAGAGAAACAACCAGTAACGCTATTGTCGGTAGATTTGACGGAAGTAGCAAAAGGACACATTGGGACGCAAAAGATATGTCATGGTAGAAAGGTGGTTGAAGGAGAGCAAGTTGTTTGGGTGGAGAATGTTTACGATCCAGAAGCTTCAATTTATGAAGCACCACAAAATGGCCATTACACACTATCCGAATTAGTTGAAGGGGGTTTTGTGATTTGGCCCGAGTATCGTTTGCGTTATTAGTAAGTTACTGACCACTATGTAGTTATATTATGAAACTGTGTTTTAAAGTTTGTTATATATACTATGCTTGTATGCTATAATTTGTGGTGTTGGTATGAAGTATCCTTTGTGGTGTTTGAATGAAACATAAATGTTTGGTGTTGTTCTAATTATTGATTGAATGGTTTGTTAATGTTAATACTATATTTTTTTTTGTATAGATTGTTTGTAGCTGTAATAAAATATTGGTGCTATATAGTTTGTTTGATACTGGTTTAGTTATCACGGTTATAATTTGCATTTGTCACGGTTATAAGTGTGAGAAATTAATATTTTATAACGGTTATAACCGTGAGTAACTAATATTCTGTAACGGTTATAAGTGTGATAAATTACTATTTGGTCACGGTTATAACCGTTAGTAAATACTATTCTGTCACGGTTATAAGTGTGAGAAATAACTTTTTTGTTACGGTTATAACTGTGGGTAAATACTATTCTATCACGGTTATAAGCGTGAGAAATTACTATTTTTGTCACGGTTATAACCGTGAGCAAAAGTGTGACTGAATTTGCCCACGGTACCTTTTTTCACGGTTATAACCGTGAGAAATTAGTTTTGTCACGCTTATAACCGTGAGCAAATTGCCTTTCTGGTGTTGTGTTACACCTTTGGTTAAGTTAGAAAATTCTCTCTCATCCTTTTATTTTCAGTTGCATTTTCATTATCATTCTTATTAATTCAAAAGTAATTATTTTTTAAATGTTCTCTTATCAGTCTCCCATCGACAATAAACGGAATGATGAAAACCCTACTATATCACTTTTATTTATGGGATCGGTCATTTTTTTCCTTTTTCAACCTAGCTATTTGATTTGTAATAAGATATTTACTCTTGTCCATTCTCATTGTTTTCTGTCTTTTATTAGTTTATGAGTTGCTTTCATCTCTGTTAAAATTAATCCGCCTACATTTGAATTTGAAAATCCTTTTACTATTTTAATTTTTCTTCTTTTTTAAACCATTTAAAATTATTGTGATTTATGGGGATTTTTGATCTTTTAGTTCATCGATTTATTACAGGAATTAGAGCAATGCATGCATCTATTTCTATGTTATCAAAGGTTGGTTACTAATATTTACTAATTTCACTACTAACATTATAGTGTTATTAACTAAAAGTCAATAATTTAGTGTCCGTATATTTAGGATGATTGTGCTAATAGGAATGAAAGTTTGTTATTATTTTTGACAACATAAACAAACCATTATTGCAGTCATATATAGTTTTGTATTTTTATGTCTTTCATTATTTAAATTAAATTACACTTTATTAAGATTATAATGTTGATTTTCATTATATGTATAACCAGTCATTGCGCAAGCACCTAACTTAATCTTTTATATGAAATCACATTTTACGTAAATGAGTGAATGCAATAACTTATATTATATTTCGTAAAACAACTCCTACTTTTGCTTCTTTTAAAGGAAAATACGTAAAACCAAAACCATAGTTGTTTGTAGATTATTAATGCAACAAAAAATGGAATTTGCATGCAAAATGTTATGAAAAGAAATTAAAGTAAAACTAAAAAAATAGAAAATTGATTCTTACGATCAAAAATTAAATTATAGAGGAAAACAAATAAATTTTTGTTAGAAACTACAATAGGAATACAAACTTCCATGTGGAAAACAAAACTTGGTTAAGAACAATTACCAGGATAATAAAGATAAAAAGTTGGTCCATTTAAAACTCAGTGTTAAGGAACAACTATTATAACATGAATAATGTAGCATTTATTCATTTCGACAGACTTTTCAAAGTTATTCCCTCCATATGTCCTTTTTTAACATTTAGTCCCCATTAAAATTTAAATTCCAATCATTAAGTTCAGCTCTTCTCATTTAATTTTCCATTGTGATTTCATTAATGTTCTCTTAATTCAGACTTAACATAAATTTTTAAAAAAAATCTCTTATCATTCTCTACTTATTAATGAAAAAAATGTTAAAGAGGATGAAGCTTTTTACTCCATTACTTTAGTCCAAGGTACTGGCCATTTTTCAGTTTTTGATGTAGCTATTTGATTTATGATTAGATATTTACTCATATCCATATTCATCATTTTCAATATTTTATTTGTATATGTGTGATTTTCATATACAATGACTCAACCAACAATTGGATATGTGAAATCTTTTAATGACTTTTGATTTGTTTTTCTAAAACTACATGAAATTATTGTGATTTAATAGGATTTTTTAGTTTTATATTCATCAATTTATTCCTGGTTGCTACAAAAAATGATGTAGGCATTTGATTCTATGTTAGTGAATGTTGATTACTAATTTTGGTTAATTTGGATATTAACATGAATTTATTTCCAGTTGAAAATCTACTGTTTGTGTTATATTATATAGATTAATTACGTCAATAAGAATGAAAGTTCATTATCGTTATGTAAGGATAACTAGGTTCATCCACGATCTTATATTTTTCCAGTTATTTACGTTAAAGTATTCTTGATTAAGAGTACAATTTTATTTTTCGTTACGTGTTCAACCAATCCTTTCATTAGCACATAATTTTTTTATGTAAAACCACATCTTTACTTGATTTAATTTCTAACTCTTATTATCCAATTTTTATTTCTTCTCAAAAGAAACCATGATAAATATAATCGCTTCACAATTTATTTAACGTGTTTATCAAAAATAGAGATTGCACATAAAAATATTGATGAAAGAAATGAATGGAAAAGTTATGGGAAAAAGATTAATTTGTATAATCAAGGTTAAATTATAGACAGAAAATAAATAAATAACTAAAATAAATGGATTACAAAGTGCCATGGAAATTAGTAAAATAAATAAGAACAATAATGAAGAATAAAAAAATATTTCTGGGTTTCAAAATCAAAGTTAAGGAACAATAATTGAGGCATTTATATTTTATTGGTGGGTTATCATAAGTTGTTAGGCTGTCCATACCTAAAGTTTTTTGTATCGTAACTTTATTTTTCCTATCTCTTTTGAATTATACAATAAACACATTTGTTGGTTTACAAATGATTATCTTAATCATTGTTAACATTTTAATTACTAAAAATGTTGTTCTCGATTTTGATCACTAAAATCACTCTATGATATGAAGATGGTCGAATTTGTCTTCAAAGTGAAACAAAGTCGGTTGTAAACTAAAATTTGTACATAACATTTTTCTCGATATCCGTAAAACCTTAAGTGACGATTGAAAAATAATTATTAATTTATTTATTCGATTTACATAGTTTTTTATACTAAATGTCATATATATATATATATTCTTTTGTTTCCTTGATCTCCGTTTCAATGTTTAACGACATAATTGATATAAAATTTAACATGTTTTTTTTTGCTTACTTATTCACAGTTTCATTATTTCAACACCATAATTGACCGTAAATTATTTTAATGTTCATCCAAAATACTTCGGCTCTAATCATTTGAGTTTGTTTCAATATTCAAATATTTACATATATTGATTAATTTATGTGTAGTATTATTCTTTATCCTGAATGTTCAATTTCATTTTCCAACGATTTTAATTTTATATATACTAATATAATAACAAGTTATTTAGGACTTCAATAGCTTTTGATATGCAAGAAAAATATGTACTAAATATTTTATTGAAGATTGTGATTATCGTGCTAACTATTCATATTCCATATATAATGTGATTTTATTTAGGAAATAGATATGTCAAGACGAAACTTTTGAAATATCAATAAGTGAAAAGATTGATGGATTTAGGGAATGGTAGTGTCTACATATCCTATTTTTGATTTTGATACGCATCCCATGCAAAGAAAATAACTTTTGAAGTTTTAACTAATATTTATGCAATATTATATAGAAAGTATTTTTAAAACAATTATTTCATTCTATCTGCATGAATATATTTTTTAGTTGTATGTTCATTGACAAATTGTTAAACAACAATATTAACTTGATATTCATTCTTTTTTTGTAATAATATAAGTAAAGTCATCATATTGAACGTCTTCACTTTGAACTTAATTTTATACATACACAGATTCATTTATACATCTCTCCTGACTCTATGTGCGAAGCACAAGTTCACACTAGTTTGGTTAAGTATAGAGCAAATCATATCGATTGGTACCGATCGATCCAATTGTTGATGCGGTTCTCATTTTGCTCTTTCAATGACTCTACATGCAAGGCTGAAGAAAAAGGACAAGTATATGTGATATGATACCGATCGACACCGATTGATCTTCTTTGAGAATATTTCTCCTGAAGAACTAAAGCTTGAACACTTAAGTAATGTTAAAGAAAAAGCAAAGATTTGGTCAACTAAGTCGATCGGTACTGACCCATATCGATCGGTGCCGATCAATTTTATTGTTGAGAAACATGCAAGTTTGACCTGTTTTTCGTGTTGGAAACTCAAATCTACATTTTTGAGTGATTCAACTGATGATTTAGCGATTCTGCTACGGAAATTCGTCTATAAATAGGGTGCTTTGCTAGGTAGACAGTAAAGTACAAAGAGTGGTTGATGTACAATGAAATTTTTGTCAGGTGGGTAGTGTTGTTCAATGCTTTCGTTATAGGAAGGCCTCGTGGTCGCCATTTCTTTTTGTGATGACAACTGGAAGCTTTTGTTAGAATTTTGGCTATCCACGATAAAATGAAGCGGGCAAAGAAGCTGGTAGACAAGAATTAGGGGCGACCAAGGAGAGATATAGGCAAACCCATGAGCGACTAAGTAACCTTGGTAGTTGGATTTGTATGGTTATAGCTTAGTCGACAAGCGACTGGCCGAGGAGACATACGAAGGACGTGGGAGATGATGCCCGCGAAGCTTGAAGCATTTCATTGGTCCAAGAATGTAACGACCAAGGTTCTGGACAAGCATTGTGCCTGATCTCACCTTTGTAAGCAATATAATATCGAGGTGGAACAATTATTATGGTTTTTTCTAAAAAGGACAGTTGCAAGTTATCATATGAATATCCAAGATTTTCTAATACGTGTGTTCAAAAGAGATTATTATAAAATATTTATTTATCTTTACACTTCAATCTATAAACAAAGTACAAAAGTATTGTTTTATCTTTATTTTTATTACTAATTTTTTCTTTTCATGTTGGCTCTTTCTTTTCATTTCTATAATGCCTTTTCTTATCTTTTAGATTATAACAAATTACAAACACTAAAGGTAACACTAAACATAATGGAAATTTCATACATGAATGTCGTGTGTACTTAAACACGAAAACCATGGGCTTTAATGGGCTAAAAATCTGAAGAGGAAGAAAGAAATATTCTAGATAAATACGAGTTTTCCGTATAATTGTGAAAATAACAGTTAAGATGATACGTTAACTTCAAGCTAAAAACATTAATAAACATAAAATAGAAGAAAATGTACAACATAAACATCAGAAAAAGGAGGTGGGGTTTGAATTTTTATGGTTGCTGAGTAGGAAAGAATACTAACTTTATTAAAAAAAAAACCAATAAAGTTCAACATATAATAAAAGATAAAAAGAATCAAAAAACGATCTCTCAAGGCCACAAAGAAAACATGTGGCTCAAACTGATTTCACCTCTGCTGACTTGGACCCTCACTTTTCCCCCCTTCTTCTCTCTCTCTCTTATCTACACAACACATACATCCTAAAAATAACAACTACAGAGGCAATAAAAAGAAAGACTAATTAATTAGTCTTAGATTAATATTGAATCTCATATAGTATTCCATCTCTCTTACCACTCAAACGTTCTGATTATGCCCATGGATCCTGCTATCAAATTGTTTGGAAAGACTATTGCTCTCTCTTTCTGTCGTCAACAAGATGATGGTGATAATCAAGATAAGGTATTATTTCTATTAAAATTACAAGGTTGAATCAGTTGATTATGCTTCAGTCCTTTAGTTCGTCTCATAATTAAAATCTTGTATACAATTTCAGTGTTCGTCTCCAAGCCCAGAAGAAAAATCCGAACCAATAAAACCTACAGCAACCGAATTAACAGAAGTGGAATCCTCATCGAACAGAGAAGAGAATCAGCAGAAACCGCAACTGAAGAAGCCCGATAAAATCTTACCGTGCCCGAGATGCAACAGCACGGACACGAAATTCTGCTACTACAACAACTACAACGTGAACCAGCCGCGCCACTTCTGCAAGAACTGCCAGCGGTACTGGACGGCCGGCGGCACCATGCGCAACGTCCCCGTCGGGGCCGGCAGGCGAAAGACCAAAAACGCCCCTCCGCCCCACTACCCGCACGTCACCCTACCCGACCCCGCCCACCCCGCGAAAGGAGGCACCGTCCTCAGTTTCGGGCCGTACCCGTGGGGGCCCACTTACTGGGGCTACGGGCCCGTCCAGTGGGTTTCGTCGCCTGTTGCCATGACTCCTTCCGGGTCGGGTACCAGCACCGTGTGCTCCGGGTCCATTTCGCCTTTGGGAAAGCGTTCGAGAGAAGGGGAGAGCGAGGACGGAAGAGGGAACTTGTGGATGCCGAAGACGTTGAGGATCGACGACCCGGACGAGGCCTCGAAGAGCTCGTATTGGGCCACGATGGGATTTGATAAGTCGGATCGTGGGCTTTTTAAACCGTTTGCCAAGAATTGTACAGAGGACGATGGTAAGAAGTTGGTCTGTTTGAATCCAGCGGCTTTGTCGCGGTCCATTAGTTTTCAAGAAAGGTCGTAGTTGTAGTTGTAGTCATAGTGTTTTGATGAACAAGTTAAGTTTTGTAAATTGGATTGAGGTTTGTAGTTACTTTTTATGTGCATGTACATATATATTGCTGATGATTGAATAGAGAGGACGAATTAATAATGAAATTTTCAAAAGATGTGCTGAAAAATTATGTACAAGTGCTTCAGTTTGATCTCTGCGTGTCAGGGATAACATTCTGTTTTTGTTGAACTGATTGAGGTGAGATTATCTTCAGTGCCCAGTTCTTTAGGTTACTTCGCTTATTTAATTTGTTTTGAAAAAACGAATGGTTGAGACAGATTGTAGTGTAGGTATATGGGACATAAAGTGCAGTCATACTGCGAATTTTGACAGATAATAATGATATCCTAACCATTTGTGTCTTTGTTATAGTTGTGCTATAGGGGAGGAAGATATATGGATTTAAAAATGTGAATGCAAGCTGGTTTGAGTATGTCGACAAAGTCATGTTTGAAAAGGAAGTACAATTGAATGGAAGGAAAAAAAAAGAAAAAAAGAACAAACTAAAGTTTCATATGTTACACATCCTGATCTTCATGTCTTGACAAATCTGCAGTTTTGGATTAAACCTAAAAGAGAAGATATAAGCCATTTATAGGTGTACCAATAGAAAACTTGATTGATAAATAGCTTTTAAAAGATGTCATTCCGTCAGAGTCTCAGAATTATTGAAGACAAAAGGTAATGTAATAATCACTTTTCTTGTTATCAACGTAAACTAATAGATAGCATAACACGATGTATGAAAAGAATATACCGTAGTCTTCACACCGTGAACTATGATTCTGGTTTACCATTAAAATTTGACATTTACAATGTTTTATTGGTAAGTTTCCCTAAATGGGAATCTTTATTGTTTCCATATTTGAAACCCTTCCCATGGTCATATTAAAAAAACCCAAAATATAGACCTTTGGATATATTCATGATCGGTCCACACGCATTCAAATTCAATGTCCAGGTTCAATAAAAAAAATTGTGTTTTTGTTGTCTCGATATTTAATAAACAACCACGTTTAAATATACAAAACAAAAGGCAAATTCTATTATAAAAGTTAACATTGATAACAAAGTTCTAGTCAACTAATTCATTTAGATTACGTATCAAAAAATTTAAATGTCAACTTGATATTAATATAGTAAGAGACATCAACGGAAACAACTTCTTCTTGCATTTTTACAACAAACCCGTATATTATCACTTCATAATTAAGCATATCCAAGTACTCATTATCAGTTGAAATCATAGCTAATCTAGTTAATCTGTCTTCAGAGACACTACAAGAAACAACAGGAATTCCGATAGTAGCTTCCGACGACCGTCGTCGGCTCCGTTATATGGTTTTCGACGGCTTTCGACGGTTGTCTATTTTAATTAATTTAATTTATCACATTATTTTAACTTATTATATATAAAAGTTTGAAATTTGTTTAGAAATACTAATTTAATTCCTAAAAGTAAAGAAGATAATTTTATTCAATTCTGCAATTTTGTGACAATTTGTGATTAATTAAATTACTGTTTTCGATAATCTTTTGTTGTGTAATTTAATATTTAACTTTTTTGAAAATCGAACTTAAACGATTAATCTATGCAAATTTCAGTCCATCAATTATACAACTTTGGTGAAATTTATGATGTGTAACAGTTTGATAAATTTAAATATATTTTTTTAACTATTATATAAGTAATTATGAATTTGTAAATGCATTTAATATTATAAATTCATATAAAAAAAATATTTTGCAGAAAAATAATTTTTTTTGAATCCTCAAATTTTGGACTTACTTCCAAAATATGATAAGCAAATAAATAAATATAGGGTGCTGATTTTGATCCTCAAATTTATAACCGTTCTTCTAAATTCGGACTAATAACCTTTGTTTAAAGGTCAAATGATCTTCAAACGAGACAAAATTCAAATCACATATATACTTTATAATGTATTTATCCAATCCGTATGGCTAGAATCGAAAAAAACGTAAGGAAAAAAATTAGTCTCAAAATATATCATTTTACAAGGAGTTGTATAACACTTAATATATATTGTTAGGACAACTTCTATGAAAATGACCTGTTTGAAGTCTAAAATATTTTCTGTATGTTTTTTAAATCCAACTGTACGGACTGGATAAATACATAATATAATACATTATGGTTTGAATTTCGTCTCGTTTGAAGATCATTTACCTTCGAATGAAAGATTTAGGTCTGAATGTTGACGAACGACTATAAATTTTGAAAAATAAAGCTTGATGCCTTAAACCTTTTTTTTTCTTTCATATTTCGACCGTATGCCCAAAATACCTTGGATGGACATAAGATTCGGCAAAGTTGTTTTTTTATTAAATATTTTTTTTATATGAATTTATTATGTTAAATACATTTAAAAGTCACAATTAATTATCAAATCGTTAAAAAATTATTGTATAACAAATAAAATAATCTTTTTAATAGTTAGAAATAAAACCATGTTATTGTAAATTTAAAAAAAAATAGCAAATTAAATTTTGATAATAAATCAAATAAAACTAAATTTATTTTAAATAAGAAAAAAAGATAAATTATTATATTCAACAGCCGTTGAATTCGAATATATAGCTGTCGACGGTCGTCGGAAACCGTCAGAAAGTCGCTTATACAGCAGTAGCTGAGCCCGTTTCTTCCTCATTTCCATTTTCTAACCCTCAATCACAAAACCTAAACCCCCAGATCAAATCAAATCCGTCCATAGTTGTTGTAAGCCGCCACAATCCGTCAAATTCTTCGCCAATTTGCAATCTCCAACCATCTACGCTTTCAATTCATCAAAAATCGGGCATATTCTTCACCTAAACAAATTGATCCGAATTATGATGAAATTAGTGTTAATTTGCACGTATATTTGTTGATAATAGCCCATTAATTGGTTATATTGTGTACACTGGGTTGATTGAGAAATGTTAATTAGGGTTATTAGTGTTTAAATCCGATAATTAATTTATAATTATGACTAATTTGGGTTGATTAGTGTATGTGTGTATTAGTGTAACATAATTTAGTGTTAATTAGTCTATGTGTTATGTAAAATGTCGAAAAAATATTTTATTTACATAATCCCTTTATTAGTTTATATATCCTTAATTATATACAAATTTAGTGTACGTATATGTGGTAATATATATATATATGTATATGTATATGTATATGTATATGTATATATATATGTGTATATGTATATGTATATGTGTATATGTATATGTATATATATATGTATATGTATGTATATATATATAAATTAATGTATAAAATTAATTTTTATTACCGTATACTAAATTAAAATTAGTGTTAGCTAAAATATGTTAAAAAAATAAGTATTTATTAGTTTTTAATCGCTAAGAAATTTAAACAATGAATTAGTGTTAATACTAATATAAACAAATTAGTATATAATCTACTTTGTTTTTTAAATCCCCAAGGGAGTTTTTGACAGTGCAACAAGTATTTTATATGATCGTTACATAAATATTCGTTTTTATTACAAAATGGACATTAATAATCATCTGGTAAAATATGTATCGGATTTGTCACTGTATTGGACAAGTTACAAACACGGCAAAATAATCATATTTTGTAAATCATTTCATTTTAAACAGTTCACAAAATTTCAACAGCACTTCCTTTTTATTCCTCATGTACATGCATTTGTGTATGATACATGGAACAATGGGAAAGTACTGTCGAAATTTTGTTGAATCGTTTAAAATGAAATAATTTATGAAATATAATTATTATTGTGTTTGTAATGGGAAGTTGGATGACTGACCATCAAAGTAGAAAATAATAAAGTGAAAATATAATATTATATTCATAATTTATTAAAATTGAAAAAATATAAGATTTTATAAAAATGTTAAAAGAATAATATATTATATATTTAATAAAATATAAAAATATAAAAAAATTAGTGTATAACTATAATATATTATATAATTAATAAAATATTAAAATGTATAAATGAATTGGAAAATTAAATGTCAATCCATAAAATGATCAATGATTTTTTCAATTTCTATCATATTTTTAAAATAGAAAAAAATGGTCAATTATTTTGTAAATCGAAGGAGTTGGATGTATCAACGAAAGGGAATGAGAAGCTCGATAAAGGAACATGTTTATAATGGTGTACACGTATTTATTGAATTCACTTTAAATCATAATGGAAACGACGAAAAAATCCGTTGTCCGTGTAGTAACTGCAAACATTTAAAGCATTTGAAACTGGATCGGTTAAATTCCATTTGTGTCAAAATGGTTTCGTGCCGGATTATTTTGTATGAGATCGTCATGGAGAACTTGTTGTGCCTTATCCTATAGTTTCAGAGGAGGAGGTGGGTAATGATAATGTTACGACGAATCACATAGAAGATATGGCTGCAGATGTAGCATAATTAATGTTCCCTACGGTTGAATTTGACGACGACGATGTAAATGTCGAAGATAACCAAATATTGGAGCAAAGAAAATCTATGATTTATTGAATGCTACTAAAAAACCCGTTTGGGATAGTGGTAAAAGCGGCACCCAATTTTTAGTGACTGTAGAATACATTGCTATGAAAGCTAAATTCAACTTCATAGAAGCCGGATTTACAGCTGTTGTACAAGCTGCAAAACGACATATTCCACCCAATAATTTAATGTACGAAAATTATTATGAAGTGAAAAAACTTATGTCTGCTTTCGATTTTGTCGTACTAAAAGATAAATACATGTTTAAATGGTTGCATGTTGTTTTAGAAAGAGAACATCATTCTTAGGAAGTGTAGAATATGTAACGGAAAAGATACAAATCAAGGAAAAATAAGGGAAAGAAAGTTCCATACAAGAGAATGCATTACTTACCCATCACTCTTAAACTTCAAAGGTTATATCATCTTCTGTAACCGCACTTCATATGAGATAGAACCGTGTGAGAACATAGGAAAGAGGTACCTTAACACACCCAACTGATAGAGAAGCACTGAAACATTTTGATAAGACTTATCTTGCTTTTGCAGCAGAGAGCCATAATGTTAGACTTGGTTTGTATACGGATGGATTTTCACCATTCTCTCAATTTGGTTCTAAATATTCATCTTGCCCTATTATCGTTATACCTTATAACTTACCTCCATGGATGTGTATGAAAACTCCATAAATGTTTCTCACTATTGTCATCCCTAGCCTAGATTATCCGACATAAGAAATCAATGTTTATTTATAACCATTGATTGAAGAGTTGAAAATATTGTGGCATGAAGGAGTTGAAACATACGAAATTTCAAAAAAAAAAGAATTTTCATATGTTCGCTTCTTTGTTATGGACTATTAGTGATTTTCCTGTGTATACAATGCTTTTAGGTTGGAGTACAGCCGGTCGTCTAGCTTGTTCTTATTGCATGGAAGAAACACGAGTATTTTTTTTACTGCATAGGAAGAAAATTTCATTGTTTGATTGTCATCAGTGTTTTCTCCATGTTAATCATAATTTTAGAAGAGATAAAAATTTTTTTACAGCTAATAGACCAGAGACTAGGCAACCACCAACGATTTGGTCAAGCACAGAAATATATGATCTTGTAAAGGAATATCCAAAGATACATTAAACTAGAGTGCAAATTGAAATTTCAGGTAAATCGACGATTTATAATTGATGCAAACAAAGTATATTTTGGGAGTTACCTTATTTGAAAGATTTCTTACTTCGTTGTAATATTGATGTGATGCACAATGGGAAAACCGTGTTGATAATATGTTTAATACAATTTTGAATGTTAGGGGGAAGATTAAGGACGATTTGAAATTAAGACGTGATATAGAAGAATTATGTAAGCATTCCGAGCTTCGTATCAAGCCAATCAACACTAAAAAACCCAAAGCATGCTATGAGTTAGACAATAAGTAAATAAAAATTGTGTTAAAATGGGTGGAAGGATTAAAATTTCTTGGTGGGATTTCTTCTAATCTTCGTAGATGTGTCGACTTTAAAAACAATAAACTGAGTAGGATGAAAAGTCATGTTTGCCACGTATTGATGGAAAATTTATTACCCATCATTTTCAAAGAACTGTTACTCGTAAAAGTTTGGTCGGTTATAACGAAACTTGGTTTATTTTATAAAGAACTTTGTTCGATTATGTTAAAAGTTGAACGTCTACGTAAACTTGAAGTAGATATCCCTATACCGCTCTACAATATGGAGAAAATATTTCCTCCAGGTTTCTTTAGTGTAATGGAGCATTTGCCTTTTCATCTTCCATCAGAAGCACGTCTTCGAGGTCATGTGCAATATGGATAGATGTATCCATTTGAGAGGTAATAATATTAAGTATGTTAAATATTAATTTGAATACATAAGTAAAATTTAATTTGAAATAATTTTTAGTTAGGTACTTAAATCATTTGAAGAAAAAATTAGATAAAAAACACGAGTTGAAGGTTCGATTTGCAAATCATATATCAAAGAAGAAGTTCTGTTCTTTTTCTCTCATTATTTCAGTGACCATATGAACTTATCATTTGAAACTATTTTGTAATGATGAAGGCGTTGAAGAAGATTCTTCTGAAGGAATGTTATCTACTTTTAGACAACATTGACGACCTGTTGGAAAATGTGTGGAAGCATGGTTGGACGATAGAGATTATTATGTGCACACACATATATTCTTCTTAATTATGCTGAAGTTGCACTATTTGTTAGGTAATATTAAATAATAATTCTGGATATATGAATTTCCAAATTCATATTTATTTCAATTATACTTTAGGTTGTAATGTAATATATTATATGTATTTGCGGTATTTATGAGTCACAACATCCACGTAGCGATCTCAATAAAGAATTCGCTGATTAGTGTTCAAAGTATGTTTATGATCCTTGAAATTGTGTAGTCAACGAAGGATTGAAACATCTTGGGTTGGACCAAAAATAAATGTCAAGACATATCCAATATTCTTCATCAATGAATTTAAATTCAACATCAAAGAATATGGTACAAAAAAATTAACTGACAATACTGGTGTATTTGTTAATGGTAGTGATTATTCAGATAATCATATAAATGATTTTTATGGCCTGTTAACCTAGGTTTTAGAATTGACATATTTCACATGACCTACGGAGAAAGTTTTTTTTATTTAAATGTAATTGGTTCGGCAATGTTCCAAGTTCTGGAATCAAAGTGCACAAAGATCGTAATCTTATTGAAATAAAATATACCTTGCATTACCATAAGTATGGTCCTTTTGTACTAGCCAAATATGCACTACAAGTTTATTATGCTTCATATCCATCTCTAAAAAAAGATAAAGCAGACTGGTCAGAAGTTTTTAAAACAAAGGCAAGATTTACGTTTAATGGAAAGAATATTACAAATGAACAAGCTTATCAGCCAGATCTCGAGTAAAATAATGAAATAATAATAATCGACGATCATACTGATTTTGGACCTCTAAACAATGAATCAAATGTTTTAATAGAAGCACTTGAGACTAAAAAGGAAAATATATAAAGTACGAGACCGAGTCTGAATCAGACAATGACGAAGACTATTTTTTATGTACATTTTGATAGAAGGTAATATATGTGATTATTAGTGTTACATTTTTCTCAAAAAACATGATATGTTTTCCCATAATTAAATGATATATTCTCGCTTAATAAAATGAAATGTCTACGACAAATATTATGTTTCACTGTCGGAGATCTTCACAATCATCAGGTTCCCCTTCTTCTAATCAAAGAGGGACCAATGCGGGAGGCGATGGCGGTGGCTCATCACAACAGGCTGAGCATCCTATAGTAACACTAACGGTTAAAGCAAGTAGGTAAGTATCAAATTTATTGCAACATCATAAATATTTGTGTATGATATATTATTCATGATTTATTAAAGGTCTATATCATTAAAAATTTGTTGAAGGTCTATATCATATTTAATACAAGGGGCTTTGAGCCGAAGTCCTCTGAAGTTGTTCTGGATGTTTCTGAAGCTGCTTATAAGAGCAGAATGACCACATGATGTTCTAGGTAGGATAGTACCCTACCCCACATCTTAGAGTGTATCTGGAAGGATTTCCTCGTAAGTGTAAATATGTATTTCATTTTATATATAACCACTTTATAATTTGTTGACAAGTATAGATGTATAACTTATTTTTTTCAATGTACCGGGGGCAATAGAGTTACAGGAACATGACCTTTTCCTTTGCAGAAATTTTTAGATCAAAACATGTGAAAAAATTACCACGATGCGATGCTGACCATAAAAATAAGGGGTAAAAGGCCTGAGTGGACGAGTGGAAGCATCTGGTAAGCTTGGATTGCTTTCTAGGATAACGACGAAGCGAAGGTAAGTTTACGGGTCTCGTATATTTATTAAAAATTTAGTAGAATTAGTATAATAATTAATTGCATCAATTTACAAATATCAAATATAATGCTCATTTTAAATTCAAAGGCAGAGTCCCAGATGAATTTTGCAAATAGAAATAAAAATCCAGCCACACACCGTAGGGGTTCAAAATCATTACAGTGTTACCATAAAGAGCTGGTAATTTTATTAATTGCGATTATAAATAGTTATTAGATTTTATAATTATAAATATATAATAATAATAATACATAATAATTATTTCAGGAAAAAGAGAATGGTCAACCAGTTTCCTACATGGACGTGTTTGCTCGTACTCATGTCATTAAGCATAAAAATGAAGATGACACAATAACATACACATGGCACGACTCGAAATGACAACATGCCATGATAAGCATATTTTAAATGATAAGTTATTAATAATCAATTTAAATAATAAGTTATAAGTACTTAAGAATATTAATTTTAATTGTAATTTTATTTGGAATCGCAGGAAAAATTCACGCGAGAACGAAAGAAAGTGCTTGAGAGATCGGGACGGGAAGAGCTAAATGCTGACGAGGAGGACCAGATCTTTGACGTAATTTTGGAGCCGCCAATGCAGAGTAGACGTTATGGTTTTAGGAATCAAGAGGTAATGTTTACGTATAATATATTTATGAATAACGTATAACATATTGATTTTATTAATCACACTATATGAAAGTCATACACTTTGTTAAATAATGTTACAGGCTAGAAGCAAACAAAGCGACTACAAAAAAGCCTAGGACAACGCTGAGATTCAAGAGTTGAGAGCTAAGATTACTGAGCTAGAGGAACGAGACAGGCGTCGGGCCGTGGAGATGACCAAGTTGGACAAGCACCTTGCTACATATATGCAGGAGCATAGCACATTTCCCTCATCATGGGGATTCGAAGGTGATGATCAGGATTGATAGGTATGATTTTTTATGTTTGTATTGAAACTTGTACATATATGCATTTTGAGATGGGTGAGGTATTTGGACTTTGTTGCTATAGTATTTGAGAGTTAGATATGTTTGATATGTTCGGATATGTTTGAGATAGGTGAGGTTGATTTGATATGTTTGATACATTTTGAGATGTTGGATGTGTGAGGTTGATTTAAGTTATTTTGAGATGTTGTTGGATATGTTTGACACATTTTGGGACGTATTTTGAGATATTGTTGGATGTTTGAGTATATTATCTGTTGTTTGAGTTTGATTTATTGTAAATATTGATTTTATTTTATTATTGATATTATATATGTGATTTGGGCTTCGATATAAATGATCTATATGTGTGAAATTGAGCTGCGATATATATTGATATGTACGTGTTGTTTGGGTTAAAAGGCTGCCGAAATTAAAAAAATTTCAAGATTTTTGACGACTTCCGATGGCTTTTGACGGTTTACTTTCTAGACATTCCGACGGCTTCTAACACCAATTTGGAAGTCGTATTCCTCCACGTGTACACGATGGGTCATCGAAAGCCGTTGGAATTCCGCTGTAAGCGTCGAAAATAAATCAATAGAGCCATCGAAAAGTCGTCGGAAAGACCATTCTTCGACGATCTTCTTTTCGACAGTTTTTTCCAATGACTGTCGACGGCTTTCAACTGCCACCGACGGTTCAAAGCCATTGGAAATACCGTTATTTCTTATAGTGAGATGGTAGTTGCCATATATCCTTTTACCAATTTCAATTTTGAAAAGTTTCTTTCTGTCGAAGCAACCCGTTGAACCAAAAAATGACACAAAATCCCAAAAGCAAGTAGATCTAGATATAACAAAGAAGAGCGAAGGAAAACAATAACAAACAAGCACTTTTTATAGTGGTTCGATAAATTCACTGACCTACGTCCACTTTAATTTTACTACCCATATTTCCTCTCTAGAACACTAAAATTACAACTCAAATCCAACCATAATCTAGTAGATCTCGGATTTAAGAAGATTTAGGGAAGATGAAGATTAATTAGTTTCTAAGTGCCAAAAGTCCAAAAGGAGAAGTCCCCCCAAGTTGCTTTTGGTCTTCTATTTATAGGAAAATCACCCACGGAAGTCGCTGGATAACGAAATACAAAGCCAAACTCCAGATCTAAGAAAGTATAAGGGGAGACGAGGTCCCTTATGTAGTAAGATCATATTGATACCCACTAGAATCAGGTCGGTACCGTTCAGATTTTCTTAATGCAAATCCTTCGTCTCTCTTATATCTTGCATCTAACTTCAGTTCGTCTAGTTCAACACTTTTGTCTTAGAAATCAAGTTGCTGCCGAGAAGTTCTAACACTTCTATTACTCGTCCTTTTCTTTTGAGGTTTTCTGGAGTTGTTCAACTATTCCTCCAGAAATGGGTCTCAAGACGATCACTTTAGCCAACTATCTATCGACCATCACTCTAAAAGCCATGAATGTGCTTGAAAATTGGTTGATATCGACATCTTTTCATGTCTGTACCGATCTCTTTTCCTTAGTGCAGTCAACTCCAAACTTCTTGAAGTCTTTTCTATCGCCATTCCAAGCTTGTCTCCAAGTCTCTGGAGGCATTTCTTCATCAGTTTGAAGTCCAATCGATCTGTTCGAGTCTATTCTGAGATTGTGGAAAATTTGACTGTAACACCTGCCCTCCAAAGTATGACTTATGAATGTATGGTGTGCTTTGGTCAATAATAGGTTCCAGGAGTGAACAATCATTGATAGTTGAGCTCTTCTACTATCCATCGATCCAAGTTATGGTGAGTTAACCGGTTCCTTCAAATTCACCTTCAAACTAAAGGTTGTTCTAGACTCTGTGTCCATATGGAGTTATCATTTCATATATCATTACCAAAGTTATCCCATGTTTGCCGGGGATTAAGTTATCATAAGTCAATATCTATATTGTCCAATGTTCGCCTAGGATTTATTTATCTTAGGTTGATCATATATCATGCAATCGTGCGTTGTTAATCGTAGAGTGCATTGCCACTGATTGGAATGTTACTTATAAATCGTTAGAATCACATATAATCCCATTACAAGTAAGCCAATCAAATTGAGGCAATGACAATCATTAATTAATCAGTAATCATCATCTAATTATAAGGGTTCAAATTCTAAGGTCAAATCTAGATCTCTCCGGATCACACTATCAACGTCCAATCTAGGGTTTGATCTCTCTAGATCATATATTCATGCTGATTCCAATCTGCTCGCTCTCCAATGATGGAACCCCAACGTCCAAGAAAGTCCATCCACTCACTCTCCAGTGAAGGGACTTACTTTCCTGTGCAATTCCATCTACTCGTTCTCCAATAAAAGGACTTGCATCTTATGGTTACTCATCCCGTCTCTCCAGTCGGGAAAACCATGTCCAATCAGTTTAAACTTCAGCTATCATGTTCAATTGATTTTCAAAATCAAACATTCATTTATGAAATCCAAATCAAAGCAAGAAGCAAATATCCAAAACATTCCTACCATTGATGATTACTATCAGACATCTAACTCAAAGCGTACCTAGAGACCAATCATGGTCTCGTATACATGTAAGCAGCTTGATAGTAATTCCATCTTATTTATTTGAATTAAAAAGCAAAACAAGGCAATCAAACCTAACCCCTACCCATCCCGATCATAAGATAATCGTTGTTGACCCAGATCCGTGGTTGTATCTTGATGTATTTGTCATGGATGGTGGCTGCTTATACTACACCACTGTAGTTTAGTTCCTTAAATACTACTGTAGTCAGTTATTCTGAACCTGCTGTCCAATCAGATCTTGAAGATGCATGCATTCATTTGTTTCATGCCTAACCAGTTCGTGGAATATGTAAAACTTTCCAGACCTTCTCTCATAATCCACGGGTTCCCTCTTGGCTAGCTTCCGGTAGGGATCTGCCCACGAGTATCTAAGTAAATCTTCTCTAGGGTTTTTGTTAGATTGGTGTAGGAGAGGAATTTTGATTCCCTCCTTTGCCGCTTCGGTCCTCCAAAGCCTTCGTCGGCCTTTTGCTTTCCTTTATCTTTACTATATCCTGATCTAGACGGTTCACCATCATCCACAACATTAACTTCAGCACTTCGGCCTTAGCGTCCTTCTGGCGTAGATATCGCTCAGCTTCATGGTAAAACTTCAAAAAATCCACCGGTGCATCCCTTTCCAAAGTAACTTTGAAGTTGTTTTTGTTTGCAACTCCAAACACTACCACCATCAGAACTATCGATATGAACTATTACAGCTGCTGCATTAAACCTTGTCAAATAACTTCTTTGGGTCTCTCCAGCCCTTTGCTTTATGCTCGAAAGCGGCATCACATTATTCAGGTGAGAAATATGAACTCTAAACTGTCTCAAGAATCTGTCCACTAATTCGACCCACTTGCTTATGGCCCATTCTCTAATTGTCTGAACCACATTGCAGCCAACTTAGTTAGGTATATTAGGAAAAAGCATCCCATTACCTCCTTAGAAGCATCCAACTCCACCATATATCAAATGTATCTCATTAGGTGAATGGTTGGATCTATCCTTCTGTTGTACAGTTCCAGCATCAGTAGCTAGAAATCGGGTGGATTCCTCATGTATCAAATGTTAAGGGTAAATGGATTTCGGTTCACATCCTCCAAACTCTGGTTTGTGGGCACCTCTCACTATTCTTCTAATCATTTCAACTATTTGAACGTTGTCATCTAATGGAAGCCTCCGATCCATTGCTTCGTTCTGCCCCTCGTTCCTAAGATGAGCTTTTGGTTCTAACCCCTGTTGTCATGCATTCGCATTTTGATCTGCATCTCTGGCTCCAACATTGTCTGCTCTTGGTATCCCAACTTGCTTAAGTTCAGTCCATTGGGCCCCCTTGTAAAATCATGTTGATACTGACCAGATTCTAGTCGAAACCAATATGAATTTGTTGTGTGGGCTCGGTTCTAGTTTGCTCTAATTGAATTCCAGATGTTCCTTCATTGGTTTCTGACCTCTAATTCTGAATTTTAGCTGCTTCGGCAATTTCTTACTTTCCCATTCTTCTAAAAATCCCTTTATAATTTCCTGTCGTCGAGCTATCATTCCATTTTGCATCTTTTTCATCATCATTTTCATCTTCTCTCGAGTCACGTAGACTGATGTATATAACAAGCAAAAGTGAAGGAAAACAAGAATAAACAAGAAGTTTTTGTAGCGGTTCGACAAATTTTCCAGCCTATGTCCACTTTAATTTTATTATCTTATGCTTTCTCTTCAAAACACCATGATTACAACTCAAATCCGACCACAATCTAGTAGATCTCAGAATTAAGAAGGTTTGGGAAAGAAGAAGATAGAAAATTTCCATGTGCCAAAGGTCCAAAAAGAGAAGTCCCCCAAGTTGCTTTAGGTCTTCTATTTACAAGAAAATCGCTCATCGAACTCGCTGGATCATGAAATACCAGATCAAACTCCGGATTAGAGAAAGTTGGAGGGGAGAAAAGGTCTCATATGCAATAAAATCATGTCAGTACGGTCCAGAATTAGGTTGATATAGACCATATTTAAGTTGGTACCGATCTGATTTCTTAATGCAAATCGTTTATCTCTCTTATATCATGCCTATTAGCTTTGATTGGTCTAGTTCAGAGCACTTTTACGTTATAAATCATGTTGTTGTCGAGAATTTCTAACACATCTAGCACTTGTCCTTTTCAGTTGAGCCTTTTGGAGTTGTTCAACTATTCCTCCGAAAATGGGCCTCAAGACGACAACTTTAGCCAACCATCCATTGGCCATCACTCTAGAAGCCATGAATGTGCTTGAAAAGTGGTCGGTAGACCTCTTTTCATGTTGGTACCGATCTCCATCCCATAATGCAATCAACCCCAAACTTTTTGAAGTCTTTACATCACCATTCCAAGCTTGCCTCCAAGTCCGTGGAGCCATTTTTCATCATTCTGAAGTACAATCCATTTGTTTGATCTATTCCGAGATTGTGGAAAATTTGGCTGTAACATAACTATAACGGGAATAGTCAATAAAATTTGATAAGAAACTCAAACATTAGAAAATCACTTACATCTCGATAAGACCTAAAAAAATTAAGAACACCAACTGATGTAGTTACTTTCAATGGTAGAATTTCTTTTAATTGTCGAAGCTCATTGATCTTGTTCTTCATTTGTCGAAAAACCTTCTAAATTCATACAATAGTCCTTCAATTTATCATCATCAACATTTTTTAATTTTTAATTTTACAAAAAGCCAAAAATACCTTCATAATGTTCAATTGGTCAAATCGGTCTTTAAGTAAAGTTAAAGCTTGATCCATTACATAAAGAAAATAAGTAACTCTAAAATTTCCCCCGAGAGATTGTCTATCATAATTCTCTATGATATCATCAAATTGCTATTTTCCACTACAAAGCTCTGTTCAAAAAAATTAAGATCAATGCCAACATCGTTTGCAATTTCTTTAGCCTCCTCCATCATGGGTTCAAATTCGTCTTCTCTAAGTTTTTCAAAAAAATTTATAAGCTCTTTAATTTTTGAGATTGCCGATTCAAAATCCATTTCCTCTCGTTGAAATATTTTACTTACTCAATTAATATTGTCTAATATCTTGTACTAAATACATGAGCTAATAAGGAACTCAAATTTTTCCAAAACATTTTGGCATAATCCTTTAGCCTCCATCATCACAACATCAGCTTTAGAATTATTTGCAACATCAATAAAACCATCAATCTTGCTTCTTGGAAAAGCATCAATTTCTTTTAAAATCTTAATCGGACCACATTGAGTTAGCATTATTCTTTTGGTATCACTAATTCTTCCCAACAATCTCGGATCATAATTAATATCAACATCCTTTTCAAGATCAATTGTAGTCACATCATTGGCATCTTCATCATAAGAATTGCCAATAACATCTTCATTATATTCATCCTCCATAACTTCTACAATATGTTGATGTTGATTATCAATTTCTACATCAACATTTTCATTTATAGGCTCTTCATCATTACCATTATTAATATTTATATTCTTGTATTACGGATTGGTTTCTTAAATTTGACTTGGAGTCTGAGATTTCTATTTCTTGCTTGAGATAAAATTGATATTGAGCCAACTAATAATTTCGTTTCATCATCTCTCCACTGTTTTTTTCCTATTTTGACATCCATAATTTTTTCTTCGATTACTATCTCAAATTATGATATAACACAATATTAATATAGCAATTTTTAATTGTGTATTATTTACATTTTAATTTGCATAACACAATGATTCAAATGATTTCAATAAAAATTTCACCAATTATTTTAGAAAAACAATTATTTTAACAATCAATTGTTAACTAGCTAATTAGTAATTAACATTAAATAGCACAAAATAAATTATAAAGTAGCTAACATGATTTAATTAACATTTAACAGCCAATTATTATGCAATTACACACAAACTAAATCGTGAAATGACAAATCAATAAACTAATTTAGGAATTAGGGCATTTGATTTATTTAAAATTAACTCACTTAGTCTAGGATTTGTTAAAAAAAATCAATAAACTAACATATAATCCAATTTCTAAACTAATCTGATTATGCAATTCCCATAATCAGTAAACTAATATATAATCCAAATCAATAAAAAAATTAGCGAACACACATAATTTTAGGAATTAGGGAAAATCAAAATCAATTAGGGGGAACTAGCAGTCTGGTGGCTGGCGATTGACGAAGATGACCAGCACTACTACAAAACAGGCCATTTGCATCGGTTGTTTACCCCCCTTTTGCACCAGTTCAACCACCGATGCATATGCAACCGATGCAACAGGCTTAACACTTTTGCATCAGTTCTGAAACCGATGCAAAAAGGTCCTTTTTGCATCGGTTGTTACTAACAACTGATGCAAAATATCATGGCATATTACAATCATTATAACAAATAATTATTGCATGCCATATTACAATCAATCAATAGATTTCATTATAAAACATATACAAACAACCAAACTGATCAATAAAAGAAGTTGAATTTGCTTTACAACCAGTCTAAAACATGTATTTAACAGCATAACCATACTATAACCAAAATATAGTTTAAGACAAAAAATATTTAACAACATAACTATACTACTACCATCACTTCTACTGTTCCATCACAGCACCACATTTGCCAAAACTCCACTGTCATCCACCACTTCAACATCCTCTGTCCAGAACTTCACACAAGCATTCACTCACTAACCACTTCACTGCTCCTCTGTTACAAAAACAAGAAACTGCCCACACTTGCATCTCCTCTGTCCATAACCATAACCACCATCTTCTCTTACCAATAATTCACCTTACTTCAAAACAAACTGCAACAGCCGTGCCACTTCACTACAACTTCTTCTCAACAACGGCAGCATATACAAACTACAGCCCTTACTGCTGCTGCTCTATAAATCACCATTAGATTTTCCCTGATGTGCCACTTTCGTAATTCTTCTCAACCTAAAAAGGACAGATGGATTGTTGCAGCTGATGATTTATCTTGCTATATGCTCCTATGCATATAAAAAACTGTCTGAAACACTCCTCTCATTCAACCCAAACCATCACATATCATCATCTTGCCTCATTCAAACTATGCAACCATCATTTCCTCCTTTGTACATAACATTTGACTATCAATGGACAGAACATTTGACTTGAGAAGTATTTGCAACTCCTCCTTTGTACATAACGTCACCACCATATATTAAGCCAAAGTTGATCAAAACATCACCTTGCCTGGGTCAATTGTTCTTGATTACATGACTCATCCAACCATGCCAGCACTATTTTGCTCCATGTTGGCATCATCCTGCATTTCCACAAAAAAGAAAAAAACAACAACAAATCAGCATCAACGTCTTGCAGCTACATGTTTGTGTACACTTTGTAACCTATTAGTCCATCATAAATGTACACTGCATTAACCAAATAGCCATGCTAACTCATAAGGATATAGATAGTTAATTCACATTGAGTTACTGAAAATTCTTCAGTTGGTGTGCACACTGTACATAGGACTGCTCTGTAGCATACGCTTGAATTATCAGTTGATTTAAACAATGAAGAGAAAAATGGAAGAAAGACATCAACTATGAAGAACTCCAAATGAAGATTAATAACAAAAGAAAATTTAAATGAAATTACAAAATTTTTGAATTAGTTACAGCTCAACCCCAAGCCACAGATTCATCAGTGTTTACATGTATGCATATTTTTTTTAACACTGAGTTTATTTGTAAAAAAATAATACTTGATCAATTTTCAATAGAATAGCCTGATATGGACCAAATTTTGAGATGGAAAAATGCATGCCTTAGAAATTAGATGCACACATGAATAATTTAACAATTCATTTAACACATGAAAGTTGTGGTTTTATAACCGACAATAGTTAACTAAGTTAACTTGAAATAAATAAGGGAAAATAAAATAAACTTCATTACTGAGCTATGCGTATGAAATTAGAAATGAAAATTATTATACTCAAATTGCACTAGTAAGCATTGACTGAAAAAGCATACATCTACATATGTTTACCATTTAAAGCCATGCTGAGATGTACCAGAACTTCCTCAATACAGATGTACCAGAACTTCCTCAATGCATCACCTATAGTTGTTAACTCATTTCTTTCTCCTGCATTTGATTTCGTTAAAAAATTATTTAAGCAGATAGAATTCAATTTCTGTTTCAAATAAAGGTTGCATCAAGTATTTAATCAGTACTTGAAATTGTTAATATGGTTTTCCCAATATGACACTGTCGGCGTATTCATTCAAAAACCACAACTGTATCAATGAATCACCCAACTCAGCTGTAGTTATTTACATCACTTGTAGGTCCAGCAAATCATTCCAGAAATTGAAAAAACAAAAATGTAAATCAAATTGTTTGTGTTGTACATTCACTGCAAGAATAAACTGGTTTTCAATGTATGTGGATATCGCTTTATTCACTATGACATAAAATCAGAATGAGTTGTCTCAAATGCATTAAAGGAATCAGTTCTTAATCTACTCGTTTCATGTGGGCTACCAGATTCCGACTCCGCACTATTTGTTGAACTTTGATCTTGTTTCACCGCTACATCTATTAATTGGCTTTCTCCACTTTTCATGTCTATAACAGACTTTTGATCGAGTAGATTATCTACTTCCACTGTTTCTGCTGTGTTATTCTGGTTTTCCTGTATAAGTACTTTGTTTGTAAGATGAGCTAGCTGTTGAATATTTGCAAATGCAACGTTATGAATCATAATGAAAACAAGATAATGCTTAACAGGTAGTAGACAATGGTTACAGTTCTAAGCACATATTCAACAAAAACCACAGAGATATAGGTCCATACCTCCTCTTTAAGCTTTTCCTTCTCGTCCAACATACTCTCATAATCGACCATTAAAGCGTTGTATTTTAATTTGAGCACATCATAATCTTTCTCAAGCTGCTTGTTTTTCCACCTCGCCCTACGATTTTGAAACCATATTGCAACCTGCCTAGGTTGCAATCCTAGTTCTTTGGAAAACTGAACTTTTCTTTCGGGTTCTAGCTTATTCTCTACCGCGAAACTTTTCTCAAGAAACTGAACTTGAGTGGCGGATAACCTTCTTTTCTTCTCTGGTTGGTGCAGGCAGTCGTCTAAATCTTCTTCGATTTGTATGCTTCTCAAGAATGTTTGTCCAACAGTCAAATTTTCCTATCTCGGTAAGAATTATAATCAAGTTTCCAAATTTTGATAGTTTTATAAAAATTTTGTTAACATGGTATATCCAACTATACATACATAAATGAGTCAGAATGCAATAAACTTACCGGCAAATCTAGCATGAGAAGAATCCGAGGAGAGCAAAGCCTAAAAATTTCCAGCAGAAGAATCTTCATTTTGCAACAAACATTCACTTCTGAACCTCTGTAAACTCTTCTACCGGCCATAATTAACTTGTTTACTTCTGTAAACAAAAAAGCCCAAGCTCTTAATCCTGTTCCTACCACAATCGAGCACCTCCGCAGTCGAAGTCGTCACCATCCCCAGTCACCGCTGCCAGTACCCTCAATCGCCACAAACAATACCTCCTCCGCACTTTACCTCAAATCGAGAACCACCAGCAACGCAACAATCTACTCGCCACACCTCAAAACACTCCAACCGAAGCACTCAATTCCATTCATTTCATCAAAAACCACTGCTTCAACTCGAATCCTACACTCCATCTCCTTCAGCCGACCGCAACTCCATCCCCTCCAAACCCAATTCGAATCATTTAAATGAGAATTTGCAATTGATTTGAATTTCAAACGAGAATTTGCAATTCATTTGGATTTGAGAATTTTGTTTGTGAATTAGAGAGTTCAGAGATATTTGCGTGGCTGTGTTGATTAACGGGTTACGGGGAAGTGGAGGGATAAATGAAAGCTAAGCGGGAAATGAAAAGTTAAGGGGAGGGAAAATGAAAGTTGGAGTAGCAAACCGATGGAAAATGAATGCAAACTAATGTAGTTGCATCGGTTGAATTTAAAACCGATGCGACTAAAAATATTTGCACGTACCAATTGCATCGGTTGTTGGTGACAACTGATGCAAATTTGATTTTTTATTACCTATTGCTTTTCACGTACCAATTGCATCGGTTATTAAGATGGAACTAATGCAAATAGTTCTATTTGCATTAGTTTTTACTTCAACCGATGCAAATGAGGCGAAGCAATGGAATGACCCTCTCTTTTCTACCTTCATTTTGTAAGGATTTTTTTTACAAAGTGATATATATATATATATATATATCATTTATTAACAAATATATTTCCCCACGGTCATTTTTTTCTTTTTCCAATAAACAAACTTTATCCAGGATCAAAAGTTTTACCAATATAGATATATCAGTGCAACCACAAGGATATGCACACACATATGAAGATGCATGTGCCCCTCTTGCTTAATCAGGTTATGGCAAACAAGAGGTTACATTGATTGATTAAATTTAATCAATCCCCACATAGCTTAATTTTTATTTATGTAATAAAATCTTATTCATATAGGTAACAGTATGATTTTTTTAATCCTTGATAGCTTGCTGGATCCTCTATGAAATATGATCCATAAAAACCAGATAATTATGTTATGATTATCTATAAGAATTAATAGTGTAGTGTCTGTGCTCTGAAAATGATATAAGCTTCTATCATTTTCTATGTTTGCTTTCCTATAAAATCTACCTTATATGCAAACTCATATCTGGGATATTCTTAAGTGAATTATCATATTCCAGAAGCTTGATTCCTTGATACCAAGATACTAGACTAAATGAAATGCAGTCCGGGGTGAGTTTCCTGGGACATATAGATACTCAGCAAAGAAAAACATGGGTTAAATAGACTCTCTGTTCAGGCATATTTCAGAGGGCCTTAAAATGCATTTTGCCCAAAACTTTAGTAAAAAGAAATTCAGATTCATGTTAAAATTACAAAGGTACTGGTGTGACAATATCTGAACAAATCATGTCTGAACATGTATAAAATTACAAATATGGATCTAACTTCACCCTCCTATAAAATCCCTATTATGGATCTAACATACAAAATTATAGATAAAACTTTTCAACATTCCAGATAATGAAACTCAGATATTTTAAATTCCAGTTACAAGTCAAATTCTTAAAATACTTAACCAAATATCCAACATCACTCAGTACTTACTACAATGAATTTTTTTTAAAAATATCAATACATGCAAATTTCATCTTTTAAGTTCTCATCTATCTAATTCTAGCATGCTATAATCTTCTCCTCAATGCCTTGCTTCTACTCCTACCTAGAGGCTGCTGTTCCTGAAAAAGCATTTGAAGCTGCCTCATTTTAAATGAGACACCCCAGATGCCATTAGCACACTAGGGTCAGACACATGTCTAGTATGAGAAAATCCACTAAAGTAATTAATTAATTAAGTTAAAATTGAATTAAGTACATATACATATAGTTCTGCCCTTTTTGAAAACAAGTAATACTTGTGTGCATGTTCTGTGTCATTGTGCATGTGCACACTTTAATCTTTCTTTCCAGAGGCTTTATATAGATATGGCACATACATTCAGGCATACAATTCAGTCATAAATCAAATAATCATTCACAAAAAAAAACAGAAAAATAACCAACATGAGTTAAATCATTTATTCCCTCCTCATATTTCATTTCTGGGAAAACTCTAGTTCCTCATCATGTCAAATATTCTTCCCTTGATATATTTATCTACCCTGGTCTCATCTGCAATTTTATGAATCAATGGACACATTGTAATGAACTAATTCACTCCATTACACAAAGATCTCAGGACTTAAACAAGCCATGTGTCAACTTGCATTACTCAAGAACACAAGTCATTCCTGCAGTGATCTTGACCCCATTTCCTAATCAAGTTCTCAGGTACTTTCTCTTTTTAAATTTTTCAGGGCAAACCCAAGTAGTGAGTCATTTTACAAAAACAAGCATTCATCTCATAGCATTCCTCATCATTCACATAAACAAACAGAGGCAATCAAGCAATTTAAGTATTGGTACTTATTAAAGCATGTTTTTGCAATTTAAAAGAGGTATAGACAACTAACATTGGTTTATGGCTCTATGGGAAGATTTGGTTGCAAACATCTGTGCTTTAGTTAAACTCAGATTGACCAAGCTTCCTAAATCACAAAATCTATTTGCTAGGTGGTTATTGTATATTTTCTTTGAATCAGGAGTATCAGCACATAGGCAAGCCTATTGCACCCCTAATTCCTTTTTATCTTAAGCCTCAGCACATATACATATGTATATTGCAGCCCATATGCTCATCAATTCTTCTGGGTTGAGCCAAAACCAACACTACTTGCTTATATTCAACATTTTATTTTCTGGGTATTTATTTATATTTCTAACCAGTATCATGTCAGAAAGAGATCTGGGTTTTTAAGATACTTATTCATGCATACTGATCATATTTAGAATATTCACAAAATAAAACAACCAGAGCAACCATCTAGCATTAAAGCATCCTTAATTTCTGAAAGACAATCACATACACTTTTAAGAAAAATTAATTTATAACTGGCTGCCTTCATTAGGACTTAGTGCCTTAAGTTGTTGAGTGAGTTTTCTCACCTAGCTCTCTTCTTTGCTTCCTTAATTAATTGATAACTTCTGCCTTTAGCCTCAAGCTCTTTTTCCTTCACTTGCCTTATGTTTTTATATGGTGTTTTTTTTCAAAGTTCTTTTTGAGAAGGAGAGGAGGCTGCTGCTTATATATATACAGAGTTCTCCTTAGGGTTTTGGGTATTGGCTAAAGCCATTTTTGCCCACCAGAAAATTATGTTATCTGCATTTATTTGAACCCAAGATTCTACCCTTCCCGGCTTAATTTGGTGCAGAGAAAAGTGGTTATCTACTTTGGTTATTTTCAGAAATCTTGCTTTTCCATAAAATACTTTTTCTCTTGTCTATTTGCATGCTAAATGTGTGATCTGATTTCCAGCAATATTATACACATATTTCTTTCTTCTTAATTCAGCCCATACAAAAATACATTTTTGTTTTCCTCCCATTTTCTATTTTTAGCCTTCACTTTATTATCTGGTGTTTCCTTTTTATCACCAGAGGAAAAACATATTTGTGTGTTTCATCTTACTAGTTTAAATTCTAATACTTAGTTAGTATACTTACATATATGTTTTACAGGCAATAACTTATATACATCTATATTATTTTATACTGATACACATATGCACATGTATACTTAGTTATATTTCTGCATATAGCACATTTGAGGGTTTTCTTTATTTATCAGTAAATAAATATATATATATATATATATACATTTTCCATATATAGCATCATGTACTCATTCATAGTATCCAGGGATTTAGCTTTACTCATGTGTATTTTCTGTGCACAAATGCACATCATTTTATTATACCACATCAAGCAATTTCATCTTTCCCTTAAACATGGTTTTAAAAACTACTTAAAAATTATTTTAATCTTATTTATATTTTCCAAGATAAATTCCTAAAATCTTGGGTCATTACATACACCCCACCTTTTAGGAATTGTGTCCCACAATTTTTCCAAGTTTAAATCAGAGAACAAGTATTCCTCAACCACTTAGATTTCTAGTTCTATGATAATAACTAAAAATACATGCATCCAAAAGAAAAGCAAATTAAAAAAAATTAGATTTACCTCTAATCTGAAATAGCTTAGGGTAGTTCATCCTAACCTTGTCCTCTAATTCCCACGTGCAATCACTGGGATCAAGACTCCACTGTACTTTCACAAGTTTCAGTGATTTATTTCTTAATTTCTTCACATCCTTTGCCAAAATCCCTACTGGATCTTTTTCATAAATCAAATTAGGATTTATCTGCACTTGGGTTGGGGTCTCCAGAATTTCTGCCTTGTCATGTACCCACCTTCTCAGTTGTGATACATGAAAAACATCATGTATGCCTTGCATGTTTTCTGGCAATTCCAACTTATATGCCAAGGAACCAATTCTTTCCAGAATTTTGTATGGTCCAATATATCTTGGGGTTAACTTGCCTTGTTTCCCAAATCTCAGCACATTTTTCATAAGTGAGATTTTGATGAAAACAAAATTTCCCACTTCATATTCTACCTGCCTCCTTTTCTTGTCTGCAAATTTCTTTTGCCTATCTGGTGCTGCTGCCATTCTTCTCCTTATCAACTCAATTTTCTCCTTAGTTTCTTGTATGTACTCTGGCCCTAAAATAGCCCTTTCTCCTGCTTCTACCCAACAAACAGGTGACAAACAAGGCTTACCATATAAGGCTTCAAATGGAGCTATTCCTATGGTGCTTTGATAGCTGTTGTTGTATGTAAATTCAACTAGATGAAGATAATCTTCCTAGTTGCCCCCAAAATCCAATACACATGCGCTCAACATGTCCTCCAAAACCTTGTTTACTACCTCAGTCTACCCATCTGACTGAGGATGGTAGGCAGTACTTAAGCATAGTTCACTTCCCATTGCTTCTTGAAAGCTTCTCCACAATTTTGAGGTGAAAATGGTATCCCTATCACTCACAATGGTTTTGGGAATGCCATGCAATTTTACCACTTCCTTCATAAAAATTTGAGCTAATTTTGGTGCTGTCCTTTCTGACTTGACTGGGATGAAGTGTGCTACTTTGGTTAGCCTATCAACTATCACCCATATACTTGTATTTCCTCTCTTAGATCTAGGCAGCCCATCTATGAAATCCATAGATATATCTTCCCACTTCCACTGTGGTACACTAAGAGGCTGCATCAACCCTGATGGCCTTTGGGTTTCAGCCTTGACTTGTTGGCAAGTCATACATTTGGCAATGTACTTAGCTACATCTGATTTCATCCCCTTCCACCAGAAGTCTCTTTTCAAATTTTGGTACATTTTTGTGTTGCCTGGGTGTATGGAGTATTTACTTCTATGATATTCATTCAATATCACTTTCTTCAATTCGGTGTCCTCTGGCACACACATCCTATTTTGGTATCTCATATAACCATTTTTATCAATATGGTGATTCATCACTTCCTCCCCTTTTAAGAGGAGAATTTTCTTCTCTAATAAGTTTGCATCCTGTTCTTACATTTTTTCTACCTTCAGAATTAAATCTGTTTGAAGTGTCATTAAGCTTAACTTCCCTTTATTTTCTTGTGCACCATGCATCTGCTCATCAATGTGCACACAACCATTCTCCCCAATTTCTAACTCGGTTAGCAAAGACAAGTCCTTAAATTCTTCTATCATCATCATAGCCAATTTAGCATGCTGTCTACTTAGAGCATCTACAACTTTGTTTGCTTTGCCTGGTGTATAGAGTATGTCAAAGTCATAGGCAGCTAAGAAATCCACCCATCTATGTTGCCTCATGTTCAAATCTTTTTGTGAAAATAAATATTTTAGAGACTTGTGGTCAGTGTAAAGTTCAAACTTAGTGCCTAACAAATAATGTCTCCAAAGTTTCAAAGCATAGATCACTGCTGCTAATTCAAGATCATGTGTGGCATACCTAACTTCATGGGGTTTAAGTTGTCTGGATGCATATGCAATGACTTGGCCTTGTTGCATCAACACTGCACCCAAGCCAAATCCACTAGCATCAGTGTATACAACTAATTCTTCATTTCCATGAGGTACCTTTAAAATTAGAGCATTCACCAATGCCTCCTTCAACTGTTCAAAAGACTTTTCACATTTTTCTGACCAAACAAAAGCTTGGTTCTTCCTGGTTAGGTTAGTAAGTGGTGTAGAAATTTTTGAAAAATCTTTTATAAACCTCCTATAATACCCTGCCATCCCCATAAATGACCTCACTTCACTCACAGTGCTTGGCCTCTTCCATGCTTGAATAGCCACTACTTTATTGGGGTTCACAGAAATTCCTTGGGCAGATATAACATGGCCAAGAAAATGCACTTCCTCTTTCCAAAATTCACATTTTGAGTATTTTGCCTTTAAGTCTTTTTCCCTTAGTCTAGACAAAACCATGTGCAGATGACTTTCATGCTCTTCCATTGTTTTGGAATAAATTAAAATGTCATCTATAAAAATAAGCACAAACTTGTCTAAATAATCTCTAAAGGTTCTGTTCATTAAATCTACAAAGTATGATGGTGCATTGGTCAAGCCAAATGGCATAACCAAAAATTCATACAACCCATATCTAGTGTTAAAGGCAGTGTACTTGATGCTTGATTCTTCCACCTTCATTTGATGAAAACCAGATGCTAAATCTAGCCTAGAGAATACTCTTGCTCCAGCCAATTGATCAAAAAGATCATCTATTCTTGGCAGTGGGTATTTATTTTTAATGGTTACCTTGTTTAATTCCCTATAATCTATGCAGAGTCTCAAGGTACCATCTTGTTTCTTAACAAACACCACTGGTGACCCCAGCAAGAATTACTGGGTCTTATAAAACCCTTATTTTCTAATTCCTCTAATTGTTTCTTTAATTCTTTTAGTTCATTTGGCCCCATTCTTGTTGGCTTTTTAATCACTGGACTTGCTCCTGGAACTAAATGAATTTGGAATTCCACTGGCCTATGGTTTGGAACACCATTAACCTCCTAAAAAACATCCAAGTATTCATTGACTATGGGAATTTCCTCAATAATATGTTCACTGAAATCTTTACCCAAATCAATCAAATGACACAATTTTCTTCCCTTGGACACTTCACACAAAATTGTGATCCTCTGGCTTCCATGGTTTTGCAATGATATGGTGGATGAGTCTAAGTTAATTATGGTCTTGAATTGCCTTAACCAGTCTACTCCCAAAATAACACCTATATTTGGGTAATTTAAAACATATAAATTGGAAATAAAAGTATCTCCTCCTATGTTTAATCCCACATCCACACAGATCATGTTTAAAACACTAGAACTTCCCAGTGGACTTTGTATATGTAAAGGGGTTTCAACCAATATGCAACTTAATTTCAGCATTTTAACTAATTCATAGGAAATTAAGGAATGAGTTGCTCCAGTATCATATACTACTGCTATGGGTACATTACAAATAAATAGTGTACCTTCCACTTGACTGTGCTTCTCAGCATTGATCTCCACTGTTCTGCCTTTTTCTTCCAAGTTTGCTAATTTTCCTTGCTGCTTATTCTCAGGACAATTTCTTTTCATGTGCCCTTCTTTCCCACATAAATAACACTTGAAAGCTCCTCCTTTCAATTCTGGACATCTTGGTTTGATATGTCCTTCTTTTCCACATTGATGACACACAATCTTCTTGGTTTCCTTAGCTTTAATATCCCCAGTAGACTTAGTACTGGCCTCTTCTTTCTTCTTATCATAAGGATGATATCTCCCCTTACCCTTCTTACTGTTATTGTTCTAGAAATTTCTGAATTTTTCCCTTTCCTTGTCATGCTGCTCCAATCTCAAAGCTAAGTCTATCACATGGTCAAAGGTCCTGTCAGCATAAGGTAACATAGCTCTGCTAAGTCCTGGGTTCAAACCTTTTATGTACCTATCATTTTTGGATGCTTCATCTGCCACAAGCATTGCTCCATATGTGGAAAGCCCTTCAAACTTTTGAGTGTATTCTGTGACAGTCATAGTTCCTTGCCTAAGTCTAATAAATTCTTCTAGCAAGGTAGTCTTAGCTGATGCTGGTACAAACCTTGCTTCCAACATCTCTTTGAATTGATTCCAAGTGATTTCATTCTCATTTCTTCCTGCAATGATTACTTCCCTCTAGCTTAAAGCTACTCCTTTTAGCTGTCTCGATGCCACTTGCCTCTTTCTTTGGTCATCAAGTTGCATGTCATTGAAAATTCTATCCAATATTCTCAACCATGCTTGAATTTCCATAATACTCTCTGTCCCTTCAAAGCTTTTGCCTCCTAAATGTGTATATGTCTTAAGTAATTTTGAGAGTTCTTCATAGGGATTTTCTTGCCTTTGTCCTGCCCCATCCCTAAATGCTCTCACCAAGTCTTGCAGATTGACCATTGGTGGTGCATTGGAAGATCCTGCTCCCTGATTTGGTGGTCTTCCTACCATAGTTTACTAATAATAATTTACATAGCTGGTTAGTTTGATTGGTAATTTTATTATTTCAGTGGTTTTATTTACACTGAAAACATTGTTATACATTTAGTCTCTTTAAATTTTATTTCTATCAGAGAACTTGATCTTTATTTCTGCTATGTTTAATAACATAGCTCTAATACCAAATGGAATGACCCTCTCTTTTCTACCTTCATTTTGTAAGGATTTTTTTTTACAAAGTGATATATATATATATATCATTTATTAACAAATATATTTCCCCAGGGTCATTTTTTTCTTTTTCCAATAAACAAACTTTATCCAGGATCAAAAGTTTTACCAATATAGATATATCAGTGCAACCACAAGGATATGCACACACATATGAAGATGCATGTGCCCCTCTTGCTTAATCAGGTTATGGCAAACAAGAGGTTACATTGATTGATTAAATTTAATCAATCCCCACATAGCTTAATTTTTATTTATGTAATAAAATCTTATTCATATAGGTAACAGTATGATTTTTTTAATCCTTGATAGCTTGCTGGATCCTCTATGAAATATGATCCATAAAAACCAAATAATTATGTTATGATTATCTATAAGAATTAATAGTGTAGTGTCTGTGCTCTGAAAATGATATAAGCTTCTATCATTTTCTATGTTTGCTTTCCTATAAAATCTACCTTATATGCAAACTCATATCTGGGATATTCTTAAGTGAATTATCATATTCCAGAAGCTTGATTCCGTGATACCAAGATACTAGACTAAATGAAATGCAGTCCGGGGTGAGTTTCCTGGGACATATAGATACTCAGCAAAGAAAAACATGGGTTAAATAGACTCTCTGTTCAGGCATATTTCAGAGGGCCTTAAAATGCATTTTGCCCAAAACTTTAGTAAAAAGAAATTCAGATTCATGTTAAAATTACAAAGGTACTGGTGTGACAATATCTGAACAAATCATGTATGAACATGTATAAAATTACTAATATGGATCTAACTTCACCCTCCTATAAAATCCCTATTATGGATCTAACTTACAAAATTATAGATAAAACTTTTCAACATTCCAGATAATGAAACTCAGATATTTTAAATTCCAGTTACAAGTCAAATTCTTAAAATACTTAACCAAATATCCAACATCACTCAGTACTTACTACAATGAATTTTTTTTTAAAATATCAATACATGCAAATTTCATCTTTTAAGCTCTCATCTATCTAATTCTAGCATGCTATAATCTTCTCCTCAATGCCTTGCTTCTACTCCTACCTAGAGGCTGCTGTTCCTGAAAAAGCATTTGAAGCTGCCTCATTTTAAATAAGACACCCCAGATGCCATTAGCACACTAGGGTCAGACACATGTCTGGTATGAGAAAATCCACTAAAGTAATTAATTAATTAAGTTAAAATTGAATTAAGTACATATACATATAGTTCTGCTCTTTTTGAAAATAAGTAATACTTGTGTGCATGTTCTGTGTCATTGTGCATGTGCACACTTTAATCTTTCTTTCCAGAGGCTTTATATAGATATGGCACATACATTCAGGCATACAATTCAGTCATAAATCAAATAATCATTCACAAAAAAAACAGAAAAATAACCAACATGAGTTAAATCATTTATTCCCTCCTCATATTTCATTTCTGGGAAAACTCTAGTTCCTCATCATGTCAAATATTCTTCCCTTGATATATTTATCTACCCTGGTCTCATCTGCAATTTTATGAATCAATGGACACACTGTAATGAACTAATTCACTCCATTACACAAAGATCTCGGGACTTAAACAAACCATGTGTTAACTTGCATTACTCAAGAACACAAGTCATTCCTACAGTGATCTTGACCCCATTTCCTAATCAAGTTCTCAAGTACTTTCTCTTTTTAAATTTTTCAGGGCAAACCCAAGCAGTGAGTCATTTTACAAAAACAAGCATTCATCTCATAGCATTCCTCATCATTCACATAAACAAACAGAGGCAATCAAGCAATTTAAGTATTGGTACTTATTAAAGCATGTTTTTGCAATTTAAAATAGGTATAGACAACTAACATTGGTTTATGGCTCTATGGGAAGATTTGGTTGCAAACATCTGTGCTTTAGTTAAACTCAGATTGACCAAGCTTCCTAAATCACAAAATCTATTTGCTAGGTGGTTATTGTATATTTTCTTTGAATCAGGAGTATCAGCACATAGGCAAGCCTATTGCACCCCTAATTCCTTTTTATCTTAAGCCTCAACACATATACATATGTATATTGCAGCCCATATGCTCATCAATTCTTCTGGGTTGAGCCAAAACCAACACTACTTGCTTATATTCAACATTTTATTTTCTAGGTATTTATTTATATTTCTAACCAGTATCATGTCAGAAAGAGATCTGGGTTTTTAAGATACTTATTCATGCATACTGATCATATTTAGAATACACAAAATAAAACAACCAGAGCAACCATCTAGCATTAAAGCATCCTTAATTTCTGAAAGACAATCACATACACTTTTAAGAAAAATTAATTTATAACTGGCTGCCTTCATTAGGACTTAGTGCCTTAAGTTGTTGAGTGAGTTTTCTCACCTAGCTCTCTTCTTTGCTTCCTTAATTAATTGATAACTTCTGCCTTTAGCCTCAAGCTCTTTTTCCTTCACTTGCCTTATGTTTTTATATGGTGTTTTTTTTTCAAAGTTCTTTTTGAGAAGGAGAGGAGGTTGCTGCTTATATATATACAGAGTTCTCCTTAGGGTTTTGGGTATTGGCTAAAGCCATTTTTGCCCACCAGAAAATTATGTTATCTGCATTTATTTGAACCCAAGATTCTACCCTCCCCGGCTTAATTTGGTGTAGAGAAAAGTGGTTATCTACTTTGGTTATTTTCAGAAATCTTGCTTTTCCATAAAATGCTTTTTCTCTTGTCTATTTGCATGCTAAATGTGTGATCTGATTTCCAACAATATTATACACATATTTCTTTCTTTCTTAATTCAGCCCATACAAAAATACATTTTTTTTCCTCCCATTTTCTATTTTTAGCCTTCACTTTATTATCTGGTGTTTCCTTTTTATTTATCCACCAGAGGAAAAACATATTTGTGTGTTTCATCTTACTAGTTTAAATTCTAATACTTAGTTAGTATACTTACATATATGTTTTACAGACAATAACTTATATACATCTATACATCTATATTATTTTATACTGATACACATATGCACATGTATACTTAGTTATATTTCTGCATATAGCACATTTGAGGGTTTTCTTTATTTATCAGTAAATATATATATATATATACATTTTCCATATATAGCATCATGTACTCATTCATAGTATCCAGGGATCTAGCTTTACTCATATGTATTTTCTGTGCACAAATGCACATCATTTTATTATACCACATCAAGCTATTTCATCTTTCCCTTAAACATGGTTTTAAAAACTACTTAAAAATTATTTTAATCTTATTTATATTTTCCAAGATAAATTCCTAAAATCTTGGGTCATTACAAGCAATATGCACTTTTTGTACTAGTGCAGGAGGCAGCCTGTGATTGACGGCGAACCCTAGGTAGTTGAATCGAGGTAGTTGGCGATTGGTTTGGCGTTGAGGAGGTGGTTGGAGGCGATGTTTGTTGAATGCGATTTGAGAAGCCAATATGTATTTTTCTATTGCCCCACGTAAATTGATGTGCCCTACGCAAATGTATCCCTTTCCCATGCCTTGGGCCGGGCCTGGACATACCGTTGGGTGGTGACTAAGTTTGGGAGAAGTTGCGGGTTCAAATCAGAATATCGATATAAAATACATCAATAATTTACTTAAATGTTTTTTTTGAAATGGTACTTAGATACAACATATCACAAATCACACATGTCAATAAATGTTCGAATCACGCTATGCAAGTTTCGAACTTGTGACCTCTTGCACCAAAGTCGAAGCACTTAACCACTGGAACAATGGTGCTTATCAATTTACTTAAATGTTTGTTAGGGTTAATTGGTTTTTTTTAATAAAAAGGCAAAAACGATGTGAAACCAAGTGGTAAAACATTGAAGGCCATGTTATATATTACTAGTAACTAGTGCGAACCCGTGCTATGCACATGGAGTTCACCATATATAATTTATTTAGCGGTATATTTTTAGATATTAGTTACATGAAGATGAAAGTTCATATTTGTGGATTGAATTTATTTAGATTGGTTTATTACACAACATCAGTGGAAAACGTTTAGCAATAAATCCACTTAAGTAACCTTGAAGCACACATAGTACAACAATTTTTTATAGAATAATGGACATATACAAAAATACATTAACACCATACGTCAACTATTTCTTACTTGGTATCATTACATTACTGAGTGTGCCTATTAATTTAAGCGATGCATAACTTCAATATGGGTTCGTCTTATATAGAATATAATTTTAAATATATACACATGCGATAGATAATAGTATTCCATATATGGAATAAAGAAACCATGCTAAATGTGAAATAATGTTTTGAAACTAGTTTAAATAAACAATATTATAACATTTGTATTTGTACACTTATTGACACTAACTAATACTAATTGATTTAGAATAATATATTGTTGGCTTCAAAGGTTGTATTGTTTTTGTTGATATAACATATTATAATATGAGAAATATAAATAAATATTGTGTACTATATTATTTTTGAACACCTTGGTAAATTGGATAGTTTCATAAACTCTTGAGTGAGTGCACTAAAAAGTCCCTCCACATTGGGTAATTAACGAATTAATTTATTATTTTCATTGGTAATCAATCCCTACACCTCTTTATTGTCTCTAATGTGATGATAAGCTACCACTCGAGGACATCATAGTCTAATTTCTGGAACAGCTAAACAATTACAGCATTTACTTCAAGTAATCTTACCACCGTATAATAACTAAAACAATATAAAATTTGGCATAATTCAAAGAAAAATAATCATCACCATGAGAAATACTTGTGGATACGCATAAAATACTTCAGATGACATCACGTTGAAAATAACTATAAGACCAAATGTCATAAGAAAATATAATCAACAAGCTAGTCATTAAAATATCATGTAATTATATGTGATATAAATGCTTGTAATGTTTTTGTTTTTTTTTCATCTAATGTTGAAGATATATAATATTTATAACCCATTACAATTGTTATATATTTAAGATAAAAATTATAATTATATTTTAAAATATATTGAATGAATAATGTTTCCCTTTCAAACATAAAAAAAATATGTCAAAAATATCATGTTTTCCCTTAAATTATAAGCAAATATTACCCTAATATTAGTTTGGTAAGTTTTTGTTGAATAAAATTACTTATAACTATATTTATTCTCAAAAATTTGAAATTTTTACTAATATTATTGAAGGCAAGTAAAGTATTTAAAAAAAGGAAATGAGCTCCTATGTTACTGTTTTTCTTTGATACACATATTTCTCACATCAGGAAATATTTGTTTAGTTTACAAAAGATTTCTTGTTACATGTTACTTACCTCATGCTACATGTTCTCTTACCGACTTTTCAACCAAAATATAATTATAAAAGGAAATAAATAAAAATAATTGATTGATTTACATATTAATTAAATAATTCATTACAGAGAATTAATATGTAATTTATTCTCTTATTAATACGAATTACATATTAATTCTCAAAGTACCTTAAAGTCAAATTGGTCAAAATTGAAAGCAATTAATTCATGTACTTTTTGCATGATGATAATATTTGATATAATTCTTCCTACTTAAAAATAGTTCACTTTTAACCATTATAAATAACTGCATCTCTAGTTTTATAATTATTTATAAACATTTCCAAATTGCAAAATGTTCAAAACATCATGAAATAAATCAAAGTTTGTAAAAATTCAAAAATAATTACCTCATTCTAGCTTAAGATCTTCAAGAATCTGATGACAACCATAAATATGTGTGGCAAATAAATATTACATAGTATATTAAATAACATAATAGAAAAATATAAAAAATCGTAGATTGATTAAAGAAGGAAAATGTTAGAATTACCAAAAAAATCAGATCGACTTAGACAACATAAAACATTTAAAATAAACATGTTTCCAAAACAAGTATTTAGAACTAAAATGTTTACAAATTTTAATATTATCGACATTTACAAATTTTAATATTATCTGCCGAAGATAGAATGTAAATGTTGCTTATGCATTTATACTATTCCCAAAATACAGTGTGAAATTCATTATTTAAATAACTTTTTTACTTCAAATATAATGTTTTTTTCCAACTTGATTATTTTATATACTTATTTTCTAGAATGAAATAAAGATCAACTTTACTTCAATTTGATTATATTGAAAAAGTTTTGATTTTTTGGTATATATGTATTTACAAACTAATTACTTCCTACAAAATAAGCGGAGGACCCCAAATTCATGGTAAGACCAATAAAAACAAAATTATGGAAATGAAATTTGATATAAAATGTGAGAAAGAAAAAATAAATTAACTTTATCGGTAAAAGATTTTACATAACAACAAAAGCTTTTATGGCTATCATGCACCTGAAATGTTGTTGATGAAAGGAAATAAATAGAAATAATTAATTGATTAAATAATTAGCAACAAAGTGACTTGGTTTGTAGTAAATTCGGTCATCAAATTGAATTTCAGTTTAATTTTCAAATTACTTTGAATTCAAATTAATAAAAATTAAAAGCAAAGCAATTAATTTATTTTATTTATTGTGTGGTAACAATATTTGTTTTGATTATAACCATTATGAATAACCACATCTCTAATTTATAGCCATTGATAACCATTTCTGCACTGCAAAAAAGTTTAAACAACGTAATATAAAACAAAGTTCTCAAAAATCATTGATAATTACCTCATTGTTGCATAACATTACCAAGACTTTGATGATAACCATGAATTGCGTTGTTTGTGAACATTTCATAGTCTATTAAATAACACGATACAAAAATATAATATAGATTGAGATAGAAATACAATTGAGCAAAATAGTGCAAAATTATTTTTTGAACTAAGAGTATACATGATATGATCTAAGAGTGAATTAGAAGAGAGAAGATACATGATTAGATACTAATTTCATGTATAGTATAATAGATAGAATAGATAATAGGTTGATAGAATATAGAGATATAATAGGATATAAAATAAATGGAATTGATTTAAATTAGTAAAAGCAGAGAGTTTTTAGTATGTTAAATAAATCGACTTATCTTATTTGCATGGGTGAGTGAGAATCCTAATTTTAGTGTGAGGAAAAAATCTAGTAGAAGACATTAATAATGTTCTTAAAGTAGAAGATAAAACATTATGGTTTGAACTAAAAACATAATCTGGAATGGATCATGTGCAAAAATATCATAAGTACGATTTAAGTTATGAAAAAGGGAAGAGTCGGGAAGAAACATGTGGGTTTATTTTCTAATGGAGAATGAGAGTAAAAAAATGCACGCCAATATTATGTTAGCACGTATTTTACAAATTAGTACAATGTTAATTTAAATTTTCAATAAAATTTGAAGGGATAGATAAACTTTATTGCAAAATTTGAGTTATAAATTATGCAAATTAAGAACTTAGGATGAGATTAAAGGTGGTGTGAGGTAAACTTTTCTTATAACAGAATAGAAAGTCGTACGGTAAAAAAGCGGGTGATCATTAGTTTTGAGTCAAAATGTGTGGAATCCTAAAAGAGAGTTGGTTTTAGATCTTGAATGATTATGGAAAGATAATAAAGAAAAAAGTGGGAATCGGTGAATGAAGGGTTTAATTTAACTACCGAGGGAAGTTGTCATAAGTATTGATTTTAGGAATTGTAAAAGTTTTATTTTACAGTAGTATATTAATTCATGTTAACCGAGAAATGAGGATACAAATGGTCTCATGATCAATTTCTTATTTAATAAAAGAGAAGATATGATAGGTTGAGATATAAATACAAATAAATTGGAAAATGCAAAAAATATTCCATGAATGAATACAAAATATGAGATAAATGTGAATTAGAAAAGAGAAATAAATGGTTAGATCTCGAATTTTTTTACCTCCCCTCAATTTAATAACTTCTTTATCAATTCCCAAAAAAATATAAATGACCAAAAACTGAATTTTTATATGAGAGAATAGATAGAAAATTTTGTTTTGTCAAACAGTACCAAATATATAAGATCATATGAAGTTAACATAAGTTCTCTATTATTGGAACATATCCTCACAAGTACCAACCCCATACTTATCACACTTCAAGGATGCATTGTCTCATAGCATGTCTTTTATGAATTAGAATATATGAAAGGTAATAAATATAAAATGATAATTAGAACTAATACAAAAATATAATAAATGCTAAAATAAATTATAAACATATGTACGGAGTTGCTATGACAGTTGAATCAAAATATCTTATAATTTGTTTATTCTGACATTCCAGGAATATATATATATATATATATAATCAAAGAAAGATGATTGCGGTAACTTTTTGGGAGAGTAATAACTTTTAGTTTGATTTTTCTAATGTTGATTATATTAAAACGGGCTACTAGTTGGAGACCAAATATTATTCTACTTTACAAATCAATTTTTTTAAGAAGTGGAACCTAATTTTTATAAACCTTATTGATATGTAACAAATTAAGCATTACATACCCAAAGTTATGACACATATTGCAAATGAAGACTGTTCTAAAAAATCTTCAATTCTTTAAAGGATAAACTGGACAACTATTTGCAATATTGATCTTTGACGAATAGTAAAATTATTTATATAACAAAAACCGAACGAATATTTAAATCAATATTATTTACTCGGTTGGATAAATTTGAAACCAAAAGTTCATAGTACTGTGTATGTTAATCAACAATCAGATTCTGACCTTAACTCAACTCAAACTCGTATCACTCATCTCAATATGGATTTAAATATATAATTCTGGTCCCAACCTAGCTATTATTAGGATATGCCATAGCTCAATCATTCCCCCACCCCTGGTTTGCATCAGAATATGGTTATTAATCATTCAAGCCCAAGAAATATGTTTGTACAGTTTGTTTTGTCTGTTAAAGTCTTTGTTTTGTGTATTTCTGTTAGTGCACTTGGTTTCATCTTTGTAAATTTTGTTTATGTACCGCTCAAAGAAATATAATTAAAAGTTGGTTTCTGTAAAAAGCTTTCAAGTCAAGCATTCAAATATGTAGGGGTTAGGTTTGGATAACGGATTTGAAATACCTTCTAGACTCACGTTTAGTTCAAGTTATTATTATAACAAACGGGTATGTGTCACCACTTTTAGCTACTTGGACCAAAGCCAACTCATTGGCAACATGCATAATATTAGATAGCTAATTTTGGGATGATAAATGGTTCACTAATGTGGTGTTAAGAGGTTTTCCTTAAGATATGCTGCAAGGTCTAATTTTGCTTATACTGTACATGATTAGTATAACTCTAATATTAATTTCTTATGTTGTTTGAAAGTGTAGGTTTATTTCAACAGTTTTACGATTTTGGACTAATTGAGATACCAAGAAGTTTTGGATAGATGTAACGACCTAAAAATTCATCACCTCAGGAAAATTTCAAAATATTCAAAAATAAGATATTTTAACATAAATGATAATGTTTTGAACAATAAATAATATTGGTAATCTTAATTTAAATAAATATTTAGAAAAATATATTCTTTGGAAGATACATCGATAAAATGACCGAAAACCGTTTTATCGATAAAGAGCTCCTAGATAATCCGACATCGCGCACGGAGTTGGATACATACACTCATTTATCTATACGAGTGAGAATATGTAATAAAATAATTTATTTTATTTTGAAAAATTAAAAGTTTGTATGACATCATTAATAATGTCGCTATTTTCGAATAATTGATTTTTGAATTTAAATTGAGTTTAAATGATTTAATAATTATTTTAATTATTAAATAAGCTCCTTTAAGTATTGCAATGATAGAAATATTATTATCAAATTTTGTTTACAAATATATGTATATTAACTAAGAAGAGAAAATATGATCGGAAATCGAAATAGGAATTCGTAACGATTCAATGTGTAGAAGTTGTGCACCGTTGTGGATTATATGTGACATATAAATGCACATATACATGTACATACACACAAAGACATTCACATGCACATGGATACACACATACATACATATACATTTTAATATAAAATATCAAGATATTTTCTCACTTTCCTTAATACTTATGCCTTCCAAAGCCAACACTTACACACACAAGTACATGCACATGGCCTAGCACACAGGACGGGGGCTTTCGGCCGAAGCATGGTGATGATGGAGGAAGGTGGTTGGTGATGGTAGGATGATGCAAAGGTGGAGATAATATCATGATATTTTGCTCCTTCTATTTGCCTATAAATACACACCATCCTTCTTCACTTCCATTCACTTATTCTTCTTCATTTTCCTAAGCTCTCCTCTCCACTTTCATGTCTTCTAACCTTACCAAAATCATGGCAAAATATAATTCAAATATAAATTAAATTATATAACACACACACACATGTCAAAGTACTTCAAAACTCAAAGAAAACTCCTCCTTTCCTCCTTGCAAACCCACGGCTACACACCCCACCACCCATTGTCGAGCCTCCACTCCCCTCCTAGCCAAGGCTGTGAGCACCTTCCACCATTCCAAGCAAAGGCCGAGCTATCTAAAGGCATTAGTGCAAGGGTTCGTGAGCCTAAAGTTCGAGTTAGTGAAGTTATAACCATTTTTAAGTTAATCGTTTAATCCGGGGTGAGAAAACTCCACTTATACACACACACACACACTTTGGATGATGATATGATACGTTGTTTGGTTGCTACATTTGATCATCAAGTTTGGATGTTGATTATACGTTTATTTGATGTTGAAACAAGTCACATTTAATACACGTCGAAATATCACAAAGAAAATCACTTTCCTTTAATAAATGAAATGGCATAAATGGAATGGATAAACCTCTTAAAATGGTTTAAATGATTTATAAATGTTTTATAAACACTAAAATCCAATTTGGTGAAGTTTTGACAAGTTACGAAAATTGAGTCAAAAACAGGCGTGTCGCGTAGCGGTAGTTCGCGATTTCGTGCCATAGAAAGTTAAATCGATTTATACGATGGATTCAGAGTCAGGATTCTTTGTAATAAGAATTCTCCGAACTCTTATAACTATAGTTTTCAAACGAGGAAAGAAAATCGAGATTTCGTTTAGTAAATTTTGAAATATGAGCAAAACAAGTTTTCAAAATAGTCACGGTTTGACAGTTTGGAAACCAAAGCGATGAATTCTTTATAAATGATATTTTTAACTCTTTAAAAATATGGAATAAATTCGGTAAATCTTTTAAAATATTTTAAAAGAGATTCAAGTTATAAAAATGAATTTCTAAATGATCAAAAAGTTGTTTTGATCAAATAAGCCTTAAAAATACTATTTGCAGTACTATTCGCAACACTTTTTGTAGCACTTTTAATACTTTTGAAATATGGATTTAAACTTAAAAATTCTTTTCCAAATCTTTTACAAATGTTTTCAGATGAATAATTAAGTGTTTTAATAATGATTTGGAGGTTTTATAGTTTAATTAAAAGAGTTTAAAAAAATGATTTGAAGAAAAGCTGTTAAACTCAAGTGACTTAATCTTGGCTCTAAAAGCCGATGAGTAGACTGGATTTTTTCTATTCGTGAGATCCAGATATGGGGTGCTTAAGGAGATGTTCAAATTCAACCAGTGCCCTGGCTCACCTGGCCTCTTTTCCGTGCGAGGAATAGATAATGTCGAAATGTCGGAAACGAGACAAGTATGAAAGATTCAAAATTTATAAATTTTATTTAATACAACTTGGATCATATAGAGATAATCTTCTTATACTTGGTATTAAATTTCGAGGAGGGAAACCATACTATCTGTGTGAATTTAAAAGGTGATTTCACCGTTATTCGACGGATAGTAAAGGTTGAATACAGAAATTGTACTAAGTAGAATTAGTATAATTTATATCGATCCTTTTTCACTCAATAATGTTTTCCAATATGACTTATGAAAATGTTTTGGTATTTCCAAAGTTAAATAAAGGTTTAATGATTCCATATATACCGAAAAGAAAAGTTTTGAAGATATATATCTCTAAAAGGTATTTTTTGATAAAAAGAAAGTAATTAATCAAACGATAAGTACCTATTTACTTAATATCTTTTTATCGATGATTAGTTCGAATCGGGGTCGGATTTGAGTGATTCTTATCCAAAAACCACTTTGAACCAATTTACATATTCGAAGTGAATATATGGAATGATAATAAATGGAATGAAGGGCTGCTTGTCACTAACCCTCGGGGGAAATTTCTCATATCATATATATGTGGCGGTACTATCTTCATTTGATTTTCGATGCAAGGGCTGCTTGCTACTAACCCTAGGGATGATTACCGACAGGATGTGGTAGGAGAGTTCCTTCGATTTGTCCTATTCCTGGACAACTTGTATGGACGAATGTCTGACATTGCATTTCTAATCACATTGATTGATCCCTATAAATGTATCATCTGTTTAGTGGCGGAGAAGGCAACTTCTCTTAGTTTAACACTCTTTCCTGAGACATATGAGCTTCGGAGTTATACGTTTGTAGAAATCAGTTGTGTGATCATGGAATGGTAATGTGGAATTCAAAGTGGAATGTGTGCTATATGAAAGGTAATCGTTACCTCAGGCCTCATCAACCGAGGATGGTTAAAACAGGGTTGTTTTAGGGCTATATGGGTTGCTCCCATAAGGGTATGGTCATCACCCTTCTAGATTACTCTATATATATCGAGCATGTTGTGTATGCTATGGGATCTTGGATAGCTAGGTTACGACCGGGGTGATGTCATATTCGGTCCTATCTCTCATCAGATGGGTCTGCAGGTAGGCCGGTTCTGATTGAAAAAGGTTTCGAAGATGTCTATCCTCGCTACATTCCTCTAGAGATGTACTGTATGGAAGGTATTCCCTTACCTGGCTATTATATGGAAATCCATTCTCCAATAAGTGCCTTCGGACTTGATTGTAGAACCTATCATGCTGTCAAATTTAACCAATGTAACAATTCCGGCTATTTTAATATGTTTATTTGAAAAAAAATTCAAAGAATGTCATTAAAAATAATATTTTCATATTCTGCGTAGCAAATATTTTGATTATCATAAGGTAAAAACCCGTTCCGTCTTTATGTGTGGCGTGTTCTTATGAGATACCATTTGTTTTCAAATATCCGTATTTTGAGTTTCTCTCACCAGTCTCATAACTGACCCGGAGTTTATTTTCTATTCCCCTTAAACTCTAGGTGCCCTATTTTTCTGGGCAGCCAAGTAGTTAGGTAATCTGGGAGCCTGATGGAAGGAAGCTTGGAGCATGGAGCATTTTGGGTTATTTATAGAAGTTATCTATCATTTTCCATGGTGTCTATATTTTGTATAATGTATTACCAGCTCTTGTAAGGATAGGTCATTATAACTGTCCCTAGTTGGATTAGTACTTACTAGAACTCTGATGGAACAATTTAGAGTAATTGCATGTACTATTCATATGTATAATAATGTTTGAATACGATGTGAGATTCTATTATTGTCTTGTCTTCTATCTTTATTTTCTTTACCTAAGGATAATCGGCCTCTCCGGCACTTGGATTTATGGCACGTGAATACCAAGGATGTACTAGTGTCGACTTCTGAGGGTTGAGGAGGTGGGTTGTCATAATATACTTTACATTTATTGGCACTTTTTATACTAGTAAAGTCATTATATCTTGATACGACTATATACACACCCCCATACACACACACTCTAGTGTAAATTGCAGGTACGTGCATCTAATAGCTAGAAATATTTGTTTTTATCTAACAAAAAGTTTATGGATGGATGTGTGCTATAAATGTAAAAACTTTGATTGTCGTAACACTTTCATTTCAAAAAAATTGACAGTGAAATTCCATTGATGGGTGGTTGGTAATGGAATGGTGATGAAGGATGCAAAAGTGAGATTCCATTGGTGGTTGTAAGGCATTTTCGGAATTTCAAAATGACATAGTGAAAATCATATTCATTGAATTCTCTTTATTAATAGCGAATACACACAGAGATATATATATGATGGTTGTACACCAGTTACATACCTTTAAATATATTATAATTTTCTATTGCACGGATGATGGATAGTAGGTTATAATGATGACTTCTCTATGATGTTATATTTCCTTTTTCTCATGAAAAGTTGCTCGTGCTTTGTGCCAAGAATTGATACAGGTGTCTATGACATATCAATTAGACCATTCCCAACGGGTGGGGGTGGGAGGGGTCGATTCAAGGCAATCGACCCTAAATCTACCCCCAACCGGTTGGAAGAAGCACAATTTTGTGCTTTCCCTTAACCGACTAAAATTTAGTCGGCTAAGGGTATAGTTGTGGATTGCAATCCACAGCCGTTGGATTGCAATCCACAATGTGGTGTGGATTGCATTCCACACCACTCACTTAGCCGGCCTTATTTTGGTCGGCTAAGTGAGTACAGAGGTAACAGGCTATATAATTGTCGGTTACCCTTCTTCTTTACCCCACACTTTCTTTCTTCCCTTCTTTCCGTCATTTCTCCTCCTTCCAGCAAACAAATGTGAACTAAAATAATAATATGAGAAGAGCGTTCTGGAGACTCCGAGGCAGCGGCAGTCACAGCGCTGGAAATGTTCCACCGGCCGTGGAAAACGTCCCTTCCGAAGATAGCGCACCCATACCACCGACGGTGACTGAAGGTCGACCAAGCATAGTGGTTAGGCGAAGACGTGCAGGCAGAAATACAGCAAATGCGGTTGTGGACTCCCACATCGACCAAAATTTGGGACTGGATAAACATTTGGTCAATTTTCGCATACTCCAAGACGACGAAGTACACATTAGCACGTGTGTTGATAATTATGTAAGTTATCTACCTTCAATTTATTTTATTAGTTAAAATTATTCAATAAAAATTGAATTTGCAACCTGTTTTAACTTAGGCTCGTCATGAGCGCACCTGTGGACCTTGGGTTAGCGTAATACGCCTTTATAAAATGATCCGATCTTATGATGCCGACGGCATTATTCATGCTTTGCTACGAGAGATAGGATTTGGAGATTTCTTGAGTACGTATTTACGTATTTACATAATTACTTTTTATTTATTTAATGAAGTTTAGGGCTTTCAATAATCGTAAATTTCTTTAATAAGTATCGATAATCTATTAAATTCGAATGTTCAGTTATGTGGTGCTTTAGCCACCTATTGGTGGAGGACCACTTATACCTTCCACTGTAGTTTTGAGAAGCTGGGTTTTACCCCATTAGACTTTACTGTGCTTACCGATTTAGGCATTGGAAGGGGTGAGACCTTATCGTATGATGAGGAGTACCAGCACTTTCACCGTTTATCCTGTGTACTTCCACATCTTGATTTACATGATGGACTTTCATTCGGACTGCAGATTAGATGCTCATACATTAGACAAGCAATATTGGAATTGATACATGGCTGTAGTTCAGATAACAATTTGGAGATTGCTAGACTTTTTATTCTGTACATGATGGGTAACTTATTCTTTACAAATGCATCGAACACGCTGCCGGCCGGATATGTTGCAGCTGTACCGGAGTTGTCATTTGATAGTCCAGTTGTATAAATTTGCCGAAGAAAAAACTACTCAAATGTATCGAATCGATTTTTTTTAATGAATAGATCCAATCGCAACTTCGAATATGGAATTCAAAGGGATCAAATAGGAAATTTGATTGGGGGACTCCGATATTAGCGTATTTGTATCGCTCTTTGGATCATCAGTGCATCGTTAGGGGTAGATCCACGTCCATTATAGGCTTTTGGGAGGTTTTACAGTACTGGTACTATGAGTACTTCCGCAACATGACTTATCTGACGTTGGACTCCACATTACCCCCTTTTCTTTCCCCGAGTTAGAGCATGGGCCCGTGATAACCATAAAATGGTGCAAGGAAGGGAGGCACGTCATATTTTTACCGTGGCCCAAAATCAGATCGAGTTACGGACCACATGAGAGAGTGTTGTTTGGCATCCATATGATGGTTCGCCTTCTTTGACCGACCCTATCATAGTGCATGCTGCATTCCTTTCTATGAGATGTTTTCCATTGGTTTCATCTCCATCCATCTTAGGATGCTATTGGTTCCTCGGTGAGAGTAGTTGGAGACAGACCTTAGATGGTGATTTTGTTCCCGACGATCCACATTCGGATACACCTTTTTTGAGAGTCTATGACAGCGCTGCATTACAGGAGTATGCAGGGGAGTGGTGGTCCGCTAATTACTTCATCATCGTGAATATAGATTATGCTTCCTTTTGGCGATGCTTTTACACTCCATCGCATACGGCTACTTTTGTTCATGCTGCATCTGTTGATTTGGTAGGGCCCTCGGGCATACGGAGTGGTGTTGCCCCCTATTTTGCAGGACCTTACATAGAGTACTCAGGTGTATCATGCTCCACAGCCCTCCTAGGTAGGAGATTACGGTTGGACAGTCGGTATCCCGACAACGTCTGGGGTTGATTGATATGTTGATATTCCTCGACCAGAGATTTCCTAGTATCCCGATCCAGCAGCTTTTTCCTATGAGGATTTGTTTCAGATGCAAATGGCACTCCGCCAGGTCATGTACGTCGAGCATCGATGGAGCATAAATGAGTTGACTGCTCATATTAACGAGCTTACTACAGTTGATGAGCAGCGATATCATCCTACGCATAGAGTAGACAATGATGACGATGACGATGATGATGATGGTGATGCAGCCAATCTTTTTGATGATCGGTACCGGTTTGATGAGCCTTAGTGTTATCATGTACTATTACTGTTTGCATGTCATATGCATGTGAGTACCATTGTATTATCATTGTTATGTATTTCGCAGCAGAGTTTGTATAATTGTATTATCAGTGGTTTGTATGCAGTAGCAGTGGTTGTATATATGTATTACCATTATTTTGTATTTACTACCATTGTTTGTACCACTGTATTATCTGTATGCCTACGTACTAGTAGTGTTTGCATAACTGTATCAGCTTTGGATTTCATATTTTGCTTGCATATGTCTAAATCACTATTTGAAGGAACAAACACGGTTGTGTTTGTTAATAGACACATTTGTGGATGCTTGCCACGTGGATGATTATAACACTACAAGAAAATGTGATTTTAGTAGCATTAAACAACAGCGTTTGAACCCTAAATGCAACTAATTCGGTGACCCCAATATAATAGCAGCGGTTTAATCTTTAGACATATTATGTACTGTTTCCAGGCGGGCTATATTTTCACTTCCCGCCTACTATGCCATCTAATTTTCATACTCTGGCCCCAAAAGAAAATAAAACCCTTGAATGAAAATTATTTGATTCAGACTCCTTTCCTCAAATCTTTAAAATATTTTTTGTACGAGGATTGTCACCACCAACAAAACAAAAAAAATTGTTATTTATAAAAATCATCACTAATTAAACATTGCATCAGCATCTATGTTGTGCACCACCACCAATCGACGCCAGGGACTAATTGCCGGTGCTTCTTCAGGTACGTTGGGTTACATGATCTTATTTAGGTATTAAATTATTCATAGATTTGTACTCTATTCTTCAACCTAAATCTGATTTAGGGTACCAATTCTTTTCCTTCCCCTAAATCCAAATTGATTTCAAGTGGCTACATCCTACATGGAAAGGATGGACGAGATACTAGCAGGCAAAATTATTCTACTGCGTCCAATTCAGATAGTATAATTTTTTCAATTTCAAAACTATTTTTGACATTCGAATTCAAATACCAGGTTCGAAAAATATTCATGATATTAGGACTGAAACCCATCTATTTAAAACAGAGATGGATTGATTGAGTTTGAAGAGTTCAACTATAATGTAACTATTGGAAGTAACGAAGAGGTTGAAAAAAACATAATAAACATGTTTAGATGTTTGAAATGGAAGGGAAAGCACATTGATTTATATGTCAATATGATGTATTTCATTTTCTTTTATAAAGACTAATGGATTATCACACAACTTCTACTAAGAAGATGCTCATCATTTTAACTTACTTTGTTATAAATGAACAATTTATCAGCTTGTGACGTATGGTTCATTTTTGTTTGCATGACATAATGACAATCCACCAGATTACCAAAAAACTTAAACTCAACTTTTTCTGTAGCAAACTTGCTTCTATTTGATTCTGGTAGGATATTTACCAGTTCGTGAATCCTGTCTAAGTAGAATTCATGGGAAGGTATTCTACTATTGGATTTGAGTGTTTATTAAATGAGAGTTGACATTCTATGTTGGATTTTGTCTTTTAAAACAAGAAAACCGTGAACATGTTTTGAAAGACTTTCGACTTTAAATTATTATTTTTTGAACACACATCTAATAGTTTTCTTTTGTTAAAAGAGATTAGCCATGGTGAAAGCCACGGTAAACCAGAGGAGCCATGGTTATTGTTGGAATTGGTGAACAAGAAAAGGTTATAAATCTTAGCTTGTTGATATTTATTCCTGAAGTTAATCTAATACTAATGCTAAATCTACTGCTTGAAAGAAGTGATATTCAGAGTCGTTACCGCAACTCTTCATATTAAGAATATTGAGTTTGTAAAGGAAAGGAAATAGATTCATTAGCCATTAAAGATGAGAAATCAAGGTTCCATTTGAATATGGTAGCTGAACTTCTCATGTATGTTCAAATTGACAATTGTGCAACCTTTTTCACTAAAGATCTTACAAATTTGCAAGTAAATCATGCATTTCTATTCCTTTTATTTTAGCAGGTGTGATGCCCATGGTTTAGAAGACATGCTCATTTAGCGAGTGATGGTAATAGCAGATGAAGTAGTTACTAAAACACTTTATCCTGATTCTGCAATTGCCAGTAGAGATGGTTTGGCTAAAACATTATATTCCCGCCTATTTAGTGGTTAACAGTTGTAAACTTTACCCTTAAATTTTGAAATTTATTTATTTAGTCTTTACTAAAAAAGAAACATTTTATCTTGCATGTCTACAGGTTGGTGAATGAAATAAATGTATCCATCGGACATGGTCATAATTCAAAGCATTTAATTGAAGTTCTTGATATTTATGGTTTTGAAAGTTTCAAATGCAATTGGTTACCCTGTTAGCTACCATGTTGCTCATATGACTGTTTTAATGCAGTTTTGAGCAATTTTGTATCAATTTCACCAACGAGCAACAACATTTTAACCAGGATTTTATTAATTTGACATATGTTTTTTTCTTCACATAGTGAGTTCTGTTTATGTTTATTTATATACTGCTTATTATGGCAGCATGTAATCAAAATGGAGCAAGAGGAGTATACCAAAGAGGAGATCGATTGGAGTTATATTGAGTTTCTTGATAATCAAGACGTGCGAGACTTAATTGAAATGGTATGCTTGTTTTAAATTGTACCCAACATTATATATATATATATATATCATAAAGGAAGCAGTAGTTTGATGGAATTGATTTGAAATGCGTCAATGATTAAGAGGAAATTTAAGGCATGACCGTTATTCCTCCAGTTATTAAATTCCTAAAATTAATCAAAATTTCTAATGCTCACCCTAGCTGGTCAGGTTTGCAATGCACAATATGTGGAATCGTTTATACACTACAGGTCCTAGAATTAATGTTAACTTGATTTAATATATTAACTGTTATAATGTTGCCTAATGCAGTGGGATTTAGCTCCCTCTAGTTGATGTTTAATTAGTTAGTACCGAGACAAACTTTTGGTTTTAAAAGCAGTCACATCTATTTTACGCCCAGTTGCATGTTTACCATCAGTGATCCTTTCATCCTCTTATTTGGTTGCATTCTAGAATGTAGAAAAAAATGTTTTTGTCACTTTCTTACAGGTGTTCTTGTCATATGATCTAGCATGCTGATACTCTACATGTTCACTACCGCGATAATTAATCTGTTTGTCTCCATTATACTGATTTCTGTATTTGGAGTTGTAGCCTCTCTAGACATTGTTGTGTTGTACACTATATAACCAGCTTTTGGATTAGCATAGTCAGACACCTTTCTCGCTCTTCCCGATTCTTAATTCTATGATTCTATTTCAACTGCAACAGAATTCTTTTCGTATGCATTATTTGCTATTTGGGAAGCATCTTTTTGCTTCACATGATATTTTGGCTGCTAATGAGATTTCATAGTCAGACACCTTTATTTCTATATAATTCTTCCCATCTTTATTTCTTGATAGGTAAGTGATACTTTTACCTTAACTGTTTCATCCTAATTAAACCTTTACTTGATCTCTGATCATATATTTTAGTTCATAGTTTAAAATAGCTTGTGAAAATGATAAATGTCCAGTATGCCTTATAACAGTATATTATATAAACTGCTCTATAATGTTTCCAGGTTTTTCAGTTCTTTCTGGATATGTGCTACGGGTAATGAGAAAAATGCCTGTTACAGCAGACAACATGCCACAAACTCGATATATTGTGACATATGTGAGGGACACATCCAATAGTATGCATAATCCACGGTGGAGAAATACAGGTTCTTCCTCATAGCAGTAATCTACACGTTAACTCCGTCTATATCATAAATTAATATCGGAGATTATCCATACTGGACCTATTGATGGCTATAGCTTTGGAATTATCTTCATTTTCACTAAAATATAGGATTTATACAAGACAAATAGGTGGACACAGACAGTGGTAATCCAAATGTTAGTTGATTGAACCTCCCATTGTGTAGTTCTTTATAAGGTTATATTTAATTATGACTATAACTAAAAAAACCCATAGTAGTAAAAGACAGTTTCATTTATTTTATAATGAGATCATATTGGACATAATGTGATCGTTTACTCCTAACTCTTCATATAAGCAGTCGTATATGTCTGTCTAAAAATGAGTGAAGAAAAACATCTTATTTTCTTTCTCTTAATTGCATTATAAGGAACATTGAAATTTTTTCCTTCACGAGCTCTTGAATTCAAATTTTATTAAACAGTATTTTATTAACAGTGAAGTAACACGATTTATGCAGGTTGCGTTTAACTCTGAAGCATGCTAAATATTACATAAGTTGTTTCTGACTCTTACTATTATCCATTTTCACCCGGTACAAACAACCAACCATTGAATTTAAACAAAGTAAAATAACCACAATGACGTTTGCATCTTCATTAATAATGATTCGGTTTTTTCATTATTTTTGAAATGAACCTTATGGATGACATTTAAACGATGATTAACTGTATAAAATGTAAATTAATTAGGTTAGCTGGATGATTGATAGTTAGAATTACCGCTACCATTTCTCTCACTAATCTGAAGTCGCTTGTAGGTATCAAAGTAAATATGTTGATTAAAAAATGGTTTGATCATTCCTAATACTACACAAATGTGAATCATGACAAAGCAACCGCTGAGGTCTTTCAATTTCTGATTTAAATCATATGCTTGTGCAAGCATGTGGTAGATTGGATGATGGACTTGTAACACCGATGCGAATTTTTCCAAATTCACCTCTTGCCTTTTTTGGTGGGAGTATGTTCAAGTAAAGTAGATCTCGGTGACAAAATTACATGTCTTCAATATGTAAGAACCAACCTGTTTCTGGTAAAAATATCTTACCTTTTAACTACTTAGTCCCTAAGCTGTATAATATAGTTTTAGCATATGTGATCACATGGTTCGCAATACTCCTTATCAGGACATAAAATAGCTAACTTGATAAGCAAACAAAAAATTTACATTCAAGTTATTAGTCCTAAAACAAAATATTTCTAACCACTTATTACACATGTTGGCAGTACAATAAATAGTGTTTATTTTACGCAAGCAGACACAAGACATGTATCATGAGCGCATTTGTGTCAAATTACACTCCTGCATGTTTCCACCCTTAACATTAACTTCCATCCATCATATCGACATTCATATACTGTTGATCTTAGAGAAAAATATATTTTATTTTTAAAATAAGATTGATGTACGATCAATAGCTTAAATCAAGGGTGGTTAGGTGAATTACTTTAAGTAATTGGTCAATACCAGAATAATAACTTTCAAACAGAACAAGCCTGAAAGTCAAAAGACTTAACTGTTCGAGAGCTCCTAACTCCCCATATATGTGACAATTAAGCGCTTAAATGATTAATTTAAACATACTTTCAGTTATTACTTAACATTTTCTCCACATGACCATGAAGGAAGATACTACTGTTGCTATAGTACCACTTATTATATATAATGATCTCATTGGCTGTCTCCTTTATTTACTACTTTCACCAGTTTGAAAACTCATTTTTTTGGATCTGGAATCTGTTAGACATGTATGCCTTAAAGAACTTGTGTTTAATATTATGATGGACAAGAAAGAAAAAAGTTTAGCCGGTTATGATATAACGAAGATTTTACATGCTGCTTGCTAATTCAGCGTTGTTGCTGTCTGTAAGCCTTGGTATTCTCATAACTTGCTTGATTGCTTATCTTGTTTTTTTTGCTAACTTTATTTTTAATTTATTTAGGTGTCAAAAGGAAGCAGAGCTGAAGTTATTAAAAGAAGAAACAACTAAAAGGGTTGAAGAAGCAATAAGAAAAAAAGTAGAGGAGAGCTTGAATTCAGAAGAAGTTAAGTTGAAAATTCAGCGTAGAATTGAAGAGGGGCGCAAGAAGATGTTTGATGAGCTTGCAGTTCAGCTTGAGAAGGAGAAGGAAGAGGCTCTAGCTGAAGCTAGGAAAAAAGCGGTAGGTTTTGCTTTCATATATACTGAAATTAAATTTCTTCATGCACTGCTTTTACAGTTTTGAAAACAGTGTTATCATTAGATGATTATATTGAAATGCAAACTACCCAAGAAGTAAATATGAACTAATCAGAATTAACTTTTGATGCAATGGGACCGTCATTTTGCCTATATTAATATCCTAGTGAAGATAACGCATACCAGCTGCTACATATCCTTCCCTAGTGTAGATTATTGTATTTTCATTACATAGCAGATGGTTTAAACATCACATCCTACGTATGTAGAGCATCTCTAATTCATTTGTTTTATTAACTCTAAGAAATCTAACACATGTTTTACTGGAGCGTGATATAATATATTTTTATTGAAAATCACCTTATATCAATGCATTTATTTTGTTAACTCTAAGAAGTCCAACACACATATTTTATTGGAGCGTAATGTAACACATTTTTATTGAAAATCACCTTACACTAATGCATTTGTTTTGTTAACTCTTAGAAATCTAACATCGTTGCATATTTGCTGTCCTTTTATATATGTATTTTATAAAACATATCTTCTTTTATTTATCATGGTTATTATGTTGCTAATGGTTTTTCTCTACTGATTATTCAGTCAGAATGAGAAAATATAATGAACCATCACATATTTGTTGTCCAATTGTGAGACTTCAATCTGATATTAGTATGATATTGTTGATTGTTAAACTCATTTGCATGTAATTAGCTATTTCGAAGCGAAGACTGTCGACAACAAAGAACTATTGGTAATCAAGCAATGAACATGAATTTAATTGTTATATATGTTGTCGTATTTTGTTAGTACCATTTGTGGAAACTTGTCTGTGAATGCTTGTAGTATGTGACTTATTTTGTTGAAAAACTACTATCGAATTGATTATGGATATTATATTTGATTGTGAGATTAGCATGTTTTTGCAATTATTTGAATATGATGATCATATGATTGATTGTTTGTATATGCTATTTATGTGATTTAATTGTTTGTTTGAATATATGAAAATTATGCGATTGATCGTTCGTTTTAATATGAATAGTATATAAGCGATTGCTGGAAATGGTATAAACCATCAACCGTAAATAGTAGCATTTAAAATATGCTACCAAAAAATGAAAACTTATGGTAGCGTTTTTTTAACCCTACAGAAAAAACCTATAGCTGCATTTAAAAGTGACTTTTGGTAGCGTTTTTTAAATCCTACAGAAAATACCTATAGTTGCATTTAAAAGTGACTTTTGGTAGCGTTTACTACAACGCAACAAAAAGTTTTAGACTTTTAGTTGCATGTCGTATAGCAGCGTTCTCTAAAACGCTACCATAAGTTATGGTAGCATTTTTTCAACGCTACCAAAAGTCTTTTCTGGTGTAGTGTAAGGCACTTGATTCACGAGACGCGGATCATGAAATTTCTATTTAAACCAGATTTCTGTATTGAAAATTCACAACATCTTCATTTATTCTCAACGTCATCACTAATCTTCAATGTCAAATGAAAACTGGAATGCGGATGATTATTTAGTTCTAATCAAATCGTACATAGAAACCGATCGTAGACACATGGAAGAGGAGATGGAGCAAAAAATTTGGGTCACTCTAAACAAGACTTTTAAAGGTCATCCTGATTGTAGATTAATTCGAAGGATTTTGGAAACTTGTAGCACCTTTGTAACGTTTACAAGGGCTTGTCAAAGATATAGACTCATTATAAAAGCAGTGAAAGAAGAAGATCTATTTTAGTTAACCCGAGCCACATATGATTCCCGTTATTTGTGGGAGTATCACGTTGATTTTGTTGAACATGCTGCTTACAATATCTGGGTTAGATATATTAGACAATTTGAATGACGTATGGGTTGGTTAAGTATGTTTGTTGAGTTTATTACCTTCAGCTTTTTATTTGCACTATCAGTAATTTATATGTACTTTCAAATTCAAGTAAAGTTTGTGTTCTCATAATCTACTACGCACTTAACATAATAACAACATATAAACATTTGGAAATCATTAACAACAATACTTAACTTACGAAGACAACAAATAACTGCTTTCATAGAAAACGACCAAGACAACAAAATGTAAAACACGACAACATCAAGGATAAAGAACAAGACAACAAACAAATCAACTGATAATTAAAAAAACTGCCTTCGACCACCTAATAAGTTAAATGAACCCAATGTTCTTTGAAGCATCTGAATTTGGTTTTCAAGTTCGTTAGCATAAACAACTGCACGGTGAGGAAGAGGATCGCCAATCATTACCACAGGCCACAACCATCGGGAGAATTACGACATCTGTAGTGCCGCCGACCTATGTCTGTTCCATTACTTACAACAGCATAAAGAACAGAAACCCCACAGTTACAGTAGATCTCATGAGAGTTAACCTCTTGATCTGCGCGCGATACTTGGTGTCGCATTTCATTCCTTTATTCTCTATTTCCGTTATGGCTACACCGCTCTTCTCTTTGACGTCTTCCATTTTCTAGCCGCATGCGCTCCTGTACTTGCATCTCATGCTCTCTTACATCGACATTGTGTCTTTCCTCCATTTCAATATACCACTCGGTTGGTGGTTGCAGGGAGGATGTATTTGGTGGGCTATTATGCTGTAACAGACCCTCGTATGAATATGAGGATGACAACAAAATATGATTGTAGTCTACAATTTTTATATACTAAAGCTACGATAATACTGAAGAGAAGCATGTCAAGCAAACCGATATTTATATAGCATAATACATTGACCGCGTAAAGCATTGCAACGTGGATACAGTACCGACCTCCTGACCGCCATCAGCTTTAATCAACATCAAACATCTTTAATCAATATGACCGGTGGGTCCTTCTGCTTTATCTCTGTTTCTGACAAGACCCGACCTCCTAACCGCCGATAGCTTTAATCAACATCATACACTTTAATCAATATGACCAATGGGTCCTTCAGCTTTAACTCTATTTCAGACAAGACCCGACCTCCTGACCACTGTCAGCTTTAATCAACATCGAACACTTTAATCAATATGACCTATGGATCCTTCTGCTTTATCTCTGTTTCAGACAAGACCCAACCTCCTAACCACCGTCAGCTTTAATCAACATCAAACACTTTAATCAATATGACCACCGGGTCTTTCTTCTTTATCTCTGTTTCAGACAAGACCCGACCTCCTGACCACCATCAGCTTTAATCAACATCGAACACTTGAATCAATATGACCTGTGGGTCCTTCTGCTTCAATTCTGGTAAGACAAGACCCGACCTCCTGACCCCCGTCAGCTTTAATCATCATCAACCAGCTGTAATATGACAAGTGGGTCCTTCTGCTTTAGCTCTGTTTCAGATAAGACCATACATCATGAACACTGTTAACATTAATCAACAGCAAACATCTTTAATCAATATGACCAGCTTTATTGCATAGTATGTTGAAGGTGATGTGACCCACCACATTACCAGTCTTTAATCCATATGACTAGATCCTATGTCATTTCAGTATCATATAAACATCAATAGCTTATAAATAGAAGCAAGGATGTCGAATAACATACTCATTCAAAATTCCAAACTAATAAACAACGTTCATCTACCTATATTAAATGAGTTCTCTAAAACTTTTGTGGTGCTTTTCATCCTCGTCTTCATCATCTTCTTTCGATGATTTTATTGAACATTGTATTACTCAACAAAGAATGTTTGCTACCGAAACGAGGAATTTAATGTCCCATGAAATTGCCGAAAGCTCTGCGACATCCCAAGGAGGCAGCGTTGTGGGAAGAAAAGACTTGCGTTATGGACGTGACTGGGAACATATAGGAAACCATTAGTAGAAGTGATGTTAGAAGGTGCTTACCGATTGTATTAAGTGGTTGTTGACGTTTTGTATTAATGTTTGTGTTTGAATTTGTTATATCTACTATACTAAGTTGTTGTTGACGTATTAAGAGTATTAAAAGATAACAATAGCAATAGCAACAAAATTGACCATCATAGCATAAACATTAACTTGAACAAATACAACGACAATCACATTAACAACAACACTAACAATGACATTACAACCAACACTTACGACTTCAAAATATCGATGGAATGCTAAGATACATTGTAGGAACCTAGTTTCCTACATCCCCCCTTGACGTCTATGGTACTCCTCAAGCTGCTTCTCCATATACATCCTCTGAACTGGATTGAGTTCGTTTCAGTTGCAAGTTAAAAGAACCATATCATCAGCTTTTTGTTGTCGAGCTAATTCTTGTTTTCTTAACTTCAGCTCATCATTTCTTAACTTTTGTTTTCATCGTGCCGCCGTTGTTTTTCCATTGCCCTTTCAATTCTCTTTGTTTCTTTTGTTTCCAGGTATAATTTATTTGCATCTTCAGCGGCCGCTATACGCTGTCCAATATGTTCATAATGTGCGCTGTAATAGAGGGCGGTTGTTTTCTTGCCCTTGAACCTTCCTGGAGGCTGACCACCTGAACTAGTTGTGAAGGGGGTGTCCTTATATGGATCAGAACTACCGAGGCTGGATTCATCGGTCATCTTTCGAGGAAGAAAGCGCATTACTGAATGTTCTTGTCGCACTCGACTCCATTTTTCCTCTTTTCCAAGTATGTCATAGCAATGGTGCAAGTTGAATGATTGATTATTATATTCAGACATATACACTGCATTTGCTTGATTGAGCTGTAGATAATGAAGTACTATTAGAAGAATAAAGCATAAAACTTGATAGTTTGAAGTCCAAATTTAAAATCATTACTAGGTCCATGTCGTTTGCCTCGCTTTGTTGTCTAGAATGCAGGTCGGCCATTATTTCTTTCCAACGTTGACAAGCGGCGTTTATTCTTTTCCAAGACTGCTTCAACGAATCTACCGTTCTTGGGGGACTATTTGGAGTTCGAAGGTTGAACAAATTGCGTACATAAGTCCAAAACGATGTTTCACTTTGGCTTGTACCTTTCTTATTGTCTCTAGAAAATTCAATCCAGCAGAATGCTAATTCAGCTTGCTCGTCCGGCGACCATTTAACCATTTTTGCTCCTTTTGGTTCCGCGTTAGCAGATTTAGAATTGCTGATTCTCGTTGGTTGATTTCCCCAAGTTTGACCAAAAGACAAATTAGGATTCCTATAAACGTCTTCTTCTTCGGCTATTTCATTGACATCCAATTCGGTTTCTTGATTTCAAATCTGTTGCCTCCAAATTGATTATTGAGATTTCTCGATATATTGTGTGAACGATAAGGCAATACTGACCTTTGTTGGCTATTGGGAGATACGTAGTTTTGATCGTAGTTAAAGTTTTGTTGAAACGAACTGTTCTGCGAATAATTCGCATTTTGAGAATTTTGGTACTGGTTCGAATCTTGTTGAGAATGCTAGATATTTTGATTTTGTTGAGGCTAATACGAATTTGTTGCTTGTTGAGAATGAAATTGATTCTGACCATGTTGAGAATTATACATATGCTGATTGAATTGAGCCGGATTCTGATTATCTGGTCTTTGTTGAGATAGAAATCTAGGAGATGAAGATTTTTGAGATTTTCCTTTTGAATTTTTCGACATCACCGATCTTGTTTGAAGAAAGTGTGTTGATGAGAGAAAAAATTGTAACTGAAATGTTGTAAATAAAATTTTGTAATTTGGAAGTTATATAGGGGAAAAGGTAATGGTCGGTAGTGAAGCCATTGGCACTTAGCCGGTAAAATAATAGCCGGATAAGTGCCATTGGCTATAATATAGTCATTGACACTTAGCCGGCTAAGTACCAACGGCTACAAAGTAGCCATTGGCTTGGCCGGCCTTATTTTGGCCGGCTAAGAAGCAACCCAGAAGGCAACAACCGACCCCCCGTTGGAGGTCGATTGCTTCCCAACCATGACCTGGTTGGGAATGCTCTTACTAGTATAAGAGGTCGGTTTAATTGTAATTTAAAGTTTAACACTACATTTTTTGTGCCCTTCGATGGAAAACATTCCCTAATGGTATAGGAGTCGTAGGATATTACAACTATTTTTCCAGATATAAGAAATCCATTCTTAAAAAAGTATCTTTGATGACCTATATAAACCTCTTCTAAGTGCAATATTTATGGTATGTCTACGGAGAACTTTGGATTAGAGGTAGGGGTTAGTTAGAGATTGGTTAGAGTTAGAAGTTGATAGAATTTTTGACAATATTTTAGCTAAAGAAGGGTAGAAATTAAAAACTATTGTGTATTTATTTAAGTGGATTGATATTAATTGTTAATTATTTGGAATAATTAATAATTAATATTAGATAATTAACAAGACATGAAAATTTTAGTATTACGAGAATCTTTTAATAGATGTAAATAGAAAGATAATGATATCCTCATGCTTCTCATAGTAGTCCGAAATAAGAATGCAAACATACTCTAGAAGAAACTCAGTACCAGTAAAAAAATCATCGACAACACAAACCTCAAACTTTCAGGCTACGATAACAACATACCGGCAATAGCCAAATCTCCAGAGATAGTCCTATATCATGCAAATGTGTCATGGCCTTGAGAAACTATTTAAGGGTTGTAGGAGGAGAAGTAGGCCTAGCTGCAACATGATATGGGTTTTCGACTAGGACGGTGGTGTAGGATAAAACAACGCAGCTTAGTTTCTATCTCATTGGGACTAAGCGAGATATCGATGAAGTTGTTAATGTCTGTACGATATTGACTTCTTCAACATTTCCATTACTTCTCATCTCCTAATGAACCAAACGCTTTGTGTCCTGAAAATTGAGAAAGGCTGAAACCATAAAATGAAATTGATCACAGAATGAGCACGTTCCCTTTACCAAGTGTCCTTAGAGCAGGAAATTAATCATCGCCCATCTTTACGTAGAGCTTACTCTAAAACCTTTAAATAGGTTATGCCTTCATCTTTTTCCCGGACTCACTTGATAACTAGTAATAAATTTTCAATTAGCATTCCATCGAAATTCCTCTACATTCATCAACGATTGGAATCCCCTTTAAAGTTCGAGGTCCATAAGAAAATGATAATTTTCTATTGGTTAAAGAGCACCACTTTGGCATCAGAAAAAATTTTCCAATGCCAAAGCAATGCTATTTCGTGTGATGGAATTTAGGCCGCAATTTTTTTATCGATACCTTAGCGATGCCAATCGTTGAGAACTTTCCAACGACATTGCTAAGTCCTAATTATTTGATGACTTACTTATGACATAGGTTAGCGATGCAATTCTTGTGCCTTTTCAACTAATTGGTAGAGTTAAGGGTATGCCCTAGGAGTAATTATGTACCTATTTGTATAAACCTAACCATGTAAACAATACTGTTCAAAATAAAGCATGCTTTTAGTTTTATTTTCTTTATATGTGTTGTTATATAAAGATATAAATAATGAATTAAATACGTTAAACATACATAAGTAGAAAATCCTTAGGAGATGTATTTTATCGACTGCAGTTATGAATGTGTTCATAATCATTAGTATTGAATCGATATCTAAATACTTACTTCATAAATGTTCCTAGTCAAGACGTATCGAGAAAGGATATCGATGCGTCTTAAGACTAGTGTATGCAACACTCTCCATATTAATAACGGTGAATTATTCATGATCGTCAGAGGCGCTAAGGGATTACATACTCGTGGTTATTTGGAACAATCACAGAATGATTTGACGAGAGTTTTCTATAGGTTGATACTAGTATATCTTGTGGTAACGACGTACCTAAGTCTTAAGACTTGAAGGTCTTGTCAATCTTAAGTAACTAAGCCGCACTTTTATTATGGTCAAGCACATGACATGTTGACCATGTTATGACCATAGTTGGGTACACGTTGAATTACTTGAAGTGAAGCACTACCCAAGAAATGATTTATCTCCTTCGTTGCACAAGGTTAGTATCATCGTAATTGGTAGTTGACTTAAAGTCGAAATCTCTAGCCAAAATAAATCAATTAATCGATAAATGTTGTCATATTGAGCAAAAGACCATAATGTAGTTTACACAATTAAATACGAATTATAATAAAGTTTTTGAGCTCAGACCAAACTCTAGTCATCTTAGTGATATAGTATTCTCGAGCATGTACAAAATGTCATTCCTAGGCGGGCTTAATAAAGATTAGAGATTGGATTTTTCCTAAATAATCTACAAGCGATTGAACTTGTGGCTAATATTATACTTTATCAAAGACCGTACAGGTTTCGATATTTAATTTTTTATAAATATTGGCCAAGGACGGGTTCACACCAGAGAGTCAGCACAACCTTTTTATTAGTTAATTTCCAATTTCGATTAATGTAAAACTATTTTTTTGAGTAAAATGAGCGATCCTTTCAAGGAAGAGAGCAATAATGACTAATGTAAAATTAATTTATAAATGTTTTAAACTAGAAATAAAATTAAACACAAATATTGTATTAAATTTTAGTGCCATTTTAATTATTTATTTAAAGCGTAAAAATTAATTAAAATAATATATATATATACACACACACACACACACACACGTTGATTTAATTAACGAATGAGCTTGAATAAATTGATTAAAAAAATGATTTAACTGTTAATATCATTTGGATTAAAGTTTGGAAGCCCAAACTATAGGTATAGCCCGCTATAACATGCAATGAGCAGGGGAGACTTGGTCTTCTAGGGTTAGAGAGAAAGAGGCTTGATATTTCTGATCTAATTGGATATAAATAGCCATCCCTCTCTTTCCCTCTTTACATTGAACCGAACCCAAACCTTCATTGTTAACATTGGTGAAGCTAAGAAGAAGGAGTTGTATCTCATAGCTAAGGAAATAGAACAAGGAGTGCGGGGAAGGAATAACTAATGACCGAGGTGTCCAATGATCAAAATGATCATAGGAAGGAGGTAAAATTCCATTTTAAATTTATTCATACACATACTTATGTTCATTTATGCTTTCTATTATCTTTATTTAGTTTGACCAATATAAGCTATAAATATTTTAAAATAAATATGATTTTTATTTAATTCAATAAATAAGTAAATAATTATACATACATACATACATACATACATACATACATATATATATATCTATATTCTTTTTTGTTTTAATAAAAATAAAAAATTCAGATCTGTATATAATGTATACATGTCTATTATAAATGTTTTATTATAAACATTTAAATTATTTTTAGTTTTAATATTTAAAAAAAATTATTCTGGGTTTTAGGAAATAAAAAATCCAGATTATATACACACGGAGAATTTAATAATAAAATTAATAATAATTTTTCAGATATGCTCTCGATTTTTGAAAAATATAGAAAACAACATTTTTTCATCTTATTTAAAAAGTCAAATATTTTTAATTTAAATTTTTGGAAAATTCTAGATTAAATAATTTCGCACACATTATTTAAAACAAAATTTATAAGCTTTCAATTTTCGAATTCTAAAAATAGGCATTCAATTTTAAATAAGTCCGAATATTTTAAATTTTGAAATTTGAATTATTCAAATTAATACATGCTTGTCAACGACCACTAGCTCAAGTGGTAAGATCTTTAAATTGTAGTTCTATAGATCTTGGGTTCGATCCCTTAAGACACTAAAATAAGTACTCTGCTTAAATTAAATATCACTCTTATTATAAATAAATTAATATATGGTTTATTAAATAATAAATATTATATATGTATTTAATTATATATAACCAATAATAATAATTATTATATATACGAGTACATATGCACGCCCAGGTGGGCCTGCATTTAACCACAATGTGCATGCATTTTTATTTGTATCCGTGGAAGTAGATTTGATAGTAGCATCCCCACATTTGAACGCCGCCTAGGCAGAAACCGCTATTTTTTTTGTTCAGACTGCAATAACATCTTCATACTAACTCGGAATCAGGGAAAACTTCGACCGATGAACTCTTACCTAAATTACAGACAATATGATACACTCGGATACTTCATCTTGTGAATGCACACTGTAGTTCTCCAATAGGACTGACAGTTTACTTAGAAAATAACATGGCACAACATCCTCTTATTTGAACTCCGCCTAGTGCAGAAGCCGCTATTTTTTTTTGTTCAGACTGCTATATTTTCTTCATACTAACTCGGAATCCGGCGAGACTTCGACAGATTAACTCCCACCTAAATTACAGACAATATGGAACACTCGGATACTTCATCTTCTGAACGCACACTGTAGTTCTCCATGGGGACTGACAGTTGTACTTAGAAAATAACAGGCTAGCACATCCCCATACTTGAACTCCGCCTAGTGCAGAAGCCGCTATTTTTTTTGTTCAGACTGCAATAACTTCTTCATACTAATTTGGAATCCGGCAAGACATCAACCGGTTAACTCCCACCTAAATTATGGACAATATGGAACACTCGGATACTTCATTCTGTGAACGCACACTGTAGTTCTCCATGGGGACTGACAGTTGTACTTAGAAAATAACAGGCTACCACATACCCGTATTTGAACTCCGCCTAGTGCAGAAGCCGCTATTTTTTTGTTCAAACTGCTATATTTTCTTCATACTAACTCGGAATCCGGCGAGACATCGACAGATTAACTCCCACCTAAATTACGGACAATATGGAACACTCAGATACTTCATCTTCTGAATGCACGCTGTAGTTCTCCATGGGGGCTGACAGTTGTACTAATAAAATAACAGGCTACCACATCCCCATATTTGAACTCCACGTAGTGCAGAAGCCTCTATTTTTTTGTTCAAACTGCAGTAACTTCTTCATACTATTTCAGAATCCGATGAGACTTCGACCAATTAACTCCCACCTAAATTACGGATAATATGAAATACTCGGATACTTCATCTTATGAACGCACACTGTAGTTCTCCATGGGCACTGACAATTGTACTTAGAAAATAACAGGATACCACATCACCACATTTGAACTCCGCTTAGTGTAGAAGCCGCTATTTTTTTGTTCAGACTGCAATATTTTCTTCATACTAACTCGGAATCCGACGAGACTTCGATCGATTAACTCCCACCCAAATTACGGACAATATGGAACACTCGGATACTTCATCTTATGAACGCACACTGTAGTTCTCCATGGGGACTGATAGTTGTACTTATAAAATAACAGGCTACCACATCCCCATATTTCAACTCCGCCTAGTGCAGAAGCCGCTATTTTTTTTGTTCAGACTGCAATAACTTCTTCATACTAACTCGGAATCAGGCGATACTTCGACCGATGAACTCCCACCTAAATTACGGACAATACGGTATAGTTGGATACTTCATCTTGGGAACGCACACTGTAGTTCTCCATGGTGACTGACAGTTGTACTTAGAAAAAAACAGGCTACCACATCCCCGTATTTGAACTTCGTCTAGTGCAGAAGCCACTATTTTTTTTGTTCAGACTGCTATATTTTCTTCATACTAACTCGAAATCCGGCGAGACTTCGACAGATTAACTCCCACCTAAATTACGGACAATATGGAACACTCGGATACTTCATCTTCTGAACGCACACTATAGTTCTCCATGGGGACTGACAGTTGTACTTAGAAAATAACAGGCTACCACATCCCCATATTTGAACTCCGCCTAGTGCAGAAGCCGCTATTTTTTTGTTCAGACTGCAATAACTTCTTCATACTAACTCGGAATCAGGCGATACTTCGACCGATGAACTCCCACCTAAATTACGGACAATACGGTATAGTTGGATACTTCATCTTGTGAACGCACACTGTAGTTCTCCATGGGGACTGACAGTTGTACTAAGAAAATAATAGGCTACCACATCCCCACATTTGAACTCCGCCTAGTGCAGAAGCCGCTATTTTTTTTGTTCAGACTGTATACTAACTCGGAATCCGACGAGACTTCGACCGATTAACTCCCACCTAAATTACGGACAATATGGAACAATCGGATACTTCATCTTATGAACGCACACTGTAGTTCTCCATGGGGACTGACAGTTGTACTTAGAAAATAACAGGCTACCACATCCCCATATTTCAACTCCGCCTAATGCAGAAGCCGCTATTTTTTTTGTTTAGACTGCAATAACTTCTTCATACTAACTCGAAATAAGGCGATACTTCGACCGATGAACTCCCACCTAAATTTCGGACAATACGGTATAGTTGGATACTTCATCTTGTGAACGCACACTTTAGTTCTCCATGGCGACTGACAGTTGTACTTAGAAAATAACAGGCTATATCCCCACTTCAACGCTCACTGTAGTTCTCCATGGTGACTAATAGTTGTACTTTGAACTCTGCCTAGGAAAAAGCCGCTATTTTTTTTGTTCAAACTGCAATAACTTCTTCATACTAACTCGGAATCAGGCAAAACTTCGACCGATGAACTCCCACCTAAATTACGAACAATATGGTACACTCGGATACTTCATCTTGTGAACGCACACTGTAGTTCTTCATGGGGACTGATAGTTTACTTAGAAAATAACATGCCACCACATCCTCATATTTGAACTCCGCCTAGTGCAGAAGCCGCTATTTTTTTTGTTCAGTCTGCAATAACTTCTTCATACTAATTCGGAACCCGGCGAGACTTCGACCGATTAACTCCCACCTAAATTACGGACAATATGGAACACTCGTATACTTCATCTTATGAAGGCACACTGTAGTTCTCCATGGGGACTGACAGTTGTACTTAGAAAATAACAGACTACCACATCCCCATATTTGAACTCTGCCTAGTGCAGAAGCCGCTATTTTTTTTATTCAGACTGCAATAACTTCTTCATACTAATTTGGAATCCGGCGAGACTTCGCCCGGTTAACTCACACCTAAATTACGGACAATATGGAACACTCGGATACTTCATCCTGTGAACGCACACTGTAGTTCTCCATGGGGACTGATAGTTGTACTTAGAAAATAACAGGCTACCACATCCCCGTATTTGAACTCCGCCTAGTGCAGAAGCCGCTATTTTTTTTGTTTAGACTACTATATTTTCTTCATACTAACTCGGAATCCGGCGAGACTTCGACAGATTAACTCCCAGCTAAATTACGGACAATATGGAACACTCGGATACTTCATCTTCTGAACGCACACTGTAGTTCTCCATGGGGACTGACAGTTGTACTTAGAAAATAACAGGCTACCACATCTCCATATTTGAACTCCGCGTAGTGCAGAAGCCGCTATTTTTTTTGTTCACAATGCAATAACTTCTTCAGAGTAATTCGGAATCCGGTGAGACTTCGACCAATTAACTCCCACCTAAATTACGGACAATATGGAACACTCGGATACTTCATCTTGTGAACGCACACTGTAGTTCTCCATGGACACTGACAGTTGTACTTAGAAAATAACAGGATACCACATCCCCACACTTGAACTCCGCCTAGTGCAGAAGCCGCTATTTTTTTGTTCAGACTGCAATATTTTCTTCATACTAACTCGGAATCCGGCGAGACTTCGACCGATTAACTCCCACCTAAATTACGGACAATATGGAACACTCGGATACTTCATCTTATGAACGCACACTGTAGTTCTCCATTGGACTGACAGTTGTACTTAGAAAATAACAGGCTACCACATCCCCATATTTCAACTCCGCCTAGTGCAGAAGCCGCTATTTTTTTGTTCAGACTGCAATAACTTCTTCATACTAACTCGGAATCAGGCGATACTTCGACCGATGAACTCCCACCTAAATTACGGACAATACGGTATAGTTGGATACTTCATCTTGTGAACGCACACTGTAGTTCTCCATGGTGACTGACAGTTGTACTTAAAAAATAACAGGCTATATTCCCATACTTGAATACTATTTCTCTATGAGATGTAAAAGGGTATATTTGGAATTTCAAAAAGACACCGAGTAAATCTATTCAATGAATTCTCTTTATTAGTAGTAAAGATATATATATTCAACTTTAAAACAATAGTTTATTATATATATAATAATTTATATATTAGTTAATAAACTATTGGCCGAAAAGAATTATTAGTTTGTATTAGTTGATATATATATATATGCATGTATGCATATATGTATATGTATGTATGTTCGTAGGTACGTATGTATGCATATATGTATGTATGTGTATGTCTGTGTGTTTAAGACATTATCATTGACTTATGACCTTTAACTTGTTTATTAACCATAAATCACAAGGCTTAATTATGCACACCTATTTCATATGTTCGTATATTACACCTAGGTTAGATCACCACACTTAACATAGTTATAGTCTTTGTATTGTGGATATGAACATATCAAAATGTCAAAACATAAAATTAAATAAAAGTTAAATTAATTAAACTAAAACTAAATTAATAACAAAATATTGTTATTAAATAATAGTACATAAATAAATTTCAATATAAAAATCAATCAAATTATAAACTATAACACACACTCTTTTATTAAACAATACTAAATATAATTTAGTATAAAATTGTTATTCATATAAACAAAAAATACGATCTTGTGCAAATTAATAAAAGTATTTTTTTTGAAAAATTTCCCTTTTAACCCCATTGTTAATGCACATGGTCCAAAATTAGTATAAGATTCTGCATTGTGTTTATGTAGATAGATAATCAATATATAGGCCAATCTTTTGGAAAAACCAATAAGATGAGTTTCTAAGGAAAAGGTGCTTAAACTAAGAGGAATGTTGCTCTAATAAGGAACGTTCTTATAAATGGAAGATCTCTCGATCTCCTAACCTTTACCTGGCTCGTCAAAATGGTATGTTCCAAGGGTACGCCCTTATGGAAGGCGTAAAAATGTTTTAGGCCTTAGATTAATCCAAGTAAGCGTATTTGAATTTTAAAATCAATTAATTTTTTTGATTTAAATAAAGCATTATAAAATTTTTAAAGAGTTATAAAGTGCAAGCTTTAATTTTTTTTCAATTTACATAAATATTGTTGTTGTACATACAATAAATTATAATATTTTATTAATAAAAGGATACATATGAATATATATATAAGGACTTATAAATGTTATTACAAATTAAATATATATATATAATCTCTACTATTAATAATGAGAATTTCATGAATAGAATTCAACCGTGACTTTTTGAATTTCCCAAAATACCCTTTAAAGTACTATTAATAATGTAGTAGCTAAAATTATTTAAACTAAACCATCTTCTCAATTTGCATGCCATCTATTCTTGAGTTGTATTATTGAACTTCACAACGTCTTTTCAACTTGATTATTTGTTATTGGAACAACTTCCTTCTTCGTCCCTTAGCTTATATACAACAATAATTAATATATTTTAGACAATGTGGGACTAATTAAAACAATTAAAATGTTTTTAACCATAATAAGTTACACGTACCTCCACTTTCCACATAACCATCTATTTCACAGCGCATACCTCCACTCCTCCGTCAAATCGCTCTGTCACTTATCCACCAAAATGCATCACATATCTATGCTCCATTTATCATCCTCTCCTTGCAACAACATTTATTCGACTTCTCAAATATTTCTCTCTTCTCAATGTCCTTATACTAAATTTTCATTTCCTTAATTGCTTGACCTTCCCTCTGTGTGCTTTGTTAGTTGCTAATAAAATCTATTATCATCATTATTATTTAAGTTACTATTTTCAGTCCACATTTTGTTACCTCTTGCTTTGCTTTCTTTACCAAATTTGTGCACGAACCATTTAACTAAATGTGTAAAAAGATTGATTGAACTATTTTACTAAGTAAAGATTCCTTTGCTTTTCATTTTTGTAGAATCCTCATAGGAGTATCAACATGAAGCAAGTGTGTTTATGTTCACCCCGATATTTTATCGGAAATATAATTAAGAAGAAATTAAAAGTGCATTTGGTATAGTGGTAAAGGTGCATGTTGACTTTCTTAGTGACTAGGGATCAAGTCCCGTTGTCGCCCAAAATCTGGAGCGATGTTTTTTTAGCTGGTTCGTTTCCAGCGATATTTCTACGTATTTCAGCGTTGTTTCTGACATGTGGCGGCTTTCCATTCGCTCCAGTGATGTAATAGGATGAGATGGCTAAATTTTATTGGTTGAGTGATATGTATGGACTAGAATGGATAACCATTAAGTGTATGAAAGAACCAGATTTAATCTAAAATAATCTAATGGATTATATTCACGGAAACAATCTATAAATAAACCATCTAACCTAAACCTGATCTCTTATTCAGCCGTCGCCATAATTCTACAGTAAAATTAGTGTGTATTATTCTTCCTCCTTTTCTCTACTAAATAAACAAATCTCTACCAAATTAAATTATCTATATATATTCAAGAAATTTGGGGAGTTTAGAAGAATCAAATGGAGAAAGATTAAAGCAAAGCTTTTTCAAATTTATACAAGCCCAAGTGCCAGGTGAGTGGGAATTAATATGAAATAGAAAAATAAAGTAGTTCAATTTCAGTTCTTTTCTGGCACGTTAATATGAATTAATTTCTGTTATTAATTGAGAATAGATGTAAATTATTGCAACTTCTTCTTCTTCTTCCACTTCTCAAATCTAATTCATGTTTGGTTTAAAATATGAGGCATATAAATTGTTTATTCACGTTTTATGGCATAAATAAGATTGAAATTTATGTAAATTGTTGTATCTTCTTCTTCTTCAACTTCTCAATTCTAATTCATGTTTGGGTTAAAATTTGGAACAAAAAAATTGTTATCACGTTTCATGGCGTAAATAAGATTGGTTTAATTAAATTGAATTAGAATTGTTATTCAATTTCTAATGGTAGAACAGGTTAGTTAAATAAATTCAGAATATGTTACTTGAATGAAATCATGGTTTTGATTTATATAATTACATAATTTTGAATATGGTTTTGGAACAAAATTGGGAAGTCTAATTGGCATAATTGTTTGTTTCATATGTGGCCTAAAAATATAAAAGTGGAATTTTGTGTGATTAAATGGTTTGTGGCTATTAGATAAAAAACATTTGTACAGATTAAATCTCTAAAAGGAGAGGTAAATTAGGGTGGAAAAAAATGTAAATTAAATGGACTCTAAAGGCTAGTGTAAATCTGTAACAAAATTGCATAAAAATTACAAACAAATCATACGGACTGAACGAACATGAAATTGAAATACCATTTATGTAAGAAAAAGGGAAATTATGAAATAACCAAATCGAATGTAAAAATGGCCTAAAGCAGATTAATGGAAATAAACAGTATGTAAACTATAGCGGTAAAATTAATTAATCTGGAAGCGATTTGGTAGGCAGACCTTGTAAAGGTATGGATAGGTGTTTCATGCAGTTAAGAACAAAATATAGTTTTGGTTGTACGTACTAGGAGCGGGCAAGTAGGTTCGCAAGGATGTTTGTTACCTTTCATAGGTTGCTAGTACGTAGGATAGATAGCATCCGCAATCGTAAGCTTCTTCAGGCAGATCGACACAGACGGAACATGACAAGTGTGCTCCGACGTAGGCTTCTTTAGGCAGATCGTTGGAGGATTTTGCGCAACCGACCCAGCTGTGGGCGCTCTTTCGGAGGACCGACATGTTGGATAGGGGGCAAGTCCACATTGGTGACCGAGGAGATAGGAGGATAGGAGTCCAGTTTGGCGGAGCTTGAGCTCAACTTCGGGGTCCTACGAGGTTGTTTGAGTTGGCACCGGTCAGACGTAAGAGGCATTTAGTCACAGTGCACGGGTGAAGAGCATGACTTTCACGCTGTAGCACGTGAATAGGTAAGGACAGTAGGTCCGACATGCCGATTGACGTTTAGTATTACTACATGGTTAACTTCCCCAGAGTGACCATGGACTTTGGCTTCTTAGGAACTGTATCTAAGAAGGATTCACTGCATTATATTATTCACCCTCTGCGATCTCCGGGGAAGACCTAGAATTAAACTATTTTATTCTTTCTGCTTCATTTTATTTCTCATTCACCAGACTTTATGTCTGACCCATTCCTATTTTCCCCAAATCACAAGAGGGCAGGTCTAGGTTGCAGTTCTTTCAGCTTAGAGGGTCATTGGAGCAGTTGTTATCTTCGGCTTTTGTTTCTTTTGTTTCATGTACTTTGTTTCTCTTTTCCGTACTTTACTCTATATATGGGGACCTATATTGTGAACTTTGTTATGTTTTGTGTTTTGGTGGAGACTACTTGGTACTTTTGGTTTCAGAAATAAATTTGGGATAATGTTGTTTTTAATGAAGCTGTTTTGCTATTAATTTATAATTAGTGAAAGTTTTCTTCTGTTGTAATATTTTAATCATTTTATGTTGTTGCCTTAGTGTTTGTGCTATGTTATGGATTTTTATTTCACCCGACCACCCTTGCTCTAGTCATGTCCGATTCTCGGGGCGCCTAGAGGTGCGGGGTGTCACATTCATTATCCTAACATATCCTCATTTTCTCTTCACTCACCAATGAGTTTTTCCAAAATTGCAGAACATAATAACAACCTCGAAGAGAGAAGCATTTTGGTAATATACAATACTGGTCATATTTCTTCCATTACTTAGATGATGAATTTGAAGTTGCTTTGGTAATATACAATGGTTTAATAAAATACCCATTATATTTCTTCCATTACTAACATATCTATAATGCCTCGATATGCATATTGTGGGCGGAGGAGAATAGATATTGATAACCACTAGCAATCAGTTGGCTGCTTATTTTCATAAGAAGTTCACCATTTATTTTGTTCACTTTTGTTCGATTAGTTTTAATTGTCTTCCACTTCTTTGTACTTCAGTTTTCATGTGTTATTTGTATATGCTATTTATGTTTGTAATGAGAAACTAATTCAAATCATTTGTTTATATACTAAAGGTTTAGAAACTTTTATTGTTGGCACTTTTACCTGTATATTCAAAATCCCTTTATTCCCTTATTTTCATTGGTTGTAGATGTCCTCTATTTTCATTAGCTTATTTATAATTATAATATTTACTCATTGGTTATCACTTAATTGTCAAATTTTTATTAGGTTGAAGATAATAAAGTTAGTTCAGCTATACATGAATTTAATTAATGAGTCTTATCTAAATAAATTCAGAATAATATAGTATATAGACTAAAATTTTGGTAATGATGATTTATTAATATTGAAATATATGGCACCATTTTGGGAACATGGAACCACTCGCTAATGATATGGATATTAACATGTTCTTTTGAATATTAACATGCGCTTTTGGCCGTGAAGTCCTTTGTTGCTGTCATATTTGGAACATATTGATGTTTAATATTACATATTTGTGTATTGATGCCAACAGGTGAAATTGTTTCTTATATTGCAGTCATTGTCACAACTTACTTGAATAATTTGATTTGCATGCACCACATTTGGAACAGGGAGTTAACCTGGGACAAAAATCAAGAGAATATGTTGTCATTTGGAGATTATCATGCATTAATTTTGATTAATGGTTTCTATTTCTAAATTTTCTTTTCATTAATATCTCTATCTCTACTATTAATAATGGAAATTCCATTAATAGAATTCAACTATGTCGTTTTGAATTTTCCAAAATACCATTTCCATCTCTATAGATGGGATTATAGATGACAAATGGATCCTTGGTTGTGGAGCAAATTATAATGCAGCAGTAGCAGGCTAAAATTATTTAAACTGAACCATACCTCGATCTGTGGGCCATATATTCATGGAACATCATCTCAACTGAATTAGATGTTACTGAAACAACATCCTCATTCATCCCTTAGCTTATATACTACAACAATTAATATATTTTGGACGATGTGGGACTAAGTAAAACAATTAGAATGTGTAATGTCCTAACGTGTATTATTGCACGATCTATTTCTTTCATTTAATTCCTAAAATATAAAGCCTAGCTTTTACATCTCAGACAATTCTCAATGCTCAATTTTCACGTTCGTTCGTCCCTAATTGCCAATCAATGTGTCCATCGTAAAATCAGATCACGTTTAAACCCTAAATTATTTCTCCGACTTAAACATTAAATCCGAGAAGAGATTTAGAAGCAACTTGAAGAAAGGAATAAATAGATCATAAAGGCATGGTGATTTGAAAGAGCTAAATCTGAAGGTACCTTAATTCAGGTTTTCCTTTCTTTGTTTGATTTCTAGATTTGTCAAATAAATTTATAGAAGTATTTGATTTTGACTATGTTTAATGTTGTTATTTAGACGTTATTTAGTAGGTCTTTTTTCATATTGGGTTCACACTTCTTTGAATGCTTAATAGATGGACTTAAAAGGGTTTGGTGATGTTACATTACTCATATATCAGGAATGATCATTCGAGGGGCTTTACATGTTCTTCAGACGAATTTATTTGAAGTATACTTCATTGAGATACTAACAACATAAATATTTTTATTTTCTGTAGATTCAACTAGGTCTGTTTACTTTTATATCTTGGATTGGATGTTTGAGTATCACACTAGTGTACCCGAAGATGATGGAGAAAAGGTAATTTTCATTTTATTTTGACAATTGTAGGTTTCTTCTACAAAAATTGTTTATGAGAAGAATATTTTGTCCTCATATGTGTCTCCTTGATATTGGTTGAGGTTGATTAATTATGTAAGCCAATTTGAAATATCAGTAATACGATGAGTGAGATATATGACAGTAAATCATATGCTGAAGTTTTTACCATAGAGTATGAGAAAATCTTAAATTTGTGTGGTAAAATAATATTGTTATCCTCTTTTGTTAATTGGTGAAAATATATTAATTTGTGTTAAAATATGTCAAGACACCATATTTGTGTGAGGTACAAAATGCGTATGGATGTTATTTTCATATGGCTACAGCTAATGGTCTATTGAAACATGGTAATGGAAATCATAGACCTTTTATTTTCTCAATTGGTCAGGGCTGCCTAGCGATCATGGAACAAAGTTCCTTGAGGTCATGGGTTCGAGTTCTAGAAAGCTGCACTGTATTACCCTTAAGACGTGAAGCGGTTATCCCCAACTACCTATCAATGGAATTTTACTTCCAATTTATCACCGCACTGCTAACAAAACAACTTAAAATAAAAAATTTGTGACTACCAAAATATTTACACTTACAACACACATCCGTTCACTCTTTTTTTAATTAAATAAAATGTTTATATTTCTAACTATTAGATGCACGTACGTACAGTTTATTCTATATATTTCTAACTATTAATTATAATAGTAATTTGAAAGCATAAAAAACAGAAATGTACAAAAGAGTGGTGAAGAAACAATTAATCACTGATGTATTTAGATACATTTTTGCTCACAGCCCACATTAACTAAAAAAGCATATGCATGTAAAAGTATAAGTATTATTTCCATTTTCAGTAGTTTAAAATAAACTAAAACAAAAGCAACAAATGATAAAACTATGAATGCTTTCAAGTTACTGGTTCCATGAATATTCTTCAATTATCTTGGTCTTCTCGGGCGTTGCTTCAGGTTCTGTTTATGCTTACAATGGTACTGCCAAATCTACTTTCATAAGTACAACTATAAATGCATAACATTGTGATTAAATGCAGGCCCACCTTGGCATGCATATATACTTGTATGTATAGAGAAAACAGAAGTTTTAAATAAATCAAACATAGAGACTTAAGGGAGTACACATTGGAAATTGACATAGGATATCATGGGTTATTCTCATATCCCTTACATGGTCGATAATACCTATAAAAAATATTCTGAATTATGAATTTAAAATAAAATTGCTCTCCATCGCTTATAACAAATAGTAATTTACACACCTATCGTTGTTGAGCACCCTCAACCATAAAATATCTAAAGTGATGTTTATATTTAGATAAGTAAAAATAATATATAACTTTGCTGAGCACCCTGAAGGGTTACATAAACACCCTTATATTATGGCTAATGATGGGTCTGAGGTATCTAACGAACTTTGTAATTTGTTAAGCACACTAAAGGATGTAAAGACGATTAGGTGCAAAGTTGAAGAAATATTAGGAATTATATACGAGATATAGTTAGTAAAGTGTTACTTACCGTTTACAGAGACTACAATTTATTGAGCACCCTCAAGGTTGTAGTAACATAATAAATGATTCCAGACACCCACTAAAGGAACTTTTAAAATTCTCGTATGGAATTCAGTGGGACCATATTATTAGATAAATATAATCAACCAACATAATAAGTATAAGAACATATGTAATGTCATTTTATTTACCCTAACGAATTTGCATAGATTAGATGGTAACCATGAAGCTATTTTCAAAATGAACACACTAACCGGTACAAACTACAAAGATTGGCTAAGAAATGTTAAAATTGTAGTCACCAATGCAAAATTTTGTATAATGTCATCAACTAACTAATGGAATCGACAAGGCATAGCTATGGTGTAAAAATTTCATACACCTGTTCGAAGCCATTTATTTATATATTTATAAAATATATGTTGTCTTGACTTTGGTATACCTGCACTTTGCTTACACCTTTCTAATGCCACTTGTATATTTATTTTAAATAATCTTACTTTAAACTAATATATAATGAATGTAATTAAAATTATAATTTTATACAATATTACCAAATGGTATATAATTTAAATAATATAAAATTGTAACTTTAATTCTAAAATTATTATGAGTTAATCTTACTATTAAACATTATTATAATATATTATTATCAAATATATTTTTAATACGTAATTTACTATAATTTTAATTTTAATTTAACTAAATATTGCTAAACTGTATTTAATTTGAATAATATTAAATTTTTAGTTTAATTTAAAAAATTATTATTATTAGGGGAAAGTTCGGACTAGTCTCAGAACAAACCCAACCTATTTGGAAAATATGTTTAAGTTCAGGAAATGCACATTGATCGAAAGAGATTGCTGAAGGAACTAGTCCAGTTGGAAGCGGGTTAAATGGGTGAATTTAAAAAAAAATCCACTTTGGATGTATTGGGTTCTAAAGTCTAAAGAGGTTTTAGATCCAATCTAAAATAAAGTTTTAAATAAAATATTATTTTATTTAAATTATTTAAATAAAATATTATTTTATTTAAATTATTTAAATTAATTTTTCAATTTAATTTGAATTTACTTTTATTATAATGAATGTATTTAATACATTCATATGCCTAAAGTGTGAGTGTAACATATAAACGGTGTGTATGTATGTAACGGTAACATGCAAAACAATATAGAGAATGAAACCTGTCATTTCATTCTCTTAACTTGTACAAATAATTAAGGGAAGATATGACTTACTATATAGAGAGAAACCTTTCATTTCACTCTCTCTCTTTAATTAGGTTGATTGATTTACTAAATAACATTTATGACTAAAATTACAAATGCCTTTGTTGTTAGGATTTGATTAATAAAAAATATGTACACATACACACACCCACACACACACACACATGCACGCACAGATACATACACACACACATACATACACACACACATATATAATTAAGAAAGGGTTTATAATAAATTTTATAGTTTAAAATAAAGTCTATTTTAAATATTGAAGTTAAAAGGGATGCACATACATATGTTTATCTATAAACAGTGTTTCAATATATAAAACAACATGTGTATTCGAAGATTGCAATTTAATACGTACATATACGAATTTGAAGTTGATAAATTTAAATCCAACTTTCAATTAGGAAAAGAAACAATTAAATTAAGATTTTACATAAAAAACAACTTGTGTGTTTTAAATTGAAATAGCTTTTACACTTGTGTAAACAACAACCAAACAAAATTATTCAAACAATAATTATGTAGTACATGTTTTAATTTTAAAAGTAAGTTCAAGTAATTAAAGTTAATTCAATCAAAAATTATTCTTAATCAAAAATTAAATGAAATTTAATCAAAATTATTTTAAAGTAAAAATTAAAACAAACATGTAACATGAATATATTTAATAAAGGGAATACAATCAAAATGATTTCATAATAGATCGGACAACTTAGGCACAAATAAATTTGTTATAAATGATTCAATAAAAAACTATACGAACAATATGAATAAATACTCATATGAGATGAAGTATCAAAACTATATTATTGTACTTATCATATAATTAACCAAGGAATAGCAAGTGGGTGGAACCAAATTAAATTAACAATAATTAATTGAGATGTAAAATGGGAATCTTAAATTATGCTACAAAATGAATATACAAACATTTGATGTACAGCTTGTAAGTGATTCAAAGCATATGGACATGGTTAATTTATGAATAGGCAAAATTGAAAAAATCTCCTTAGGATGTGGCCAAAAAATAGCACCTTGAATGATGAATAATAGCTCCAAGATTATTAAATCAACCACTAGTTTTTTGCAGGAATCAAGAGGAAAAAAACCACCTTTTGTTTTTTATTTTATTTTAATTTAATTTTGTTAATTTTTTAACTATGGAACCCATTAAAATTTCAGCCATAACTTGATTGGGAGGAAGAAAAATGAATGAGTAAGAATTGTCTACGGAGAGCAAATGAAATGAATAAGAGAAAATATGTTTTAAATGAAACATTAAAACCTTTCAGTTCCCTTCTTTAAAACTTTCTTTGTTTAATTCCCCATTAAACTCATCGTATCATCTTCCTCTTTTTATTATCAATTGTCGGTCAATGGCCGGTCATAACAGGTACTACATTGCCCTCAAATTTTCTAAATCACTTAACATTTAATCTATTTAAATCCAAATTAAATATTCTATTGATATCATATATCGGTATGCGCGTTTATTACTTTTATATATGCTCTTTATTAAATACCAATGGTATTTAATCAAATCAAAAAAGTAATAATTAATATTTCACAAATACTAACTGATTTAATTTATTTAAAAACCCACTTACTATTTATTCTATTTAAATCCAATTTATAATCTACCGACATCGTATATCAATACGCGCATTTATAACTTTTATATACGCAGTTTAGTAAATACAAATATTAATGGATTCAATCAAATCACATAAAATTTAATAATTAATCTTCATAAATATTAATTAATTTACAGTGATTATGAATTAATTAAATCATGTGTTTCGTTCAGAATATTCATCATTTCGGTTATGGGATTCAAAGTTGTAAATTCAGTCAGCGATTAATATCGAATAATTTGAATACTAACATTCACACATCACCTTAGTTGGTGGTGCAACATTTTGGCTGAATTTATCGCTTATACATCTTTTTCAATAAAAGCCAATTTTACTTATTATAAAGTAGTACCCGACAGTAACGATTATTTACACCAATTCTCTTCTTCAACACCATATCACATTAGGACTTATAGAATTTGTTTTCCTCAACAATCCAAAATCGCACACATTCAAATTGAATAATCCAAACAAGTCATTGGTTTAATAATAACAATTATTATTAACCATACTGCTCTTACCAAAGACTTTGACTTTAAGTTGACTATAGTTGACTGTGATACCAATCACATATGACCGTGGAGACAAATTCTCTATTGAATAGTATTTCACTTCCAAATCTTCAACTCAGATCCAATTATAGTTATTTGATGGACGTCATGTCATGATTTAACTATAATCAAAGTAGAGCATCCACATTGAAGTTCAATCGTATTCTCAATTTGAGAGAACTGTGTAGCATCGTCGCTTCGAGATTCTCTTTTTGACCTTAGTTATATTAACCAACAAAAAACTCTCTAGTGAGTCATTCCATAGCTATCTAATAACCATTAGTACTTAACCCCTTAGTGACCCCTACAGCCATAAGTACTGTATTGTCACATTTGGAGAGCTTTACGCACTCTAGTCACAACAGATATATCGATATGCTATCTAAAAAGACCTTGATTGGGAATATTTAAAACAATATGTCATTTTAATGGGATATTTTTCTCATGATTACAACATATTGTAATTACTATCACATAACATATCATTTAAGAATTTTCAATTTAATACATTTTAAATTAATTACTTAATTATATCATAATATAACAAGTACATAATAGAAAGAAAACACCTTTTACTTTGAACAAGGTTGGTTATAGAGTTAAATATATGTAAAATGCTAGATAACCGCCTCTAAAGCATACCCCTAACTCTATCAGTTATCATCTTATAATCAATCCTCTACCTTATCATTCTTTCCCATCTTGGAGCGGTATAAGCTACATCACATAAATGGAACATTCGTAGGCACTTGATTGTTCTACTTAACGATACAAAGCTATCGGTCCAAGTTTTACTCGGTTCCGACTTAAATGAGAAAGTTACGTTGTAAAGAAAATCAGTTCAACCTTGATGATTCTGTTAGGCATCAAGCAAAATTACATTGATATAGTTATATCAATCATAAATAACCAAATAGAAATGACCAGTTAGAATATGTCAAACCATGAGAACGATCCGATAGGCTTGAAATTATTAAAAGTTGAATAGAATAAACCGAACAGATTTAACTAAATAGATTTAGTCAAACAAATTTACCAAACAGTAGCCGAATAGAATTATGTTGAACAGAATATACCAAACAGAATATTTTAGACCTATAAAAAGTCCCTAACATCGCTTATACTTGAGAAGAATTTTTTAGGAGCCCATATACCTTACCGGTCACATCCTAAGTGCACTTGAAGCACTATCGAATAATAAGGAACTATTTAAAAACACCACTACAGATCTGAACCAATCAGATACACCATTTAGCAATAACCACTAGAGATTGGATCAACCTCTTTGAAGATCCAGGGAAGCTAAAGCTTGTTAACCTAGTGAATTAACGGTTTGCAATTTTTGTAATTGATCCACAAAGGTCTAACAAGCGTTATGGCTACTACACATTAAAGAATCATAATAAAAAATATAAAGTGTATGTAGACCAAAGATTGCCGAACCACTATAAAAGTTTTATTTGTCATTAACTTTTTATGCACTCAACTTTCTGATTTGTAGTCTGAGTTAGGGTAAGAACTTAACATATTTAACGAACAAAGACTTCGCCTTTTAGAAACCAACACTAGGATCATGCTTAGGATTGCAAGCTCTACTAGATCTCAATTTTGGGTGTTTGTTCATTTTTGATACAAACAACTATATTTTAATATTATAAATAATAAATATTGCTAATTTTTTAATATTAAATTTTTTAAATTTAAAATAGCATATAATTTAGCATAGTTTTAATTTATAAATTTAATAATATTTAATATTATATAATTTAAATAATATTAAATTTAACTTTAATAATTTTAAAAATTATTATAGTTTATAATATTACTAGATAACATTAGAATATTACAAAATAGAGTTAAATAGAAATAGAATCAACATCTTATTCACATTTTGAAATTTGAAAATTCAATCATAAAAGTTATTTAGTAATCAGTATCATATAGGAAGCTTAAACATAAGGTATTGTGTCATTTTAACTCAATTTGATCGTTGATCAAAGTTAGTTTATAATTGAAAATAGTTTATTATTGAATAACCTAAAAGTTGAGAATCAATTTGAGTTCAAAAGGCATTGGCAGTCTATATTTAATCTTTATAGATAACATTAATGAATATGTATGGTCGTATTACGAGAAATTCATATGTACACATAATTGTTAGTTCAAGCTAGTCTTTCTCGACAAGCTATATATAAAATTGCATCAAAAATGGCTAGTTTGAACTGATAGTTTTATTTACGTTTTGAATATTCAAAATCCAACCATCGGAATTCTTTAATATTATATTAGAAGGTCAAATATAAGATATCGTGTCATTTCGAATTAATTAATCATCTTTCTTACCAAAATTAGTTAACAATAAAAAATAGTTAATTATCAAACAAAATCTAATGACTTATGAGATCTACGGCCAAATAGAGTTCAAATGACACAATATTATATACTTATCCTTTTGGAAGAACGCCGATAATTTTCTACGGTTGAGTTCTGAGAATTGTAGACATAAACAAGATCAACGTATCGAATTAGTTGTTTTCAATTGGATACGTATAGAATTCTATCAAAAACGACAAGTTTGAAAAGACTAACTATAAATTTACTAAATTTCAAAATCCGACTTACAAATTCTTTAATGTACCAGAAGCTTAAATATAAGATATCGTGTCATGTGAACTCAATTTGATCGTTGGTCTTAAAATTTAGTTAATAAACAGAAATAGTTAATTATCAAAAAAAAGTTGACTAACTTATAATATGAAAGATCAAATTGAGCTAAAATGACATAATATTATATACTAAACTGATAATAATAATGATTTCTTACAATCATATTCAGTATTCCAAATGTAAATAAGACTGTCAATTCAAACTCTTTTGATAGTCGTGTAGAATTCAACCAAAAAACCAAGTTGAACTAAACAGTCCTATAAACATTTTGAATTTTGAATACCACCTCAATTGTACAAATTCTTTAATGTTACATGAATAATATATATATATATATATTTATAATCAAATATTATTATGAATAAGTACTATAAAATTAGTGACAATTATTATTTAGATAAATTCACATATATTATAAAAATAATAACACTTGTCACTCTAAAAAAATTAATAAAATGTAAAGTATAGAAAAAATAAAGATAATGTTTAACACAAATTTCATAAAGTTCCAAAAGTGAACGATGTATAATTATAAAACAAAAAAATAAAACAATAATAAAAAATATAAATATTCCTAATGTCATTGCTACAATGATGTGTAATTACTTTAGAAATTATGATGGCAGAGGTAAAGTGTAGGGAAGGCTATCGAGGTTATAGGTGAGATGTAGAGAAGTCTTTGGAAATAATAGTGCGTAGAGAAGGCTTATGACATAACAGTGCGTAGAGAAGGCTATCGAGGTTGTACCTACGACATTCGATTTTTTTTTACCGAAAGTCCCAATGAAAAGTAAATAACAGTATGTAGAGAATGCTTAGGAAATTCTATATACCTTCCTTCCCTATTCCTTAGTGATGCCATGTGTATTCTCGATGCAATGTTGACGCAATGTCGGTATGGTGTCGCTAGTTGACGATGAAAATTTTGCATTTCTCCCATAGTGTTACCCCATTTGCAAGAAAAAAGAGGTGGAAGTATCGTGTAAGTAGCGACCCTTTAATGCAATTTGTTTAATTTTTACACACCTTTGTTTGGTGCAACAGAAAGCAAACATCAATGAATCTCTGTGATTCAAAATTCCATTTTTTTATTCTTTGGTTAGTAGAAGTAGATGATGAAGAAGTTATTTGAGTGCATATGAAAGCGAAACTTTTACGCCTGTTTCAGATTTTGGCTCGATCCGGTTAAGTAGAGAATAAAATGATACGTCCGACATATTAGAGGTATACGTCGGATTTAAAGATTACATCCTACCCAATCGTTGGAATCTCAAAAAGGGAAACACTTCCAATAAGTTCATTGACTAACCTATAAGTTTCTCGTATATCCAATACTTTGAATGTCATGTTAAAATATTAGAATAAAACAAAATAAAATACAGAAGAAGAGCGAGAGAGAAAAAGTGTAACATCCCCCATTCCGAGCCCCCCATCCATGGCTCGGAAATAGATACTATTGATGCTACAGTCATCCTTAACATTATTTCTCAATGAGAAAATTAGATCCGTTATTGAATCATTAACACCAAGAGTGCTATAATTTACAAAAATTTAACACAAGACATTTCATTCATTAATTTGCAAATTCTTTGCATTTCATTTCCATAACCCCACGAATACATGTTCAGATAAAATACCGCACAACGGAAATATATAATATTCTATATAGTAGTTTGCCTCTTGCACGTCTCTGGAAGCTTGTTCGTCTAAACCAGAAAAAACCCTACCCTCGGCCTATTCAATTATAAATTGAGCACTCGAGAGTTTAGGAGGAAATCAAAAACTTATGGTCAGATAAAAAGTCGGTGTAAATAATACTATACCATCTCGAACCAAAATATGGGTACTTAGTGAGACCACCCCGCTTAGCGGAATGAGTTTCCCCTCACTAATATCCCATTATACAATATGCAATCCATAACATATCATACATCAAAAATGATTAGCACAAATCATAATATAATATGCAATAATGGGTAAAATGAATAGTCAGACATTTATTAAGGTCTAAGGGTTACACATTCTCATAATTACCCAATCCCAAAACAGTCTGTAACATAGTTTTCCAAAGGTCGCTACAAACCTATATCAGTTTTCTCAGGCTGACTAGAAACCTATTGTAGTTTTGCAGGCTGCCTAGAAACCTATTATAGTATTTTAGACTGACTAGAAACATATCGTATTAACTCAAGCCAAAAATATAACCCGATAATCCATAATCTCTCATCTAACGAAAGGAAATAACCTCTGCTTTTGTCCAATAGAAGAAAAATATGACTATATAATCCATATTCTCTCGTCCAACGAGGGGAAATAAGATCGAATTTTGTCCAACAAAAGAAAGCACGGTGGTGAGCATATATAGTTAGCAATAAGTTCCCTACTTTGCATACTCAATTTCATCCGTCCTTCGTCTATGCCCTACGCAATGGAAATCGTGGACCGGACCAACCGCGGCTAAGCAGTTGGAGTATAGGGAGCGACCTTACACTAGTCTCCACCATCCTCAAATCTTAAATGAGGTTTTAAATGTCGACAAGTCATGTCTTTTGATCAATTCGGGCATCCTAACACAATTTTGATCTTCACAGTCTCCTAGATACAATTCTATTTACTTAGAAGTTTATGTCTGACCATATCCACTATTGGAACAATCCTAGTTGGTCATCTGTTCCCTAAATCCTCAAGATCACAATGATGTGTGATATCATATATATATATATAAGTGAGCATGTCAATGATCTAACATATGCAATAATAACTAATCAATATATAAATATGAACATATAATATATCATCAATCAATTAAATACATGTTCAGTATGATAGCCAATTTTATACACAAGTTACTTTTTCAAAGTAATAGCTTCTTCTTTATTGACTCCTTTAAAAATGGGCTAATACAATTTTCCTTTCTTTTAAAATCTCATAAAAACTACCTAACAAAACCATCTTTTTCTTTAAGTAAAATTTAGCCCTAAAATAGTGTGAAAATCTTCCAAGTGTTATAAAATAGCTAACCTCCACTTTCAAAACCATAGGCCATCGTGCCTTAAAAATTCACAACCGTCAATGCTAAAATAAAGGATGTAATGCGCTTTAGCCAATAACCGTCATGCGTTAACAATTCCATAGTCATCGCATGCATTTTTCATCGTGTGCATTCATTTTCGTTAATTAATCTGCTAATGTGTTTTATTAAATGCTAGCCTTCATGATTTATCCATATGCCATTCGCTTGCAGTGTCATCGCATGCATATTTATATTAACAAGCATCATTTGTAGCTCTCCATTATCTGCTACAAGTTTATATTTAATTACTTGGCCCATGTGACAGGAGAAAGAAAAAATAAATATTTAAATATAAGCTTGCAGCTAATGTCGGACGGCTACATAATGGTGCTAAATAAAGGGTGTTGTTGACCATATATATGTATGTGTGTGTGTATCATAATGCAGTGGATCATTTAAGGCCGTATGTTCAAATTATTTTGTGCATCATACACATAGCCATTCACATGCATTTATACATTACATGATTGAAGTCTTCGCTATAATGAGCCCTCGCTACATATTAGCATCGCAATATATGTATATTTTTTCCATATTTATTTCAAGCTTTTTTTAATCCATGTGTCCTTGTGGTGCTATATATAAATATATTTCTTGCATGCATTAACTTAGATTCTAGTGTGCTGTATTCAATAATAATGTTGCCTTTGCATAAAGTTTGCAAGTCAGCATTGTACATAAATATAGTGTGGTGCTAAGGGCAGCAGGCTGGGTGCTAGGGGCTACTGCTCCCAGCTCCGGTCGGTGGTTAACCCTCGACCAAACAAACCAAACACTTGTTTGGTCGGCGGTTGTCCGTTGGCCATAGTATTTTTTTGTGTTGGACGGCCGTTAACGGCCGATCTTGGTGGCCCGAAGAAGAAAGTGCGGTGCCTTTAGCACCACACTAAATATATATATTTGCCTTGATATGCATTATTATGTAATGAACGAGATTTTCAATCCTCATAAATCGACACTAATACATCCACTGTATTGCGTGCCGAGCATCCAAGTGTTGGAAAAACCGATTGTTGAGGGAAAAAGAATATAAAGATAGAATAGAATCTCACACGAATGGAATAACATATATTATTAATCACAATGCGGAAAATCTGAAATACATATATTAGAGTCTAACCTAAGCTCACTTGGACAGTTATAAACATCTGTCCTTACAAATGCTTAAAAATAACAAAACAAATGTAGCAAAAAATTTAGAATATGTCCATACGTTAATGAAGATCTCCAACTCTCCTTTGGAAACTCCAAGCGTCTTCAGCTAAACTTGAAACCACTCGGATCTGACCCGTGTATTAAAAATACCCGGATCAGGCTTGATAAATCTGCGTGAGTCCAGATTTATAAATATATACGATGGTGCCATAGATCAACTTTGTTGTCGAGCAAAACCCTTTTTGAAAAAGAAGAGTATCTCATAAGACCGCGTCGCACAAAAAATACGAACGGGCTTTTACCTTATGATAACCAAAAACACTTAATACGTAAGTTATTTGATATTATTTCTAATGACATTGCTTTGAAAATCCTTTCTAAGTAAATATATATAAACATGGCCGAAATTTTTACCACTATTAAATTCCAGCAAGGGGTAGCTGAATGTTTGCAAGGCATTACAGCTACTTTGGGAATACAACCAAAACAGTAAAGCTCGTATTGGAATCGGATTTCCAACATGATAGGGAATAGTGACATTTTCCTTCCTTTGCATATTTTCCACGTATAGGAATCATAGTACCCGGTGGCTTTTCGTACAGGAACTCATACGCCACTGTACATCTCATATTGCTACACTACAACGTATCTGGTGGCTTTTCATACAAGGACTCATACACCACTATACCATAAAAAATCGAGGGTCCAAACACTACCGGCCTCTAGGCAACAGATACCCTTTTCTTTTCGTATCCGCAATAACCGATAGCCCGAAATATATGTCCTGCAGACCACATAATTACTCGTATCTTTACTGGGATATGAGGCTTGAGAGGCTACGCTCATAATTTCCATAAAGTCACGCTTTTCCTTTCTCATAACAGATTCCACTTTAAATGCCACATTGCCATTTCTAATAACACACTATTGATTTCTACAAATATACAACCTCTAAGCTCGTATGTCTTAGAGAAGGGTGTTAAATATAAGAGAGTTACATCATACACCACCAAACAGATGTACATTTGTAGAGATCAATGTACATGATTTTAGAAATGCAATGTCAGACACTCATCTACACAAGTTGTTCAGGAACAGGACAAACCGAAGGTACTCTCCTATTACATCCTGTCGGGAATCACCCCAAGGATTAGTATCGAGTAGTCCTTGCATTGAAGATTTTCATAACATAGCACTACTGCCACCATATATATAATATGAAATCGTGGGGCTAGTGGCAAGCATCCCATCAACATGAAGATCTTTGTCTTCAAAATCATTGACTTCAACTTGTCTCCACTTCCGAACATATACATTGGTTCGAAGTGGGTTTCAAATAGGAATCACCCAAATCCAACTCATGTTTCTTCAAACCAATCATCGATAAAAAGATGTCAGGTATATAGGTGATTATCAATCATTATCCAATTAATTTAACTTTTCATTCATTTAAAATATCTTTCAGAGTTATATTATTTTACTATTCCATTTATCTTCTCAAAAGTATATGGAATCATTAAGCCTCATTAATCAAATCCTCTGGTTAATTAAACCTTTTTAATCTTGGAAAAATTTCCAAACCATCTCACCTTTTACTTAGGAGAAACATTTCCAAATCATTTATTCAAATCTTAATAAACATTTCTTAATTTCAAATCATAACTTTTAAATGGGTCAAAAACAATGTTATTTAAGACATTGTTTACTATAAACCTAAACTAATTAATATTAAGTAGAAAAGGATCCATATGAATTATACTAATTCTACTCGATACCAATTTCCATATTCAACCTTTACCATCCATCGAATAATGGTGAAATCACCTTTTAAATTCACACGGTAGTACGGGTTCCCTCCTAGGAATTTAACACCAAGTTTAAGAAGATTATTTATATACAATCCAAGTTATTTAAATTTGGAAAATTGAATCTTTTATACTTGTCTCGTTTTCGACATTTCAATCTTATCTATCCCTCGCCCAGGAAAAAGGCCAGGTGAGCCAAGGCACTAGTTGCTCTTGAACATCTCTTTAGTTTAAGCACCTCATATCCGGATCTCACAAATAGAAAAATCTAATCAAATTATCGGCTTTTAGAGCCAAGATTAAATCACTTATTTATAAAGGTTTTCTTCTAATCATTTATTTATCTTTTAAAATAATTATGAAACCTCCAAATCATTTTTAAAACACTTATTTTTTTATTTGAAAATGTTTATAAAAGATTTGGGATAGAATACTTAAGTTTAAAGCCATATTTCTAAAGTTATTAAAAAGTGCTGCAAAAAAGTGCTACGAATAGTGTTTTAAAAGCTTATTTGATCAAAACGACTTTTCGATCATTTAGAAATTCATTTTTATAACTCAAATCTCTTTTAAAACATTTTAATATATTTCTAGAATTCATTCCATATTTTTGAAGAATTTAAAATATCCATTTTAAAGAATTTTCCATTTTGGTTTCTGAACTGCTAAACCGCGACTATTTTGGAAACTTATTTTGCTCATATTTTAAAATCTACTAAATGAAATCTTGATCCTTTTCTTTTGTTTGAAAACTATGATTATAAGAGTTCAAAAAATTCTTACTCCAAAGAATTCCGACTCTGATTCCATTCTGTAAATGGATTTAAACTTTTACAGCGCGAAATCGCGAACTGCCGTTACGCGACGCGTCTATTTTTGACTTAATTTTCATAACTTGTCAAAACATCACCAAATTTGGATTTAGTGTTTATAAAACATTTATAAACCATTTTAAACCATTTCGACTGATATTTTCCATATTAAATATCATATTCACTTCTAAACTATTTCATAATATTATATTATAATAATATCCATTTTCAACCTTTTTATATTTCAAAACCATTAAGAGGCTCAGTAAACTCCATATACATATTTATATGGATTCATTTTTCATTAACTAACCATGGTCAATCACTTAACCATTTCTTATAATGATTTCTCAAATTTATCTCAACAAACCAACCATATAACCAACCATATAATCAGTCATATAATCAACCAATTTTCAACCAAGTATGTCAATTAACTAATTAAACATGCATATCATCATTTTAAGTTTTAAATAATTAAATCTAAACTCGAGTACTCACGATTTATATCCACTCCACCAAACTTTTCCTGTAGCTTTCTAAAATCAAACCAGTGGAAATCCGACAGCGCTTTTTTCTCTTTTTCTTCACTCCGGAGCTCCCAAACTAGCTTCTTTCTTCTTTGATGCTCTCGGCCTTGACTTTTGGAGTGGTGGTGATCGACCTTGGGTGGTGATGGAGGGTGGCCATGAGTTGTAGAAGGGCGGAGGAGGTGATTGGCTAGTGTTTTGAGGTGATTGGCTAGTGTTTTGAGGTGATTCGACCTTGTATATACGTGTATATAATTTTATTTTATTTTGGAGATATTTTGGCATAACTTTGCCATGACTTAGGAAGACATTAAAATAGCTTAGAATGGAGCATAAGAAGTAGAAAGTGTGAGGAAATGAGAGGGTATGGATGTGTATTTATAGGGAAAAAACTTGGAAAATATCTTTCATCACATCTCCTACACCATGTGCCAACCCACTCCCCACCCTTCCCATTATTTTTCATGTTGAACCCCCCTCCATGTGCCTCCATCACCTCACTTCACTTCATGGCATGTGCATTGATTTTAAGGATGCTTAAGGGTGAAATATAAGAGAAACATCATGATATTTGTTTCATTTGTATACATGTGTGTATGTATGTTTATTTGTATGTGTATGTGCATGTATAACATGCATATGTATGTATATGTGTGTGCATATTTATCTTATAAGGTTGCAACGACTTAAAACAACTTCTATTCATTAATTCGTTACGAATTCCAATTCCGATCTCTGGTCATATTTTTACTTATTGGTTAACATACATATATTTGTAAATAAAATTTTAAAACTAATTCCTCATCGTTATTAATTAATTAAAATGACCTTATTTGAATTATTAAACCATAAAAATCCATAATAAATAATTATTTATAAAAAGTGCTATTATATCGATAAAGCGATATCAATTTTCCTTATGATTTCAAATCAAATATATATCTTTATAAAACTATTATAAATAATTTATTATCACTTTATAACTAATTAATAAATTATTATCATTTTAAAACAATTATTTGAATAATTATAATAATTATTTAATTATTAAATCCCAATTTAAATTCATAAATTAATTATTAAATATGACGACATCATTGATAATGTCATAAATACATTTTATTTTCAAAAATAAATAAATAATTTTATTTCATATTCTTGTTTAAATATATAAATAAGTGTATGTATCTAGCTCCGTGAATGATTTCTTATGATTATAGAGCTGTTTATCGATAAAACAGTTTTCAGTCATTTTATCGATATTTTTCCAAAGATTTTTGTAAATATCTATTCAAAATAAGATTGCCATTATTATTTATTATTCACAACATCATAATCTATGTTTAAAAATCTTATATTTGAATATTTTAAAAATAATATAATTTATCGAGGTGATAAATTTATGGGTCGTTGCATATTATATGTGTGCTTGTTTGTATGTGTGTGTGCACGCACACACACTTACCTTACTTGCTTTGCATGTCCAATAATGAATGTGTACAACATATGGCTTTCGTGACACATCATCTCATATTGTTCTTGCATGTGGTCGGCGCCTGTAATTAGCATGTACATAAATGAGCTGTTGTGATTTAAATCTGATAGCCTTCGCTGTGCCTGCACGGAGCCGTCGTTAGAAAATATATAGTGTGTTACTAAGGGCACCCAATTTCCTCTTCCTAATACCATAGAAAATAATAATAAATGTAATAAAATTTATGAGATTCCTAATGCCAAAGTCATTTCACACGACAATCAACCACCGTAAAAAGTCATTTTACACGATGAACAACAACCGATCAATATTGTTTTCCATGGCTATCAACCACCGAACTACTATTGTTCGATGGTTGATCGTTGTGGAAAATAGTGTTGATCGATGGTTGTTCGCCATGGAAAAAAGAGTCAAAATTTATATTATTGATTGCCCCTTAAAATGTCTGGTATTATGAAGAATATAGAAAAATTGTATGTATTTTCTAGTAATGGTATTAGGAAGAGAAAAACGAAGTGCCCTTAGCAACGTACAATATATATACTTCAGGTATACATTCTCATTTTGGGTAGTCGTCGGGTGCAAATATTTAGGACTCATCGCTAAATATGTATATGCCATCGCTATATAATATGATATGAGTTGTCACGATATACAAACAATGAGCTATCGTGGAATATATGTTATCGCGAATAAATAGTATGAGCTATCGCTAGCTAAAATTTTATTTTGTATATTAAAATGCTAGAACCCCGTGTGGTGTACACTTTTCTATTTTAGTTTTCAGGTACAGATTTTCTTAACTGAATGTAAAGTTTAGTCTTGAGTGATTGGTTTTACACTTTTACTGCGTCAAAAATGGTTTAATGGCAATTTTGTAACTAAATTAAAAACTAATTTGTTACCCACTAAAGTAACCACTTTATACCTAAGATCATTTGTTGTTGCATTTCTATTGGCTAACTCTCCTAAAATTTCAGTCTCTTTTCAGAATTTGTGAACCCGTATAATTAACTCAATTAATTAATTAACTATTTTTTCATACGGGAAAGTGGGCTAAAGGAAAAACATATCACGTTTTTTTGCCTAAGAGACGCACAGATTTTTTTTCTTTTCTAAGGATGCGGGTTTTACAATTTCGGCTGAAGGAAATCTTTACAAAAAATTAAATCGTGCGTCCTTTTCAATCTCGTTTCTCTTCAATCTAGACCTCAAATCATGCCGACTACCAAAAATTAAATTGATTTTTGTTTCTCCTTGAATAAAATTCCCTGCTCCGTCTTCCCAAACTCACTATTGCTATTCGCTTGAAGATGCCGACTCGAAGATGCATCTCACTTCACCATTTCTCTCAGATGAAGATCGAGATCGTCGCTCCTCTATTCTAGATTGCTTGAGTCGAGTCCGTCGTCCTCGTTGTGCTTTGTGATGTCGAGAATAGGAGACGATGCTGTGAGCGCTTTGAGTTTGAGTGCATCACCGCCTGCTTGTGAACGCTATGGAGTTCTAACACGATGTTGATCTTAACTGAATGTTTGACATGTACTGGAATTATTGATGATTGGTAATGTTTTTTGATCGGTTTTTTTGTTTCTACATGTGATTACTGTATCTTTCATATTATTATGATATATGAAACTAGCATTTTTGTGTACATTATGCAATTTAGTCTTTTATTGTTTTATTATTTTGTATCTGATGTTGAATGTTGCTCTTGTTAGTTTCAGATGGTGTATTTGATGATTGTATTTCTGGTAAGCTTCAAGCTATTGTTAAATTTGTTAAAGTGTAATGCTATGTATATATAGCATTTTATATTATAGTTAACTATTTGTATTATTCATAAATATTGTGGAATTTACATGTGTATTTAATATTTTTAAACATTTCTAAGTACTCAACAGTATATGTTGTTTATGATTTTCACGGTACAAATTTTGAACATCAAGTTTTTGTATTATGCTAGTTGTATATAGCATTTCAGTATAATTGAAAGTAATAGGAATAAACATACTGTACTATAATTTAAAGTTGCATTACAAACTTTTCATACTTTTGCAATTACCCAGCAGTTCGTCATTCTAGAAATATGACAATTGACTTCATACTTAAATGTCACATCAAACTATCATTTCAAATATCTTATAAATGCTACTGAACCTTGTAATTGATACATTAAACTATCATTTTACACATGATAGTGAACTTCATAACTATGATGCTATATTAAACTATCATTTTGCATATCCTAAACATGTTTGTGGACTTTTTAATTGAAATGCTATATTAAAATATCATTTTGCATATTGTGAACATGATAGTGGACTTCATAACTTAAATGCTATGTTAAACTATTATTTTGCATATCTTAAATATGCTAGTGGACTTTGTAATTAAAATGACATTAAATCTCATTTTGCATATTGTAATCATGGTATTGGACTTCATAATTATAATGCTATATTAAACTATCATTTTGCATATTGTAAACATGACAATGGACTTCATAACTCAAATGCTATGTTAGACTATCATTTTGTATGCCTTAAATATGCTAGTGGACTTTGTGATTAAAATACTACATTAAATATCATTTTCCATACTGTAACTTTGATATTGGACTTCATAAGTAAAATGCTATATCAAACTATCATTTTGCATATTTTAAACGTGATAATGGACTTCATAACTTAAATGCTACATTAAACTATCATTTTGCATATTATAAATATGATAGTGGACTTTGTGATTAAAATGTTACATTAAATCCCATTTTGCATATTGTAATCATAATATTGGACTTCATAATTAAAATGCTACATTAAATTATCATTTTGCCTATTTTAAACATGATAGTGGACTGCATAACTCAAATGCTACATTAAACTATCATTTTGTATATCATAAACATGGTAATGAACTTTGTGGTTAAAATGTTACATTAAAAAATGCATATGTTATATGTAGTTATCATTTTGCATATTCTATTCATGGTAGTTCGAGGAATACTTATTTCATTTTGTATATTCTATTCATGCTAGTTCACTTTAAATATACTTATGCTAAATTCAAGTATCATTTTGCATGTTTTTTCAACCTTGTTCAATTGAAATATGCTTATGTTATATCCAACTATCATTTTGCATAGTCAGATAATGGTACTATATTTAAAAGTACAAATGCTATATTAGTCTATCATTTAGCATATTAAACACAATCTACTGTGTTTCAAATATAGAAATGCTATATCTAAATATCATTCGAAATTCATGGTACGTTTTAGACTTTTTTCTTCTTCTTCTAGATTCTGCTTTTACATTCGTTTCTTAGATCTTGAATTTGTAGCTCTTGGATTCAAAGGTCGAGTAATTTTTGACATTGGTTTGGGTTGAGGCGTCATGTTAAGCATTCTCGATTTTGGAAAAATTGACATCGACAATGGAAGATTCAATTTGATTCGAATATATTGACAAGAGAGAGGCTTGGACGACGGCGGCTTGGATGACAACGACTTCAGACGACGATTGCTTGGACGGCGGTGGCTAGGGTAAGCAGTAGTTGAAGGTAGACGGCGGCTAAGGTAAGCTTGGACGAAAGCGGAGGAAACAGTCGAAGTCGGGAAATTGAAAAAAAGCACTGCTGTCCTTCTGCCTAAATTCTAAATGTTGCGTCTTTGGTTTAAAAATTGGTATAAAGTTTTTCCTTTAAACTAATTAGCTCTTTTTCATAAATAATTAGCATTTTTCTTCACCGATTAATATATATAAATAAAATTCATGAGAAAAATCCAAATAAATTCACCAATAATCTATTTTATCATTTTCTACCTCCTGTAAAATTTTTGGAACAAAATAATTATTTTCATATTTTTAATAATTAATTTTCAAATTTCAACTATTTTCTCACTTAGAAAATTAATAAATATTCATATTAATTCCAAAAATTATGAAATATAAAAATCATCTCTAGAATAATAATTTGAACATTATATAAAAAATTTAGATCATTTGGAGATCAAAAACTTAGTTTTTTTACATTAAAACCCTTTAGGAAAATTGCTAAAAATTGGATAATTAATATCCAATAATCAAAAAATCCAAATGCAAGATATAAACATTCAAAAATTTATATTTACAGCAAATCAAATTTCAAAACACATAAAAATATGATATGGATGCATATTGTTCACCTTAAGCCTTGTTGAAATGTTGAGATTTGTCTTAGCTTCTTTTTCTTCTTCTTTTCCTCTTGAATTATCATTCTTCCTAATAGTGGTCACCCCCTATCTTTTTGTTTTTTTATGAGAACGAATTAGAAAGAAATGAGGGAAAAGGGAGAATATGGTATAATATTAGCTCTTCCTCTTTTTCCCATTCTACACTTATGTTTATCAATTCATATCTCTTAAAACTATTCTCTGTGTTATATTTATTAAAGCTAACTCATTTTAATTAGTTAATTGTTTTTAGCGGATCCCATAATTTCAACTTCTCATTTAATTATCCCATAATTAAATATTTAAATTATATGCTAATATATAAAATTTAGAGGTGTTACAAGAAGAAATGATAAACTTAAGAAGGACTACATCTTTATTGGATTACTTGATTATTGCTCTACAATACATGATCTTTTATAGTTATATTATCTGAAACCCAAGTAATTAAATAATAGGAAAATATTATAACTTCAGAAAGCAAAATGCCAGAATATTCTTAATACATTTGTTAACATGTAGAGAATATTCCCTTAAAACACCTTCTCCCACCCCCGCCCTCTCAAACTCACGATGCGTAGCAGCTAAAGTTTGTCAAGCAGAAAATGATCACAAATAAACCAGCAAGCAATAATGTCAACCAATCCATCCAAAAAAAATGCAAAATCAACTGTCAAATGTTGCCAGAGAGTATTAAATTTTAGCTTCAATCTAATCGGTAGGCAATTGTCTAAAATGATGACAATAAAAAATACAAAGTCGAATTTCGGGAATAGAAAACACAAAAAAGAAGTACAAAGTCGGAATCCAAAAAAGGAAAATGATAGGAAGTAAATTCCTACAAAATATGAAATGGAATTCCAATCCGGATTTATTATAACCAGTATCGAAAGACCGACACTAATCAGAAAGAACACTGTACCCAAACAAAATTGTCAATTCTCTTGAATTAACTCTCGCCGGTGTCAAAGAATTCCATAATCTCATGAAATGTCTATCGACATGGCATATTTTGTGTTTAGAGTATTCCAAGTCTCTTTTAGAATGCGTTTGTGGACAAATTGAATTAGATGTTAGAGTGTTCGTGGACAACTTTTTTGATTAGAGGTTGAGTAGGATGTAAAAATTATTTGTATTTTTTTATATGAAGATAATTTAATTTAATTTTATAACAATTAACAATTAATATTTTATCAATGAAAATCATAGATTGAAATAAAACATTATATTGAACATAAACCGAAATACAACAGCAAAATTATACATAGATTAACGTCGTCCTGCAACAATCAAAGCGTCTCTAATTTCATCACGTGCTGTAACAATCTGTTATGTGTTCGATGAACTTGCACCACCATGGTTGTGTTGAAGATGTTCATGCCAAGTTTCAGCATAACTTCGTGGAACTTCTTCATTATAGATAGCACGACATACAATGACAAACTGTGCTTGTTTGGCGAAACTATATGACAAAAAATCTCGTAAAATGTTGAATATTTTTTCCAAATACCAAATGTTCTTTCCATAGCTATGCGCAGACTAGAATAATAAAAATTGAAAATTTCATTACGTGATTTTGGAACTTGATAGTGTTCATTACGATAAGGTGGTAAATAACTATTTCTAGGCTTGTATCCGGAATCTACAAGGTAATACTTACCGGGTAATTCTTACCGAGTGGTCGATATGGAAATGTTTCGACTTCTTCAATAACATAATTTAACAATCTACTATCATGAGCAGAGCCTTCCCAACCAAAAATTACGAAACTACATGTTAGATCAAAATTAATAGCAACAAGAATATTTTGTGTTAGAAACTTCTTTTTACATATAAACGCTGGTAATTCTTCTTTACTAACCCTTGTAGGAATATATGTTCCGTCTATAACTCCAATAGGATTTTGAAAAAAATGATAGTAACATGTATCATACCTAATTTCATCAGGAATATCATTAAAATCTACATGTTTAATATTAACTTTGGCCAAAAGTAAGACACTATGCAAAACCTTAGAAATACACAATCTAAATGTGCAAATGGATCGATTAAAATTTTTTTCCATCAACCTTTATGATGCTCCATGACTTATCTGTAACAAAACATTACAATCATTTCAGAATTGAGAATTATTTAAGTTGAAATTAAGTCATTCCTATTAATTAGAACGTCAAAAATATGTTTGAAAGTACCACTTATCATTCGGAAAAGATCTCGACTTCTGTTTTCATGTCCATTAAGAACATTGTTAACCTACATTGGACCAATGTTAAAAGAAGTATGATGTGGAGTAGGCATTAACTGAGTATGATTTACCATCATTCCAACAATAGAAAAGAGACCATGATGATACTCATCTGAATCGTCAGAATAAAATATATCATCGTTATTAGTTGAGTTATCCGAATCATTTTTTGAATTATTATATGTAAAATTGTATCTGGACGTTGTTGAAAATTATGCAAGGAAGAAGAAATGAGAATGTTTGGAAACGAGTATGAGATGTCGAGGTTTATATAAGAGATTTCTCCAATGTAAATTTTACGTCTGACTTATTATATTTACGTCGGACGTAAATTTACATCCGAGAAATCCTCTCTATTTTGAAGCCGCAAACCTCTCAACGGAGAACCGCTGATGTAATATTTATGTACGATGTAACACCGCTACGTCAGACGTAAATATTCGCGAAACTGTTCGCACAACCAAACATTTTTTGCTAAAGCACCCTTAGTCTTAAAATAATGTCAGGCCTCAGGGTACATACACGGATACACCCTCTCTCTCCCCAAATCACGTGAACTTCTAATTCTCTTCAAAATTTGTTCCTTTTTACAAAAGAGGAAACTGATGCCTCTCCTTAAGGATGTTACTATTTACACCCATCAAACACTTAATAATGACACTTAAACATTAATAAAATTAAATCATGACATCTACTTTAAAAACATGTCTTTAATTTAAAACATGATTTGAAAATAAATGATAATCGGACAACATATAAATAATGAAATCTAATACTCGAACATAAATATTTTCAATCCCATTAATCATTAATGACTAAAGAAAATGAGATGAAAAAATGTAAGTAAATTTTCTTTCATGGAAATTATATTAGAAGTTGATTAGTTAAAATATTTAATTCTATTTAGAATATGAATGTAAATATTTTTGTAAATATGTTAATTTTCTAGGAAATGGATTATCATATGAATGTATTTGTCTATTTCATATTATTTTATACTTTGATTGGTTTCATTGTATTTTCATTTTTTGTTCAACCAACAGCAAAAATAATAACAATTGGATATTTTTTATCGAAGTAGTAATGAATATTCTTTATCACGTTATACCGTACTATCTATTTTGAACTGTAAATTATTCTTTATTGTGTTAATCTTATTTAGAGTTACTCAGTTTATAAAAAGTGGAAATTCTACTTATAATTAAAGTTGATAACAACTTAATTGTAACAAAATTAAATGGATTTATATACTCTGGTGAACCTTTAAATTAAAAAGGATCAGCCATAGAGAAAGCTGATGGAGAAATTTTAATTTTGTTGTTTGAATAAAGATTAAGAAGAGAAGTTGAGTTATGATTTTGAGAAGATAAAAGGATTATGAAAATGTGAATATGTGTGGATAAGCAAGGAGGATGAATGAATGAGAAATACGTGGAAGAGAGAAGAGTCTGATGGGCATAAGCAGTAACAACACTCCTAAATCCATACTTTCTTTAACAAAACAAAATAAAATGGTTGCCTCCGATAAGAATAGCTCCAGCAGCCTCGAGACATTGCTTTGTTTGATGGGAACCTCCACTGTCTCCGGTGCTCGACTAAAAATTGCATCGCGACCGATTCCGATAAACTGGAGTCGACCTGAGATGGAGCCGTCGACCGGAGGTTCGCACGCCTTGCTAAAGTGAAGATCGATGCCGCCTGGGGTTGAGGGCTTCGCTGATTTGATGTCGCAGGTGAAGAAGTTGTGCCTGAAGGTGTTGGAGTCGAGTTGTCTGGGCGTCGCGTTAAGGAAGCTTGCTCACCTGCTTTGAACTCGATGATGGAGGCTGAAGCTCAACCTATTTACGAATTTGGTTGATTACTGCACTTTCTAAACATAAATAGACTAAAGTGCTTCGGTAGCCTTAATGCGATTAAGCATGCATTTCCAGTTTGTCAGCTGTTTAAATCTTAGTGTTAGTTTCTTAACATTATACGACCTAATCTTAATAATCTTAATGATCAAATATTAGTATTACATCAAGGATTCAGTACAAACCATATGTGATAGTAAAGTTGGTTGTTATCTCTTTTCTAAGGAGATATACATGAATTCTTTCCACAAAAGACGACGCATAAATCCCTTTCATGGGTCCCAAGTTTTAGTACACAAATGCAAGGAAAAGGAGGAAGAAACGAAATATAAAGGAACGAAAAGAGGGAAAGCACCAAAAGGTGTCACTTTCTTGTACATTAGATAAAAGGAAAAGCACGTTCAACGCTTTCTTAAAAGTTATGAAGTGGAATTCCCGAATTCTACATCTGTGTGGGGTCATATTGGTGCATGAATACTAAATGGATGTTTTGATATGGTGCACCGGGTATAATTATGAACTTTAAGCTAGATTTCAGCGTTTGTTTTGTCCGTTGTTGAAATAATTGAACAATGGATTTTATAGTCAATATTGTTAATAGTTTATATTACACCTTGGTCCTTGACAATTGATAATTCAAAAATATACGACTGCTATTTATACTGTCTTATCTTATCTCATACGATATACACAAAAAGTAATATCTCATTCAATATTTATTTCTTTTTTTCTTTAATTTTAGAATTAAAATATTCATCTCTCCTTAATTGAGTATACTAAAGAGATCGTAAGTTCAACAAACAAAGAATGGCTGCCAACCCCTCAGAATTGAAATATGATGGAAGAAAAGTCCCTTTCAAAAAAATTTGAAAAATTAGATCCATATTTTTAGTTTTTTACTAATTTATGTCATTTTTTCCTTTGATTTCAATGCTGCGTCCATTTTTTGGGAGGGGACAGTTTGGTAAAAATTAACAAAACAGAGACTTAATTTACATGAGTTTATGAGTATGGACTTTTTGTGCATGAGCTTACCTTTAGTCCAAAACCCCAAGTTCAAATCCCGCTAACGACTCTTATATCTAATATATCTCAAAACAACCTCATTTACCTTAATCCAGTTTAAATGAAGCACCCAGGATCGAATCTGTTAGACCTCATTTTATTCAATATAATTTAGAATTATTTAGTTCATTTGAAAATATTAACTTTTTTCTATTATGTCTCTTTCTACATATAAGTTACATTCAAAAGCGAGGCTCTAATCATACAATATTATATTTTGTAGCTATTATGAATAAGCATGATCTTTGTTTGAATTTCATTGGTTCTATTTTTTGAAATACAAAGTTTATTGAAGAGTACCATTTTGTAAACAATTGTGCTAAAAATAACAATAACGAAAAAAATCAAAAGTATAACAACCAAAATTCTATGTATATTATTCAGTTTGAGACCTATAATTTTATCTTAAATTTTTTAGTTCAACCATTGAACTCAAGTAATATATAAATTATAAAATGAAATACTCAGTTTATCCAAATTCAATCGCAGAATTGACCTTATACGCTTTTTGCAGTTAGTTCAAAAAATTAAGCATGCCCTATGATGTCTGCAATTAATTATTATTAAAATATAACATAAATATAATCAGTATTAACACCAAAGCATAATAATCAATAAATTTGCATCTGTATCTGGTTTAAGTCAATAATTTCCAATTTATGCTTTTTCTTGATTCGTTCTATTTTCAATATAAAGTTCATAGAGTATATAGCATTACAATAGCTAATTCAACTTTGTCTTTTTCGTATTTGATAGTAATAAACGAAAAAGGAAGTTCACAGCACTGTGTGTAGTTAGTTAGTTTCTAAACAAGCTTTTGGAAATAATTACCATTGATAGAATGATGTGTCCTACCATTAGAGTGAGTGGAATGAATATGGATGAGATTTGATTAAAAATTAATTGAGAATTTAAATTGAAAGTTTTAAAGAGAGAATAAGAAAGGTTTTCGTTCTCTCATTGAAACAAATTCTCTCATTCATTTTCTTATCTATGTTATTTTTCCTTCTCCTTTTCCTTCTTGTCATGGCCGAAATTACCTCCACCATTTTCTAAAAAGCACAACCCAAAAAAAATGGGAAACATCCAATAAAATAAAAAATTAAGTAGTTCATCTTTCTCTTGCAAAGCTGAATGTTGATCTACTTAAAGAAATTCCTAATCAATGTGTTACAAAGGGCAAGCCTTTTCAGGTTTGACTTTCATATTAAACTCATTCATGACATTAAGATCTAATTTAGTTTAGATATATGTGTATTCATTATCACTTATTGAATTTAGAATTATTCTAAGATTATGTTGTGATTGTGATTAAACACAGAATCCACCTTGATGTTCTATTTTGAGTGCTAATATTATTTTAATTGGATCTGAAATCATTAGTTGTCAATGATTTTTTTGTTATGATTTTTTTTATTGTCGCAACTGAATCTGCTAATGTAACAACATTTTACTTTGTGAACTAAATCGAGCCTAATTTATCCATTTTCACATGATTTTGAAAAAATTCCAAGCTTCTCAATATTTGAAAAAATATACCAGGTCTTCTCTTTTCCCAAATAAAAAGGTTAAGTGTCATCGATTCTTTTTTCTACCAATGGATAAATCTTCTTAGTCATTTTTTCTTCCTTTTTTCATATTTTTCTTATTTTATTTTTTCTACCAAAAAATACACCAGGTCTACTCTTTTTCTTTTCTTTTTTACTTTTATTATTTTTTCATTTTCTTTTCACCCTTATTTTTCAAAAAAAATGCAATAAAAATTGAGTATAAATATTCTAAGTGAAATTAATGCTTCATTTTTCTCTATAAAATATAAGTATTGATCCCTCGTCGCTTTTTTATTAACAACTGTTTATTCTTTTTTTAAACCATTTTTCACTTTGAAATAATGATTTTTCTATATATTTTTAATATATAACTCCTATTTTCTATGCATTTTTCTGCTTAAGTAAATAACACGTAGTTCCCTTTCATTGTCTTACTCCGGCGTCTACTGATCTTTAGCAAGTTCATTATTTTCACTTATTTTCTATTTATTTTATAAAATATTGCATTACACTTGATATATTTCCCTTTTCGTTACACCTTCATGGAAAATTATCTCATTACTCCTCTCTTATTGATTTGCTCTATTCTTAAGAAACACCCAAATTTGAATCTCAACGACCTCATTTTACCTAATGTGTTTCGTAGCTACTATTTTTTCCCTTAATCACTCTATTCTCGATTAGGACCTAACTTTGAATTTGTTGACTACATTTTTTATAATATATTTTAAAATCCTTTTGTTCTAAGTTTTTAGGTAATAAATACTGGTAAAAAAATTACATATTCACAAAACTATTAATGCTATTAATATGATTTTTTAAGAATAAGGGTGATACTTCATTCAAATGGTGAGTACTCATTTTGATGTCTCGGAGGCTCGAAACAATTAATGAGAAATAAATAAAAACAAACAAATGCTAAATTAATCTGTTGTTGTGGTTATTCTAAATTAATAAACATATTCTATGTTTGCATCTTATTAGTTCTATTTTTGAAATTTTATTTTTTATTAATGAATATAATTTATTTTCAAACATTCATGATAAGACCAATAAGATGAAAAAATTAAGATAAATACATAAGTTATTACTAAAACAATAACAAATATTGATGCAAAAATATTAGATTAATACATCTATATATCTATTCAGTTGGAGAGCTATAATTTCTATTTTAAACCCATCCCTTTATTAATCCTAGACAAACTAATCTAAATATTATATTTTATATAAATTTGAATCTAACTCTCTAATTTTCTTATGATTATCCAGAAAAAATGATAAAGCTTCTATTTTAGATTGTAAGATCAAGATACAAGTACATAAAGAGTTAGAAATTTGTTTTTTTTCAATAAATTGGTTACATCTTGGTTTTTTTCTTGTTATTTATTTAAGCTCTTATATGGGCATTGCAAATTAAATTAACATAACTTTAAAATATATGAAAATTAATTGTTTCTATTCCAGTTTGAGAGTTGTACCTTTATTTTGAGCTCATTTGTTATTTTTCTCAATATTGAAGAAATATAAAGATTCAATAGTGATCTTATTTTTTAATACATAAGATGGAGAGTGAACTTTGCTTATTTAGATTTTGATACTTGTAGGATATCTTTTGTAGTTATTTTAAATAAGTATTAAATTTCATTTAGTAGTTCTGTTTTGTCAAAATGTTTAAAATTTACCATTATATATACCTTACTTTCAGACATTTACAAGGAACTAATAATAAGGGAAAAATATTCAAACTTACAAATAAATTTTAACATAACTAATAACAAATATTAATACAAAAATATAATTACTAAGAAATCTATACATTTATTATGTTTGAGACCTATAATTTCCATTTTAAACTCATTTGGTAATTCATTCTATTTCAAGAAGGAATTAGTTCTCCTAATTTCATTTGTTCTGATATGTAGATGTAATGTTGACTCACTAAGTTTAGCACGTGAGGATTAATTTTCATTTATAGCCCTTAACTATATAAAAACGTATAAATTTAAATAATCTAATATAATATTATATTTAATATAAAATTGAACTTAACATCTTGATTATTTTCCTTGCAATCTTCGCTAAAAATCCTTTTGGTGTATGTATCTTATTTAACATATAAGTAAATAATGAGTCATGAACTTATTTCTTCTCAACGAATTTCTATCCACTTGGTCTTTCTCTTCTTATGTTCTCCTGGCTCTTATAAGCGAGTTTCAGATTTAGTAATACATGAATTTCACTTCAAAACATATAATAGCATATATGAGATCCACCAACTAGATTAATATTTCATTATCAGATATAAATAAACCATTTATGAAATTTGCCTTATGGATGCTTTGTTATTACTTACATGATTATAAATAACTTTAGATATTTTGTTGTGCCTATCATTGAAATTATACCATAATTTTTGCAAGAAATTTTAGCAAAGATAGAATATTACTAGATTAAACATAATAACTTGGGAAAATCATCAAATGCAAAACTTCAATACGCTTAATTATGAAGAGACCGAAATTCATTTATCTTCTAATGAAAACATACATCTTTGTAGGAGATATATTTACTCACAAACACTGAAAACAGAAGCTCTAACTAGATAAATGTAAAACTAATGTGGAATTATTATTAATTTATAGCATGCTTTTGCAAATGCTTAAAGTTAGAAATCATATTATTTTGTGAAAAACAAATCCTATGATGTGATGCTCTATAAGGCATACCATGCTGTAACGCTCCACAATACGATTCACAACTCTCAAAGGAACACAACAAGAATACTCTAAGGAATCAATAAGCTTCATCGATACAAACTCACTCGCATCGACAAAATAAGAATAGAATAATCCCAAATAAGATTATTCATAAGATAAGATAACATCAAACTCAATTATGGAATACTACGGAATACAATATATATTCCTAGACATATTCCATCTCAACATATCCCAATACTCGAAAAAAAATCAAAGCACGATTCGAAAACAAGCTCGAATAAAGGACAATGGTTCACTCGTATTGTTCTTCGACGTGTTTTTTTTACGCTCTTTTCATTTTCTTACAGCTTTGATATCTCATTTATAGAATATGAATGTAATTTAGAATTTTTATAAATGTATTTAAATCATAAAGAAAAGTATGTTATGTTTATAATATGGTTGTATCATAACCTATTATCCGACATTTTAACCCAGCTATATCTGAATTGATTGGACAAGTTAGATTTGACTGCCATCTAGGCCAGTAAGTCCAGAGCGATGATTGTGGGGTCCAGAAGTCAAGTACAGATGGTAATATGAAGTCATGATCGAACAGAATCAAGATATATGCTATGCAGGACGTTCTAAGTATGGAATATGGTTTAATATATAAGAGGGATCGGCTATAATCACTCTCAATCATAAGGATCGGCATATTTCAGCCAAACAAGTGCAACTCAATGGGAAACAATCAATATCTCAAGATCCATAAGTCCAATGCATATGAAATTTTGGAAACAAGATATGGGGACCCTAAGGAGCCTACCCTAGGGATCGCACCTCAAAAGGATTAAGCAAGAGGGACCAGTCCTCTTCCCTCTATAGGGATCAACCTAAATCAGGAAACAACTCACTTTGCAGTAATGATCGAGCAGTAACTCAAGTTCTACTAACCCAATTGGCATGAAACTTGGATGCTAAGAAAATTACAACATGGAGAAGCTCCCATAGGGATTGCACTCTCAAATTCCTCCAAAATAGGGATCGACATCGATCCCTATTTCTTGGGATTTGGGCTATGCGATCCCTTATGTGGGCCCATATGGTTTTGGAGATCCTTCTACCGAATTTTCAGGGAGATATTTCACTGTCTTCCTCTATAACTACAGGCTTGATTGTTCATTTTTGGGACTTTTACGCTACTTGTTGCTTTGTACTCTATTGTAACTAAGGATTTTCATCCGATCTCTATTGTACTCAGTTTACAGAGTGATTAATAATGTTGTCTATTCAAAGTGGACGTAGGCAAACAACACCGAACCACTATAAATCGTTGCGTTCTTGCTATTGCTTTGATTTTCTGTCATTTAATTGCTTGTTTTCTCTATTTTCATTTTATATTCTTCATTTATTTCTCTATAAAATCTCTATTGGGTATTTGTGCCAATTTTTGGTGCAAACATTTTGGTGCTTTCACTAAGAAGGAGATTCTCAGCCTATTTGAATCTCTTTACTGATATTGGATTGCATAAATCCCCCGAAGAGATCTATAATTGTCTTCAAGAAGCTTATTTGTTCTATTCAAATTGTCATAAGTCTAAGAAAACTATCAACAATGGTTAGGAACACCAGATCTACCTCTCAAAACATAAAAGGAAACGTGAACGCTGACATCCAGCAAGGAGGCCCGAGCAATCTACCAGTAGATGTGAATGCTGCCAATCCAGTTGATGTCTAGAATCTGGCCGATTCCATTACAAGAGCAGATTTCCAGAATTTGATGAAAGAACTAGTTGATAGTAGCCGATAGTTAAACCAGTAGATTCAAGCCAGTATCGATCCAATGAATCAACTCAGGGATCAATAATGTGGGAAAGCTAGGAGGGAGCCAACCCCTCGTTCTATATCGGAGAGTTCTAGTTCATCGAATGATTATCATAGACATAGACGTTGCAAAATTGACTGATATCATGTAGAAGCTTCTGGACATCAACAAGGAAACCAACCTGGCTTGCCGAGACCGATAGGTGCCAATCCCTTTATACGGATCGGGGTCGATCCCTTCTCCAGAGGAGGAAGCATGCCTCTTCATGTTGGAGCACAAGCTGGAGCTGCTGTGATTGATTTGGATGTTGGAATTCAGGTGGATGCAGACTAGTTACCTCCCTGGAATAACGATGAAGTGAACATACGGGATATACATCGAGAGGATGTTGAGCCAAGAAAGCGTAGAACGGCCCATAGACATCGACCAGACCATTGATGTAAGGTGGAGCACGACTACCGCTTGGCTCCAACTATCCAAACACTGGACTTGTCGGCTATGTTTAGGCAGCCAGTGAGGGAGAACCAAGGCTTGACCAATGATGATTGGGGGATGTAAAGAAGCCATACCCCATTCACCGACAATGTCTTACATGCTGAGTATCCAAGGAGGTTCAGCATGCCATCGATGCCTGCCTACGAGAGAAAAACCGAACCCAGGCAGCACATCATGAGATATGAATGGCTGATGGATTCTGCATGAGTTGATGATGCAACAAAATGCAGATGTTTTCCTATTATTCTCTCTGGCATAGCAACGATATGGTTTACGAGATTACCCCTACGATCAATCTCTAGATTTGAGGATTTAGCAATAAAATTTGTAGAGTAATTCCATATGCATGCAACTTACTCCAAAGATGTGATATCCCTATCCAACGTGATCCAGGCTCCGGGAGAATCGCTAAAAGATTATTTGGAGAGATTTCATATGGTCGTTACAAAAGTCTGTAATCCGAATGACCATTCAATATTGACGGCGGTAACAAGAGGGATTGACCCATTATCTGACTTTGGCGATTGGTTAGCTGCAAACCACCCACAACATTGGAGCGTTTCTATGCAAAAGTAGCTCAATATTTAAGGAAAGAGGAAGCTAGGTGCTCTAGGAATAAGAACGTTGTGGGACCAAGTGGAGAGGGAGTGCAGAGTAACACTACAGTGAAACAGTCTGGGGAGAGTTTCAGAAAAGTTCAAGTAAATGTCCAAAATAAACTGAATTAGCAAAAGAAAGGCGGTGATCAGAACTGTGAATGAAAGAGGGATTCTGGAAGAGGAAAGCCTAGAATTTCAATATATAATACCTACACGCCACTAAATACATCTCTAGGGAACGTTTACTTGTCTACATGCAATACAATGTAGTATAGGAAGCCACCTTTAAAAGAATCGACGGAGAAGCAGAAACAAACTAGAAAATATTGTCGATTCCATGCATGCTATGGTCATAACATGAATGAGTGCAGGCATCTCTAGGATGTTATCGAGGAACTAATTCAGGAAAGAAACTACAGCAATTTGTTAAAGCCCCGCAGGATGGCGGGTAAGGGACATCTGACCCAAACCGAGGACAAGTGCCGCACAGTACCGAGAAGCCGGCATTGACTGGTGGAAGATTAGTGATCAATACAATAGTCAGAGGATTGCATCTAGTTGATAAGAGCTGGCATGAGATGGAGCGCTCTACTAGTGCAATCAGGCATATGAATTTTGAATGTTGTTCGAGTATAGAAGATGGGCTCCGGTAAAACAGCAGCATATAACAGCAGATGGCATTTTATTTAGAAACAAAGATACAAACAAGATCGAGGCACCGACGATCAACCCAATGGTCATTTCGGCCATGATCGTTCCTACCTTAGTGAGGAGGATCTTGGTTGACTGTGGAAGTTCCGTAAATATAATTTTCGAAAAGGCCTACGATCGCATGAGGATGGAATCTAAGGACTTGAGATCATCTAAAGCTCGCATTCATGGCTTTAACGGTGCTACGACCAAAGCTATCGGTTATGTCGAATTGCCCGTTCAGTTGGGAGAAGGTGACCGTAGGAGAGTACGTATTTTTCCATTTGTTGTCTTGGATGTTGATTCTCCATACAATGCTTTTCCGGGTCGACTAGCCCTAATTGAATTTTAGGCAGCTCTTGCCCCATGGTGTTTGACTTTGAAGTTCCCAACTGATAATGGTGTTGGAGTTGTGCATGGCGATCAGGCGACCGAACGTGCCTACTATGTGGCTGAATTGAGAGACGCTCAACGAAAGGAGAAAGACAAGGGTGTGGACAAGTCTCTCCACATCCAAGCCACCGAAGATTGACAACCAGAGCCTGGGTCTTGGCTCAGATGCCACTGTCGGTTCTATAAAGACATAGATCCAAGGGACGACAACGAGGAGCCCAAAGAGACCAAGGCTGCATCGGCTGAGCTGACGATTGACATCATGGTCAGCCATGACGACCCGTCATGGTCCTAAGTATCGGATCACAGCTCAGTCCCCCGATGATGAAAGAACTTGCTGGTTTTCTCCGAGGGAATCTTGAGGTGTTTGCTTGTACTCACTTTGACAAGTGTGGGATCTTGACTGCCATTGCGAACCACGCATCAAATATCGACCCGCGGCATGTCCTGGTGAAACAGAAAAGGCGTGGCATGGATCCGGAGAGATTTGTTGCCCTTAAAGAGGAGGTGGATAGGCTCAAAGGCAATGGGTTTATTCATGACGCCCTCTACTTTAATGGGTATCCAGTCCTGTACTTGTGAGAAAGGAAAAGGGAACGATGGACATGCATCGACTACTCGGACTTAAACAAGGCATGTCCAAAAGACAGTTTTCCCCTTTCAAGGATCGATCAGTTGGTAGACTCAACCGCATGACACGAATTGTTATCTTTCATGGATCGTACTCTGGATATAACCAAATTCCAGTGCACGTTCCCGATCTAGAGTACACCAGCTTTGTTACCGACATTGGATTGTATTGCTATGTGGTAATGCCATTTGGATTGAAGAATATTGGTGCAACCTATCAACGCCTAGTCAACAGAATGATTAAAGATCAGATTGAAAAAACGATGGAGGTATACATGGATGATATGCTTGTAAATTCATAACGATCAAGCAACCACATTAGAGACTTAGTAGAAATGTTCGACATCCTCCGATATTACAAAATGAAGATCAATCCTCTGAAATTTTCTTTCGGCGTTGCATGAGGAAAGTTCTTGGGTTTTCTCATCAATGCTCGTGGAATTGAAGCTAATGCCGAGAAGATTCAAGCAATTCGCAACATCCAAGCCCAGATACCATCTAACAAGTACATAGCCTAAATGGGAAGGTTGCCGCCCTAAGTCGATTTATTTATAGAGATACCAATAAATGCATTCCTTTCTTCGACTTGATTAGAAGAGGGAAAGGAACTTTTAATGGACATAGAATTGTGAAGACGCATTCCACGCTTTGGTGAACCACTTAGAGAGGCCTCCCATCTTATCAAAGCTGGTGTATCATGAAGACTTGTATGTCTACTTAGCCGTGTCACTACACGCTATAAGTGTCATGCTGCTTCGAGAGGAGAATCAAATCCAGAGACTGGTCTATTATGTTAGCAAGCGATTAACAAGAGCTGAAAGGAACTACCCAAAAATAGAAAAATTTGTGTCCTACTTGTTGATTGATTCACGAAAGCTCCGCCCATATTTTCAAGCTCATCCCATCAATGTTTACACCAATCCGCCGTTACGATAGGTCCTACATCAACTTGAGACATCTAGAAGGTTACTCAAGTGGAATATCAAGATCACTTATCTCCCTCGGAGCCATCCAAGGATAGGCACCGGTGGACTTTATAGAAGAATTCACTGCACGGATGATCTCCTAGAAAGCTGTGGAGCCACTACCATTTGGTGGAAAATGTATACGGACGGAGCATCCGACGATTTATGCTCTGGAGACGGAATCGTGCTGGTAACTCTAGAGGATCAATCAATTTGCTACGCTTTGAAGCTTGACTTCCCTACAACGAACAATGAAGCTGAGTATGAAGTTCTGGTTGCTGGACTCAAACTTGACAGAGAACTGGGGATAAAATCTCTTGAGATCTTTTGCGATTCATTGTTGGTAATATACCAAGTTAGGGGAGATTACCAAGATAAAGGACAATGACTCACTCTGTACCTTATCCAAGTCCAAGAACCATTGACTGACTTTGAGTATTATGACATCACGCACATTCCCTAGGATCAAAACAAAGAGGCCAACTCATTGGCAAAGTTTGCTAGCATTGGGGATGCACAAGGATTGGGCTTGGTCCCAATCGAAGTACTACACGCTCCGAGCATAAACCAGATGGAAATCGAGTGGGTACTAGAAACGGAGCTTCTGAAGGAGTTGTGGATGACTTCGATTAAAGACTATTTTCTACAGGGAGTCCTTTTCGAACGGAGGAATGAAAGGCAATAAGTCCTCCGTAAAGCTTCACGGTATATCATTCAAGAAGGAGACATGTATAGAAAGGGTTTTTCAGTTCCCCTGCTCCGCTGTATTACATGATGAAACAAAATGACTCCTAAAGGAAGTTCATGAAGGGGAATGTGGCAATCACACTAGGGGAAAACCCTGGCAAAGAAAGTACTCCGTTATGGGTATTATTGGTCGATTGTCAACCAAGATGCTACTGATTACGCTAAGTGATCTGACAAGTGCCATACATATGCAAAAGTTCCAAGAGCTCCACCGATGGAAATCACACAAATTGTCAGTCCATGGCCGTTTTCCATATGGGGCATAGATATTATCAGTTCCTTACTGATCTCTAAAGGTGGTGCGAAGTATGCCATCTCATAGTCGATTACTTCACCAAATAGGCCAAAGCGGAACCTTTAGCCATGATCACAACAAAAGAAGTAATCAACTTCAATGTCTGGAACATCATCTGCCATTTTGGCCTTCCATAAATCGTTGTAACTAATAATGGAACCCAATTCGACAGTGTTAAATTCAAAGACTTCTGCCGTTGGCATCATATTGAAAAGGGATTTGCGGTGGTTGCACACCCTTAAGCAAATGGGAAAGTTGAGCTGTGAACAAAATCATAAAGTTCATTCTAAAGAAGCGTTTGGAAAACACTAGAGGAAAGTGGGTGGATGAACTCCCAACGACATTATGGGCTTACAAAACCAACCGCAAGTCCGCGACTGGCCATACTTCATTCGCCCTTGCTTACGGCTTTGAAACTATCATTCCTGTTGAACTCGAAGTCCCTTCTCATCGAGTAACCTACTATGATCTCAGAACGAATAGAGATCTCCGTTTAGAATATCTAGACTTTGTAGATGATAAGTGTGAGAAAGCTGATTTGAGGGCAGCTGAACATCGACACCGAGTCGCCCGATACTAAAACAGTAAAGTTTGACCTAGAACCTTTGAAATCGGCGATCTCATCTTGAAACGAGTTTTTCCTACCCCATCCCATATGAATCCTACTTGGGAAGGACCATATGTCATTGAACAAAAGCTTAGGGAGGGGACTTTCAAGCTAGCTACTGTTGATGGCGTCACACTCCCAAGGGCGTAGAATAGCGAGCATTTATGACGCTATTTCACTTAGTTTATTCTTTTTCATTCAGTTATATTCAATTCTCGAATTTGCTTTAGCATTTTATTTTCCAGATATGTAATAAGACAAATTATGCCATTTCTTTCCATTTGGCAAATAAAGTTTGAAATCTCCTTCATATCTGTGATTGCTGTATCATTACATAATAGTTACAATACCCAACTAACTAATATTGATATGTCTGAGTAGGTTCCTAGAGTTTGGAGCTAGCCGATTACATAAGTTCATGATTGAACTAAGAAAAATGGATGTGGTCCGACCGTTCATATGATGATTCTCGCTCACAACCCGATGGATGGAATACCTAACGAGGAATGGACTTGACTTGACCATCCAATAACCAAATTAATCCTCCCGAGCGATGGGACAGACATGAATAAAAAGCAATCATGATACGACCGATCGCTCGCCAAGTTAAACCCCAAACTTGGGGGGGCAAATCAATCAATTAAGGAAAGTACGGTCCGACTATTTTTCAAAATAACTCAAAGTCCCCAGAGTGTGGACTGGAGTGTAAACATGAATTGGGTGCGATTTGATCGCCCGCCAACTAACTCTTATCCTCAGAGTGTGGATATGAGTATAAACAAATAGATGAGTGCGGTTTGACCACTCACTACTCCATAAACTTTGGCCTAAAACCGATGGGAGGAGTATAAACTCATTAAGGATGGAGTTCGACCATCCGTTATCTAGCTCTGCTAACCCAAGACTAGAGGCAGGAGTATAATCCCTCAAACCACTGAATCCGACGATGTAACACTAGGGCTTGAGCCTAGTGTTTGATACAACTTGAGGCCACGACCACATAGAGGCCTTGAATGAAAATTAATGAACGATTATCCAAATTAGTGAGCAACGAATTACAAGTACATTAAATGAAAAAGTAATAGCTCGACTACTTAAACAAAATTCATATAAGAGTTCGATAGAAAATAGAGAAATTTTATTTGCACAATAAACTTGAAAATCGTGGTACAAATTTATTCAAAAGCGAGGGCTGTACCCACACAATCACGACTAATAAAAAGATAAAACTGCTATACAAGCTATATACAAACTAAGTCGAAGTGACGGCTATTTCTTTTTCCCCTTCTCTCTTTTGGATTTCTTGGGAGTGGCTCCACCCGAGCTTCTGCCTATCCTTTTCTTCAATCCTTTACCACCCTTGGCAGTAGAGTTTTCAGAGGTTGGAGGTAGTTCTTCGAGAACCGACCCGCCGAGTGGAATGACTTACAGTGGGACGAGATTTGGATCATCGACGTCCACATCAGTGGGTTCAGCTTTAGCTTTTTTCTTTAATAACTCCTCTTTCTCGATGCGCTCCTTTAAGCTGAGCTCATCGGTATATTCGAAGGCACCATTGACCACAACGTCATCTGATTCATCTGGAAACGGCTGGTGTTGGACTTTTTCATCATCAAGTGCTCCAATAACTTGAGCATCGGGGCTTGGAATGTCAATGGCCATCGGAATTTTAGTAAATATCAATTGTTGCTCCATGACAGCACCGCTTTCTTGAGTTTGACTGTGACCCAAGAGACTTGCAGATTCGCAGGAATAAGAAAATAAACCCATAACTATTGGGCATGAGGAATGAAATCTCTTGAATAATGGAGAGTAGAGCGAGATACCCATTTCCGGTTGACTTTCAGTTGTTGTCGGAGTGTTATCCTCTTGTATAGGAGTCAGCACTTTTGATTGACAACCGGGTCTATCCAGATCATAGCTCAGATCCTATCCCGGGCCAAGTGGAACTGATGATACGGCTGTTTGAAGTGAAGGGGGGCCTTTGGGATTAGGCTTCGAACCTTCAGCAATGTTTTTTCCTTTTCCAAAGGGTGCCAGAATATCAAAATATCGGAGCCTTGCAGCAGCAAGTTCTAAAGGTTCATCCCTATAAAGAATCTCCCATACAAGTTTCTCTTCATCTAAATCAGCTTCACCAAGGGCTTTCTTCTTCATTTCAACAATATATTCCCAAGTCTCGGCAAGCCATTCAAGATAGCCCTCTCCAAGGAAACTCAAATCACGATGGATTAGGACTTTTGCATTATATTCAACGATCAAAGGATTGAACATGTCCTTAATTTTTTTCTGACCAGCTTCTTTAGCATCTTGTAACTGGGCCTCGATTTGTTCTCTTACTTCATTATGACCAGCTTCCTTTGCTTCTTCTTTGAGGACTTCAATCTAAGCGAGTTGCTCGTCAAGTTAAATTTTTAGTCCCTGAGCTTTGATAGCCTCTTCACAATACCTTTGAGATTCCTCCTCAGCTTCGAGTTTTTCTTCCTTTTCTTTCTTAAGGAGTTTTTCGAGTTCCTCAACACGGCGGGCAAGAGTGTTTTTCTCCTTTTGTAGTGTGTCCTTTTCCAAAGCAAGCACATCGCTGCGGTTGTGGGTAGCATCCAGCTCCTTTTTATGAGCCTTTTCCAGACAACTAACCACCTTGGATGTTTCTTTAGCACTCTTTTCTGTCGTGGCTAGCTTCATTGTAAACTCTAAAATCTCATCGTCTTGATGTTTAATTATGTCTTCATCATGGATCACCTCTAGCTTGAGGCGATCGATTTCATGTTGTCTCTCATTAGATACCTTAGAGATTTTCTCGGCTAAATGCTAGAATGCTTTATGCTGCACGAAAACATCATTGACACATGCAAGTGAACTCGCTTTAGCACTCCCTGGAATTGTATGGATGGAAGGAACTAAAACCCATCAAAATAGATTTTTGGGAAATTGGCCTTAAGTTCGCCCAATCTTTCCACCGTAGAGGGCTTAGGAGCCGTAGTAGCCAGAGATGGTTCAGAAGTAGAAATTGGGCATTTGCTTGACATACGATCGTGGGATTTTCTAGAACTAGATGAACCCAATAATTCTCAGGTGGCACATCAGTTTGGGGAGTATGGGAAGAGGTCTGATTGCCACTATGTACAGGAAGACTGGGCTGAGCTTCCTAATGAGACGATTGAGATTGGGACCTGTGTTTAGAAGATGAAGACTCCTTCGAGCAATGACTTCTTTCCCAGCTATCATCTCTCTCTAGACGCCTGCCCAAATATGGACCGTGACTGGATCCATATTGTATTGAGGAGCTTGTCAAGCGATTGAAGGCACGAGAATGAGACATAGTACCTATGAATCAAACATGAGCGTATAAGTGACCATCAAATAAAAGATAAATGAAAATCGTGTAGTGAAGTGCACGTGATTGTGAGTGTCCTAGTATCCTCTCGACGGACAAGTTACTGTAGCCTTGCTCATAGGAGTGTTCTCCCCTTTGCTAGTAGGAGGAATGTCATCACTAGTCCTGGTGAGAGAATTAAGCCCGCCAATACTGATGTTGGGGAAGTCATAGGTCATGATATCATCAAGGATTGGGAGATTCAAGAACCCTTCGATCAAACTTTCTAAATGTTGAGAGGAAGACTCTTCTTCAACAAAGGTAATGATGAACTCGGGCTCTTTAGCGGTTTTTCTCCTATGGAGTTTATAAGCGAGATTTTTTCCACTCCGTGTTAGCATATGAGATTGCACGCCTTGTGATGGTTCGACCACAGGCGCATTGCCCGAAATTGCATCAGCATCGCCAGGCTTGTTGGCTTCACCACCTCTAATTTCACCCTCTTTGGCATCATCCTAAGCCCCCTCGACTGGGGTACGACAGGGCTATTGGTGCTGCCTTCTTATTCCGCAACATTCCTTGGTGGTGCAATGCTTCCTGGAAGCCCGATGCTGCGACCTTCTTCTAACAGCCCAAAAGGAGATAACCATTCATCGGTTATAAGGGATCTCATGTCCCTATCCTCAACTGGGGTGGGATTGCAAAAATTGCTCTTGAAAAACTATCGCCTTTAGGTCATGGATGGACACTTATAAATTTTCAAAGTATTACTTAGTTCAGGATACGGCTCGGGCTAAAAAATTTGAGAATAAAGTGAAGACAACACTTACGTCCTTCCAACCACCGCCTCACGAAGCCAAGCGGACAACGAATGTAGAACCATTCGTGTTTAAAGATGTTGAGCTTGTTCCAAGCACCGGTTAGAACTTGATAGTTAGACAAAGGCTTGAGGAAAGTGTAACAAAGGCTTCATATCCGTCATTTGAAATTGTAAATAAACTCGATGCCTTCAAGAGATGGTGGGCGGAACAGAACATCCATAAATAGCAAGAAAGTGCCATGAAGAATAGCATAGCTATTTAGATGCAGTTGAGTAAGAGCTATTTCTAGATAATTTAGCATCTCTCGGATAAAAGAATTAAAAGGCGGCACACATCCGGCCCAGCACATAAATTTATTGCATGTCGTATACCACTCTGGGGGTAAATGTGCCTTGTCATTCACTAAAGAGACTAGAACATCTCCAAACGGAATTCCGTGTTTAGAGCATAATCTATGGAGAGCAACCTCGCCAATTCTAGAGGCTTGGTAATCCGTCGCGTTATCCAGAAATACAACACCTTCTATAGTGTCAGGGGCAGGACTTATCTCTTCCACTAGAAGGATAGGAACATCATAGAAAAGGTCGACCAATGGGTTGGAAACCTCCGGTGCTTAGTTTGATGGTCAGGGGAAAGTCTGCCGGATACAGTTGCGGAACTTGACTTAGCTCCGAGATTGTTGAGTTGTGAAGATTGTCCAGAAGGTATTGTAGCTAAACGCTTTGAATGTCTGGAGCCCATATCAGCTAAACTCAGTAGATAATGGAGATTAGAAATTTTTACCTGTCCACCCATGCTAAGTGTAAATTAGTGTGGTGCAGTACAAGGATAAACAGTTTAAATTTAAAAGAAAAAGTAAGTGACAAGACATTGGATTCCAACCAAAGTGACCTTCATTGCTGACCGTCTCAACTGGCGTTTAGATTGATCGATTGTGTAATCTTTGGGATCGACCATCGGCATATCGAAATGTGAAGTCCATTATTAAAGTCTATATGTTAAGTTTCAGGAGTTTGGTCGTTCAATTTCGAATTTGATATTCAATACGCAAGTCTTGTTGTTCGTTATCGTCGTATGTTCAAAGTTCATTAAGATGGGATTGGTCCTAATTGTTCATGCAAGTGAATATGGATTGGTTTTCAAGTTCAATTCAAAGGTTGAGAGTCGGCTAAGTCCTCAAAGCTGATCCCTTAATCCTAATGAAATCACTCCTTCCTATGAAGCTTATAACCAATCCTTCCTTAAACACACCACTACCGAATCCTTCACTTAGCCGCTTCCACAATTCTCCTAATGCAAACAGCCGATCCCTCTTTACTTCATGAACAACCGATCCTTCTCCACAATGATAAACAACCGATCCCTCTACTTAACAATGCAACCGACCCCTTCCTACTCAAGCTTCAATACCGATCCCTTTACTTCATTATTTCAACGTTTTCACACTTCACTCAAACATTCACTCTAATCCATCAGGCAACATGCACGACCAATCCCTCCCCTTCAAATAGATCCTCCAATTGAACCCTCGATTAATCCATAAGCCTCATCATCCTCGAACAATATCGACCATCTTCTCTCCATCTAACTATAAAATTACGACTCCTTACACATCGAGCTTTAACCCATCCACCAACATGATCGGACCCTTCAACTCGTCACAGATTAAAATTTAAATGCAAGAAAACCTACCTAAGTGTATAGAATACGAGTTGCTCGAGAGGAGAATTTCGATCTCGATTTAGATTGAAGATGGAGTGGAGCTCTAGAGCAAGAGAGAATGGCAAGTCTAAGGAAGGAGGCGATGTTTGATGAAGGAATGGGATTGGGCTGATGAAAGTATGAAGGGTTCGCTCTAAAATAAGGGAAGAAGGGTTCGGTCTCGAAGAAAATAAAGGCGAATGAAAGTAAAATGAAATAAAGTGAAGGGTGGAGAAGGAAGCACTAGTTTATGTACGAGGATAGAGGGAAGGACACTCTTGAGCTTCTCCATGAAGCCAAAAAATAGTAAGTCTTTGATATTGATAAGGATCGGGTACGATCTTAACCCAAGGGTATCCATCTGATCTCTATTAATGTACATATATATAAAAAAAGAGAAAAAAGGGAACGGTTATAAAAATTCCGATCCCTATTATGAAAAAGAGAGAAAAGAAAGAAAAGAGGGATCGGCCAGAGGAATGTTGATCCCTATAAACATAAAAGAAAGAGAGAGACAGAAGGGATCGGTTACGAACCCTATGTGAATGCAAACCAGTACCTAAAAACTATATAAAGTAAATAAATAAAAAGTGTAACGAAATTGCATCTAATTCAATGAAAATTAGCAAAGACCCATGAACATGCAAACGTGTACGGGAGCCAACGACAAGAATGTGTACCTGAACGTGCAATTGTATATTCTAAAAGGTCAATTTTTGAAATCGACAGATATTGAATTCAAATCTGAAGCTTTGAAGGTCGAGACTGGATCAGATAGCCAAAGCTTACTAGTCTCGTAGAACCGAACATTCATATCAACTGATGGAATATATTCTGAACTTATACTATTGGAAATCGACCAAGCGTCATGACGATCAAATAGAGATACAACACTTTGGCCAAAGCTATATCCGAATTGATTGGACAAGTTAGATTCGACTGCCATCAAGGCCAGTAAGTCCAGAGCGGTGATTGTGGGGTCCAGAAGTCAATACAGATGGTAATATAAAGCCGTGATCGAATTGAATCAAGAGATATGCTATGTAGAACATCTAAGTATGGAACATAGTTTAATATAGAAGAGGGATCGGCTATAATCACTCTCAATCATATGGATCGGCATATTTTAACCAAACAAGTGCAACTTAATGGGAAATAATCAATATCTCAAGATCCATATGTCTAATGCATATAAATTTTTGGGAACAAGAGGTAGGAACCCTAGGGAGCCTACTCTAGGGATCGCACCTCAAAAGGATTAAGCAAGGGGATCGGTCCTCTTACTTCTATAGGGATCGGCCTAAATCAAGAAACAACTCACTTTGCAGCAATGATCGAGCAGTAACTCAAATTCTACGAACCCAATTGGCATGAAACTTGGAGGATAAGCAAATTACAACATGGAGAAGCTCCCATAGGGATCGCACTTCCAAATTCCTCCAAAATAGGGATCAACACTGATCCCTATTTCTTGGGATTTGGGTCATGCAATCCCTCATGTGGGCCCATATGGTTTGAGATCCTTCTGTCGAATTTTCAGGGAGATATTTCGCCTTCTTCATATATAAATACAGGCGTGATTGTTCATTTTCGAGACATTTACGCCGCTTGCTGCTTTGTACTCTATTGTAACTAAGGATTTACATCTGATCCCTATTGTACTCGGTTTACAAAGTGATTAATAAAGCTGTCTATTCAAAGTGGACCTAGGCAAACAATGCCGAACCACTATAAATCGTTGTGTTCTTGATATTGTTTTGATTTCATTTCATTTAATATTTTGTTTCCTCTATTTTCATTTTATATTCATCATTTATTTCTCTACAAAATCTTTATTGGGTATTTGTGCCGATTGTTGATGCAAACACAACCTATGTAGTTAATATCGGATAATATCGTTGATATATCTCATATCGCTTCTAAGCCGATACTTTTCAAAATATCGATTAAAGTATCGTTCCCGATATACCGTCCTCAAAATATCGATTAAAGTATCATTCTCGATATACCGTCCTATATTTGTTGATATATCACTTCAATATTTAGTATAAAATACCCGATTTTTTTTAAAATATCGTTCATTATTATATGTATTAGAGAAAATGTATTTACGAATAAATATCTTCACATTCTCGGTATTTATTTTTTGTATATGGTTAATGATAATATCTAGACTGTATTAGAAAATCCAATGCAATAAAAAAAATTTAACTAAATATTTTTATTTTTCTTTATTAGTCTTCCAATAAAGAAAATTCTACTTATTACATTATTTTATAAATGTTTTACTTTCCGTAAAGACTTTACCACAAAACACAAGAACATTGAAAAGTTACTTCTTCTTTTTTGTTTTTTGTTCACCATTTCTAACTGGTAATTTAGCTTTTGAAAATTCATTTTATTAGTTATTATCATGCACAAAGAAATAAAAGTTGAAGAGCGATAAAGTTATATATTTTACATACCAATAAGGAATGAGCTCAAGTAGCAATTGATATCAAATCAACATTGCTTATTCGACAAATTAATTGAAAATGAAAATGATGGAACTATGAATATGAAAATTTTGGGAAAGTAATATAGAAGATTAGATGACTGAAAAAATAATGAATATAGTATAAATAAAGAAAATAATAAAGATATAAGTATAGGAATTTCTTAGTTTTTATGAGCCTTATGATTTGTGTTTTGTAGAATATCTAAGTAAACGGATTGCAATCTGTAAACTACAGGCAGTCGGCCTTTGATAGTAATTTGGCATTATTTATCCAAATATTTGAAAACTTAACATCAATAAATATTATAACATAGTACAATATCGTTTATAACAAGTTCTACATACGTTCGATATTTTACCAGTATTATGTGATATTATCACGATATTTTAAAATATCTCATATTGGTACTTGACCGATACGTACTCGATACCGATACTAACTACTTAGATCGCAACATATAATTATTCAGCGTTCGTTCCATTCTACACTTTCAATGCAATAAATTTAGTATGTTGTTCAATATTTTTTATAACTTTGCCTCAAAAACTCCCTTGCAGCTACCACGATGATTTTTTAGCTGTTTTTGTTACCTTTTATTTACATGATGTGTGTGTAGCACAAGTTCGCATTAGTATTACTTGTAGGATAAATAATTATATAATATATAATATTGTGGTAGGGGAAATACTAATACTGAAATATTCTTAACACATTTCTTTACAAATATATCATATTCTCTAAACATCCACCCTCAAACACATGATACGGCTGTCGTAAACATCGAGAATTTGTCAATCAAAAATTTAAAACAAGAAACTAAATATGACTTAGTGATGAAACCTGCAATCCGTACGGAAGAGGATATGAAAGAAAAAGGAATGATGCATGTAATGTGATAATCGATCTCAATATAATTGATTCCCTCATGAAAAATTGAGAAACAATAAATCTAAACAGTATTTTTATTATCATAATACATCAGAGCAGGACTAGCAAGAGAAACTCCATTGTCTTGAAGTGGTCGACGTAACCAAACAATCTCTATAGCAGTAGTCATAGCATGATATTCTACTGCAGCTAAAGAATGGGGAATAACAAATTGTTTCTTGCTTTTCCATAATACAATAGTATCACCTAGAATAATACAAAAATGAGTAGTCGACTTGCAATTTATGGAATCGCTACCATAATCAACATCAGAGTAGGCCAAGCATGTAACTCCAAATGGGAGGTAGATGAAAATAAAAGGTTGTGGAAAATAGTATCTCGAAGATACCTTAAAATTCGAAGAATAGCTACCCTTTGAACTATAGTTAGAGATGCAACAAACTGACTAACAACATAAACGACATATGATATATCTGGATGAGTAATGGTAAGATAAACTAAACTTCCAACAATAGTACAATATAATGTAGGATCTATTAGTGCTATACCATATAGAAGAGAGTATTTTTCATTAACTTCAATTGGGTGTCGGTGATTGTAACGACCCGCCTTTTCGACCCCCGAAAGTTGGCACTTAATACATCCACGGTATTAAAATGCTGAGCATCAAAATGTCAAAAAGGCCGATTGTTAGGGTAAAATAAGAAGAAAAAAATAGGGAAAAATCGAATCTCACAGGGAAACGATAATATATAATATAACAAAGACAATAGAAGTTGTAACTCTAAGATACAAGGTATATCAGAATTAAACAAACCCCATCAGCCAAAATAGTTATAACTTCTTGACCTTATAATTGTAGATGGGTATACATAATAATACAGTGGTAACTAAAAGCACTACGACAGGCGAACATCCAGCTCTTCTCCATGAGCCCTATGTCCCACCAATGACAACCTGGATAAAACTCGGTCTGACCCGAGCATTATAAAAAAATGACACCTAGATCAGTCTGGAAAACCAACGTGAGAAAAATCAAGAAATATGATGACCATATAATAATCTGTTAGAACACGCCGCTAAACACGAAACGGGTTTTACCTCACAAGAACAAAATCTAAGCATAAAAGAATGGATAGAAATAATTAAACATCGTGAAAAGTACAAGTCACTTCCCGATGCAATTAAGAAAGAGTCAATCCAAAGGTTGGAATCAAAAACAAGAAAATTGAATTTTTTTCAACAATGACTATGAAGGTGTACCCCCCTTACCGAAAGTATACCTCTAGCAAATATACTTAAGAGAGTTATTTACTCTGTGACTCTCTTGGACACGTCTAAGTTAGACCCTGCCAACCTTACCCAGTATCCAAGTATTTCACATCCCCACGCGGATACAACCGAATCCAATGTAGAGTAGATATGTAGATACCCTTATGGGGCAACCCCACATAGCTTGGCTCCCACTCACTCTTTGGTATTAGTCATTTCCGATAAAGAATATCAATGCTCAAAATGAGTAATAAATCGTCTTAGATTGACGAAACACAAAGAAGATAGCAGAGTCGATAGTCGATAAATCAACCATCGAGAATAACAAAATGATTGTATATGGAAATTAAATATCATACCCTTATCACTACTCGTCAATTTCAAACTTGTACTATCCCTCAGTTAACAATGAAGTCGGACATTGGAGCATTTTTACCTCTCAGACCTTGCCTTGAAGTACATTCTTAACTTTTAAGAAAAGAGAAGAGTTTTCATACCTCAACGTTTAGTGTTAAGTATATGCCTAAATCTTTTCCATATAAGTGATATCGCTTATGGAAATCAAATTTCTTACCCTTATCACCAAATTTCGATTTACAAATCATACTATCCCTCACTTAAAAATGAAGCCAAGTAAGTCAGGGCATTGGTTACTCCTGGTCTTGCCTAGACACTCCAATTTTTAAATCTCACGGATAGTAAAGAATCTACTTTCTCGATGTTTGGTATTAAGGATATGACTAAATCCTTTTCATGAACGAAATTAAACTTTTAAACTTTTTAAAACATTTGACTCACACTTATGCTTGATTTTCACATCATACTTATTTGTAAAACACTTTAAAAGCACACTTTAAAATATATTTTTGAAGAGCTAATTATATTTCTAAGTGTATCAAAAAGAAGGGTTAAAAACAAAGGTCATTAAAACATTGCTTACTATAAACCCAAAACGAATTTCACTTAGCCTTATCTTTAAAACAATCTTTTTAAAGATTTTTTTCATTTATAAAATATCATTCTAAATTAACTTATTATTATCTTTAAAACAAAACTCCTCCAAAAGGTTTAAGAATATCCATATTTATTAAGTCAAGTAACAAGTTTTCTTAATAACTTTACGAAATCATTTATTATAAATAAGTGTTTTAATCCATAAAATATTTTCTACTTTCCGAAATTATTTATTAACAAAAAACGCTATAATCCATGACTTTTTTCTCTATTCTCGGAAAACATTTATCACAACAACGGTGTTGTAATCCATGCTTCCTTTTCACTTTCAATAAACTCAAAAATACTTGGAATATAGTTTTTAAAACATCCATTTCAAATATTACTTAAAAGAAAATCTTAGTTTAAATATGTATAAAAACTCAAAACCATTTCCTTTCCTTATTTTCAAAATAAATTTTCTTCTTTGATAATTTATATTAAATCATTTAAAATATATATAAATTTCAAACCACTTTTAAAACACTTAAATATATGTTAGAAAAGTTCTCTAATAGGATTGAAGAAGAACAATCAAGTTTAAAACCATTTTATAAAAGTTGAAAATAGTGTCGCAATACTGCCGCTAAAAAAGCATGGAAAATTCCTTTAAATCAGTTCTTTTCAAAATGGAATTTTCTCCACATTTTTATAAAGTATGAATACTATACTTTATTTTTAGAATAACATACTATGATTTTTGTATACATTCACAAAAATTTAAAGACTTTTGAAGTCAATAAAACCCATTTGAAAGTTATTTTAAAACTTGACTTTCGAACTGCAAAACCGCGACCAAAATTTTCTAACTTTTAAACACTTTGGAGTTAGGTGTTATAACCTTTTCTGAGCCGTCAAAACTTGGTTGAAATAACTTTTTAAAATTGCAAAAGCACGACCAAATATTTAATGATGCAAACACAAGCACAAGACCCCAAACACTAGATTTAAAGAGATAAGATTTCAAAGTGCAATAACGCGATTTCAAAGTGCGAAAGCGCGATTATTCTATTATTCAACATTTTTTCCACTTTAACAACTCAAACAACAACCAAACATTTATATAAGCAAGATGCATATAAAAGTAAATCAATAATGGTGAAAAACCCCTTAGGGTCTCTCAACAAAGTCCTCTATAAATCACATAAATGTATGTTCTTCGAAGTATTCCATAGCGACCCATTCGCTATGAAAACACTTCGACGTCCTCTTGCTTTTGTCTCCTGCAAAACAATGGTTACTTATGCCTTCCACTTTCAAGAGGGAGTCAAATCCAAACAAACAATATACACAAGTCTAACAACATAAACAACAATTTATATTTTACAACATCTTTTCAATTTTTAAAATCATATTAAAGCAAGATTAACTCACCTTCCAAATTGAGATGAAGTTATCACTTCCTACCATAACAAAGCGACAACACAACACTTCCTACCATCACCTCCATGCCTTCAATGCTCACAGCCACAACTCCCCTTCCCTCTAGATGCTCATGACCAAGTGAAGAAAAGGCAAAAAACACACACGACCAAAGAAGAAAAGAGGGGGAAATCTCCAAAACTTTGAGATCTAAGTTAATAGAATGATTGCTAATACTTTTTAATGATTTTAGAAAGTGGTTGAAGGAGCATACACTTGCCTAGAGTTTCTCTAATTTGAAAAGTTTATGTGGAGTTAAGAAATGGAGGAAGTGTAAAAGAAGAGAAAGAAGTTCCGAAAAGAAAGTAAAGATGGAAGTGCTTTTATATAGACTTTGGCAAAAGTGGCAAAAGACTTAAACTACCCTTTTGCCAAATTACCTTTTTACCCTCCAATACCCCTCTTCCTTCCATGCCATAAATCATGCCTTAAATCAAGCCTTACTTTTATGTCTTGTCCATCCTACACAACCATATCTTCCATGAAACAATCCTCCTTGTTTTATGCCTTGTTTAAAGGGTACTTTCCTCACTTTTTAATTTACATTTTAAATTCTTATCCTAAGTACTTCTAGAAACACTTAAAGACTTTGTTTTATTTAATCTCTTTTATGTACTTTGTGCCATGTTATTTGATGTGTATGTGTGTGTTACAAAAGTGCGCAACAACGCTATAACAACTTTCATTCGATAAAAAGTCAAAATCTGAAAAACGAATTTCGATCACATTTTCAATTTTTCATCGAACTATTTATTTATGTAAACAAATTTACAAAATGAGTTCGCCATCATTATATGTTCATTAGAGGAGTGTAATAATGCTATTAAATCCATTTAATTTATATTTAATTCACAATTCAAATATTTAAATAGTCCATATATTTGAATATAAAGTATTAATATTTATCTTAGATGTTACATTCTCCCCCTTGAAATAATTTTGTCCCTGAAATTATCACGTAGAGAAAAAAGTAATATCCCTACCCAAAATCAAATTACTTACTTGGTTTTCGGTAATTTGATTAGTTATATTCTTCTTGTGGAAAATCTATATCAAATATACTATAACTAAAGTACATAAAATACTTGTAATAAAATACTATGCATCTAATCTTTTCAAAAGATAAATTTTGAACTAAATGCCCAGGTTTTTATATTCAAAATATATTTTCAAATTCCTCCAAAGAGGAATATATCAAAACCAAAATTAATCATGATAAGGAGAGGGCTCCTTCTACCGAAGCATGGTATAACTCTAGAATCAAAATAATATGGAGCATCCAATGGTATACCAGTTCCTCCCCAAACTATAACTAGGATAAACAAATATACATGGCGAGTCTTTCCAGATCGGAAAACCCCTAATCGCCCAAATTAAGTATGACGACCCGCCTTTCTCGACTCTCAAAAATCGACACAAAATACTCAACAGTATGATATGCCGACGATCGAACGCCGGAAAAGACAGATTGTAGAGGAGTAAGAAAGTGGATAGAAGAAGAAAGAACTAAACAAAATCAGAATCTCACAATCGCAGCGGAATAAAATATAATATAGAATAACAGATCTTTACAAAAATAAAATCTATATCAGTTCGTATGTAATACATCATCAGAGTATATCACTACAAACAACATCAAATACATGCCTGACAACATCAATCAACACAGAAGCGGATATAAACAAGTACGAAGAATATGTCTCGACTTCAGCTCCTCACCTGCTCCATAGCAACCTAACCTGGGCATATAATACTCGGTCTGACCCGAGCATTATAATAAAATAATACCCGAGTCAGTCTGGAATACCAGCGTAAGAGAAATACATCCAAACTGATTATTAAAGTTTCAAAAATCCTTTGAAAATCAAGGGCATCTCGTAAGACCACGCCACAAATAAACATGTCGGGTTTTTACCTTACGATAGCCAAACACTTTTTATAGAAATCCTCTGATATTATAATAGGGTCTATATACAAATACTTATAAAATAGCCGAAATTGTTACATTCATTAAATTCCAGCATACTAGCCACAAAGTGGGTAATACAAACAAAACTCGTAAAAGGCGTGTAGGGAGAATGGATTTCCATCAATGACTAGGCACTGGGGTACCACCTGTCACAGTACGTGGCCTAGATCACAGTACCGAGGACCCACCCTAAGTCCCCTGCAACACAAGGCCGGAACTATCCCTTACTGGATAATTCCGAATAAAATCACCCCACGGTTGTGATCAGCAACCGCACCACTAAGCCCAAATAAAAAGGGACATCTAGACAAGGATGACCTTACCCTACAGTGGGAGCTACCCACGAAGCCTTGCTGCATAACCCCTGATTTTCAGTCATTCCCGGTTGATGAGGCTTGAGGCTAAGCATTGCCTTTATAGATCATATCCCTTAGAATGCCCATCGTCCGCTGACGATGTCTCGAAAGCATTCGTCCATACAAGTCCGTCCCGGGTCTGAACGGAACCGAAGGCACTATTCCTACTACATCCATTTTGGAAATATCCTCAGGATTAGTAGCGATTAGTCCTTGCACTTCTCAGCTCCATCTTTGACTCCGAACACGTTTCACGAAACGTACAAACCGGATCGAAGTGGTTTTCGAGAAATAAATCTCGATCCCGGTCTCTTCGAAACGATCATTGCATTTGGCCAATATTGATAGTCGGTTATTTAACTATAAATTCACATTCACAAGCATCCATCACACAATAAATAATTTTCCACATTATTTATTTTCCTTTAATATCTTTACAAGATATATTTCCGTTTTTAAACCCCTTGAAAACAGCTTTCCAAAGTCTCTTTCTTTCAAAATCAATTTTCAAACAATTATTCCCATTGGAAACAACCAAGTCCAAAACATTTAGATTTTAAAACAATTTGGAACACTTTATTCTGAAATATACTTTAATATATTTAAATTTACTACTAGTTATTTACTCAAAAATATAATTTCAAAATATGTAAAATAAAATTATTTATAAAGATATAAACTTGATTTTAAAATAAAGGTTTAGTTAAACTAAATTTAAAAGTAGAGGTTTAAAAGGAATTAATACTAATTTCAAATAGCTTAAATCAAAACTAGCCTTTAAATAACTCCATTTGTAAAAATAAATTTCTAATGTTTTTGTAAATAATTACTATTGCAAATTTATAAATTAGTTATTTTAAAATAATAATAATTTCAAAACACTTTTAAATCAAGTTTTAAACTTTAACTTATACTTGAAGAAAATCTGTTAAAACACGAACTTGGTTTCCCAGGGAAACACACTTCCATTCAAACAACCCAGAGAACTTTCCTTATAAACCCAGCCCGATCCATTACAACCCAAATTTATGTTTAAATAACATAAATTTTCCTTTCCATGCTTAAAAAAATGAACTTCTTTTAAATTTTAAACACATTTTCCATCCCTGGAAATTCACTTTCAAAGTATAGGTTAAAAATCTTTTTAAATAAAACTTTTGGGAATTTATTAAATGGAAATAATACTTAAGAATTACTTAAATAAAATTCCAATGGTTTAAAATATTTTTAAACCGCTAATTTATATTTGAAAAGCTTCTTTGAAATCACATTAAATTCCTAGGAAAACATTACCAAATAACCCCATCGTTATTTAAAACTATTTATAACTTCTTATATAATTTCTCACTAGAAACCCATACTTTCACATTTATCAACTGATAAATTTTCCATTTTAATTTATAAGTCCAAATTTACCAATTTCATTCTCCATCCAAAACCAAATTCCAAATTTTATTCCTTTAGATCCTTTATTTAACAATTTCTTTTTATTTCTTCAAAGATCCAATTTAATTCATTTATAATTAAATTCCTGGTTTTATACTTATCCAACAATATCGCAGTACAATTTAATTCCAGAGTTATCTATCACAATTTATAAATAGATTACATCATCAATTATAAAAATAATTACTTTAGTGTGAGGAATCCAGTTGGATCCCTCCAACCTGTTTTCCCTGCATCCATAGATATTAGCACATCAATATATAAATATCATTTCAGACTGATAACAACATTTATATTCAATCAATCACACAGATATTTAAATATTGACTATTTAAATTGTCTAGCATCCAGATGTGAGTGAGAATAACTCACCTTGAGTTTAAACGCCGAGCGTTTGAAATTTTAAATCAAATCGAATCGTTCGATAAAATCTAAAATTCCCACTTGCTCCAATTGACTCCAGATCTGCGCTGTAGCGTAGATCGCGTCTCTGTGATTCCAACGCCACCAAAATCGTCGAATTTTTTCAACGCATGCAAAAGATATGAATTTGTAAAGGTTGTATATATAATTTAAAACAATTTTCTTTCTAATTTTTATTTTCTTTTATACAAAATAATCAAGATCAGACCGTACGTTCAAAAAGAGAAATCTCGGTCGTTGATTTCTTCTTCCCTCTCATGCGACAATTACAGGCAAATATCGAACCCAAAACGCCACCTACTAGGGCACGACCAACGCCCCTCCTCGATGAACTACAGCACGATCGGGTCCCACTATTTCGAAGCTCTTCGCGACCCCTGCCTTTGGTCGCGACCTGGCCAAGCTTAGCCTCGCCGTTGCACGGCAATTCATGCTCGATACCCTCCCAAACGTGGCCCCCGAGCTCCGCCTCTGGTCAACTAAACAACATCTCAACCGTACGGATTTGTAGATCGTGGCGCTCTCCTCAACTTCCATGTTGAAATTATTCGATAAAATTGAGTGGATGAGTGGAGATTAAGGGAAGAAGGTGGGAAGAGTTCGGCCATTGAAATATTGATGTGGCGGCCATGAGAAGAACTAGGGTTTTTGCCCCCTTTCACGCATATATATACACACATATATATATATATATATATATATATTAATTTAATATTAAATTAAATTTTAACGAACCTTTACAAACGAACTCCAAATCCGACGTGCCGCCTAGCGTTTATAAGGTTTTACCCGTGTTCCGAATATAATGGAACGTGTTCCGAAGGCTAATTCGGTCATATGTGAGAGTTACGAAAATAAACGGTCAATTTTAAATTAAATCAGTTAAAACGATTTCGATGCGTTTTGAGCTGCCACGGTCAAACGACAACTCCGATTGCTACGAAAATTGAAATCCAATGATAACTAACTATTACGGATCCAATGGAACTGGTTTCGTCGAATTCCGAGACTGTGCCCCGGAAGGCTATTTTAACTCGTCGATTTATTCGCAGCGATTTCCGAAATTGTCAAAAACGCTTAAAATTTCACTTTTAAAATTTTACTGACTTAATAATAAATCATATCAAATTTAAAATCACATTAAAAATCATTTTGATCAATCACAAATCAAAATCTGATTATTTGCAATATTATAATATTAAATTCCATTATTTAATTAATATAAAATTACAAATTTAACTTATCAACTTTTGATTTCATCCAAAGGACTAACATCATTATTTAAATCTAGATAAACTTAAAATAAATCTTAGAAACCATTTTTATAACCATATACACCTAGATTCACAAATTTCCCAATTTTTCAAATATTTAATTATTATTTATCCAAATCCATTATGAAAATTTTACTAATTTTATGGATTTAACTTAAATCTTCTGATCCAAAATCAATTAACATTTTCCATTCAACATTTAAAATGAATTAAATGTTCAAAATATAACGACCAAAAATCCGAGTCGTTACATTAAGTCATAACAAACTTTTTGTTAAAAATCACTTCAGAAAAACTCTTTTCAAATATTTTGAAAAAATAACACCTCGCCAAAGTTTTCAAAATAATAATATTATTATTCCTTTCACAAATTCTTTCGAAATTACTTTTTCAAAAGCACTGGGATTTAAGTCCCAATAAACAATAATTTAAAATCCTTTGCTAAAAAAGTCATACTTTATGAACCATAGTATATAAAATCACACTATCAATCAAATCAAATTCCATAAAAGAATAAACTAACACTTAACATTATTTAAAATGTTAAATGACTAACAAAAAAGATTTAGAATTTTTTTCTTAGGTTCACAACTTTCTCGATCGTCCCAGGATATAGATAACTTTCTAAGCGTACCATTATGCTCATCAGATTTTGGCTATTGCTTAAAAGATTATCTAACCTACAATAGAACAAAATTGAAAGTCACTCCCTAAATTTCCCTAAGCCACAAAACATAGTATACAAATATACTTCAACCAGTATGATATACATGGATCATCCGTATGCAATATCTGATCCGACCACTTGCTCAGATACATAAACTTTACTTCTGAATCAGTATCACTCACTCGACCTCCCGAGTGCGGACTCTGATCGGATTCCTTGATTAGAAACATTTGTTCTCCTTACATAATAATATACTATGATAGAAAACCTCAGTATCACATTAATAATTTGAATCGAGTGTTCATGATCAAGAATCAAGTGAGAAATCCTTGTTTGGATTGGTATGAATCGCCCTAAAGTTATGTACTCAAATCCTAGATTAAGAATCATGTGAATGGTATGATCAACGTACAACTTACGTACTTAATCCTATTAGTTTCTTAACTACACCAATCTCTTTCTAAATCACTTTCATTTTCATTTATAGTATATCATTCAGTACTAATATTATTTATGAATCATTTCACAAATTTCTATAGGTTGCAGAATTATGGATCTTAAGGCTAATTAAACACTTGAGGGCGATGAATAGTGTTTTCTAACTTGTATAAATCTTTTTAAATTTATTTTAAGTTAAATATTAAATCACAAATTAACAACATAGAATTATACTATCAAACAGTCACGGATGCAATCACAGATAAAAATAAAAGAAGTAAAGTAAAGAGTTAGAGAGATGACACCAGAGATTTTATACTAGTTTGGATTTCTCCTACATCCAGTCCCGTACAATTACTTATACATATTTCTTTTCAAAGGCCAATCTTTAAAGCGTCCAGAAGGCAATCCCAAATACAATCTCGATTCCAAGACTACGAGACTCACCCTCCTGAATTTTTGGGCTCAAGGTACACCCGCTTAATTTGAATTGGCTACAAGCATGCCCACTATATTTTTAGGCTATAAAGAACACCAACTTGATTTGAATGAGATACAAGCACACTCACTTGATTTGAATGGGCTACAAGCACACTCAAGCAAATACAAATAGAGTTTTATAGTTTTTTCAAAGACGATTTCTTGAACTTTTGATACAATGGATCTAATGGCCTCTTGGATAACACTTTGATCTTTGAACAGAGTGAGAGAAGTTTCCAAAATAGTAAGAAAGTAGTATTGAATCAATACAAAGAAGTATGAATTGATTCTATTTGATTTTGAAGGGAATATAGTATATTTTCAATGGAGTTTTCATTAGAGAAAGGGGAGGGAAGAAACTGAGTAAGTAGTTATCAAAACATTTGCTTGAACTCCTCTTTATGTAGTTATTAAACAGACATGTCCGTTCATGAAGAGTTGTGACGAATAGACACTTCCATTTAAAATTTGAAAAACCACTTGACGCATAAATGTCGACATATGATATATAGGTATGTCGACATACCTTAGTTAAAATTGAAAATTGTTTTGTTTTAAAATGTTTTAAAATTCTACACTTTGTAAAATATTCTAATAATATGAAAATAGTTCGAAAATAGTTTATAAACCTTTTGAACTTTGAAAATCTTTTATAAAATATTTTGAAAATTTTTTGGAAATTTATTTTGTTTAAAAATATAAAATATATAAAATAGGAGACATAAATCAAAGATTGCTACAAGTTCCCCATTTTAAGGCCAGAAAACAAGCACTACTGATGCTGCAGTCATCAATAGTATTATTCTCTAGTGATAAAACACGGACATGTTAATCATACCAATAACGTCAGAAGCACATGAATATGAAAATTTTTCAAACACATTTCATTACTCAAACTTTCGTTACATTTCAGAAATAAAATTTTCACATTCATGCATAATCCCATTCGTTGCCCACGTTCAGAGAAAATATAATAATTACAAAATACTCCAAGGGCGACATATGAAGATGCCCCCCTTGGTTAATCAGAGTCTAATATTTGATAGTTATAAATTATATCATTACATCCATTCAAATATAGCATAAGCTTTAAAGAGCGCAGCGGAAATGAAAACTCCTAACATTAGCTAATTTGTCTCCTACACATCTCCAGAAGCTTATTCGTCTTACCTGAATATTGCGAATCAGCCGAATAGGGACCTTAAGGCTAAATTAAAACTAGAGGGGGAGTGAATAGTGTTTAATTTATTTTATGAATATTTTTTGAAATTCGTTAAGATTCTACTTTGAATGATGTAATTAACAATCACAGAAACAATCATAGAATCAAAGTACAGATAAAAGTAAATGCAGTAAAAGTAAAAAGGAAATAACACACCAGGATTTTATACTAGTTCGGAGTTACCTTAAATCCAGTCCCACAATCTTCCTTGTATAGATTTCTTTTCAATTAGTAAATGCAAATACAATCTTGATTTCAAGGCTACGAGACACACCCTCCAGAATCCCCCTAAGTTACTAAAAATCTCCCCCTTTTTGATGATGACAACTATGTATATAAAATATAATATAACTCCCCCTGAGTTACAAAACTCTCCCTTAATCTATGCCTAGATTTTATATATTTCTCCCCCTTACTGTTAGGAAATCAATTCTATGGTTTCGATAATAACAACTATTCAATGGAAATCGAATGTACATATATATCTATATTTACAGATAGTTGATAGAGTAACATCACCAAAGAGACTAAAGCAACACTCAAGACAAGAATCAAAAGATGTCAAATCAGAAGAGATTGAAGAGAAATAGGATATGCACAAGATGAAGCAACATGCACACTTTCAGACGTCTGAGAGCACAAGCCAGACATCTGAATGATTCCTCTGGTTCATAGTTCAGAAGCAATCAGACGTCTGGTTACCAACGTCAGACGTCTGAATAATTCCTTTGGTTCATAATTCAGAAGCAACCAGACGTCTGGTTACCAACATCAGACGTCTGAAAAGTATCCAGGCTTATAATAGATATGAAGACCAGACGTCTGAGGTTACTTTCCAGATGTCTGATTCAAGACTCGACTGTGCATTTTCAAAGCTCAACTGCCACATTCGAAAAGACACATCCACTTCTCTTTGTCGCAACTATTCATCACCATTAGAAGCGACTTTACGGAGATTACAACAGATGCAACTATACAAGAAAACTCTTCATCACTATAAATAGCATCAGGAATTCAAGAGAAGATAACAACCTGACTTACTTACACTCTTATCTCTTGTACTCTGATTTATTCCTGATCTATAAGCAATCAAATACCTGTAATCAATCCTTCCATATATATAGAACTCCTCAATCAGATATTCTCAAGATCAATATATATTGGAAGCACTTTTGTACTCAATAGTCAACATCCGTGTTACAGAACACATTCTTGACAAAGAAACTCTGCTATTGTAAACCTGTTCCTCCGGGTTAAGCGAGGGTTAGTTGAAAGGAAATTCTGAAGAGGAGCTTCGGGACTGGACGTAGGACGGGAGGTCCGAACCAGTATAAAATACCGGTGTGATTATTTTTATTTACTTTGCTACTATCGTTTATAGAGTTATATTATATAGTTAGCTGTTTATACTTGCATATAATCTAGACGATCCACTCATATAGACTTTCAATTGGTATCAGAGCAAGGTTCGTTTAAAAGAATAGTAACACGTTTTTTAAATCATTCTAATATGGCAAGTATTTTTCAAGAAGGACAATCCACAGCACGACCCCCACTTTTTAATGGCTCTAATTATTCATATTGGTCTACACGTATGAGAATTTTTATGGAAGCTAATAGTTTAGAAATTTGGTCAGCCACTCAAGATAAATATGAAGCTCCAACTACTGCTATGAACACATGGACCGATGCACAAAAGACCTTAGCATCAAATAATGCTAAAGCTATGAATGTCCTGTTTTGCTCACTTGACAAAAATGAATTTTCACGTGTCATGTTATGTACTACTGCATTTGATATTTGGCGTACCTTACAAATTACACATGAAGGTACAACAAAGGTCAAACAAACTAAAATTTCAATTTTGCAAAATCAATTTTCATCATTTAAAATGAAACAAAATGAAACTATAGTAGACATGTATTCAAGATTTCAAACTATTCAACATGATCTTATGGCATTAGGAGTTAAGTTTACTGATTTTGATTTAGTTTCTCGAATACTCAACTCTTTAACACCTGATTGGGAAAGAAAAGTATTAGCTATTGAAGAAGCTAATGATCTCTCTACTCTCAAAGTTGAAGAGTTGGTAAGAAATTTGATGTCCTATGAAGCTAATTTGCAGGCACGTAAAGAATTAAATTCGGAGACAAAGAACATAGCATTTCCATCAATAAAGAATGATGACTCAGATTTAGATGAAAATGAGATAGTATTCATTGCCAAAAACTACAATAGATTCAAGAAATTTAGAAAGATGACCAAGTTTCAAAAAGAAGGAAAAACCAACTCAACAAATCTATCTTAAATTAAGTGTTATGAATGTGATCAATACGGACACATGAAGAAGGATTGCCCAAAACTTAACAATGATAAAAAGAAGAGCAAATTTGAAAAACTCAACAAGAAGAAAGCTTTCATGGTAACGTGGGATGATTCCGATTCTTCATCTTCATAAAGTGATAGCGATAGTGATGGAGAACAAGCTAATGTGTGTTTTATGGCACAAAAAGATGAGGTATGTCCGGAACTTAGCTATGAAGAATTACTTGAACTTAGCATAGAATTAGATGATAAATTTAGACAAATAAAAAAATTGAACAAAGAATATATAGTAAAAGTAAATAGATTAGAACTTGAAGTAGGAATGTTGAAAGATGAAAAAACTATTTTAGAAGAAGAACTTGAAATATCTCAAGAAAAATTAAGAGATAATGTGATAGATGAGAACATTACTCTAGAAAAAGAAAATTTGCTAAAAGAAAATGTTGATTTTAAAAAGGATATTGAATTATTGAAAACAGAAAATAGAGAATTAAAAGAAAAATTAGATAAAATTATCAATAATGTGTCAAAATTCAACAAAGGAAAACAAGATTTGGAAAATCTTATCAAAACATCAAAACCATCAGGTAATAGAAATGGAATAGGATTTGAAAAATGTTCTAAACAAAAAGAAAATAATGCTAAAAATATTAGTTATATAAAAACTAGAAGTTTATCTAAACAAAAATTAAATACCAAAAGTATGAAAATTTGGGTTCCTAAAACAAATAATAAATTGATTAGACAAAAGTATATCAATAATTACTTAGAAAATGTAGTTTATAATAAGAATTATATTTATAAAGGTACCAAACCATCTTGGGTATGGTTACCTCCCTCTAACAATTAGGACCCTAATCAAATATGTGGGTACCAATTAAAATATTTTTTATCTTACAGGTACCCAAAATAAAAAATAAGGAGAAATGGATACTAGATAGCGGTTGCTCCAAACATATGACTAGACAATTCAAAGGAATCTGTCATAAGCATTGGAGAAGTCATCAACTCTGGTATATCTAACTCTCCTTACTAATGTTTTACTAGTAGAAAATTTAAAACACAACTTATTAAGCATTAGTTAATTGTATGATAAAGGTTTTCAAAAAAAATTGAATTAAAAACTAAATTTAGTTCACTTCTCATTACCACAAATTATTTAATTTTTTGAACCATTAAAATTTTAGAAAATTAGTTTTTCTATAAATAACCCTTTCAGCATATATAAATACCCGTAATTATATCACAAATATATACAAAGTATTAAATTCTTATAATTTAGAAAAATAATGTCTTCTAGAAGTTCCTATATATCTATCTCTGTCTCCACACCATCGACGGACAGCGCAGTAGATACACCACAACGTCTTCCGACACCTACACCACAAGAACCAACAAACAGGTGGTCCTCATATCATACGGGGTTTACTCCAGAGACTAAAAAGGCGAAAAGATCCTTGTTTACTTCTCCTAATACAAAGGAGAAAATTGATGAAATTCACCATTACCAAAAACAACAGATGGATCTTCGACGAGAACTTTATTTTGAACAGAAAGTTACAGCACGAAGGCTTAGCTTTCTGGAACAAGTAGCGATGAAGTTTTGCTCGTCCCGAAAGAAAGATGTACTTGAACCACTACCAAAACCTTGTAGTTCATTAGATCCATCTTCTTCGTATCGCACTTCTTCTGATCCTTCTCCAAGACGATATTCTGGCTCCCCACGGACCCACGAACGAAGGAATATATGGTCTCCACTTAGACCATGGAAGGATAACGACTCAGGAAATCCGAAAACACCGTCGCCTTCTAAATAAAATAATATCAAAATTGATTATTGTATGTATTTTGTAAAATTGTTGTATATTTTCCCTTTTACTATCAAAAATTAATAAATAAATAAAACCATCAATTTTTACACTATTTTTAAGCATAATTGCCCCTCTCAGACGTCTGACTATTGTCTTCAGACGTCTGAATCACTGATATATGTCACAACTTTAAGCACTGTGCAAATGTCAGACGTCTGATTTAGTCCCCAGACGTCTGGAATGAAGCTCTGTCTTCTCCTAAACACATTTAGAATAATTCAGACGTCTGAACTAATTTCCAAACGTCTGACTGACTTATCTGTTTCACAAATAAACAAAAAACAGACGTCTGTGTTAACCTCCAAACGTCTGATTAATCTTTCTGCCTCTAAATTTTTCCAACTTCGCAAAACCAGACGTCTAACATATACCACACAGACGTCTGTTCGCTTTATCTGTACAATTTTTAGGGCAAACCAGACGTCTATCTTCAAACTCAGACGTCTGGAACTCAATCGACCGTTATTACAACCCCAAAATAACGACAGTTGCTTATCACTTTTCAAAAATCATATCATTTTTTCCCTCTGCCGATTTCCAATTATATTACCAAACCCTAAAATTTTCAAACAAAACCAAGATGCCTCCTCGTACAAAAAATATCAAAGCTCCGAAACGGAAACTAGACCAACAATCGACATCTTCAAATCCTCAAGTATGCTCCGACGAGCAGATCGAACGATGGATGCTCAAAGCCCCCCATTCGATAAAAAGGTATCAAGAAATTCAAAAGAAAAAGCTACATATAGGACCCTTCTATAACTTACTTAAGTTTCCTATATACGACCTTGATGAACTTTGTGAAAATGCTAGATTGGAAACTTTAATTTCTTTCACATCGAATGATGTTCAGATAGATCAACTTGCTATTTTCTTATTCTACGCCAATCTAGATAGCACTGCTGTTTGGAATACCGAAGACGAGGACAATTGGTTGTGGTCAAGTGTTTATGGAAATACCATACGTTTAACTCCAGGATTAATCGGAAGAACCTTGGGATGCTCCGACACCGGTGAAGATCTTCATAATATCCCAGATATGCATTTTAAACCAAGGAATAATATCACCCATCAAATATGGGAGGATGAAATGCCCAAATTTGCTTCAAAATATTTACGTCCTAAAGCTCGATTACTCACAAGGATGATAATCAATACAATTGTTCCGCGGATAGGGAGTCACGAGCAAATAACGGAGATGGAGCACAAAGCACTTTATGCTCTTTTTAGTGGAACAAGGGTAAATTGGGCGAAGTTTATATTTGACGAGCTCAAACAATTTTGGAATCGATCAAGGCCATCGATTATCTATCCTACCTATATTATGAGGATTCTTCGTGCACATAATATTTCGTCATATCTCTCGACGTTCGAAGAAATTTCCCCAAAATATGCTTCCACAAAATTCTTTTCTTTAATGCATTTACCTGAAACTCCTTTAGAATTCATGTCTTTTGAAGATTGGTCGAATCATCGACAATCTAGAAAATCTGAAAATCCTTCTCAACCATCTGCTGCTTCATCTCAACAGCCAGAACAACATAGAGAAATCACTCCTCCTCCTCCTGCTCCGTTTGATTATCCAGGGCAAGAAGACGTTATAGAGACTCGACTAGAAACAGATCCTAATGAAAGTATTCGAGATCTTACACTCAGAAATCAACATACACTATCTCAAAATCAAAAGTACTTGGCTAGGCGAATCAACAAATTTGAAACTTCATTTGCCATACGACTAGCCACAGTCGAGGAGTCTCTCTCCACTGTTCTATCAGTTCTGAAAGAGGTTCTACAGCGAGTTCGTGGTCCTTCACCACCATCTGAGGATTGGCCTACTCCTGTACCCTCTCCACCTTCAAAACATTCCAAACTCTTTGACGATGAACCTTCAAAGGAAGCTTTGACATCTCCCTTAAAAGCTAGCACTTCTACAAAAGATGAGCAAAAGGAAGATAATACAAATCAAGCTTCACCAAAGGAAGGAGATCCAAAACAAGCTTCACCAAAACAAGATGATCCAAATCCAAAATATCACTAGAACTTAGGTCTTTTAGTTGGTTGTATTTTGTGTAAACATCTTTTGTATCTACTTTCTTTCCAGCTTTAATGAAAATCTTCTTTTGACTTGAACTATTATATATTCTTTTTGATAATGTCAAAGGGGGAGAAATATATATATAAATCTTATCAACAAAACTAAGCACATATTCAGGGGGAGATTTGAAATATATATATAAGTACATTGAATAGTTGTCATCATCAAAAAGGGGGAGATTGTTAGGAAATCAATTCTATGGTTTCGATGATAACAACTATTCAATGGAAATCGAATGTACATATATATCTATATTTACAAATAGTTGATAGAGTAACATCACCAAAGAGACTAAAGCAACACTCAAGACAAGAATCAAAAGACGTCAAATCAGAAGAGATTGAAGAGAAATAGGATATGCACAAGATGAAGCAACATGCACACTTTCAGACGTCTGAGAGCACAAGCCAGACATCTGAATGATTCCTCTGGTTCATAGTTCAGAAGCAATCAGACGTCTGGTTACCAACGTCGGACGTCTGAATAATTCCTCTGGTTCATAATTCAGAAGCAACCAGACGTCTGGTTACCAACATCAGACGTCTGAAAAGTATCCAGGCTTATAACAGATATGAAGACCAGACGTCTGAGGTTACTTTCCAGATGTCTGATTCAAGACTCGACTGTGCATTTTCAAAGCTCAACTGCCACATTCGAAAAGACACATCCACTTCTCTTTGTCGCAACTATTCATCACCATCAGAAGCGACTTTACGGAGATTACAACAGATGCAACTATACAAGAAAACTCTTCATCACTATAAATAGCATCAGGAATTCAAGAGAAGATAACAACCTGACTTACTTACACTCTTATCTCTTGTACTCTGATTTATTCCTGATCTATAAGCAATCAAATACCTGTAATCAATCCTTCCATATATATAGAACTCCTCAATCAGATATTCTCAAGATCAATATATATTGGAAGCACTTTTGTACTCAATAGTCAACATCCGTGTTACAGAACACATTCTTGACAAAGAAACTCTGCTATTGTAAACCTGTTCCTTCAGGTTAAGCGAGGGTTAGTTGAAAGGAAATTCCGAAGAGGAGCTTCGGGACTGGACGTAGGACGGGAGGTCCGAACCAGTATAAAATACCGGTGTGATTATTTTTATTTACTTTGCTACTATCGTTTATAGAGTTATATTATATAGTTAGCTGTTTATACTTGCATATAATCTAGACGATCCACTCATATAGACTTTCACTTACTCCCCAACTAAGATACTATAGTAATAATGATAAGAATAATGTATAACAAATGATGAGTGATAACACAAATCATTAATAGTAACAATACCAAACTATATATTCATTCAATATTATAATACAAAGTAATCACAATCCAATCAAACCCTAAACTATGCATATAAGTTCAAGGTAAAATTATTAAATCAAATCAAATATATGTACCATACATTTAAAGCAATCAAAGCAAATGAACTATTATCTTAGTGTGATTTTCTAATGATCGGGGGTTTGTGAATAGGACTGTGAGGATAATGTAGGCTAAAGTTCCCTTTTTGTTCGACGAGATTTCCATCTCGATCGAAACATACTTCACCGACGCATCGAACTTCATCATCTTCCTCCATGTGTTCTTCCTCTACTTCCTTTACTTCTTCCTCTTCTTCCTCGTCATTGCTGCCTTGAATAAGGTTATAAATAGCCAAATTTGCAGAATATCTTCAATAACTATTGGATTCGTTGGATTAGCTAATAGATATTTTTGTAAATTGTGAAGAATTCTGTTTTTCTTCTCTTGGTCCTCGGTCATACGAAGTTGCACCACTTGAATTTTAGTGAGCATTTGCAGAATATTCTTCATTTCACCCCTTATTTTAGTGATCTTGGTCATAATAGTGTTTTGGAAGGGGCCTTGGATACGAGAAGGGAAGGAAAACGACGGATTTTCTTCTCAAGAACATTTGGAATCAGAGGAGGTCATGATTTATTTGTTTCAAAAGTTTAAAATAGAGAGAATATAGAAAAATGAAGAAGAAAGTCGAAATTTGGTTATTATATAACCACCAATTTGAATTTTAGAGGGAAAATTAAAAGACATAATTTATCGTTATATGTCGACATATACCATTAGGGTATGTCATCATACATAGTATTATTTTGATTATTTTGTTTTTCTTTATATTTTGTACTTCATTATTTTTATATTTCCGATAGAGAACATATTCCTACTCTCTTCTTAACTTAGTAAAGGATGTTTGATTCAATGTTTTGTTAATATATCTGCTATTTGATTTTCAGTGTTTATAAATTCAAGTGATATTATTTCTTTGTTTACATTATCTCTTAGAAAATGATGTCTTATATCAATATGTTTAGTTCTAGCATGATGAGTTGGATTTTTAGGTAGATTGATCGCACTTGTATTATACAGTATATTGGCGATTTAATAAAATTTAAACCAAAATCTTTTAATGTTTGTTGCATATAGATAACCTATGAACAAGCTAATGTTGCTGAAATACATTCTGCTTCTCTCATATACAGAGATACAAAGTTTTTCTTCTTACTAAACCAAGAAACCAAAGAGTGACCCAAAAAGTAACAAGTTCCACTTATACTTTTTTGGTCTGATTTGCAATCGGCATAGTCAGCATCCCTATATGAAATTAATTCAAAGGAGTCTTCTTTTGGGTAAATGAGTTCATAGTCTAATGTGTTGTTTACACATTACAAAATTCATTTTGCGGGTTTTAAATGAGTTTCTTTAGGTTGAGATTGATACCTTGCATAGAAACAAACACTATGCATTATATCAGGTCTACTAGTAGTTATATAGAGTAGTAACCCAATCATTCCTTTATATAATTTTTGATCTACATCTTTTGAATTTTCTTCTTTATTTAATTTTTCATTAGTTTCCATGGGAGTTGGTTTACTGCTGGTTTTTGACATACTAAATTTCTTAACTAAATCTTTAGCATATTTTTCTTGACTAATAAAAATTTCATTACTTAGCTGTTTTATTTGTAATCCTAGAAAAAAAATTATTTTTCCTATATGACTCATTTCAAATTCCTTAGTCATTATTTTTGAAAATTCTTTATTTAGTTTATCGTTGGTAGATCCCAAAATGATATCATCAACATATATTTGTATTATCCGAATATCATTTTTATCTCTTTTAATAAAAGTGTACTATCCACTTTGCCTATTTCAAAATTTGATTGTAATAGATAGGATTTAAGTCTGTCATACCAAGCGCTTGGAGCCTGTTTCAGACTATACAAAGCCTTCTTTAATTGGTAAACATGATTAGGTAGTTTTTCATCTTCAAAAAGTGGGTATTGTTCTACATATACATCTTCTTTAATAAAACTATTTAAAAATGCACTTTTAACATCCATTTGATATAACCAAAATTATTATGACTAGCAAAAGCAAGTAAAATTCGTATAGCTTCTAGTCTTCTAACGGGTGCAAAGCTTTCATCAAAATCTATTTCTTCTTCTTCATAATAACCTCGTGCAACTAATCGAGCTTTATTTCTTACAATCTCTCCTTGTTCATTCAATTTGCTTCTATATACCCATTTAGTTCCTATTATGGATTTATCCTTAGGTCTTGGAACTAATTCCCATACATCATTTCTTGTAAATTGATTCAGTTTCTCTTGTATAGCAAGAATCCACGAATCATCAGTTAATGCTCTCTTTCGATTTTTAGGTTCAACGGTTGAAATAAAAGCAACGTTACTCATTTTATTTGGTTGATTTTTAACAACAAATTCAATATTTCCAAGTATATTTTCTATAGGATGATCTTTCAAGTATTTTATTCTTTTATTTGGATGTGAATTCTCTGAATTATTATTGTTTTCGGTAATCTCATTATTAATAATTTCATCTGCGTTATCAATGTTTTCTTCTTCATCAATATTTGGATTATAAACTATAAAATTTTCATCAAATGAGACATGTAATGTCTCTTCAATAGTATTAGTTCTAGTATTGAAAACTCTATAAGCTTTACTTTTATTTGAATATCCAATAAGGATTCCTTTATCTGATTTAGCATCAGATTCATCCAAATTATCTTTAGTATTTAAAATAAAACATTCGCTACGAAAAACTCTAAAATATGATACTTTGTGTTTTTTATTATAGAATAATTCATATGGTGTTTTCTTAGTTAATGGTCTTATTAAAATTCTATTTAATATATAACATGCATTACCAACTGCTTCAGTCCAAAATTTTTTAGGTATATTACTATCATTTAGCATAGTTCTAGCGCACACTTGAATCATCCTATTTTTACGTTCTACCACTCCATTTTGTTGTAGTGTTCTTGAAAATGAAAAATTATGAGTTATACCTTTCTTATTATAGAAATTCTCAAAAATTTTATTTTCCAATTCTCCACCGTGGTCACTCCAAATATTTTTAATTTTACTAGTCATTTGATTTTGAATTTGTTTAACAAAGATTTTAAACATTTCAAAAGCATTACTTTTAAGTTTTAAGAAAATTGTCCAGGTAAATTTAGGATAATCATCTACGATTACAAATACATATCTACTGTAATTTATAGATAGTATATGTGAGGGGGCGAAAAGATTTAAGTGAAGAAGTTCAATGGGTTGAGAGGTAGAAATCATATCCTTTTGATTTAAAAGAACCTTTTCTAATTTTTCCTAATTGACATGCATTGCATAAATTATTAATTTTAAAATTCATTTTGGGAAGATCTCTAACTAGATCATTTTTAGCAATTTTAGATATTAGTTTGAAATTCAAATGACCAAATCTTTTATGCCAAATCCAAGGATCACTTGATTCAGCCAAAAGACACAAGTTGTCATTTGAGATTTTCATATTTAATATATAGATGTTTCATTTCCTAATGCCTTCAAAAATAATGTTTGACTCATTATCTTCAACAATATGACATTTGTCTTTTACGAATTTAATTTTGAAACCCTTATCACATAATTGACTAACACTCAACAGATTATTCTTTATATTCCTAACTAACAAAATATTACAAATAGTAGGAGTTTTAAAATTACCGACATTGCCGATGCCAATCACATATCCTTTAGAGTTGTCTCCAAAATTTACTAATCTACAATCTTTGTAAATTATATCTTTCAAAATTTCTGGATTTCTAGTCATGTGTCTTGAGCATCCACTATCCAATATCCATTTGTCCTTTTTGATTTGTAGAGTTTGATCATTAGGTGTCTATTCATCAAAAGCCATGTAACACATATGTTCCTGCAATTCATACCTTTTCAAAAGATCGCGTGATTTTTTATTATGATAGATGCAAATTTATGAAACAACATTATGATGATTTTGCAAATTATCTTTTCGAAAATAGTGTTAAAAATATTATCAAAAGTTTCCATTGAAACATTTTCAAAAATCAGACTATGAATACTTTGAAAACTAATGCTCTGATACCAAATGTGAGTCAGCGGAATAGGGATCTTAAGGCTAAATTAACACTAGAGGAGGGGAATAGTGTTTAATTGATTATATGAATATTTTTCAAATTCTTTAAGATTCTACTTTAAATGATGTAATTAACAATCATATGATCAACATACAGATAAAAGTAAATGCAATAAAAGTAAAAAGAAAAGAACGCACCAGGATTTTGTACTAGTTTGGAGTTACCCTACATCCAGTCCCGCATAATTCCTTGTACGGATTTCTTTCCAACTAGTAAATGCAAATACAATCTCGATTTCAAGGCTACGAGTCACACCTTCCAGAATCCAGACCTCTGGGTAGAGTCACTTTACTTTCGGGCCAGAAGCATACCCACTAGATTTATGGGCTACTAAGCACACCCAATTGATTTTAACAGGCTACAATCATACCTACTTGGATTTTAGGGATACCAAGCACATCACATAGTATAAGAGCATGATCTGATAGAGTTTATAGACGTAGATCTTCGAACTTGATTACAATTGATCCTATAACTCTTGAATAGCACTTTGAGTTTGATTCGAGTGAGAGAGATGAGAGAAATCAAAGGGTAGATAAAGGAGAATCAAATTAGCAATGATTGAATTTGATTCTGGTTGAATTTCGATAGAGTTTTGGTAAAAATTGATTTAGAAATCAAGAGAGTGAAAAGAGGTGAGAAAAATAAGAAAGTGGTTAATGAAAATTCGTTTAGAAGTCTAGTATATATAGGGAAATAATGGTCATGTCCATTCGTGAAGAGATACGACGAAAAGACACTTCCATTCAAATTTGAATTTTGAATTTTATGGGTACTATGTCGACATATATGGATTGGATACGTCGACATATCCCTTTGTATTTTGAAAAACAATTTAAAAATATTATTTTGAAAATCCGTTGCTTTAAAAAATAATTTGATACTTTGTAGAATCATTTAAATATAGTTTATACACATTTTAATCAAAATATATAACATAATAATACTTTATAAAATAATTTTGAAAGATTTAACAAGATTATTTAGTAATATATGTATAAATCAATATAATTATAACTTATTAGACTATAAACAAAAATTCAATATATATAAAAACTTAAAAACAGTAAAATAATATCTTTATAAGAATAAGAGATTGAAAATCATTTTGGGAAATATTTTAAAAAGATTATTGTAAAACCAGAATATTTAAAAAAAATTAAAACAAAATTCGAGAAAGTGAGAGAGATCAGGAAAGTGCTATTAAGGTTTTAACATAAATTCTATAAGTTTATAACTTTTCCGGAATATCTTGAAATCTTGAACTCTTCATTACTCATGAGTCTTCATTCTTGAACTTTTAGAACTCTATATCAGCATCTTGAATCTACTCTTGATACTGTATAGTCTTCTTAATCAACACCTGTCTAATATCCTACACTATATACTATATATATCTTGATAAAACATTAGTATCTATGTTTTATATAATGTCCTTTAGTTGTTATCATCAAAACCAATACCTAAGGTACTAACAAATATCCCTACTCTCGACCTACTCAATTGAATACCCGAAAATTTAGGGGGAAAACAAAAAATTTGGGTCAGAAAAAAAAGTCTAGTGTAAATAATAACATACTATCTCGGACCAAAATAGATATCTAGTGAGACCATGCCGCTTAGCGGAATGGGTTTTCCCCTCACTAGTATATTATCCAAATATGTCAGTTGCAAATCATGCACCTGCAACCACAACGGTTAGAACAATCATAACATGGTCAAATGTATGTATGCAACATGGGTAAGTCTGACCAATCTGTCCTCCTAGGGCTATGCTTACCCAAGGTTTATCCTTTCCCAAAATAGACTATTTGTCTCAAACCAAATGGACTATCCGTCTCAACTCAAATTGACTATCTGTCTCAAATCATAGTTTTCACGGGATCACTATGAACCTATTAGTTTTCACTAATAACATCTACCCAATCATAGTTTTCAAAGGATCACTATGAAACTATTAGTTGTCGCTAATAACATATCTCAAATCATAGTTTTCATGGGATCACTATGAACCTATTAGTTATCACTAATAACATATCTCAAATCATAGTTTTTATGGGATCACAATGAACCTACTGGTTATCACTAATAACCTTTTTCCGATCATAGTTTTCATGGGATCACTATGAAGATATTTGTTTACACTAATAAATTTCACAAATCATATCCTTTTGATCAGTTCCGAGCATCCTAACATATTAGATCTATCTGATCTTGTGACGACCCGGAATTTCGAACACTTCATATTTAAATATTTAAATATTTGTATCTAGGATTTAATATGATTTTATAACCTTGTTAAAAACTTTTTAATTAATAACCGATGATAGAAAACTTATTTTTGAAATGTTTTTACAAAAATATACATTTTGAATAAATATTGAAAATGTAATTGAAAAACGTTATGCTAAAAATAAAATTTTTGTTAAATGAAAGTTGCCGGAATATTTGTACACTTGTATGATAACATATAAACACATTTACAGGTGTTTAAATCACCTAACTACAGCAAAAGTACTTAAACTAAGCATGCTTCTAGAAGAAGACAAAGACCCTTAAATCAAGCCTCGAATCATGGAGTGATTTAAGGAGAGTATGGTTTGTGTAAGAGTATGGTTGCATGTACCAAAGCATGGAAGGAAGGAGAGTATTCTTGGTCATTAGCCACTCATTCCCAAGTTCTTACACTTCATCCTCTTCTCAATGTCTTCTTCCCCTGAAATGGAGAGTGGTGGAAGGTAGGGCTGTGAGCAAAGGTGGGGGTGGAAGCCATGGACATGCGCAAAGGAGGAAGGAGGAGACTTTGGCCATGAGCTAGGAGCAAATGGACATGAAGTAGGAAGTTTTTTGTCGATTGCTTGAATGTTGGTAGGAAGATGTTAGTATTTGGTTTAAATGAAAGTGAGTTATCTTATATCGAAAGAATAACTTGACAAATTGCTTGTTAAAAATTTGTTAATTTGCTTGCTAAAAAATTATGATAACAGACTCTAACTAAGTAAAGTTATAAACTCATATTTATGTGCTTTGAAAAGCATGTTATTTGTGTAATTGTTGTACCTTGGAAGGCCTTGGCTTATGTGACTGAATGGCATTGAATATTGAACTAAATATGGAATTGTCCATATAGCGATAGTTGCTATAAACTAACTTTGAATCGCTTAACTTTAACTCGTGTAATTTGGTGATTTGTAAACATATCTTGATATAACTTGGTTTAGTTGTTATCTACACTTCTATAAGTGTTTTAAACAATAAAGGATAAGTTTGGAAAGTTGTGAAATTAATTGAATAAAGCTATGAAAGTTTGAAGTAAAAATAGTCGTTATATCGACACTTTTAAAATCCTTGTTTTTAGGAAATAACGTTTATTTTTGTGAAAACGTCCTTTGGGGTTTCTTTACTATTTTAACAACTTAAATATATTTTATTCTTATTGTAAAAAAATTTAATCTTAAATCATTTGATATCTAGTTGAACGAAGTGGCAAAATTTATAGCGAAATAATCGCTATACGAGCATTTCGAAAAAAATACCTTTTTTGGAAATTTCTATAAAATAATTATAAGTTATTCTTTGGGATTTTTCTTTATGGTTTTAAAGTACCTAAAGTATATTAACCGTTTTAAAAAGAATGGATCGAAAATCATTTGCTAAAGAGTCGAAAACTAGGCGCAAAGTTGTAACAAAACATTTTAAAAACATGCAACAGAACTTTAGATAGCATTCCTGGAAATGCTATCTTTGCCATTTGAAACTATAAATTGTGTAAAAATGATATTTAAATGAAGTATTTTTCTCTAATCTTTTTTTGGTTGTCTCCTAACTTATATTAGAGTGTTTTAAAATTCATTCATGTTTAAATATATTTTTAACAATTAATTATGAATTTTCAAAATAAGTGGCTTTTAAAATAAAATAAGTTTATTTTGGTTTTTCTATTTATTTCCAAGTTTGTCATTTTTACATAATATTCTATATAAATAATTATAATATATTTTTAGGTAGTTTAAAAGTGTTTTAACATATTAATAAGTATTTTAAAGGTATTTCTGCATATATATAAGTTTTTAAAAACTAAGTTAAGTATTTTATAAATAATAAAGAAAGTTTGGATTTTAACACTTAAGTTAAAATAAAGGGTTTTGTGAAATTTATTAAAAGTGTATTACCTTAATTAATAAGTATGGATATGCTTTGATATTTAAATAAATGTTTAAAGTTAATAATAAGTATAAGTAACTGTTTTTAGGTTTGTAGTAACAATGTTTTAGTAATATTTGTTTTTAATCTTTATTATTAATTATAGTTAAGAATATAATTAGATATTTAATAATGAATACTTTAAGGTTAAGTATAAATGAATGTTTTGGATTTATTGTGACAATGTTTTAAACAACACTTGTCTTAAACCCTTAAGTATAATTAAATCTTTAAAAAGAAAGTTTAAAGATAAATGTTTTAAAGTATGAAATGATTTGGGTTTGTTGTGACAATGTTTGAGCAACATTTGTATTATGCCCTTATAAATGTAACTAAACCTTTAAAAGAGAGTTTTAAAGAAAATGACTAAATGTGAAGTGTTTTGGGTTTGTAGTAACAAAGTTTTAGTTACATTTTTTTAAACCCTTGAATTATACTTAAAGTGGAAAAATATTATAAATATAATTAGATCTTTAATAATAGAATTTTAAAGATAATAACAAGTATTGAGATATTTTATAAAAAGAGAAAAAGTTATATGTCTAATTTACAAAAGAGAAGGGGTTTATAGTACCAATGTTTTAGTAACATTTGTTTTTAACCTCTTTGATTATATTTTAAGCAAGGAAAATCTTGTTAATGATTTATAGATATATTCATACAATTTGAAATAAGTATATGAATACTTTTGAAGTATAAATAAATAGTGAAGTATTAATTAATAAAGGAAGTTTTAATTAATAAAGAAGTATTAATTAATAAGGGATGTTTTGATTTATGAAAGAAGTTTTATTAGATAAAAGGGGCTTTACTAATAAAAGGGCTTTAATTAATAAAGGACAAATTAATTATAAAGGGATTAATAGTTGTTTAGGTGACTTGATCGTGCTTCGGATGAATTGATAATGCTTGTATGTTTACTGGTTTATGGAGAGTATACGGTAATTAGTTCCCTTATGCGATCATTCACATTATTGTTGAATATGACCAAAGTCGTCGACTCGGTTTTAGGAAGACCAGGACCGGTAAGTTTTCTACTTATCGAAAACCACTTTAAGACTGAGGTACGTGTTTTATCTCTGGAAAGTGGATCTTTTTGAGATGTTGGAAGCCATGTATTGTTTCGAGATCTGTTTGAGATGCTGTAATCCATTTAGATATTCGCGATCTGTTCAAGTGATGAAGACTCATGTAAAAGATGCCGAACGAAGCCTTGACATCAGAAAAATGACTAAAGACAAAGTAGGATGCACAATCCAGGGTTCTGCTAACCTAGAGGGGTACATCAACTCCATTATCTAGAGTATGCTTATAGATGTTGCACGTGGGGAGTTGATCATACTTAGGTTCCACGTGGTTCGGGTTCGCTGATTCGAGCGTGTACCAGTTGTGTTTACCTTATGGTATATCTTATCTAGAGATATAAGACACTCGAAATGTAGTTTTTGATACCTGTCATGGAAATCCGCTTCAGTTTTTAACCTAAAGGCATATCCATGGAAAATCCATTTATCAACGTGCCTTAGTAGTTTTAGATGTACTCTAATATGCTCCAATCGAGATGCAAGCATTTCAGCTATTTCTTACTTATATCAACACCCTAGACATTATTATAATAACATTGGATTTTCTAATTGAAATGGTTTGGTTAGCGTAAGGGAAAAACCCGTTAGTGTTTATTTGCGGTGTGGTCTTACGAGACACTTTTATTTTTGAAAGGTTTTATAACATTAAATAATCTAAATGATTTGAGTTTTCTTACGCTGGTTTACCAAACTGATTTGGTGTTATTTTCTTATAATGCCCGGGTTAACCCCGTGTATATTTTCAGATTTCATTGATGTACATTGGAGCTCTTGGAGAGGAGTTGGAAGATTACCTACCGTGGTATTCTTATTTTCGCTGCATTATTTTATGTATATATATATATATCAGCAATTGTAAGGACATGCTGTTTCAACTGTCTAGACTGATGATAGGTTAGTTTGCTTTGATTATTGTATCCATCTAGTATTCCTTTGTAAATATCTTTTTGACATATTATTTATTATCATTCCGCATGTGAGATTCCGATGTTTTGTTCTCCTCTTCTTGTTCGTTTTCTTTTATCCAAACATTCTGTCTTTTTGACACTTGGGTGCTCGGCACATGAATATCGTGGATGTATTAGTGTTGACATTCGAGGGTCGAAAAGGGCGGTCGTTAAGGATCTCCTACATGCAATTCTACTCACTCTGGAGTTAAGTCTGACCACAGTCACTACCGGGACTACCTAACCGATAACTCTACCTCTAATCCCAGAATGAAATGTTAGGGCATAATAGTGTGAGCATGAGAATGATAAATATGTAAATTAACTGATCAAATGGTAATAAGAACATAGAACATCATTCGTCAAATATGTTTAATCAACAATTTTTGGCATCACAAAATTACTTAACCTTAAGTAATAATTTTTTTGGCAAATTCATATAAAACTTGCACTAGACACCAATTTATTTCCTTGAAAACATTTATTCTATCAACGATTAATCCTTTAAAATCATTCTCTAAAACAAGGAAAACATAGCCCATTACATAGCCAAAATCTTATGCCAAAATACTATCCTTTTCAAAATAGTTTTCTTTATTTAGGATCTCAAAAGGAGGTTGTCAAACTTCTAAACTTGGCTTTTGGTTTGCATAGTATAAGGTTTTCGGCTTATAAAATATAAGGCATCGAATCTGAAGGTTTCTTACATCATTTCCACAAAATATTTGATAGTGAAAATAAGACTTACGGCATCATTGCCTTAAAATAATCCATATCTGACATATGGACTTTCGACATCATTGCCTTAAAATAATTCATATTGAAAATATGGACTTGCAGCATCATTGCCTCAAAACACTTAATATCGAAAATAAGACTTGCAGCATCGTTGCCATAGAGCAATGAAGTTTGAAAATAAGACTTGCGGCATCGTTGCCATAGAGCAATGGATGTCGTCTACTTTAAAACTGCGGCTACTTATGCCGCTAATATAAAGGATGTCGAAAACTATAACTTATGGCATTCATGCCGCTTAATATGGACATCAAAAACAAAGGGTGACAAGGGACGTCGCATTCATGTTTTGTTGAGTAACGAAACCATTGATGTCGAAAGTAGTGTTGAAATCGTATACATCGATCTGAACCGATTCATTTCATACCTACCTAAGTAGATATCATATGCATCCCTTCATGTCGATGTCGTAGATCTTAGAAACGACATGGATATCCGCTATCACCTGGGTTTCAATATTCAATCTAACACCATGACAATTTCGTAATTAAACCAAAAATGTTTTATTTTCATATAAAGCCATTTCTTTTTACCAACTCTTGAACCTTGTTAATTTTCTATTGGATAATACCATACTTTACCAATTTCTTTTCAGAAAAACTGCTGCAAGGCCATTTTACTTTTCTCAAAATAATTTTCAAACCCATATAAATTATATTATTATTTAATATTAATAAATTCATGGAAAATCATAATCTCTTGGGAAAAATCCCCAAAAATAACCAAATATCAGAATTATTATATTCTTTCTCATATAAATTTCAGGGCTAAAGTAATTATTTAATTATTTTTAATAATTAAAACCTGAAATAAACACCTTTTCCATCTTAGCAAATTCAAAAAATATTCATACTAACTTGAAAATTTATGAAATTGAAAACCCATCTCCAAAATAATGTTTTGCATGACATATAAAAATTTCAAATCAATTGGAGATGAAAGACTTAGGTTTTACCCTTAAAAACCATGAAATCAATTCAATAAAATTTCCAGTAAATCATCACTTAATCCAATAATGATATAATCAATTCATACATGACATATTATCATAATCAATTCGAAAATAGATCACAGATCCAAAAACAAACAAAAAAACTTGAGATGGATAATATTATTTACCTTAGATTGGATAAAGAGATTGAGATTTGTTAAGGATTGATTCCCTAAGCTTTCCCTCTTTGAATCCCTTTGATTTTCCCTTCTTCTTTTCTTTAGTAATGACCGACCTTTTACTTGTAATTTGATTGTTGTAAAATGTAAATGAGAATGTAATGAGAGAGAGAAGGGTTTAGGGAATAAACTATTCCTATTATGCCTTTCTCATTAATTCTTTTCTTTTAAGTTTAAAATAATCTTATTAATGGATTCATTAAAGCACGACCTAAGTTAATTATCAAATCTCATTCCCTTTATCCCCACATATCGCATTATTCTATTTAATTTATTTAATTAAATCTCATGGATAATGTTAATCAAAATTAGGGGTGTTACAAGCTTCCCTCCTTAAAGAATTTCATCCTCGAAATTACAGTAAGGATAATAAAAGCATATTGATCATGCAAACATCCGTAATAACACAAATAGCAATACCAACCTATCTGACTAGCAAAAAGTCTATATGATAAATATAGAACATACCATCAAAACAACCCAGGATTCATATCTCTAATCTTGTCCTATGTCTTCCAAGTACAGTCTTTCTCATTGTCACTCCACTGGACTTTCACTAACTTGACTATCTTGTTCCTTAACCTCTTCTCATCCCTTGCTACAACATGAGCTGGTTGCCTCAAAAAAGTCATATCTTGTTCCACTACTAAATCATTTAAGGCAGTTGGTGCAATATTAGTCTCTGGATTATGCACACGCTTTCTAAGATGAGAAACATGAAAAATATTTTGGACTCTTGCCAAACTATTCGGTAACTCTATCAGATAAGCGAGTTTCCCGATCCCCTCTATGATATGAAATGGACCTACATATATCAGAGCCAATTTCTCTGTCTTTCCAAACCGTACCACATCCTTCATCGATGATACTTTAACAAAAACATGGTCTCTAACCAAGAACTTTAAATCCTTACGCATCTTATCCACGTAACTTTTTTTGCCTAGATCGAGCTTCCTTCATCCATGCTTGGATCAACTCAATCTTTTCCGTGGCTTCTCTCACTATACGTGAACCAGGAATCAATCTGTCTCCGGTCTCCAACCAACATGCTAGTGATTTGCACGGCCTTCCATACAAAGCTTCGAAAGGCGTCATTCCTATACTAGTCTGATAGCTATTATTACAGGAAAACTCAACTAAGTGCAAATGGCCCTCCCATGAACCTCCAAACTCTAGTATACAAGCCTTCAACAAATCTTTAAGTACCTTATTGACTCTTTTTGTCTATTCATTTGTCTATGGGTGGTAAGCGGTACTCACCTTAAGCTTGGTACATAACACTTGTTACATACTCTTCCAAAATTCATTAGTGAACAAAGTATCTCTGTCACTAACTATACTGCTAGGAATCTCATGCTGTCTAACAATATTCTTCATAAATAACTTTGCCAAAGCAGGCACCGTCCTTGTCGACAGTCGACTTAATGGGAATAAAGTGTGCACTCTTGGTATGTCTATCCACCACGACCTAAATACTTTCATTTCCCCTATTCGACCTTGGCAATCCATTGATAAAATCCATGGATATATAATCTCATTTCCAAAGTGGTACTTCTAAAGGTTGAAGCAATCCACTTGGCTTTTGATGCTCGTCTTTTACTTATTGGCAATTTAAACATTGCTCACCCACAAGCCTACATGTCTTTTCATCCCCTCCTAGAAGAAACTCCTCTTCATATTCTGATACATATTTGTACCTCTAGGATGAATAGTAAACTTTGATTGATGACACTCTTTAAGAACTTCCTTCCTTAGGTTACCTACATCTGGAAGACAACCGTCCCTTCTTCCTCAACCTTCCTTTCTAGTCAAGATTAAAATCCTAAAATCATCAATCTTAATTCCACCTTCCAATTTTCTAATCCGTTCATCTAGTAATGGGTCATCTCTCTGCTTAGAAGCAATCCTTTCGATCATTACCCGCCGAACTTCCAAACACGATAACATTGCAGTATTCCGACTAGAACTAGCCATCGATCATAACCTTACATCACAAGTAGTCAGCGTCCAATCCTCTCCATTATACTAAAATAGCTAACACCACACTCTGATGTTTTCTGCTAAGTGCATCTGTAACTCCGTTTCCTTTCCCCAGCATATACTCAATATCAATATCATAAGCCGCCTAAAACTCTAGACACCTTTGCTGTCTCATATTCAACTCCTTCAGAGAGAATAAATACTTCAAAGACTTATGGTCTGTAAATAACTCAAATCATTCTCTCAATAGATAATGTCCCCACACTATCAAATCAAAGATCACCACTACCAATTCTAAATCATGAGTCAGATATCTAACTTCATTTGGTCTAAGCTGTCGAAAAGCAAAGGCAATCACTTTACCATTTTGCATTAACATAGCTCCTAACCCTGCCCCACATGCATCAGTATACACCACTAAAGCTTGATTCCCATCTGGAACAACTAACACGGACGTATTGGTCAATAAATGTTTTAGCTTCAAGAATGTTTCTTCACATTTATCAGTCTAAACAAACTTTACTTCCTTCCTTGTTAGTTTAGTCATAGGTGTCTCAATGCAAGAGAAATCCTTTATGAATCTCTGATAATAGCCAGCTAATCCCATAAAACTTCTTATCTCGGTCACAGTTTCGGGTCTTTTCCAATTATTAACAGCTTCAGTCGTAATTGGGTCTACAGATAGCCCATTTTCTAAAACTGCATGACCAAGAAACTTCACTTCTTTCTTCCAAAAATGACATTTTGAAAACTTCGCTTTTAGTTGATTCTGCCTCAACATCCCTAGCACTATTCTGAGATGAACTTCATGGTCTTGTTCATTCTTAGAATATATTAGAGCATAATCTATAAATACTAACATGAATCTATCTAAATGCTTTCGGAAAATTCAGTTCGTCAAATACACAAAGTAAGCATGTCCATTGGTCACTCCAAAGGGCATGACTAACCATTCATATGAATCATATCTTGTTCGAAACGTCGTTAATGGGATAGTATCCTCCGTTACTCCCAATTGATGGAACCCTGTTACCAAATCCAATAGGGAAAATGCCTTGGCTTCATTCAACCGATCAAACAAATCATCTATTCTTGGCAGCGGATACCGGTTCTTTATCGTCTTCTTATTCAACTTATAATAATCGATACACATCCTTAACGAGCCGTTCGGTTTCTTCACGAACACCGCGGCTGCTCTCTAGGACGAACTACTTAGCCTAATAAAATTCTTTCCTTCTAATTCCACCAGCTGCACCATTAACTCTTTCATCTTAGTAGATGTCATTTTGCTTGGTGGTATACTCACGGGTTCAGCTCCAGGTATAAGATATATTCGAAACTCAATAGCTTGCTTTGGCGATAGTCTTGTAATTGGCTCAAAACATGTACAAATTCTCTTATAACAAAAAATCAATTCACTTCATCCTCCACTTCCATTGTACCTAATAAAGCATAAATATCGAAATCTGCATTCTCTACTAAGTATATAATTCGATCACTGCTATTAAGGTGTCTTAATGATATTGTCCTCTCCCGAAAAAATATCCTAGCATCATATCTGCTTAACCAATCCATACCCAAAATAATCCCAAAACCCACAAAATCAAATACATACAAATTATAGGCAAAAGCATAACCTGCAACTCAAATTCTAAATGGTCACATCTCATCCCGAGAGTTGCATAACCTCCTATCGGGTTCACAACCCTTAAGGAAGTAACAAGGTACGATGGTTCTAGATTTAACTTATCTACCAAACAATGAGAGATAAAAGAATGTGATGCGCCAGTATCAAATAATACTTTAACAGGTATGTCATGAATCAAAAGCGTACCTCCCATCCATACTTTCCTTTCTCCTCTACGGTCGGCCTAGGTGCAGACGGCTCCAGAGCAAAAGCTTTTTCTTATCTGCCAAGGCTGGTTCTGAACATTCATTCTTTTAATGCCTCATCTGATTGCAGTTGAAACACTTCACATTTTTCTTTTCCATAACCTTATATCCCTTACTAGATCAACACTTATGAGCAAACTGCCCTTTCTTATCACACTTGAAGCAAACAAGATCAGCCTTTCCTTTCTTGGCAGCTCTGTCCTTCCGAGCTCCCTTCTTTTGAAAGAACTTCCTTTTCTTGCTTTGACTACTGTGAGTCTCCACTGGCTTGTCCTTTCCAAATGTCAAAAGTATTTCTTCATTCCTTACCGCCATCTCTACCACTATATTACTTGGATCCTTGAGATGTGGCATCGTTACCCTAGCAATCTTCAGCTTCAAACCCCGGATGAACTTTTCATTTCTCATAATCACGGTATCTATGATGGCATATCCATATCTGGACAACTCATCAAACTTAGTTGCATACTCCAGAATGTATATTTTTCCTTGCTCCACTTCCATAAATTTCCTAAGCAAAGTTGACTTAGCTACTACAAACGAGAACCTCTCCTCAAATCTCCTTCTAAACTCAACCTAAGTCAATTCCTCATGTGGGACTCCTACGGTCACACCATTCCACTAGTATAAAGCGGCTCTTTGCAACTACCTAGAAGCCAGCCTCCTCTTCTACTCATCATTCAAGCCTAAATCGGTAAAAATCCTTTAATAATGCAACTGTCAATTCTCAACTTTGATAGCATCTTCCGTTCCTAGAAATGGCTTTCCTCTAAGACTGGTATAACCACGGCTAAGCTTAGCATATTTATTAGGAGTAGGCACTTCATGATTAGCACCTCCCATATTACCAGTGTTTCCTCCAACCAAACCTGCTGCAGCTCCAACTTGCATAATATTCACGAAGAACTGATACATAGTCCCATATCTACTGGTGGGGTTCCAGCACTCATGTTAGCATTTGCTTATCGACCCGGATTTCTTCTAGTATTAGGCCGAACATTTCCATTAGTTGTGTGCTTCCTCCGTCTAGATTCGTTATTCTGTTTCCTGCTTCCATATCTTGCTTTCTCGTAATCTTCATATGAGCCTTAATAAGATACAGATGAACGACCTAAGAGATAGGGGAGAATAGATATAGAATACATACGTACATATATACATGCACACACATAGATATATATATATAGCAAATACAAGTACAATACTATAGCGTTATTCCATACCTCAATCTTATTCTTTGATTTATTTGGAATATGTCTTCAAAATCTTTTTAAGTTTTACATAAACCGATATTCTTATACCAAGTTGTAACTTCCCATAATTTGAGGCTCAAAAAATAAGCGCTACTGATGTTGTAGTCATCAATAGTATTATTCTTCGGAGACAAAATGCGGACATGTTAATCATACCAATTACATCAGAAGCACATGAACATGAAAAATTTTCAAACATGTTTCATTAATCAAACATTCATTACATTTTTAGAAATAAAATTTTCACATTCATTACATATTCGCATTTGTTCCCCACATTAGAGAAAATATAATAATTACAGAATACTCTAAGAGCGACATATAAAGACGCCTCCTTGGTTGATCATAGTCTAATACTTGATAGTTATAAATTTAACCATTACATCCATCCAAATATAACATAATCTTTAAAGAACATAGCGGAAATGGAAACTCCCAACATTAGCTAATTTGCCTCTTGCACGTCTTCGGAAACATATTCGTCTAACCTAAAAATCCCTATTGTCGACCTACTCAATTGAGTACCCAAGAGTTTAGGGGGAAAACAAAAACTTTGGGTCAGACAAAAAGACTGGTGTGACTAATAATATACCATTTCAAACCAAAATAGATATATAGTGAGACCATGTTGCTTAGCAGAACGGGTTTTTCCCTCATTGGTATCTTATCCAGATATGTCAATCACAAATCATGCACCTGCAACGACAATGGTTAGAACAATCATAACATGGTCAAATGCATGTATGAAACATTTGTAAGTCTGACTAATCTGTCCTCCTAGGGCTATACTCACCTAAGGTTTACCCTTCTCTAAAATAGACTGTCTGTCTCAAACCAAATGGACTATTTGTCTCAACTCAAATGGATAATCTGTCTCAAACCATAGTTTTCATGGGATCACTACGAATCTATTAGTTTTCACTAATAACATCTATCTAATTATAGTTTTCATGGGATCACTATGAACCTATTAGTTGTCACTAAAAACATAACTCAAGTCATAGTTTTCATGGGATCACTATGAACCTATTAGTTGTCACTAATAACCTCTCTCCAATCATAGTTTTCATGAGATCACGATGAACCTATTAGTTACCACTAATAACATCCCTCTAAATCATAGTTTTTATAGGATCATTGTGAACTTATTAGTTTACACTAATAATTTTTTCAAATCATATCCATTTGATCAGTTCTGGACATCCTAACATATTAGACTATCGTATCTTCTGCATGCAATTCAACTCACTTGGGAGTCAAGTCTGACCATACTCACTACTTGGACTACCTAACCGGTAACTCTGTCCCCGGTCCTAAAATTCAATGTTAGATCATAATAATGTGAGCATGGTAATGATAACTATGTAAATTAACCGATAAAATTGTAATCGGAACATATAACATCATTCATCAAATATGTTCAATCAACAATCATTGGCAACACAAAATTACTTAACCTTAAGTAATAATTTCCTTTGGCAAATTCATATGAAACTTGGGCTAGACACCAATTTATTCCCTTGAAATCATTTATTTCTATCAACTATTAGCCCTTTAAAATCATTCTTTAAAACAAGAAAAACTTAACCCATTACATAGCCAAAATCTTATGCCAAAATACAATCCTTTTCAAAATAGTTTTCTTTATTCATGATATCAAAAGAGGTTGTCAAACCTCTAAACTTAGCTTTTGGTTCGCATAGTATAAGGCTTTCAGCCTATAAAATATAGACATCAAGTCTGAAGGTTTTTGGCATCAGTGCCATAAAATACTTGATATCGAAAATAAGACTTCAAACATCATTGCCTCAAAATAATTCATATAAAAAATATGGACTTGTGGCATCATTGCCTCAAGATAATTCATATCAAAAATATGGACTTGCGGCATCATTGCCTTAAAATAGTTCATATTGGAAATATAGACTTGTGGCATCATTGCCACAAAATACTTGATATCGAAAATATGACTTGCGACATCGTTGCCATATAGAAATGGAGTTTTAAAATAAGACTTGCGACATCATTGCCATAAAGCAATGGATGTCGTCTTCTTTAAAAATGCGGCTACTTATGCTGCTAATATAAAGAATGTCAAAAACTATAACATACAGGATTCATGCCACTTAATATGGACGTCGAAAACAAAGAGTATCAAGGGACGTCACATTCATGTTTTATTGATTAATGAAACCATTGATGTCGAAAGTGATGCCGAAATCCTATACATCAATATGAACAGATTCATTTCATATCCACCTAAGTACATATCATATGCATCCCTTCATGTTAATGTCAGAGATCCTAGCTGTGGCATATATATCGGCTATTACTTGGGTTTCAATACTCAATCTAACGACATGGCAATTTCGTAATTAAACCAAAACTATTTTACTTCCATGTAAAGCCTTTTTTTATACCAACTCTTGTCCCTTGTCAATTTTCTATTGGATAGTAATATACTTTACCAATTTCTTCTTAGAAAAACTGCTACAAGGCCATTTTTCTTTTCTCCAAATAATTTGCAAACCCATACAAATTATATTATTATTTTATATTATTTAATAGCTTTTCTAGCTTAATAAATTCATGGGAAATCATAATCTCTTGGGAAAAATCCCCAAAAATCATCAAAACCTCGAATTACTATATCCTTCTTTTATAAAAATTTCAAGGCTAAAGTAATTATTTAATTATTTTTAATATTAAAACCCAAAATAAACACCTTTTTAATCTTAAAAATTCATAAAATATTCATACTAACTTGAAAATTTCTGAAATTGAAAATCAATCTCCGAAAATAATGTTTTACATAACATATCAAAATTTTAAATCAATTGGAGATCAAAATTTAGGTTTTACCCTTAAAACCACTAAATCAATTCCATAAAAATTCCAATAAATCATCACTTAATCCAATAATGATATAATCAATCCATATATGACATATTATCATAATCAATTTGGAAATAGACCATAGATCCGAAAATAAACATAAAAACTTAAGATGGATACTATTATTCATCTTAGATGGATAGAGAGATTGAGATTTATTAAGGATCGATTCCCTAAGCTTTTCCCCTTTGGTTTTCCCTTCTTTATTTCTTTAATAATGGCCGGCCTTTTACTTGTAATTTGACTATTGTAAAATATAAATGAGAATGTAATGAGAGAGGGAAGGGTTTAAGGAATAAAACAATTCCTATTATGCCATTATCATTAATTCTTTTCTTTTCTAAGTTTAAAACTATCTTATTAATGGATTCATTAAGGCACGACCTAAGATAATTATCAAATATCATTCCCTTTATCCCCACACATCACATTATTTTATTTTATTTATCTAATTAAATCTCCTGAATAATGTCAATCAAAATTAGGGGTGTTATAATTGCTACTGGGGACTTTGACAATATAAGTTATGACTCTATATGCTAAATTATAATCTTGAGATCTTCATATCTTGGTCTTTGTACTCATGAGTCTTCATGTCCCTTTTTGATTCTTTATACCGTGCAGTCTTCGATTCAACACCTATGTCTATATAACTTGGCAAAACATTAGTATCTATATTTTATATGATTGCATATGGTTATTATCATTAATATCAATAACTGAGGTATGAACAATCTCCCCCCATTTTGATGATGACAACCATTATTTCCCTTATATAAAATATTATATAACTCCCTCTGAGTTAGATAACTCCCCTTGAATATATGCAAGTGCATTTTATATTTTTTCCCCATTTATCATCAACAAAAATGGGCGAAAATAGAAAAACTCCCCCTAAATATAATACTTAGAAACTACAGAGTCAAAATCAATAACCAAGCACTAAAATAGTTAAAGCATATTAAGGATGATGTGATATAATATTAAGTATGATAACTATATGATGATTGTGATATAAATGATCAATAAGATAACACACACTATTTTTATTAATTTAAAATCAAATCATGCTATAAGTCCAAAACATTCAATCAAACCAAAAAATAAACAAATCCAAATATCACCCCAAACCAAATCAAATCTTAAGAGTATTAAAATTAGTTATATATATACATATTTATAATTTAAAAAGAACCTAATAACTAGAAATTCCTTGGAACTTCAACCCAACTGGTGGATCCAAAGATTGGATCTGCTTTGATGATCTTCATTATCCTTGTTAATAGAGCATTCTGGGTTGTTGGTTTAATCATCTTTGATTAAGGTAGAAATCAACCATCAAAGGGCGTCAAAATGCATTTCTTACTCTTTGATCATCTACAGTTGACTTAATTCTAAATGCCTTTGATTTCTTAAGATAAAGATAAGAATATCCTTGAAATATTGAAGTGTTTGTTTAAGGTTTTCACACAATTTTTGGTGTGGAGAAGGCATTTTTGTTAAAAAATATTTGAGAATGAAAAGAGAGTAGAGAATAAAATGATGAGTGAGTTTTTCTAGAAGAAATAGGGTTATATAGGAGAGAAAAGTTGAATAGGTGGTAGTTTTATTTTTAAATTTTAAACCTTTGCCCAATGGCCAGCATATGTCGACATATATATTGTATGTAACATACATACCTGAAAATGCAAAATTTATGTTTTTGTTATAGTTTTTGTTACTATTCAATTCCATTCTATTTTAATGACTTCCAGAGACTATTAGAACAATAAGTATAGCAAGCACAAGATTTCTTTACTAATGATAGAAAAGAACAAGTATTTTAAAGAAAAACAAAAGAAAAACATGAAATTAAACTAGAAGCTCACTAAAATAAAAGCTAGATATTACAAGGAAACAACTAGATAGACTTAGAAAGATTTAGATGATGATGACGAATATCCACCACGCTTGCGAATAATTTTCCAAAGTATTTGTCCACTTTGTTGGAGAGGAAAGTGAACTTTTTACTTAAGGAACGTTTAATCTTCATTTGGTTTTTAAGAAGCTTCTCTTAGTTCTTTGGAATCTCTTTGTTGGAAGGGTGAGATGGTTTATTGAAGCTTTTTAAAGAAGTATTCATTTCCTCTTCCTCCTCGTCTTCTTCTACATCCATTTTGTCGCCTGCTTCCTCTTCTTCTTATTGTAATTCTCACTCCTCTTCCCATGCCAATTTTTCTCTTTTTCAACAAGAGTTTCATATGGTTTGAAATAAGGTGGAATGTGCATAAGGCAAATGTTGGCATTGTCGAAAATTTTTCGAGGAAGAGTTGATTCTCCTCTTAAATCAACACCAAAATATATGAAAATTCTAGTAAGATACACCACATGGTAAAGTGTATTCTTATGTCTAGAAATATTCTTTCGAACAAAGTTATCTAAGATGACTTATGCCCAATCGATGTCGTAGTTTCCATAAATGACGAAAAGAGCTTTAAAAACTTTTTGAGTAGGGTTATTGTAATTACCCATCCTCGGAGTAATACTTTGTTGTAAAATGAGGCTCACAAGTCTCGATTTTGGTTTAAGATTTTTACGCTTAAAATCAAATTCTTAGTCACTTTCGAAAATATCATGGATAACTTCACGATTTTGTTTATCAATTTGAAAAGTGAAGAGGTCAATTCCATTAGATTTGCAACTAAGTATATGATCCAAAAATTCATAATTTAAAACAATTTGAGTGTCATTTACACTACTACAAATTTGTTCTTTTCTCCTTGAATTTTATTTCATTTAAATTTGCATAAACATTTTAAACAAATACGAATAGCACACAAAATCATTTTGAGAAGAGTCGACTAAACCAAAAATTTCATTTTGTAAGCAAAAATCTTGAAGACCATAAGAGGAAAAATCATCAAATTTGACAAATCTTTTGAGAAAAACTTTTCCAAAAGTAGCATACTCCATATAAGTATCAATGGCTTCTTTGTCATTGAAAAGAAAGCCATTGGTTCTCTTTGAAAGCCTTATGGTTTTAGGAGTTTGACTTGAAGAGGCCATTTTTGAGATTTTGAAGAGATAAGGGAGTGAAGAGATTTTTGAATTTTGAAATAAAGTGAATGAATGGATAGAGATAGTTCGAATTAATAGAGAGTAAAGCGTCATATTCTCTGGTCAAAAAGATGCCTTTTAAGAACACGGGGATAAATACAAATGCGAGGGAAATTCAAATTTCGAATTTGAAAAGAAATTTAAAATTACTGATTGGTATGTCAACATATGGGTTGGGTATATGTCTACATATAGCCCGTAAAATCCAAAACTAAAACTTAGATAATATATTCCTATATTTGTATATCTACATACTTATATTTATCCAATATTTTTATTAATCTATATTTTTTTTCCAAAAAAATGCATAAAACAAAAGTGAAATAAAAATTAAATGTAAAAAGTTCCACTTTAGCTCCTTGTCTTTGATCTATTCTGATTAATCAACTATTGTCGTGAAGCAAATGTTTGCATCCTTGGTATCCGGTCCATTATCGTTTAAGGAAGTATCTGAATCATCCAATGTTGCTTGTAAGCCCTCTTTCTTTTTTTGGATGAATCAGTAATTGGTGAGATCTTTGATTTATTCTGATGCGAACAGTCTCTTTGTAGATGACCAAGTTCATTGCAGTTGAAACAGCTAATTGTAGTTTTAGTTCCAGAAGTCTTGTTTTCAGGTATCCGAAAGTTGTTCATCTTGATTTCTTTTCTATTGCCTTGCTTTCTCTTCTGCCCTACAATTGTTCTTCATAAGACATTAAATTACCTATTAACTCTTCAATTTTCAAAGTACTAATATCATTAGCTTCTTATATTGCTAGTGTCTTTCGATCCCACTCTGAAGAGATTGAGTTGAGGATTTTTTTAACTTGGTCCTTTTTAATTTTTTTTACCTAATGCTACTAAAGAATGCACTATATCTTGAAATCTACAATACATGTTAGAAATAGACTTATTTGGATTCATTTTAAATAACTGAAACTAATTAGTTAGGATGAAAATTTTTGTTTGTTTAACTTTACTAGTGCCCTTATGTGCAAGTGTCTTTCAGTCAGCAGTCCATCGTGCAAAATTAGTCTGGGGTTTAGTGTACCCATTTTGTGTAACATTCCAAATATCTAAACCATTAGACTGTAAATAAATCTTCATCTTATGTGACCAATAAGTGTAGTTACCGCCATTAAAAAGTTGGGATCTAGCAGTATATTGTCCTTCGACAAAAGTGTTAACAAATATACTAACGGTGTTGCTAGCCATTTATACTTTTCAAAAATCAAATTATGTATTTTTGAAACCCTATTGCTGTGACACCAAATGTCGGTTACAGGATTATGGATCTTAAGGCTAATTAAACATTAGAGGATGGTGAATAGCGTTTTCTAACTTTTGTAAATCTTTTTAAATTTCTTTCAAGGTAAATATCAAATCATAAATTAACAACACAAAATTATACTATCAAACAGTCACAAATGCAATCATAGATAAAAAATAAATGTAGTAAAGTAAACTAAAGAGTTAGAGAGATGAAACTAGAGATTTTATACTGGTTCGAATTTCTCCTACATCTAGTCCCGTACAATTGCTTTTGCCGATTTCTTTTCAAATGCCAACCTTTAAACTGGTAGAAGGCAAACCCAAATACAATCTTGATTCCGAGGCTACGAGACACACCCTCCTGAATTTTCGGGCTCAGGGTACACCCACTTGATTTGAACGGGCTACAAGCACACTCACTATATTTTCAAGCTACTAAGCACACCCACTTGATTTGAATGGGATACAAGCACACCCAATTTATTTAAACGGGCTATAAGCACACCCAAGCATATACAAATAGAGCTTGATAGTTTTTCCAAAGACAATTTTTTAAACTTTGGATATCATGGATCCTATAGCCTCTTGGATAACACTTTGATCTTTGAATTGAGTGAGAGATGTTTCCAAAACAGTAAGAAAGTCGCATTGATTCAATACAAAAAAGTATGAATTGGCTCTATTTGATTTTGATGAGAAGAGAGAATATTTTCAATGGAGTTTTCAAGAGAGTAAGAGAAGGGAAGAAAATGAGTAAGTAGTTATCAAAAAATTTGTTTATACTCCTCTTTATATAGTGAATAAATATATATGTCGGTTAGAGTTACGACGAAACCACTTGGTAGCATATATGTCGACATATGATATATAGGTATGTCGACATACCTTAATTAAAATTGAAAATTGTTTTGTTTTAAAATGTTTTATAATTCTATACTTTGCAAAATATTTTAGTACTTTGTAAAATAATTTGAACATAGTTTATAAACATTTTGAACTTTGAAATTTTTTTATAATATATTTTGAAATAATTTTTGAAAAATTATTTTGTTTAAAAATATAAAAGATAGAAAATATGGGATAGAGATCAAAGATTACTACCAGGGACTTTAACAATATAAGCTATGACTCTATACACTAAATTATAATCTTGAGAATTTCATATCTTCGTCTTTGTACTCATGAGTCTTCATGTCCATCTTTTGAGTCTTTATACTATACTATCTTCGATTCAACACCTATGTAATATTCTACACTATATACTATATAACTTAGAAAAACATTATTATCTATATTTTATATGATTGTATATGGTTTTATATGGTTGTTGTCATCAAAATCAATAACTAAGGTAACAATTTCCACTTAAGTTTATAAACATCTTATAAAGACACTTCTTTATAAAATATTAAACTAAAACCTTACTCCACTCTTATTTACTTGTATAATACTCTTCTACATCCTAAGAAGAGCAAGAAGCTGGTATCTAAAGTCAGCCCTAGAGTCTATTTTTCCTTGGACATCCCTAAGTTAAAGATGTTTATTAGTCGGACTAATAACATCAAATAGTTTATTTGACTTAAATGTTTAAACAAAGATATGGTTTTAAATAAATAAATTTTACTAAAACCATCCTATCTAATATAAATCATTTAAAAACTCATGTTAAACTATCTCCTTTCTATCCAAGAGTAAAAAGTTCATTTATCAAAACATTTTTATCAAAATACCTTTTATTTTAAATCAATTTCCTTTAAGGAAACTTAAGAACTAAATACCCGGTTTTTATTTCAAAACCCTTTTTTAAATCATACTATATATATTTCTACAATTTATTTACCAACACTTGCTTTGGGTTTGTTCGGATTCGAACTCATTTCGACTGCACAATGATAAAGAGAATAATTTACCTAGTGCACGACAATGTTCGCTTAAGTAAACATTTGATAGTCACTTAGAAGATTATTCAGATTACCACAAAACTAATCGAGATGTTTTCCCTGAACTATATAAAGAATATGTTTCTTTCTTAAAAATTCTCTTTGAAATATTTATACTTATAAATACTTCTGAGTAATACTACCATTACTTTTCTCCATATCTTTTTGAAATCCTTTTAAGCAATACGGGGATTTAAATTCTTGAAATCCCTTTTAACTTATAAACACCCTTTATAAATCATTTTATATTCCATACTCGTATAAAATGTACCTTTAAAATCATCTTATATTATAATAACTTCCCTTTATTATAACAAACTTTTCACAAATTTTTTTTACCATCTAATGTTTTATCTTTCCATTTAGATTATATCAAACAACTTTATTAAAAGAGGACTTTTAACTTAACATTTCCACCGAACACCTTATACTCAAACTGTGAAACTCAATTCACAAGTGGTTCATTTTAATGCACTCGCCATTATCAAAACAATAAAATCTCATAAACTAGTCGAGCATAAATCAATAATCAACAAACAATTGACAATGCTCCTAAACTACACGAGCATGACAAATTAAACAGCAATGATAATAAAGAAATATTATGATTTTCTAACAAACAAACACATTACTAGTAACTATATCAATTTTGAAAATTATTCCTTTATACATTTATATAATATATAATCCTAGGTAAAATATTTCATTTACCAATTTTTCAAAAATAAATATCGTGTCCATTTGCCTTGTTCAAGCGTTTAGGGATCCCTATCGATAACGTTAATCAATCGCATTGACCAAAATCCATAAGCCACTCAATAGAGTAATTAACACAATATGTTATGGTGTCACTTACACTATCCCTAATGAGTTACTCATTCTAAGGTATTACTAAACCTATCTTTAACGAGCCATACCGTACAAAAGCCAAATTTCTCGATTAACCTTCAGCTTTAATACCAAATGTAACGACCCGCCTTTTTGACCCTCAAAAGTCGACACTTAATACATCCATGGTATTAGAATGTTAAGCATCCAAGTGCCAGAAAGGCAGATTGTTAGGGTAAAATAAAAGGAAATAGAACGTGGGGAAACAGAATCTCATAGCGGAACGATAACATATAATATAACATAGATAGTAAAAGTTGTCACACTAAGATACAAGGTATATTATAGTTAAAAACAAACCTCATCGGTTGGATAATTATAACTTCCTGACTTTACAATTATTGATGGGTATACATAATAATACAACGGTAACTAAAAACACTACAATAGGCGAACATCCAACTCTTCTTCATGAGCTCCATGTCCCACCAATGACAACCCGGACAAAACTCGGCCTGACCCAAGCATTATAATAAAATAACACCTGGATCAATCTAGAAAACCAATGTGAGAAAACTCAAGAAATATAATGAACATATAATAATCTTTGAGACCACGCTGCTAAATACAGGACGGGTTTTACCTCACAAGAACAACATCCAAGCATAAAAGAACGGACACAAATAATTAAACATCGCGAGGAGTGCAAGACACTTCCAGATGCAATTAAGAAAGAATCAATTCAAAGGTTTGAATCAAAACAAGGAAAATGAATTTTTCCACCAATGACTAGGAGGGTGCACCCTGCTTACCGAAAGTATACCTCTAGCAAATATACTTGAGAGGGTCATTTACTCTGTGACTCTCTCAGACATGTCCAAGTCGGACCCTGCCAACCTTATCAAGTATCCGAGTATTTCACATCTCTACACGCATACAACTGAATCCAATCTATAGTAGATATAAAGATACCCTAATTGGAGCAACCCCAGGTAGCTTGGCTTCCACTCGCTCTTTAGTTTTTGTCATTTTCGATATCAATGCTCCAAATGAGCAACAAATCATCGTAGATTTATGAAACACAAAGAAAATAGCAAAATCGATAGTCGATAAATCAATTATCGAGAATAAAAAAATGATCGTATATGGAAATTAAATCTCATACCCTGATCACCACTCATTGATTTCAAACTTGTACCATCCCTTGGTTAACAATGAAGTCGGACAAGTTGGGGCATTCTTGCCTTTCGACCGTGCCTCGACGTACATTCTTAACTTTTGAGATAGTGATGAGTTTCCATACCTCAGTATTTAGTGTTAAGTATGTGCCTAAATCATTTCCACATAAGTGATATCGCTTATAGAAATCAAATTTCTTACCCTTATCACCAAACTTCGATTTACAACTCATATTATCCCTCGCTTAGAAATGAAGCCAGGTAAGTCAGGGTACTGGTTGCTCCTGGCCTTGCCTAGGCACTTCAATTTTTAAATCTCACACATAGTAACGAATCTCCTTTATTAATATTTGGTATTAAGGATAAGACTAAATCCTTTCCATGAATGAAATCAAACTTTTAAACTTTTTAAAACATTTGACTCACACTTATGTTTGATTTTCACATCACAATTATTTGTAAAACACTTTAAAAACACTCTTTAAAATATTCTTTTAAAGAGCTAATTATATTTCTAAGTGTATCAAAAAGAAGGGTTGAAACAAATGTCATTAAATAATTGTCTACTATACACCCAAAACTAATTTCACTTAGCTCTATCTTTAAAACAATCTTTTTAAAGACTTTTTCATTTATACAATATCGTTCTAAATCAACTTATTATTATCTTTAAAACAAACACCTCCAAAAATCTAAGAATATCAACATTTATTAAGTCAAGTAACAAGTTTTCTTAATTATTTTACGAAATCATTTATTATAACAAAAGTGTTATTATCCATGAATTCTTTTCTACTTTTCAAAGTCATTTATCATAACAAAAACATTATAATTCATGACTTCTTTCTCCATTCTCGAAAAACATTTATCACAAAAATGGTGTTGTAATCCATGCTTCCTTTTCACTTTCAATAAAATCAAAATTACTTCAAATATATTTTATAAAACATCTATTTCAAATATTACTTAAAAGAAAATCTCAAGTTAAATATATATTAAAACTCAAACCCATTTCCTTATCTTCAAAATAAAACTTCTTCTTCAATAATTTATATTTAATTATTTAAATATATATAAATTTCAAAGCACTTTTAAAACACTTAAAAATATGTTAGAAAAGTTCACTAAAAGAATTAAGGAAGAAAATTCAAGTTCAAAACCATTTTATAAAAGTTGGAAATAGTGCCGTAAAACTGCTGCTAAAAAGAGAGTGGAAAATTTCTTTAAATCGGTTCTTTTTAAAATGGAATTTTCTCCATATTTTATAAAGCACGAATACTATACTTTATTTTTAAAATGACATACAATGAGTCTAGTATGCATTCAAAAAATTTAAAGACTTTTGAAGTCGACAAAACCCTTTTGAAACTTGTTCTAAAACTTGACTTTCGAACTACAAAACCGCGATCAAAATTTTCTAACTTTAAACACTTTGGAGTTAGGTGTTATAACCCTTACCGAGCTAGTTCAAACAACATTTTAAAAGCATAAAAGTGCAATCAAATATTTAATGATGCAAACACAAGCACAAGACTCTAAACATAAGATTTAAAGAGATGGGATTTCAAAGTGCAATAACGTGATTTCAAAGTGCGAAAGCGCGATTATTCCAATATTCAACATTTTTGCTACTTTGACATCTCAAACAATAACCAAACATTTATATAAATAAGATGAATATAAAACTAAATCAATAATGATGAGAGACCCCTTAAGGTCTCTCTACGAAGTCCTCTATAAATCACATAAATGTATGTTCTTCGAAGTGTTCCGTAGCGACTCATTCGCTACGAAAACACTTCAACTTCCTTTTGCTTTTGTCCTTGCAAAACAACGGTTACTTATGTCTTCCGCTTTCAAGCGGGAATCCAATCCAAATAAGCAATATACAAAAATCCAAACAACATTAACAACAATTTATATTTTACAACATTTTATCAATTTTTAATACCATATTAAAGGAGATTAACTCATTTTCCAAATCGAAATGAAGCTGTCACTTCCTACCACAACAAAGCAACAACACAAAAATTCCTATCATCACCTCCATGTCTTCAATACTCATGACCACAACCTCCTCTCCTCTCTAGATGCTCATGGCCAAGTGAAGAAAAGGCCCAAAATACACACGACCAAAGAAGAAAACAAGGGGAAGCTCTAAAACTTTGAGATCTAAGTTGATAGAATGATTTCTAATACATTTTAATGGTTTTAGCAAGTGTTTGAAGGAGTAAACACTTGCCTAGAGTTTCTCTAATTTGAGAAGTTTATGCAGAGATAAGAAATGGAGGAAGTGTAAAAGAATAGAAAGAAGTTGTGAAAAGAAAGTGAAGATGGAAGTGTTCTTTTATAGACTTTGGCGAAAGTGGCAAAAAGCTTCAACTACCCTTTTGCCAAATTACCTTTCCACCCTCCAATACCCATCCGCCTTCCGTGCCATAAAACATGCCTCAAATCATGCCTTTCTTTCATGTCCTATCCATCGTACACAACCATATCTTCCATGAAACACCCCTCATTTTTCGATGCCTTGTTTTAAGGGTACTTTCTTTACTTTTTAATTTACCTTTTTAATTCTTATCCTAATTACTTTTAGAAACACTTAAGGACTTTGTTTTATTTATTCTCCTTTGTGTGCTATATGCCATGTTATTTGATGTGTATGTGTGTGTTACAAAAGTGTGCAACGACGTTGCAATGACTTTCGTTTGATAAAAAGTCAAAAATCCAAAAAAAATTGGCTGCATTATTTATTTATTTTTTTAAATTTATAAAATGAGTTCACCATCATTATTTATTAATTAAAATGAGTTTAATAATGCTACTAAATCCATTTAATTAATATTTAATTCATAATTTAAATATTTAAATAGTCCCTATATTTGAAATAAAGTACTTGTATTTTTTCGGGATGTTACAACGATCTTATTATTAGTAAGTCTAGCTTTCTCAAGAATATCTATAACATATTTTGATTGAGAAAGGAGATAATCATTTGATGAGTATGCTATCTCAATTCCTAAGAAATATTTTAGAGGATCCACATCATTCAATTCAATTTTTTTAGCTAATTCCTTTTATATGTAGAAATGTCACACTTCATCTTCTATAATAATCATATCATCAACATATAACAATATTATGATACGTTTTGCATTAGTGCTTTTACTATAAAGGGAATTAACATAGAAGATAGAAATAAACCAAGAGGTTGAATTACAGTAGAAAATTTCTTAAACCAAGCACGAGGTGCTTGCTTGATTCCATATTATACTTTCTTGAGCCAAACATATTCACATTCATGTGGAACACTTGGAGGAGGCTCATATAAACTACTTCTTGAAGATCTACATTTAAGAAGGTATTCTTAACATCAATCTAAGAAACAGGCCATTGCCAAACGGAAGCTACATCAATAAGCGTATGAATGGTAGTCATTTTTGAAATAGGAGCAAATGTCTAGTCATAATTCATGTCGTACTATCGAGAGTAACCTTTTATAATGAATCTAGCTTTATATTTTTCAATAGATCTAGCAGATTTGGTTTTGATTTTATACACCTAATGACAAACATTAACACTCTTACCATGATGTAGAAGAACCGAATCCCAGATACATGTCTTTAAGGAGGAAGAAAGTTTCTCATCCGTAGCCTTTTACCATCAAGGATTAAGAACTTCCTATTTGGAGTTATGAATGGAAGTTAAAAATGAAGAAAATGATGAACAGTAATAAGAGTAAGCAAAATAAGGTTGTTCTGGATACGTATGGATGCATGTGGAATGATAGAGAGGTGGATATACATGCTCAATAGGAGATTGAGGGGCCATAGAGGAGGAATATGCTTGAGATATCTCGATCTCTATAGATCTATTATTATTATTATCCTTAAAGAAAGATAATTAAAATAAGATCAGATCTAGTCAAATTATGAGTGTTAGATGGAATAGAGTAAAATGATATATGTTTAAAAAAGACAACATTTCGAGAGAAATAAAGTTTTTGAGGGGTTGAATCAAAACAACTATACCCCTTTTTACCCTCGGCATAGCCAATGAAAACACATGTGGCTGATCCAGGAGATAATTTTTATGTTCTATGTGAGGAAGGATAACAAAACAAGTACATCCAAACATTTTAAAAATAGAATAATATCCATGCAATTTTTCGAAAGATGAAATACTTGAAATATGAGAAGATAGAATAGTGTATATTAGTCTAACGGCCGTGAGAACAACTTCACCTCAAAATTCCCTAATATAGGTCGAGCAATTTCAAGAATATGCATATGTTTTCTTTCTTGAATGACATTATGCTTAGCAGTATTTGTACATGAGGTTTGTTGAGTGGTTCCAACTAAGAAATGTAATTCCCAAATTTTTATTAAAAGTGTTTTCTCCACCTAAATAATATCAAAAACATTCAATAGTAGTCAAATGTTGTGTTTTGACCAGTGCTCGAAAGTTTCTTATATATTTCAAAGAAATCAGACTAAGGTTTCATTAAATAGTCCCAACAGTAGCATGTATAATCGTCGGTAAAGGACATATAATATTGAGATCCTCCATTAGTAGGAACAAGAAAAGGTCCCCATACATCAAAATGAATTAAATTAAATGGGGTATGAGAAAAAAAATGCTATTGTTCAAGGGGAAGAGTAGAGTTTTGCGAGTTTACATCCACTGCAATTAGAAATATCATGAGTTTGAAAATTTCCTGATGCACCTATCGATGCTAAAAGTCTCAAATGAGAAGAAGAAACATGGTCTAACCAAGAATGCAATAAATAAAAACGAGAAGAAAAATGACACAAACGAAAGGACCAGAAATTGATACTATTTATGGAACTAATGGAACTTTTAATTCATTCAAAATATATAATCCGCTTTCCCTATGGTCCATCCACTCATCTTTTGAGACTTTAAATCCTGCACAAAACAAGAAATGGTAAATGTATTACAAGAATCACATAACTAACCAACAAATGCAAGGTTTAACCTATGGTTTAGAATATGATGTATACTAGGAAAAGATGAATATGGGGAAACAACGGAATAAACTCCTACTAATGATGTAAGATTTCCATCTGTAGTCATAACAAGAATAGAAGATGATGAATATAAAGAAGCAAAATATGAAGGATCTCAAGACATGTGGTGGGAAGCACTGAAATTCAATATTCATAAAGTAAACTTGCCTGAAGGATTATGATGTATCCTACCTATAAAGGAAGAGGCATACATAATCCGTGGCTCCAGAGAGAGGAACTTCTAAAGGGATTTATAGCCGGTGAAGTGAACAGTTGAACTTGTAGAACTATGAGATAATTCAAATTCTTTTTTGATCATTAAATAGACTTATCTTAGCATATTTTCCTATAGAAAGAGTTCCAATAACTAACTTCTGGTTGTCAGTTGTTACATAGGGAGCAAAATTCTCATCTATTTTTTTTGATTCTATAAGCGTAGTCGGTGAAAGATGCAAAACATTATCCTATTCTGGTTTGCTTTTAAGAGACTAGTTGGGTTTCAATTAAACAAACCCAAAATCCTATTTTTAAATTAAAATAATTTGCTCCATGGTAGTAGTTGTACAACTTCAATTCCCCTTACAAATAAAAGTAATAAAAAAAGGCCAACACAAAGTAATATTCCATGGTTTGGAAGCACGATTCCGGGAAAGGTGGGGTTATCAACATTCAGGTGGTGTAAGGTTGCTACAATTATGGGTGGTCTTTTGGAGATGCTAGGTAGCGAATTGGGGAAGAGGTTTTCACGAGGTGAGGAGGTTGTTGCCTACAGATTTAGGAAAGTGTAAAGATCTGTCATTCATAGTATGAGAAAATCCATGCACAAAGGCACTCGAATCTCTAAGTACCAAATATAACGAATCTTAAGGGTGGTAAGAAGATAAAAAATAGAGCAGATCTATCACATATTCACATAGAATTTAGAGCAAAAGGATAAAATATAATAACAACATATACCTGCATAAGACTATTAATATCGTAATAATATGAAGACAATATGATTCATCATCATAATACGCAACTCTCCAAACATATGTAGTTTAAATGATACAACATCTCAAAATAATATGTCTCATACATGAGATAAAGTTTGCCATGTCCATATATAAAACCTTGATAGACAATCATAATGCTATATAGTTATGGTCCTATATCCTGCTTTAGTTAGCAATTTCTCTCTAAACCTATAGTTATTATCTACTCAAGTAATAGATAAAAAGGAAAGCATAGAGAGGGTCAAACATAAAGTCTGGTGGAAAGAAAATATTGATATCTGATAAATCCTTCTCCCCAAATTATTTTTTCCATCTTCCAAATAGATCTAAGCTTCAATTAAACCCTTCTTTGCCAAAACCTTCTCCTTTCTCTTTCAAATCAATATTAAATCATATATTAAGGGTAGACTAGCAATGGGATTAGCTAGAGACATTCAAATCTATATTTTTGAGGAAGAAAATTTGAGGCTTTGCTGTACATTTTCGAATTTGCTTTGTTTATGTTCAAAACTTAGATTTTTAGGTGTTTGGTCAGTGATTTATCATCTCACGCCTTATTTTTTATGTACATATAGGTTTTCATATGTTTTGTTCTATATTTGAAGTCAAAACTATGTTTTAATGATGTTCTAAAACCCAACCTGAAGTAAAAACGAGAATAAAATGATTTTCGGAATTTTAGTCTTATTATTTGGATGTGTGATTACCTTTATAGAAGTTAGTCCATGTTGTGGATGCATTATATGAAATTGTCATGATTATTTGTATGTTTAGCATGCTTGGATGTTGATTGATGTGTGTGTAGTATGTAGTGTGTGTTCTTGATTGGTTGAAAGTGCTCATCGAAGCGAATTAGAGATAGGAAAACGTAGAACCAAATTTCGACAGATAGGTTCTAGGATTATAAGAGTTGTACTGATGCATAAGAAATGCACATGGGTTAAAGAATGGAGCGTAGCGATGAAATCGACACAAAATTGGATTTTGGATGTACAACAACATTTCTGTTTGGTAGCATTTATTTAGGGGTAGTTGGCAGGGGTTCGATTTTGGGTTCGGTGGTGTTTAGCTCGAGATGTTCTCTAAGTCGGCTATGGAGAAAACCCGGACATCAAATGATGTGTGATGGTGTTGTCATTTGGTGGGTGGGTAAAGGACATGGTTCGGATGGTGGTGTTCAGTGCTTCTGGTTTGTTATCGAGACGATGAGGGTATGGCTTTGGGTTCGAACAAAGGTTTTGCTTAGACTGGTGGGATATTAGGTTGCTTCAGGTTTGGAATGATGTTACTTCAGGTATTTGAGGGGGTGACTTTGGGTTCGACTATGAGTTAACACAAGCATGAATTTGGACTTAGGTGTTTTTTTCTTGGGGCGAGGGCGTATGACTCCATGATGACTTAAGGCAACTTTGTGGTTCATGTGGCTATTAGTGGAGCGATGATATGACACTTTGACATGCTGACTTCGAAACTTTAGTATGATGACTCTACGACTTACCATGGGTGACTAGAGGTGTTTAAATGATGATGACTCAATGATGGGAGTTAGGACAGTGATCCACAAGGATAAGTTCAACGATGAGGGCTTGTGAGTAGAATTTACGACTCGGCTCTACTTTAGAGATAGCTGGGATTGAATAATGATTGAGTTCCACTATGGAGACTGTGTAAAGGGATGATTGATAATTCGGAGGTTTCTGATGTGTTTGTACAAAAGGGGCATGTGTTGATGCCCACTTGGATTATGACTGCATCCAGATCTTACGATCGTGGATTACGTGGGCTTTTGTGATTATGAGTCTACTTCCTAGCCTTATGAAGTGGCATGGATTAGAGTACTAAGAAACCATGATTTGATTGAGTCTCTGGTTTGCAATCATGCTATATGAGTTATCATATATCCAACACACATGGGTGATGGTGAGGATTGTTTGATGGACATTATGTTTGCCATTATCGTTTATCACTTTAGGGTGTCACACAATGTAGGTATTTTTGACCATATTCCTTAACATTGGACATTGTGCTTTGATTGTAGTACACTTATATAATGATGGCAGTAGATTATCATATATTAATTGTTATGTGCCAACCCTTTGGATGCAAGGACGTGTTAGGTATGATTCCGCATAACATACGTCCTTATTACAAAATATGAATTGTATAATATTTTAAGATGATATATCACTAACACCAAAATATTGTATTTCTCGAGGTTTTATGTTTTGCTTCTTATTATCTTGGGCACTCTTAAACGAGTAGATTAGGGATAACATAGTTGGATAGCACATAGAGTTGTACGATATGAGCAGGAGGCTATGATTTCATATATATATATATATACACACACACACACTTTGGAGATTATTGTTGCTTATTCCACTATGCGGTTTGGGAGTTATATCAGTACTTCTATTTTAAGACACAGTTATAGAGTTTATTTGGAAATTAAGGATGTATAAACTCTTATATTTTCAGTTTTTTATAATCTATAAATTTGTGCACTCTGATGTTCTTATTTATGGTTCATTTGATTATATTTCGGTCTCACTTGTTTGACATCTATGTTGTAATTATACTTTGTCTTTGCACTTTGAGATGTTCTATAGGTTCGCATTTGGATTTCTATTACTTTACACCCATGGTTATCGTCTTGCATCAGCCGGGTACCTCCACAACACACTTTACAAGTATATTGGGTACTGGAGGTATAGGAAGGTCATCACATTTGGTGTCAGTTAAGCAATTTCACCTTTGGTAAACTCACTAAAGCCTAAGTTGATACTTGGATCCATTAGAGATAAGGCAGGAGATATCACCTTAGAACGGATCAAGCGATATATGAGAGGGCGTACTTGTTGTATTTTGATTTTTAAAAGTATATAGTAGTATATACAGTATATAAGTTGCATTGCATTTACAGACACCACTTACTCCTTTTTGAGAGATTGATCATTCTTATTATAGCTTATAAGAATGAGTTGGCAAGCGAAGAATGTTACTAGGACTTCTATTTTGGCATAGAGTAGGGAATAGGCAACAGGGTAGCTATGAACCCTGATATGTAAGCTACGTTCAACAACATGATAAGGAACATGCTGCAAAATGCCTAAGGATTTGCTCCTATAGTGGTTGTTAGTGGTGCTGCCCCAATGCAAGCGCCATAGGATGACTTTGCTAAACAGAAGAAGGATTACTTTACTCTGGGAGGCAAACCATTTCTTAGAACGAAATCAGCAATCGAAGTGCAGGATTGGTTAGACACCTACAAACACATATTTGAGGATATTGAGTTGGCGGATGTGATAGAGAGGAAGCTGGCTTCTAGATAGCTTCAGGGGCCACCTATGGGTGGTGGAATGCAATCAAGATTACCACTCCCGATATTCAAATTACTTAGGAGCAATTTAAGGCGAGATTCGAGGAGAAGCATATACCGACTGCCAGAAGTCGATGCTCTTCCGGAAGTTTGCTGATTTAAGACAGAGGGATATGTTTGAATCGGAGTTTGTGGACGAGTTCGATATATTGTCGAAGTATGGACTATCTTTTATCGAAACTTCGCTCAAGAAGAAAGAAAAATTTATTATAGGCTTAGATGACTACTTTGGAGAGAAGTTGGTCGGACATACTGATGAGTCTTTTGAGAAACTGGTGGAGAAGGCTCTTCGACACAATAGTCGAAATTCAAAGTCTAGGCTAGTGGTTGATTCCAAGGATGGGCCAAAGTCGCAAGCTTTCAAGGAAGGAAAGAAGAAGTAGAACAACAACAATAAGGGGAAGCAGCTTTAGAACAATGGTGGCCAAAAGAAAGGCAAGTGGGAGTCTACTTTCTATAATTGTGGGAAGAAGGGTAATTTTATTAAAGACTGTAAAGCGGAAGGTAAGAAGTGCTACAACCATAAAAAGCCTGAACATATCAAGAAGTACTATCCAGAACCACCTATGAATAAGTAGATTGTGTCTACTTATGCTTTGAACATTGTTCCAGCTTCATCGAGTGCCCCATCAGCGAAGATGAAGCGGAAGAGCATCATTATATAGGGTATGATTTATATTTTTGATATACATGTGCATATCTTATTCGATAACAGAGCTTCACATTTCTTCATATCTAGTGATTTGGTAGATAGATTGAGATTGAAACCCGAGATAGTTGGATAACCTTTGACTGTTACAAACCCTATTGGAGGATCGACCAGCCTTTGTATGGCTTGTCAAGACATAGCCTTATTGAGTCATGGATGTTTACTTGTTTGTGATTTCTTAGTTTTGGATTTCATGAGGTTCGGTATTATTCTGGGAAAGGACTGGTTGCATGAGTATGGAGTAGTGGTGGATTGTAAGAGGCCGTTAGTGATGATATGGGTGGACGATGGGCATTGGAGACAGGTTACCTGCCTAATGATGAGGTGATGGTTAGCTTTCTATATTCACTCGAGATCCCGCACGGTGAGTTGTTATTTGTGCCTATAGCTAGGAAGTATCCAGACATATTTAAGAAGGTGGTTAGATTACCACCACATAGGGAGATAAAATTCCATATAGGTATAGTGAAGGATGCCAAACTAATTGTTATGTCATTGAGGTGTATGATGCCCAAAGAAGAAAAGGAACTAGAGGTGCAGGTGAATGACCTTTTATGATAAGGGTATATTTGATAAAGTATATCAGAGTAGGGGGCCACTGAGGCGGATGAATCTTTGAGATATTGTGTAGATTACCGTGAGATGAATAAGATGGCAAAGAAGAACAAGTATCCACTCCTATGTATTAGTGACTTATTCAATCAGCTTTATGGTGCTAGGGTGTTCACTCAATTGGACCTCGCAATGGGATTTCATCAATTGAGAGTGGCGAAAGAGAGTGTGCTTATTATAGCGTTTCGCATGCGGTTTGGATTCTATGAGTGGTTGGTTATGTCGTTTGGGTTAACCAACGCACCGACATACATTGTTGATCTTATGAACCGCGTCTTGAGGGATCAACAAAATAAGTTTATGCTTGTGTTCATCGATAATATTTTCGTTTATTTAAGGACAAAGGAAGAATAACATGAATGCTTGAAGATTGTGCTCGAGGTGTTGAGGAAGCATCGATTCAAGGCGAATTTTTCAATATGTCACTTCTGTAGGATGGAAGTGCGATTCTTGGGTCATGTTTTTTTTTGAGAAAGGCATTGTTGTAGATCCTGTGAAGGTGGCAGCAGTACAGGATTAGGATCGAACCAAGACCGCTACAGACTCTGAGAAGTTTCCTTGGATTGGTGGAATACTATAGACGTTTAATCAAGAACTTCTCTAAGGTAGCAGCGTAATTAAATAACTCGACGAAGAAGAATCAGACTTTTTCTTAGGATGCGAGGTGTAAGCATGCATTCATGAGTCTAAAGGAGTGGTTGACGAATGCACCGGTGTTAGTCATTCCAATTGGAAATGAGGATTTTCCAATATATACAAATGCATGTAGTACTGAATTAGGTGCAATGTCGATGCAGAGGGGAAAGATTGTCGAGCATGCTAGTTGTCAGCTGAAACTACACAAGTGGAAGTATCCGACTCATGATTTAGAGTTGGCAATGATAGTATTCACTTTGAAGATATAGAGGCATTATTTTCTTGGAGACTGGTTCGAGTTATATATGGACCATAAATCGTTGAAGTTCCTTTTCTCCTAGAAAGACCTTTACCTTCGTCGGCAGCGATGGTAAGAATTCTTGGCCTCCTACGACTTTGAAATTTCTTATACATCCGATAAGGGAAACGCAGTCACTGATGCTTTGAGGAGAAGACATGCTAGCTTGGGCGTGATGTTTCTAGAGTGGAAACGTTGGACTTTGTTGCTGGTTATAATTTCAAATCTCGATGTGACCTAGAGCCGAAAGTATTGGCTAGCTTGACGGTCATACCAACTTTGATTGAGTGGATTAGTACTAGTGAGAGGAGAGACGCTAGACTGGCAGAGATCATGGTGAAGATAGAGGAGGGAGTAGTGTCTAAAGAGATTAAGCCGTACGAGCTCGACTATTATGGTTGGCTCCATAAGGACGGAAGATTGTTTGTTCTTAATGTCGATGGCTTAAGGGATGAGGTGCTCTGAGAGTGTCATCATTAGAGATTGACTATACATCCAATGGTAATAAAAATCATGATATGAAGCAGAAATTTTATTGGAAAGGAATGAAGAAGGAAGTTGGAGGATTCATCTCTAAGTTCATGAACTATCGGTTGGTAAAGACAGATTAGAAGCCGAATGGTTTGCTGCAATCGCTCGAGATTCCCAAGTGGAAATGGGAACAAGTTTCGATGAACTTCATCGATGGATTGATGTGGACCAGAGGAGGGTGCGATAGCATCTGGGTCATGGTTGATAGATTGGCAAAGAGTGCAGATTTATACCCGTAAAGTCTAGTAGAATGAAATCCAAATTGGCCGGGTTATATGTGAAGTGGGTTGTGAGATTCCATGGTGTGCCAAAGAGTGTTATGAGTGACCGAGACACTTTGTTTACTAATGGGTTTTGGAAGAGCTTACAAGAGGCGTTAGGGATGAAGCTGCATCTTAGTACAGCTTATCACCCGCAAACTGCAATTTCGATGGCTCGTGGGAAGATCACTTGCATTTAGTAGGGTTTGTATACAATAAAATTTATCAGTCCAACATCGATATGACATTATTTGAGGCATTATATGGCCAACCGTAAAACGCTCCTTCGTGTATGTAGGAAGTGAGCGAAAAACTGATATTTGGACCAGATATAGTTAGAGAGACTTCATAGAAGATCGAGATCTTTTAAAAATGAATGAAAGTTGCTCAAGATATACATAAGAGTTATACTGTTACGACGAGACAAGATATATAGATTCTCTATCGACAATATGGTGTTTGTCAAGATTTCTCCACTGAAGAATGTTGTTTGATTCGATACTAATGGGAAGTTGGCATCAAGATTTGTTGGTCCTTTTTCCGATACTTGAGAGGATTGGGAACTTAGCTTACAAAATCGACTTACCTCAGAAGATGGCGGGCATGTACAACGTGTTCTACGTATCTCACCTGCAGAAGTTTGTGCACTGCTCAAGCATGATAACTAAAATGAATCAGCTTGATTATATTGAGATTGAACTAGAAGCTTAAAGACCTTTTAGTCATATTCAAATCGTAGGACGAGATACGAAGTAACTTAAAAGGAAGATGGTGGAGTTGGTGAAGTTTAGAGGAGTGAGAGGGAAGGCGATTGCACTTGGGAGACCGAGGAGAGCTAAGGACCACTTACTTGGAGCTCTTTATTTTATAAAACTTTCTATTTATTGCACTTACTTTCACTCTCGATATCATATAGGGTAGTTCAGTATCCTACATGCTAGGATAGGAATGGATGTTATTTCTTGCTTCTATATGCATGTTTGATGTTTGAAATGATTGCTTGTGGTTGTTAGGCATGCGGGATAGCCATGTTTGACTTTATCTTAGTTCTATTGGGAATTTTATGGATGAAATACCTAAAGGGAGAGAGAGTGTAATGACCTATATGTTACGTATCAAAGAGTTGTAAAATATAAATTTTAAATTCATATTGGATTTTAAGACTCTATAACTTTGAGGAATATTGAATAGTGATATATGTGACTCTAAGAAATTTTATCAAATGATTTGACCGCTGAAAACTTGTAACGACTATAACTTTTGATATATTTTGAATTAGGATCCAAGGCCACCTCCATTGGAAAGAAATGACGGTTTCTCTTTCCTTAGAGCGGTCATAATATCGATTTGAACTTTCTAGCTAAGAGATATGGTTGTTTGAAGTTTGGAAATTTTTGAAGCAGCTTAGTGGGTAATTATTGAGATTATGGATAGGCCCACAAAACCACTTTGGGTTTTAGGCTATCATAAGCTGAAATAACCTTCTTCAAATCATTTTCCCATCTCCTAAATAGATCTTAGTCTCCGTTAACCCCTTCTTTGCCAAAACCTTCTCCTTTGTCATAGATTAAGGGTAGATTAGCAAGGGTACTTGCTATAGACATTTAAATATAATTTTTGGGGAAGAAATATTAGGGCTTTAATGTTCATTTTTGGATTTGCCTCTTTTTGCATGCAAAACTATGCTTTTTGGGTGTTTGGTGAGGGATTTATCATTTGTTGATGTTTTGCATGCTTTGATGTTGATTAATGCATGTGTAGTGTTTGTATGTATGTTTGAATGGTTGAAAACACTCATCAGAGCGAATTAGAGGTAGGAAAGCGTAGAACCAAACTTCAACGGATATGCTCTAGGATGTTAGAAGTTGTATCGATGCATAGGAATGCACACGGATCGAAGAATGGAGCGTAGCAATGAAATCGACGTAGAATATGAGTATGGAGATGTTACAACACTTCTGTTCGATACCATTTGTACAAGGGTAGTTGGCTCGGGTTTGACTTCGGGCTCGGTGGTGTTTTGTTCGGGGTATGCTATGGGTTAGCTATAGAGGAAACTCAAACAGCAAATGTTGTCTGGTAGTGTTGTCGTTCGGGGGTCAGGTAGAGGACCTTTTTTAGGATGGCCGTGTTTGATGCTTTGGGCTCGGCTTTGTAACACCGTGCAGTTTTAATGACTGAATATTTAAATGATTAATTTAAATATTTAATCGTTAATTAACGAAACGCCCGTTATACTTGATTTTTCAAAGACTGATGAATTTGGTCTCGAGACACCTATAGTTGATACCACTTTTCTGACAGGAGGAAAATGAGTATAAACTTGACTATATTTGGAGTCGATAAATTTTTGGAGTAAATAGTGATTTCTTGAGAAAGAAATGAATTGGGCTATGCCCATTACTTACTTATAAGTGGCTAATCCTCTTCATTATTTCATTTTAGTTTTTCATTCACGTTGCTTTCCTCTTCCTCTTCTCTAATCTTTCCTAAATCCTCTCATAAACCCCTTTTTTCTAATTAGCTAATACAAACGACAATAAAATTCCTAAATTCAAATAAAATCACCATAATTCCTCTCATGCAATTCTCTACAAAACTCACAAAGGAATTAGATTGAATCAAAGCATGGGTGGAGATCTCGAAATTAAAGAGAGCAAAATGATGTGCTTTGATGATTTTGAGCTTGGTTTGGAGAAGAAGAGGCGAGTGGAACGATTCTCCAACATAATTTATATATTATACTTCCCTAATTTGTTTGTCTATGATTGTAAAGTATATTGGAATGATTTTGAGGTTGTTATGTTATGGTTTAGACTAGTATTCATGTTAGAAACATGATTATATCATCATTAGAAACCTTAGTTACTACTTTTGAAAAAGTTAGTAAGCCTAGAATGGAATTTGGGTTTAAGTGGATGATAATGTGTGATATTTGGTTTGATAGTGATTAATTATGTAATGTAATGATGTGCATGTCATTATAAAACATTAATTAACCTATTTGAATGAGTTTTAGAAAAGTCAGTAAGCTAATTAAGTTAAGAGCTCTACACTTATTATTAAAGTGATTAGAGGCCTAATGAATCTTAATTAGTAGTTATAAATATTATTTAAGTAGAGAATAATTTTATAAGGGAAAGATATATTTTATAATATAGAATGAGTTTTATAACATAGTAATAATGCTATATTTTATAAAATAAAGGATAGTTTAAAAAATACTATAAATGATATTTTATAAAATGAGGATTTTATAAAATAATAGAAAAGGAGTATTTTATAAAAGTATGAGATTTTATAAAATAGTAAGAACTAATTATTTTATAAAGTGGTTGTGAGTTTTATAAAATAATTATAAGACAAATAATTAACTTCAATAAAGAACTATAAAGACTTAATATGGTTTATAAGCTAATTTGTATTTTATAAAATAATGAAATGATTTTGTAAAATAGTAGAAAGGGACATTGAACTTTTATAGAAAGGATTTGATAAATAAATGTATGATTTGATTATTAAATAAACAAATTGTTAATTAAACATACATATATAGACACACACACACACATAAGGATAAGTTTACGTATGTCTGTATTTGATGTTAGATGATAATAAACAAAATTCTAGTATTATAATTAGAATTGTTAATATTGGTTGTGTATGTGTGAATGAATGAATACATTTGTGTGATTGATTATATATGTGTATATAAAGAACGTTACGAGCAATCTTACATTGTCATAGCAAATGTTGTGTGTGCTAAGTCACATGGGAGAATACCAGATCAAATAATCACTCTAATGAAGCTCGAAATGTGATTTGTATAGTTTTTACATGTTTGCGTATATGCATGCACATATGTGCACACAAGTAGGTGCACCAACATACGTGTAATCATCACATGAAGCGAGGAGGCTAGTTGAGTTCATTTGGTCGGGTTAGGGGAACCAGTGTCGTTGAAATCACCCCGCGGAGATTCTACATGAAAAAGAGTGCGATTCATATCGGAATCGATTTTCAAACATTTAAGGAACCATTTCCAAAATATCAACCAATGAACTCCGAAGGAGATCCGATGTAGCGAAGGCAGGCTAGGGGAGCTAGGCGACTCATAGGGCGAAGCAACGAAGTAGACGGAGCTCAAATTAACAATTTGTGCAACCGAAGGCTACCTGCCTGGGATTTCCTGCCCATGAAAGGCAACCACCAGTTGACTGGTGGTAGCCCATCGGCCTATCGGTGGTGCACTAGCCTGGGCAGTAAAGCTCGGGCAGAGTGTAATTCGATGGGTTTTTTTCCTTGATCCAGATGCAACGGGACATGAGACTTTAGCACGACTTCGGGAAGGCTTTAAGCTACTCAGGAAAGTGGAATGCAAGGAAAAGCTTGAAATTCAGATGCAATGTATAGTGATATGTATGTAATCAATAATGATCGGATGTGATATCGCTGCAATGATTGGTTGCACGGTCACATTTGGTAAGCGTGTACGATTGAGTGTAATTAGTCTGTGCCCCATGGCATCGATCTTGGATAGATATGCTTTGATTTATGGTATTAGTTTTATATTAGTGACCATACCCGGTATTGGTCTTGTATTAGTGATCGTTTGTTGTATGTGCCTTACATTAGTGGCTGGTATATGTTATTGGTCTTTCAACAGTAGCCATACGTATAGATAAGCGATGAAGTGATATTGGTCTTCGTTTTTTATAGGCGTATGTGATTACGTGATGTTATATTTGATGTATATATATATATACGACATTGATGTTCCTTTGTGGTCCCGATGGCATATTATATGGGATATGCCCAATGTTCTCCTTTTTAGAGACATTATGCGAATTTATTAAGAAATCTATGATTGTCGAGGGGGAGCCAATGACAATCACCTATGAGTGGATCATATCACCTATGCTCACATAGGGCTATGATGAGATCCACATAGTTTTTAAATAAATAAAGTAGGTCATACATCACTTATCCTCACTAAGGTGTACTATGAGATATGTATAAGTTCGACTACACGGGGTGTCACTCGGGGTCTATAGTACACTGAGGTGTTGAATCTATTTATTTTGGACCCTCAACAGGAATCATTAGATTGTGATCAATGTCCAACGCGGACTCAAGTTTTAGATATATGGAGTAGGTCATATATCACTTATGCTCATTGAGGGGTACGGTGAGGCCTACACGAGTTCGACCACATTGGGTGCAACTTGGGGTTTATAGTACACTAATGTGCTGACTCTATTTATCTTGGGTATGAGTCTACCTCGGAATCCACCCATCATTAATGATGGGTATCAATTTGTTTCTCTGTCTACCGCTTATTGTTATATTGTGTGCATTATACTAGTTAGTAGAAAATATTATTATGTATTCTAGGATATGCTTATATTGTGATGTTTATATTGTCTTAGCATTTGTCTATTGGGTTACCTTATCATGGTATATGGTTACGTATCAGTCACGTTATATTAGTTGTGCTGACTCATTGATTACAGGAGAGGAGCAGGTTATGGTATGATTTCATATCTTTTAAATATATTTACTTTACTTATTTATGGTCAGTCTGAATTATCCCCGAGTCACGTTTTTAGAGAGGACCGGATGTACCCTAGCAGTTCATATTCTATATGTGTTTGTACCAAAATTGGGAACAACACTCTTCGGATGTGATTGAAGAGATTAAAGTGAAGAAATTAAATGAAAAAAGAGGCTAATCTAACAATCACATCAACAAACAGTAAAACATTCAAAGTGGACGTAGGCTACAATGCCGAACCACTATAATTTCTTCTCTTTTCCTATTTCTGCATGCTTTTATTGGTGTGATTGTTAGATTAGCTTCTTTTTCCATTTAATTTCTTCACTTTAATCTCTTCAATCACATCCGAAGAGTTTTGTGCCCAATTTTGGTACAAACACTTTGGTGCTTTCATTGAGAAAACTCTGTTTTTCTTCGATTCATTAGATCTACGGCCGTTGTTGGATTGCTAAAATCTAAGGAGGAGATCCAGATATGTCTTCTTGTGGTTCCTTCCATTCTACTCAGATTACTCAAGATATAGGAAAGAGCTACATCAACCATGGTGCGTACTACCAGAACTGCTTCAAATGCTGTAGATCCAGAAGGAAGGGATAAGCAAAATTCCACGCAGCTGACTACCGCAGGCCAGACATCAACTGGAGCTTCAGATCCACAAGGTCCTGTGACTAGAGAGGAGTTCCAGATCCTTATGCAAGAGCTCACTCAGAGCTGTCAAGAGCTCACCCAGCAGATCCGTGCCAACCCGGAGCTTGCGAACTAGCTAAACGAGGAAAGGCGAAGGAGATCTAGGAGGGATCATGTCTTACATTCCTCGACTGAAAGCTCGGCTTCATCTGACTTCAACCACAGATCTACATGCCGTCGGTTGGATGGAAATTATGTAGAAGCCTCCGGACATCAGCGTGCTGTGAATCTCGGACAAGCTGGGGTTGGTCCTTCTACAAGGCACCAAGCTAGACCCTCCTCCAAAGGAGGGGCACTTCCTATTCACACCATCCATGACCATGCAGCTATTTCCCCTATAGATCTGGAAGCTGAGATCCAGAACCAGCCAGATCCAGCCCTTCATCAACACATCCATGCTCATGAACCATACGTTCCCGAAGACCGAGAGCCAAGGAGGTGAGGAATGGACCATCGACATCGCTTGGACCGTCGTCGCAACATGGAACCCGACCATGCCTCGGCCCTGAACATCCAGGTGCCTGACATTCCAACCATGATCCGCCAAATGATCCGAGAAAGTCAAGGTCTTACCAACGACGATTGGGGAATCTCCCGAAGTCATACTCTGTTCACCAACGACATTCTTTACGCTGAGCTACCTTGTCGATTCAGGATGCCGATTTTGCCAGTGTATGAAGGAAATTCGGATCCTAACCAACATAGCTTAAAGTATGAATGGCTCATGAACGCTGCTTGAGCTGATGATGCGGTTAAATGTAGAAGTTTTCCTATCTCTTTGGGAGGCATTGCAACTATGTGGTTCACTCGATTACCACCTAGATCCATCTCATGCTTTGATCAGTTAGCTACCAAGTTTGTCGAACAATTTCGTATGCATGCTACTAGACCAAAGGATGTCAACACCTTGTCCAGTGTTACTCAAGCTCTAGGAGAGACCCTTAGATGGTATCTGGAAAGGTTCCATGATGCTTGTGCAGAGGTCAGCAACCCCAATGATAATTTTATTCTGATGGCATTGACTAAAGGGATCGATCCCAATTCCGAGTTTGGCGATTGGATGGCTGGGAAACCCCCCGCTTCGTTGGAACGTTTCTATGCTAAGGCGGCCCAGTTCTTAAGGAGAGAAGACGCTAGACGATCTAGGAAGCAGGATGATGCGGGGCCCAGTGTTGAAGGCATTCAGAGTAATGCTACTGTGAAGCAGACTGGCGAGAGTTCTGGCAAGGTACAATTGAATATTCAGAATAAACAAGGTCAACCGAAGGGTAACGGAGGTCAGGGAAAAATGAGAGAACTAAATCGCGAACCGAGACCCAGAGCTCCCATGTTCGACCGATATACCCCTTTAAACAAATCGCTCGAAAATGTTTACCTTCAGACTTGTAATACCGGACAGTATAAGAAGCCAGCACCGAAACCATCATCTGAGAATCAAATTTAGACTGGAAAGTTCTGTAGGTTCCACGATTGCTATGCCATAACACCAATGAGTGTCGTCATTTGCAAGACATCATCGAGAAATTGATTAGAGAAAGAAAGTTGGAAAAGTTTGTTCGGGCGCCGCAGAATGGAGGTGCGGGCCCATCTAACCCGAATCAAGGTCAAAGCCAAGCTAGTCCCGAAAAACCCGCGCATACTGGCGGGAGATTGGTAATAAACACAGTGAGTGGTGGTCCTCATCTAGCTGACCGGAGCTGGAAGGAAATGGATTCATATGCCAGTTCGATTAGGCATGTGGACTTTGAGTGTTGTAGTAATTCTGATGACGGGGCCCCAGTGAAACAACAGAGAACGATGACAGACGACATCGTTAAGAAACCGAGATGCTGATAGAGTCCTACTTGGATGAAGAGGATCTTGGTCGGCAGCGGAAGCTCTGTGAACATTCTTTTTAACCGATATTACGACCAAATGAGAATGGAGGCAAAAGATCTGAAATCGTGTCAGTCACGTATACAGGGTTTTAACGGAAGCGCAACTATACCAATTGGGATGGTGGGTTGATAGTTGAGTTGGGTATTGGAGACCGCAGGAGAGTCCAGATGCTGCAGTTTGTTGTGTTAGACATTTATTCCCCCTACAATGCTTTCTTGGGCCGACCACCCCTCTCAGAATTCAGGGCAGCAATTGCCCCATGGTGTTTGACTTTGAAGTTCCCTACTGATAACAGGATTGGAGTAGTACATGGTGATTAGGCGGCTGGATGCGCCTGTTATGTTGCTAAGCTGTGGGATGCGCAGTGTAAGGAGAAAGGCAAGGGCGTAGAGGAATCTCCCTGCGTCAGTTTTTTAGGGAATTGACAGCTAACGCCCGGGCCTAAGCCTGGGCGCCACAGCCAGTTCCTTAAAGATCTTGACCCCCAAGATAATAACGATGAGAAGGAAGTCAAAGATTACCAAGCTTCCCCGGCAGAGTTGACGATCGATGTTCTGATCCATGACGACGATGATTCTAGAACAGTGAAGGTCGGATCTCAACTTAGCCACCAGATGAGACAGAAATTGGTTGATTTTCTCCGGGCGAACCTTGATGTGTTTGCCTGGACTCATTCAGACATGTATGGGATCTCACCGGACATCGCAAGCCATGCATTAAATATTGACCCGCAGCACGTCCCGGTCAAACACAAAAGGCGCGATATGGATCCAGAGAGATCTGCCGCCCTGAAGAAAGAAGTGAATAAACTCAAGTCAAATGGGTTTATTCGCGATGCTTTATACCCGGAGTGGGTATCTAATCCAGTGCTTGTCAAAAAGTCAAACGGGAAATGGCGAACATGTGTAGGCTACTTAGATTTGAATAAAGCCTGCCCTAAAGACAGTTTCCCTCTTCTTAGAATTGATCAACTGGCGGATTCAACAGCCAGACACAAGCTCTTATCTTTCATGGACGCATATTCTGGCTACAATCAAATACCGATGCATTTACCTGACTAGGAACATACTAGCTTCGTCACTGATCTAGGACTTTACTGCTACAAGGTGATGCCTTTTGGAATTAAAAATGCTGGAGCAACTTATCAAAGGCTCGTGAATCGAATGTTCGCTAACCAGATCGGGAAGACCATGGAGGTGTACGTGGACGATATGCTCGTGAAGTCGCGATTGTCCATCAACCATGTCGGAGATTTGGAAACGATGTTCAACATACTCCGACAATACAGAATGAAGCTCAATCCATTGAAGTGTCACTTCGGAGTTGCATCGGGAAAGTTTCTTTGATTCATTGTCAATGCTCGAGGAATTGAAGCTAATCCTGAGAAAATCTGGAGGATTCGGAATCTTGAAACCCCTAGAACCATAAAGCAAGTGCAAAACCTCAACGGGAAGGTGGCAACCTTAAGCATGTTCATCTCCAGATCTACAGACAAGTGCATCCCTTTCTTCGATCTGATTAGAAAAGAAAAGCAGAATTTTGAATGGACAGAGGAGTGTGAAGGCACATTCCAAGCACTAGTTCAACATCTGGCGACACCTCCCATTTTGTTGAAGCCGGTTGATCATGAGAGATTATACATTTATCTAGCGGTTTCAGCAAATGCGATCAGCATTGCGTTGATTCGGGAAGACGATCGGATCCAACGACTGGTCTATTATATCAGCAAAAGGTTGACATGGGCAGAAAGAAACTACCCGAAGTTGAAAAAGCTGGCTTATCGTCTCGTCATAGCCTCGAGAAAGCTCCGTGCATATTTCAAGGCTCACCCGATCACAGTCTACACCGACCAGCCGTTACGACAGATCCTTACACCACTTGAGACGTCTGGTAGATTGCTCAAGTGGAATATTGAGTTGAGTCAGTTTGACATCACTTATACACCGAGGCGAGCCATTCAAGGATAAGTTCTGGCAGACTTCATAGCCGAATTCACTATACCGGAGGACTTTCCTGAAACCAGTGAATCTCCCAAACACATACGGAAGCTATACACTAACGGCGCATCAAACGACTGTTGCTCAGGCGCTGGAGTGGTACTCGAAACCCCAAAAGGTCGGTCCATATGCTACACTCTAAAGTTTGACTTCTGCACAATTAACAACGAAGCTGAGTATGAAGCTCTACTCGCTGGACTTAGACTTACCAAAGACTTGGGAATTATTGTTGTGGAGATTCACTGTGATTCACAATTGGTCGTATGCCAGTTTCGAGGAGATTATCAAGCCAGAGACCAGAGATTGGTCACTTACCTTACTCAAGTCCGAGAAATGTTGAATTAGTTCGACTACTATGCCATCCATTGTATACCCCGAGAGAAAAATCAGAAAGCTGATTCTTTGGCAAAACTGGCCAGCACTGGCAGAGCGCAACAAATGGGACTCATCCCCGTTGAGACACTTACCACTCCGAGTATCGATCAATTAGAGACAGACTGGGTGTGCGAGGCAATGCCCAAGAAGGTGTCGTGGATGACTTCGTTCAGAAACTATCTTGAGCATGGAGCTCTACCCGAGCGTAGAAGTGAAAAAAGACAGGTTCTTCAAATAGCTTCACGATTTATTATCCAGAGTGGAGTCCTGTACAGGAGGGGATACTCTGTTCCATTACTCCGGTGTATCGCCCACGACAAGATCAAACGAGTGTTACACGATGTGCATGAGGAAGAGTGTGGTGATCACACTGGAGGGCAAGCCCTTGCCAAAAAGATACTCAGATATGGATACTACTGGCCCACTATCAACCGAGACGCATCGGACTATGCCAAGAAATGTGATAGATGCCAAAAACATGCCCAAATTCCAAGAGCCCCACCTACCGGAATCACTCAGATGGTCAGTCCATGGTCGTTCTCCACATGGGGCATTGATATAATTGGGTCCTTACCTTTGGCCAAAGGTGGTACGAAATACGCCATCGTTGCAGTTGACTACTTTACCAAATGGGCAAAAGCCGTGCCCCTTTCTACTATTACGACGAAGAAAGTAACCAACTTTGTTGTGCGCAACATCATCTATCGCTTTGGTCTCCCACACACCATTGTAACTGATAACGGGACCCAATTCGATAGTGTCGAGTTCAAAGTTTTCTGTCAACGCTACCGCATCTAAAAGAAGTTCTCAGCAGTAGCTCACCCTCAAGCGAATAGACAAGTCGAAGCTGTCAACAAAGTTATCAAGTCCATTCTAAAGAAATGACTGGAGAAGGCTGGAGGAAAGTGGGTCGATGAGCTTCCCATGGCCCTATGGGCATATCGAACTACCCACAAGTCCACGACCGACCACACTCCGTTTGCACTTTCCTACGGCTCCGAAGCCGTTATTCCAGTTGAACTAGAAGTACCTTCTCACCGTGTGACCTATTATGATCCAAAGACAAATGCCATACTACTTGCAAAATCTCTGGATTTGCTGGATGAGAAGTGTGAAGAGGCTGATTTGAGGCCAGCCGCACACCGCAGTCGAGTCGCCCGATTATACAATGCTACGGTCCGACCCATAACCTTCAAAGTTGGCGATCTTGTACTCAAACAAATTTATTCGGTTTCTTCGCACATGAAACCGACATGGGAGGGACCGTATGTCAATGAGCGGAGCCTTGGAGATGGAACATTCAAACTATCAACTGTTGACGGCCTCACTTTGCCCAAAGCATGGAATAGCAAGAGTCTACATCGTTATTACACATAACTGGCTTTTATTCATTTAGTCTGCTTTTCCTTTGAAATTTGTTTATGCATTTTTTGAATTTGAACTAGTAATAAGGCAATCAACTTTTCCATACTTTCTTATTCCAGCAATAAAATGCAGACCCATCAAGCCAGAGTGGCAATCCTTGACATGCATCATGTGACCGTCACAATATACGAAGAGCTAAGTCCCATCCCACGATGGGTCTCATTCAAATAGGGAGTGATCGTGATCTGACCGGTCACTCACTAAGTGAAACCCCGAACTCGGGGGTAAACAACTATAAAGAAAAGAAGGATTGAAACACGACAATCCTCTAACGAACTCCAACTCCCGGAGTGCGAGCTTGGGTACATAATCCAAATCCAAACTCGAAGAGGATGGATCTGTCCGTCCGCGACTTCGATTGCCAAATTAAGGTGGATGTGATCCAACCGTCCTCAACCTTGATCAACTCCTTGTTCCCAGAGTGCGAACAAGATCCCAATGCCTAAACAGATGTGATTGACCATCTATCAACTAACTCTGGTCCCAAGAGTGTGAACTGGAGTATAAACACCAAATGGGTGTGACTGACCACCCACCAACCAACTCCAAATTCCCGGAATGCGAACTGGAGTATAAACATTAAATGGGTGTGACTGAACACCCACCAACTAACTCTAGTCACGAGAGAGCGGACTTGAGTATAATCACCAAATTGGTGCGACTGACCACCCATTAACTAATCCTTGTTCCGAGAGCACGGACCGGAGCATAAACATTAAACGGGTGTAATCGACCACCCGTAAAACAAGTTATGTCCCTAGAGTGTGGACGTAATCCAAAACTTTAAAGGGGGTGTGACTGACCATCCATCAACTAACTCTAGCCCCGAGAGCGCGGACTGGAGTATGAACACCAAACAGATGTGATTGACCGCCCGTAAATTAACTCATGTCCCTGGAGTGCGGATAAGATTCCAAGCATTAAACGAGTGTGACTGACCGCCCATAAAATAACTTATGTCCTCGGAGTGTGGATATAATTCCGAATACCGAGCGAGTGTGATCTGACCACTCAAAATCGTTTTACTTTAACTTTGTTCTGACTTAGTTAAATTAAAATTAACAAGGGCGAAAGACAACTACCGACCAACTACTTTAATTTATCCCCAAGACTGGGGGCGTAACTCAAGTACCAGCCGCTAACTGAGATAGCACAACGTTGGGACTCGACTCGACGTCTGGTTATGACCCGAAGCCATGACTTCGGGGCTTAACAATCAGACTCAAGTTTGACTCAGAGACTAAAGCCTCACAAGTACATTGAATGGAAATGCGAGTGCTGAAATACTTAAACAAATAAATACAGGGTTATGCTGGAAAAAACAAAATTAAGTTTTATTTCCACTATTCTTTGAAAAAGATAAGTACAAAAACTTATTCGAAGAATTCCTATAAGCAGGGGCCGAATTTGCATCTATACACGGCCTACGAAAGCAAAAGAGGATCCTATTCCAACTATTTACAAAAATAAAAAGCAAAAGTGCGAGTCTACGCCTTTGATTTTTTATCCTTCTTGCTCTTCTTTGGCGTAGACCCGCTTGTACTGCCACCCGGTCCTCTCTTCGAGCCTTTACCTCCTCGGCCCGCACCAGGTGGTTTGTCTTCGACTGGGGGAATAACAACTGTCTCCTCCTCGAAAGTCACATAGACTGGAGTGTCCTCTATGCGTGGGGCTGGAGGAATGGTGGCACTCTCGATGTTAGAAGATGGAGAAGAGCCTGTATCAATGACTGTACCACCGGGAGAAATGACAAGTATGGGTATCGGGCCAGGACCCGCCATGCCACCAACCCTGCGAGCCTGCTCGGCTTGATCCATCTCGGTCTTGATCTCTTCCATTATTTGCTCAGCCCGGTTCACGCGAACACTCATCGAAGTGCTACTAGTGGGGCCCGAGGAGGCCGTAATGATCACGTCTTCGTCTATAACGAAAGGCATTTCGATGTTCGGGTCACTTTGATGACTGAGGAGTGCTTCTAGCATTTGTTCGTCGAGCACACAGCTGCTTTCATGCGACTCCCCAACCGATGTAGCGACCGTTGTAGTTGTGGCCTCCGTCATTATAGCCTCCTGCTCATGACACATTTCTTGGGATGCAGGAGGATCGACTGATGCAGAATCTAGAGCTGAATAAAGATAGGAGAAGATATTATTGACATCTTTTGGCAGTGCTTCTGCATTTGGATAAATGGGAGAGGTGTTCAAAATACCTTCCTCAGGTTGACTCATGTGCTGGGTTGATGTGCCTTCAGAGCCGCGTTCATTTATTAGAGATAGGTGCAACTTATTAGGATCGTATCCCGGAACAGTTGGAAGATCAATAGAAGAAGTAAGCTCAGATTGAGAGATTTGGAGCGCTTCAAAGCCTGCTTCATGATGTTCAACTCCAGATCCTTCTCTAGCGTCCGGATACTTAGTAGCAAGCTTTTCCTTTTCAAGAGCAACGATAGTGTCATGGAGGACTTTCAGCTCATCTCCGACAAGTATTTGATTTTCCAATTTGAATTCGTCGATGGTTATAGTGTTACGAGTCACCTTCTCGTCCTCCACCAATGGCTCTAAGCCTTGTACAATTGAAAAGGATAATCTTCGTCGAGCCAGGTTAGATTGCGGTTTCTTAAAATGTTGACGTTGTATGTGACTAGGAGATATTCAAATTCATTCTCCATCCTGGCCTCCACCGCTTTAATTTCATTCTCAATTCTGGCCTCGGCTTCCTAAGCCTTTAAGTTTGCCGCATCCCTTTCATCCTTGAGTATCACTACCTTATCGCATGCCTCCTAGGCAGATTTGTTATCCTCGTCCTTTTCCTTAATGGCCTCGGCAAGTTTTTCCTTTAGCTCGTTGAGCTCTTTCACTACAATATCTCTCTCCTCCGTGACAAGGTTATTCCGGTGGCTCATCTCTTGAACCAAGTCCATATAAGACCATCACATTTTTTCCATGGACTGTTTTACCTCATCAGCTCTCTTATCGGCCTCCATTTCCGATTTCCTTGAAGATTCAGCTTCATTATTGAGCACTTCTATTATCTGAATTTTCTAAGCGAGACCAGTCTCCATTTTCTCAATTATCTTGGCTCGCTTGAAAGCTACCGCCGAAGCCTTTTCTGCAGTTTTGACCAACTCCCGGTACTGGCTGTAAACATCATGCACGTAGTCCTGTACTAGTTTTTCTACGTCATTGGGAATTCTTTTCAAGTTCGGAGGGAAATGGAAGCCATCAAAGCAGGTGTTTGGGAAGTCTTTCTTTAGTTTGGCAATTCTAATGGCTCCCTCTCCGGTGGATTCTATAGCGGTCGGTTCTGTAACGATGGGAGTTTCCACCTCAGTCCTACGGCGTTGTTTGCCAGATTTCAAAGCTTGAGGCGGCACTGCTTGGCACTCAGTTTCAGAAGGTTGCCTGCCAGAGCTGGATGGTTTTGAGGGTGGAGATCATGACCGGGAACGACGCCTATATTGATGTGGCCTCTCCCTCTCCCTTTCATAACGCTCACACTCCTGGCTGTAGTGATGGCCATGGTCGTAATCTCTTTCAGATTCGCGCCTATAAGATTTGGAGTGAGAGCTGGATACGTGGAGTTTAGAATGAAGACTGCTAAGCATCGACCCCTGCCTCACCACTGTGTTTGTAAAATGAAAAGAGAAGTAGAATTAGTTATCTTCTGAAACTAGAAAACATGTGATTAGAAGTTGTGTGATGCCATAAAATGTGTGTATCCTTGTGCAAACCCCCCAACCAACCGACTGTGGTGGCCTTGCTCGCAGGAGTTGGCTTCCCTACATCTAAATCACTTAAGCCTGCGTCAGTTTGCGACGGGGAGTGAAGTCCCTCTAATACAAAATCTTGAAATGAAGCCAAGTTATCTGGAATAGGGATATCCGCCAATCCTTTCAACGAACTCTCCATTTGCGGAGAAGAAGTCTCTTGACTTATAGCAGCCGCAGCAGGTAGAGATGCCACAACAGTTTTACGCCTCTGAGATTTATAGGTGAGAGCTTGCCTTTCCTTTTTAATAAGCGAAGATTATGCGAAGGTGCAACTGCGGGCTCATCCCCAGCTGGCAAACTCTCGTCATCATCGTGTTCGGTGATTACGACTCTAGGAGCACTTCGTCCTCCTTGCCTTACCGGAGCCACCCTGGGAACTCCTACTAGCCTGATGCTTTGATATCCCTCTATCAGCCCCACGGCAATTAAGTTTTCATCAGTAAGGACTTCATCGATTTCTCTGAGCTCGGCCGGCACTGATTGGAGAATCCTTATTATCTCCTTGAATTGCACTCCTTTGGGCCGCATAATCGAAGCTGCAAAAGAAGTGAAGTATTAGCATCAACTTATATTCTCCAGTTAATCTACAAAGAAGTTGGGGCACTTACGTCTAACTAGCCACTGTCTGGAAATCCTGGTGGACACCGAATGAAGAACCACTTGGTTCTAAAGTAGCTTAATTTACTCCAAGCACCTGCCACTACTTGGCAGTTTCTGATTGCTTCTAAGAAGGTGAACGAAGGGTTGTCCCCGTGACTTTTGACGTTAAATAGATATCGGATTTCCTCGACATTCGGAGGCTAGAAAAGATGATCCATGAAGATAATGTTTAAGCAGTTGAGAAGAGCGTATCCGTTCGGATGCAATTGAGATGGAGCAATCGTCAAGAAGAACAACACTTCCCGAATAAATTGGTTGAACAGGGGCAACGTCCCAGCTGCACACATGAACCTAGTGCAGGAGGTATACCCTCCAAGGGGATTTTGGGCTCTATCTTCTAGCCCCGGCAATAAAACATCATTTAGAGATAATCCATGCCTAAGGCAGATCCTGCCTAACATGTCTTCGGAGATTTTAGAACAAACAGAATCCTCCGGGTTTAGAACTAAAACTGCACCCGGCAATTCATCCGGAGCAGGACTTATTACATCTGCTGCGATTTCTGGTATTTCTATAATGGAAAGTGGAGAACTCTGAACTTCCTGCTGCCCTAAGCTTCCGGGATCCATAGCTATTGAACTCAGTAAAAATCATCATTAGATGGCAATAAACCCGTGTCCCCCCCCCCCGGTGTAAAGTGAGTGATCGTGTTGTGTAGTGCAGTGCAACATGATACATTGAATTTCTACAAGTTCGAAAGATGTTAAAACGACAAGGCTTCGAGATTTAACCGAAGTGACCATCATCGCTGACCGTCCCAACTGTGCCATCCTGACTTTGAAGAACGATCCATGTTAAAGTTGGCTATGTTTGTCAAATTACAGTTCCATCGACGAGCTTTGAAGGATAGTCAAGTATGCAGTTTAACAGTCAAGTCCAGTTATGCGAGGCTAAAGCTCATCGGAGTCAAATGTTTGAATATGCAAAAGACCACTAATTCGTATCCATTATAGTTCAACTTGGATCGTTCCACCAAAGTCTGCCTTCATATCGGTCCAGAGCTATGACTTTGTATCGATCGTTCCAGATTGATGCTCTTCGTATTGGTCCCGAAGCCTTGGCTTCGTATCAATCACACTAGACCGCTCCACTTCGTAACGATCTAAGGCAAGCAACTTCGTATCGATCACTCTAGATCGATACGAACCCATAACGTTCCAAATCAATACGAACTACTTCCCAACATCCCAGATCTATCATCCATGCCTCGTATCGATACGAATGGCTCCACTGCCTCGATCAATTGCTCTTCTTCTTCCCCAAGCTGCTAAAACTCCATTACTACTTCCTCGACCTCGCTCCAACCAAATTTCGGCATCAACGACATCAGAATTGACCACATCCTTGGATGAAATGGCATCGAGCTTCAAGTCCCATCATTTTAAAGTCAATTTAACTAGTCAATTACCTAGTTTAAAGAGTTAGTTTGAAGTATTAATACGTTATTTGTTTTGGAGACGAAGGCGTTGCGATTCTTTTTCTCTATTCAATCGATACGAAGCAGATATGAAAGCAAGAGCAAGTAAGAAAATTTAGCTAAGTACAAATGGTATATATACGACTTCGTAACCAAGGTAGAAAATGCTTCATATCCCAGTAGCCAAAACCGATTAAAGCGGTCAAATTCCAACGATACCAAAGGCGCTGTGCAGGCTTACCTAGAACGTTTGTATCCATCGATACGAAGACGCTGCTTCGTATCCATCAACTCAGAGCAATCCACAGTTTATTTTTTAGGAACCATCGATAGGCAGCCCTAAGACCTCGTATCCATTGGTACAAAGCATCTCCAAGGACTATCTATTTCATATCGATGGCCATCGATACGAAGGATGCATTCCAACATCTCAAATCGATCCAGGAGAGGATCGATAAGAAGAAATGACTTAAAACAACCATCAATCATTGTTACAACTAGAATTTCACATCGATTCAGGAGAGGATTAATACGAAACTCAATCCGAACAAGAACAAAAGAACTTGGCAACGACCCATGAATGTGCAAACGTGAACAGGAGTCAGGTTAACATACATGCATGTATGATGAACTAACATTCGATTTTTAAAGTTGACAGGAATTGAATGCTTACCTAGTGACAACAAGAACAACGAACAACAAATTGCTAGCACTCAACCTTCAGTTACAACAAAATACTGCATGATCATTGGCAGTCAATAATTCAACATTTATATTACTGGAAATCAATCAAAGGTTACATCTCTTGACGAAAAGACAACAACTATTAAACGAATCGGATAGAACATTTTTCAGAATAAAGATTACAGCTTTTCAAAGCATGTCATGTTCACACAAGACGTACTTTGGGGGGCAAATGTTATCCTGCCTTTTGGCAAGACCGTGACACCAAGGACTTAACTAGAAACTAAAGACAATTCGTCCTAAAGGTCGGTTATACACAAGGTCCATGATGGATACATGCAAATTTGGTCTGAACAATTAACATGGTACAACAAACAAAGCTATGAAAGGCAACATTCCAAATTTTAGGTCAGTCGGAGTTCGTATGCTCAAGTTATGGATCGATCAAGTTTCATGAGAAGCACATTTGTTTCGTATCCATCGGCTTCGTATCCGTCAGGTTCACATCCATCACTTTACTTCGTATCCATCGGGTTCGTATCCATTGACCAACAACATCAATTATAATCCATATGTTCAATTCGTATCGATCAATCGCTTCCATCCATTTCGTATTGATCAGCCAACGGATCGATACGAAACCAACACCGAGCATCGATACAAAGCGGCATACAAGCATCGATACAAAGTAGCATGCAAGCATCGATACGAAAGGAGCCGCACTTGATCGATACAAAGAAGACATGGTCAACAAAAGAAGCAGTCCACTAGCATGAAAAGTGGATCTCCGCGTGAATGCCGCTCCATGTCATCGATGCATAGCCTATCGATACGAAGGAGTATCGATACGAACAGGGATCGATACGCAGCCACCAGCCTACTTGAAAAACCAACCTTGGATCGATCATAACTCAAAATCAATAAGTCCAAATGCTACCAAATTTTCACAGAAGCTTACTTACTACCTCAAGAATGTCTCTAATCGATCGCAGCAAAATGGATGAAATCTTAATCGATACGAAAATGGTTAGGATCAATCCAGATCGATCCTAAATGACCCCTGATCGATCTGGTGGGCCCACCCATGTGTGAGAAGGAGTATTCCGAGTTCAGGGGTAGATATTTCAGACCTACACCAATAAATAGCACCCCACGCCTATAAAAAAAGGACTTTTGACTCTGCTAAGTTGTTACTCTGCCACAACTCCATTGTAACTTGATTCTTAGAGTGTTGTACTGTTGTAATTAGTTATCAATCATCAATAAATAGCAAAACATTCAAAGTGGACGTAGGCTACAACGTCGAACCACTATAATTTCTTGTCTTTTCCTATTTCTACATGCTTTTATTGGTGTGATTGTTAGGTTAGCCTCATTTTCCATTTAATTTCTTCACTTTAATCTCTATAATCACATCTGAAGAGTGTTGTGCCCAATTTTGGTACAAACACTGTGACGCCCCACCTCTATGCTCATAATAACAAAGAGTATTAAAGGAAATACTGTCTATTATTACGAAAAATAAGGCTGGATAGGAGCGACCATCCGTAATTGGCCTTACACTAATATTGGTTATCTCGATAGGAACGGTACATACTTTTTATTTTTCTTCTATTATTTATTTACTCCCATCGACACACCCAATACTAGTATAAAACGAACTACGATGGTTCATAATAGTTTAGGACATTAGATATAACAATAACACAGATAATATAAATGCGGAACACAGATAAAAACAAAAGTCTCATATATATATATAACTGATGTCAGTTAATACATAGTTGACACAATACATATGATACAACTACAACTGTCGACTCTAGAAGTTATATATACAAGTACATTATCGACTAATATACATGAATACATATTGTTCTATACAATGACACGACTACTACAAAATGACATTGACAACTTCAGAAGATGTGAAAAGTCTTCATATCCTGAACAGCAACTCAAAGAAGAAAATCTACAACCTGAAATAACTCGGGTCTGACCCGAGTATTACATTCAAAAGAAAATAATACCCAGGTCAGTCTAATTCAAACCAGTTTATTAGTGCATATAGGCAGTAATAATTTAAATAGACGACAGTCACAATAATTCCCGTCTATCCGATTCTTTAGACAAAGAAACCGGATAACGGTCAATATAACACTTAACAGTGTTTAACAAAAATCAGCAGATTTAAATTACCAACAAAAATAAGTAAAAAGATTATCAATGAAGGTAATCTTAAAAACATCAGAATTGCCTAACGGCAATTAACAACCAAATAATCAATATAAAACATCAACTCTAGTAGGTCTGCAGCACACGCACGCGTGTGCTGCCTCGCCACTACAACATGAATACTCAAAAGATCAACGCATCAAAAGCAAAAGAAATACAAATAAAATCAATACGGTGTGGTTGCAGTGCACGCTCGCGTGCACTGCCTCGCCACTGCAGAGATGAAATAAGGGTCAGACACAAGGTCAAACCCAAGTTTTTAAAACTGGGTTCAACTCAAGGTCAATGCACAGTCTACACAAATTCAAGAAGGCGTCAAACAATAACATGAATACAGGTATGAATGCAGCAATATGACCAGCAAATGAACCAGCAAGCTACAGCTAAGTGAAACTCAAACAAGTGCATAGCAACACTACAGTGCAGCATGATCCACTACACAAATGTAGTGAACAGTGCAGTACAACTCAATGATGCAACAGTTTTAATATGTACCAATATACTATGCAGTGAAGCCAAAGCAAACCGTGCAAATCAATATGGCAACCCAGCTATGCAAGAGAATGAAACAGAGGTGGCTACAGGGATGAACAAACATTGCCGAAGTCAAGTACAGACATGGTCAAAATGGAAATCGAACTATAGTTACAGAATATATGTACAGGTTGAACAAAATCAAGTGTTGTTCAGCATCAAATAAAATCACAGGAAGTTCGAACCTCAACAACAACTACAACTGCAGTTACAAAACGAATGACCAGTGGTCAAGACATGAATTGGAACCAACACAATAGCATAAGTCATATAGTAACCTGGAAACATGATTATCAATAGCATATCAATGAACTAATGAACACTACAGACCAGAGGAGAACTTGAACAAATTCAGGAAGTGCAGACCAAATTCAATCACAAGTCTCGACCAAAAAGCACTGACATTGTTAAAGCTCTAATCCAAATGTCCAGACAACAACAGATCTCAATGCAACCCAGTGGCAACCACAAGATGCAGACGTAAACAACATCAAAGAACTAAAATGCAACCTGAATCCTACCCCAAACTAAATGCCAAGCTCGGTGAAGCTCAAGAGAGTACCCAACTAATACAACATGAGCGAAGATACAGTGATGCATGTACATCGTTAAACAGCACAATCAAACTGCAACCAGACCAACATGACCAAGAGAATGAAGATACAAAATGACCAGACCATTACGCAAAAGTAAGCAGTGACAATTAACAACCATGAATAGTAGGTGCTCGACAAAGTACAAAGTGGAATGGCCAGAATCAAGGTATAAAACTACTCAAGCAAAATGCACAGTGGACAATACGAGTTATACATGAAAACACTGAATGCACTAACGACTGAAACTATCTCGTGGTAACTGAAAGCAAATGCAACCCAGTGATAAGCTACTCAGACATGTGGCAAGGGGTAACGTAAAGGTCAAGGCCAAAGTCCAGACTGATGTCAACATAAAATTGCTCAAGGTTGACTGTAGTTCAATTAATCAAGTGAAACGGTGAATGAACAGTCAAACCGAAGTCAACAATAACTAGGTCAATGTAAAGCAAAAATCATCACAATCATAATCAGGAGCCATTGTCACCAACTCGAGATCAAGCTCGAGTTATGAAACTCAAACTTGACTGGTCAGGAAATCTAAAGCACAAGGCGAACCAAGTCGTACCACAGAAGAGCACAACAAATTACTTCAAATGACCAAAACAATTGAATCGACACTCTAACATTTGAACACGAACGAAACCCAAAAATCAAAGTCAAAACAGTGATTACCCCTCCCAACGTCAGTTAAAAACCAACTCGAGAAGCAAATTCGAGTGAAGTAAAAACAAGCCAACAAATCCAAATCATAACGAGAATAGATTAGATGTGAGTGAAAGATTTCACTCACCTTTGTTTCGAATGTTTTGAGGGAATCGTGAACGAGCGCGAAGTTGACGAGTCGAACGAAGCCAGAACGAACTCAAACAGCCGGCCGAGTTGCCATTGATTCCTCCTTAGTCGACGCCGTGGCCAAACGAGGGATCGAGCAATTGTTGAAATCGAAGCCCTAACTTTTGGAAGAAAGACGAGAGCCCTAATTTCAGATCGAAGAAATAATCGCCGCCATTTTTTTTCGTTTATTATGTTTTGGGTTGTCGAATGAAAAAGGGAGGTAGGGTTTTCTTGGGTAGATATCAACATACAATTAAAGATGTGGGCCAAAATGAATAAAATTTAAAGCCCGAAACCCTTTAACAAAATTATTTAAAAGAATTTGCAATTGATAAACGAATTACAGCTCGAATATAATTCCAATTACAATTGTCAAACAAATTAAATCGTCATTTGACGATAATCAACAATTATAAAACTTCGGGTTGTTACAGACTCCCCTCCTTGTAAAAATTGCGTCCCCGCAATTTTCATAATTAAGGTCGTCAACCACTATTATTCTTCTAACATAAACTGGTTAAGCTAGAAAATACAGATCGGGCACACAAATACCAAAGAAATCTTCTAATTTCAATAAAAGAGATTCACAAATCCTTCAACAAAATCTAACTATCAACAGATAATTAGGAAGCAGCAAAACTGAATAAATGCAATTATCAGCAATCTTCAATTATCAACTAGATAATTAAAATACAGAAATTCACAAAACAACAATATCTAACTATCAACAGAGATAGATAGATAACAGCTATTCAATACTATCAACGTAATCTAGAATCAATAAGAAACTAGAAAATCTCGTATCAACAAAATCAGCAAATATCCAATGATCTAACGATAGTCAGAAAACATCAAATCATCAATTATTCGATTATCAAAAACGATAATCAAATTTCAAATTCAACAAATATTCGATTATCGAAACGATAACCAAATCTCCAAATCAGCGAATATTTAATTATCTCAAGCGATAATTAAATCTAAAATCATCAATTATTCGATTATCAAAAACGATAATCAAATTTCAAATTCAACAATTATTTAATTATCTCAAGCGATAATTAAATCTAAAATCAACAAATATTTAATTATCTCAAGCGATAATTAAATCTCAAATCAACAAATATTTAATTATCTGAAGCGATAATTAAATCTAAAATCAACAAACATTTAATTATCTCAAGCAATAATTAAATCTCAAATCAAAAATATTTAATTATCTGAAGCGATAATTAAATCTCAAATCAACAATTATTTAATTATCTCAGGCGATAATTAAATCTCAAGTCAGCAAATATTTAATTATCAAAAGCGATAATTAAATCTCATATCAGCAAATATTTAATTATCAAAAGCGATAATTAAATCTCAAATCAACAAATATTTAATTATCAGAAGCGATAATTAAATCTCATATCAGCAAATATTTAATTATCAAAAGCGATAATTAAATCTCAAATCAACAAATATTTAATTATCAAAAGCGATAATTAAATCTCAAATCAACAAATATTTAATTATCAAAAGCGATAATTAAATCTCAAATCAACAAATATTTAATTATCAAAAGCGATAATTAAATCTCAAATCAACAAATATTTAATTATCAAAAGCGATAATTAAATCTCAAATCAACAAATATTTAATTATCAAAAGCGATAATTAAATCTCAAATCAGCAAATATTTAATTATCAAAAGCGATAATTAAAAGCACAAATATTTGATTATCAAAAACGATAATCAAAACTCATATCAACAAATATCTAATTATCACAAGCGATAATTAGAAACAACAAATATTTAATTATCGATACGATAATTAAATCTCATAACATCAGATATCTAATTACCTGCAGATAATTAGAAACAACAAATATCTAGAAATCAATTAAGAAGACTAGAAAATCAACATAAAAGCTTGGATCGATCCCATCAGATGGCGAGTTTTTAATTCGCCGCACGTGCATCTCAGAGTGGCCGAAGCCTACCAAGTACTCAACATAATTTTGGCGCCCATCAGATTGACCCGAAGGTCCGCAGAGTGACCCGAAGGTCTAGTAATGGTATTTGACCCGAAGGTCCGCAGAGTGGCCCGAAAGCCCAACAAATGACCCGAAGGTCCGCAGAGTGGCCCGAAAGCCCAACAAATGACCCGAAGGTCCTCATAGTAGCTCGAAAGCACACGAAAGCATCAAAATGTTTCAATTAACGAGTCCGGAATTAACCGAAATAGCAAACGCACATGTCCCATACCACGTGTTTTACTAAATCGTTTGATTCTCTTCATCGTTTCCTTGAAAGTGTAAAATTCATCAAAATCATCAAAACAACAGATATTCAATTAACGAGTCCGGAATTAACCGAAAAAGTAAAAGTGTGGTTCCATACTCCGCACTTTTGCTAAATCGTTTAAATCACTTCATCGTTTCCTTGAAAGTGCAAAATTGTGTATTTTGTAAAAATACATTTCACATTCTCAAACGGACAAGTCCGGAATTAAGCGAATCAGTAAAAGAAAGGGGTCATAGTCCTCGATTTTGCTGAAACGTTTAAATCGCTTCCTCATTCTTTTGAAATTGCAAACTGTAAAATTTTTGAAAACAATTTTATTTATTTTGTAAAAATAACAATTCGCATTCTCAACTGAACAAGTCCGGAGTTAAGCGAAACAGTAAAAGAAAGGGGTCATAATCCTCGATTTTGCTGAATCGTTTAAGTCGCTTTCTCATCCTTTTGAAAACGCAAACCGTTAAAAATTTATAAAACAATTTTCATTTTTAAAACGAGTTTCCAATCACGTGATTAAAGCAGCAATATTAGTAACAATTTCGATAAGGAAATTGTACTTCTCAAAATACCGTAAAAACGGTCACAAATCAGTATTGCGGAATAACCGCTTGAAAATCCACTTTTAAAACTTGACGGTTACTTAAGCCAAGGTGACAGTAATTTTTAAACGTCAAAATCTCATCAAAATAATTTACATCAAAATGTAATATCAGTGAATTTTCATTCATCAAAACGCCACAAAACACCGTGCTTCAAAATATAGCATTGGTGTAAAATCCCGTTATGAAAATAACGGCAACAAAATACGTTTCATAACCAAGCATCGGTTCAACGTAAAATAAATGCAATAACGTGCAATTCAAATTTTTGCACGTACTACAAAATGAACAAAGAAATCATTCGAATGTATCTTCAATGAAGAAAATTCAAAACAGCAAAAATCTAATCAATAGATGATTAGTACAAAAGAAAGCCAGCGGAAATTTCAACAAAAATCACATAACTGTAATTTCTTCGAATCCTCAATTCGGATTCGAAATTCTCAAAGAAACAAAATAATTACAGCTATGTAAACAACCAATAAAATTTATTTTAATTTCTAAATCAAATAGATTATCAGTTGTACCCAGCGAAGACAGTTTCACTGTTTCCGCTGCGCACTCTGATAAACAGTACTCAAATCAATCAAATCATCAACCTTTTATTTTTAAATAAAGATATTTAAAAATTTCATCGAAGTTTCAAAACTTTAGTTTTGACTCAAATCACAAATAAAACATCGACTAATAGTTGTAAAATATGTTCCATCCAAGTTATGTTTTATATTATGTCCAAAAACCCCAGGCTCTGATACCAACTGTGACGCCCCACCTCTATGCTCATAATAACAAAGAGTATTAAAGGAAATACTGTCTATTATTACGAAAAATAAGGCTGGATAGGAGCGACCATCCGTAATTGGCCTTACACTAATATTGGTTATCTCGATAGGAACGGTACATACTTTTTATTTTTCTTCTATTATTTATTTACTCCCATCGACACACCCAATACTAGTATAAAACGAACTACGACGGTTCATAATAGTTTAGGACATTAGATATAACAATAACACAGATAATATAAATGCGGAACACAGATAAAAACAAAAGTCTCATATATATATATAACTGATGTCAGTTAATACATAGTTGACACAATACATATGATACAACTACAACTGTCGACTCTAGAAGTTATATATACAAGTACATTATCGACTAATATACATGAATACATATCGTTCTATACAATGACACGACTACTACAAAATGACATTGACAACTTCAGAAGATGTGAAAAGTCTTCATATCCTGAACAGCAACTCAAAGAAGAAAATCTACAACCTGAAATAACTCGGGTCTGACCCGAGTATTACATTCAAAAGAAAATAATACCCAGGTCAGTCTAATTCAAACCAGTTTATTAGTGCATATAGGCAGTAATAATTTAAATAGACGACAGTCACAATAATTCCCGTCTATCCGATTCTTTAGACAAAGAAACCGGATAACGGTCAATATAACACTTAACAGTGTTTAACAAAAATCAGCAGATTTAAATTACCAACAAAAATAAGTAAAAAGATTATCAATGAAGGTAATCTTAAAAACATCAGAATTGCCTAACGGCAATTAACAACCAAATAATCAATATAAAACATCAACTCTAGTAGGTCTGCAGCATACGGACGCGTGTGCTGCCTCGCCACTACAACATGAATACTCAAAAGATCAACGCATCAAAAGCAAAAGAAATACAAATAAAATCAATACGGTGTGGTTGCAGTGCACGCTCGCGTGCACTGCCTCGCCACTGCAGAGATGAAATAAGGGTCAGACACAAGGTCAAACCCAAGTTTTTAAAACTGGGTTCAACTCAAGGTCAATGCACAGTCTACACAAATTCAAGAAGGCGTCAAACAATAACATGAATACAGGTATGAATGCAGCAATATGACCAGCAAATGAACCAGCAAGCTACAGCTAAGTGAAACTCAAACAAGTGCACAGCAACACTACAGTGCAGCATGATCCACTACACAAATGTAGTGAACAGTGCAGTACAACTCAATGATGCAACAGTTTTAATATGTACCAATATACTATGCAGTGAAGCCAAAGCAAACCGTGCAAATCAATATGGCAACCCAGCTATGCAAGAGAATGAAACAGAGGTGGCTACAGGGATGAACAAACATTGCCGAAGTCAAGTACAGACATGGTCAAAATGGAAATCGAACTATAGTTACAGAATATATGTACAGGTTGAACAAAATCAAGTGTTGTTCAGCATCAAATAAAATCACAGGAAGTTCGAACCTCAACAACAACTACAACTGCAGTTACAAAACGAATGACCAGTGGTCAAGACATGAATTGGAACCAACACAATAGCATAAGTCATATAGTAACCTGGAAACATGATTATCAATAGCATATCAATGAACTAATGAACACTACAGACCAGAGGAGAACTCGGACAAATTCAGGAAGTGCAGACCAAATTCAATCACAAGTCTCGACCAAAAAGCACTGACATTGTTAAAGCTCTAATCCAAATGTCCAGACAACAACAGATCTCAATGCAACCCAGTGGCAACCACAAGATGCAGACGTAAACAACATCAAAGAACTAAAATGCAACCTGAATCCTACCCCAAACTAAATGCCAAGCTCGGTGAAGCTCAAGAGAGTACCCAACTAATACAACATGAGCGAAGATACAGTGATGCATGTACATCGTTAAACAGCACAATCAAACTGCAACCAGACCAACATGACCAAGAGAATGAAGATACAAAATGACCAGACCATTACGCAAAAGTAAGCAGTGACAATTAACAACCATGAATAGTAGGTGCTCGACAAAGTACAAAGTGGAATGGCCAGAATCAAGGTATAAAACTACTCAAGCAAAATGCACAGTGGACAATACGAGTTATACATGAAAACACTGAATGCACTAACGACTGAAACTATCTCGTGGTAACTGAAAGCAAATGCAACCCAGTGATAAGCTACTCAGACATGTGGCAAGGGGTAACGTAAAGGTCAAGGCCAAAGTCCAGACTGATGTCAACATAAAATTGCTCAAGGTTGACTGTAGTTCAATTAATCAAGTGAAACGGTGAATGAACAGTCAAACCGAAGTCAACAATAACTAGGTCAATGTAAAGCAAAAATCATCACAATCATAATCAGGAGCCATTGTCACCAACTCGAGATCAAGCTCGAGTTATGAAACTCAAACTTGACTGGTCAGGAAATCTAAAGCACAAGGCGAACCAAGTCGTACCACAGAAGAGCACAACAAATTACTTCAAATGACCAAAACAATTGAATCGACACTCTAACATTTGAACACGAACGAAACCCAAAAATCAAAGTCAAAACAGTGATTACCCCTCCCAACGTCAGTTAAAAACCAACTCGAGAAGCAAATTCGAGTGAAGTAAAAACAAGCCAACAAATCCAAATCATAACGAGAATAGATTAGATGTGAGTGAAAGATTTCACTCACCTTTGTTTCGAATGTTTTGAGGGAATCGTGAACGAGCGCGAAGTTGACGAGTCGAACGAAGCCAGAACGAACTCAAACAGCCGGCCGAGTTGCCATTGATTCCTCCTTAGTCGACGCCGTGGCCAAACGAGGGATCGAGCAATTGTTGAAATCGAAGCCCTAACTTTTGGAAGAAAGACGAGAGCCCTAATTTCAGATCGAAGAAATAATCGCCGCCATTTTTTTTCGTTTATTATGTTTTGGGTTGTCGAATGAAAAAGGGAGGTAGGGTTTTCTTGGGTAGATATCAACATACAATTAAAGATGTGGGCCAAAATGAATAAAATTTAAAGCCCGAAACCCTTTAACAAAATTATTTAAAAGAATTTGCAATTGATAAACGAATTACAACTCGAATATAATTCCAATTACAATTGTCAAACAAATTAAATCGTCATTTGACGATAATCAACAATTATAAAACTCCGGGTTGTTACAAACACTTTGGTGCTTTCATTGAGAAAACTCTGTTTTTCTCTGATTTATTGGATCTACTTCCGTTGTTGGATTGCTAAAATATAAGAAGGAGATCCAGATCTGTCTTCTTATGGTTCCTTCCATTCTACTCATTTTACTCAAGATCTAAGAAAGAACTACATCAACCATGGTGCGTACTACTAGAACTGCTTCAAATGCTGCAGGTCCAGAAGGAAGGGATAGGCAAAATAAATTGTATATAGTTTTGATATACATTATTTTGAGATAGTTTCCTTGACACCATGTTTCATGTTTGACCCATGTTTTGTCTTTGTCTGTTATGTCATGACAACTCTCGGGTACTCAATTGATTGGTTTGGGAAACAAATTCTTTTAGGGATACGCTATCAGAGTGGCGCAATAGGAGTTTCGGAGGCAAAGTCGATACTTTGGGTATATACTTAATCTTGTGGTAGTACATGACATATATGTTATTTGTATATGAGACTTCAGTCAGATATTCTATTCTGACTTTCTGTATTAATATTTACTTATTAGTTACTTCTGCTAGTACAATCTCTTATGTATTGTTCATCCTATTCTATTCATGTATATTCAGTATGCTATATGTTATCATTCCACTGTGAGATTATATCGTTATGCCTTGTATAGTGTTTGTTTCTTTTCCTTCTTTCATTTCCTTCATAAGCCATCCTTTGTAGTACTGGAAAGTCAGGCGTTGATGCAAGGCGCTGATTTTTGGGTTCTATTGTGAGAAATGCGGATTACGGATCTTAAGGCTAGTTTAAACACTAGAGGGGGGTGAATAGTGTTTTAAGGAATTACTAATTCTTTTTGAGTTTATATTAATTTTAACACGAATGTATGAAATATTCAGACACAGATATGATCATAGATTCAAACACAGATGCAAATATTAAGTAAAAGCAGTAAAGGAAAGAACACATCGGATTTTATACTGGTTCAGAGTTACCCTATATCCAGTCCCGCACACAAGTATGGATTTCCTTTCAAAAACAATCTTTACAATTACAACCCTCGATTTCAAGGCCACGAGGTACACCACTCCAGATTCACAATCCTCTGGGTAGAGATACTTGATTTCTCGGGCAACAAGTTCACCCAATTGATTTCCTAGGCTACAATCACACCTTTTCTCACTTGATTGATTTCCAAGGCTACAATCACACCTTTTCTCACTTGATTGATTACAAATAAGCCTATAACTCTGAATAGCACCGGGATCTTGTTGAGATAGTGATAGAGAATCAAACCAGAAATGATCTAGTTAAATTCAATGGTGATTTTGGCAGAGTAATGGTAAGAATATATATAAAGAAATGTGGAAGAAGAAGAGGAGTGAAAACCAAAAAAAATTGTTAAAAATTCATTGAAAACATCCCCTATTTATAGAAGAACAACAACCATATCTATTCGTGAAAGGTTATGGCGAATAGACACTTCTTTTGAAATTCAAATTTTTGAAACCAACTGCCACTATGTCGACATGGGTATCTTGGGTATGTCGACATCCCAAAGGAAATTTTGGTGATTTGTTTTTCTTTGAAAATTACTTCTATCTTATATTAAAACTATTTTAAACTTTATAAATATACTTAACTATAGTTAAAATACATAAGTAAATATAGAGAATAATATATATATAATTTTACTATAATTTTGTATTTAAATCTAAGTATAAATATATTATAATTAAAAGATAGTTTAAAACAAACGAAGTTTAAAACAAGAGTTTATTTTAAAAACAAAATCAAAGAATATTTTAAGGCTAAAACATCTTTTTGAAAATCATTTGAAAAGATAATTTTTAAGGCTAAAACATTTTGAAAAGCAGTTTTGAAAATCATTTTGAAGTAGTTTTGCAAGCTTCTTCCTGCAGAATTTCTCATCTCATCAGGACTCGAGAACTTGTACAAAACCAGGATGTTCGTGGGTTTGTAAGCCACTTGTCGTAGGTTTGTAAGCTACGTGTTGTGGGTTTGTAAGCCACTAAAAAGGTAGAAATGGGTTCCATCCCAAATGAAATATGGAGTGAAGATTTCAGTGCTATTATGAAGTTTTAACATAATTCTAGACTCAATACTTTTCTTGTACTATTTGATAATCTTGCTATTCTTGATATTCTTGATACTCATGAGTCTTCAATCTTGATATCTTAAATCTCTATACTGTACAGTCTTCATTCTTAATACCTGCATGGTTAAATCATGCATATACATATATATCTAAACTATAATGTTAGTATTTATATTTTATAATCTTATTCTAAGGTTATTGTCATCAAAACCATCATCTCAAGGACTAACATCTATGAGTAGTGGGTTGTTAAGGCTTCGAGACATGGAGGGTTTGACTTCGGGTCTAGACAGAGGTTTTGCCAAGTTAGAGTAGTGGGATTTTAGGTTGCTTCGGGTCTGGCATGAAGTTGCATCGGGTTTATGAGGGGGTGACTTCGGGTTCTGCTATGTAATGACCTAAATTTTCGAACGCTTCGTATTTAATTATTTAAATTATTAAAATACTTGTATCTAGGATTTAATGTGAATAAATATGATTTTATAACCTTATTAATTAACCTCTTTTAATTAATAACTAATGATAAGAAATTCGTTTTTGAAATATATATACAAAAATAAATATTTTGAAGAAATATCAATGATTTGACCGAAAATTGTTTTATCGTTAAACGACATATTATTCATCAAAAGTTGTTCGAACTCTTTGGAACTAGAATAGTAACACATGAACACATATATTTATGTTTACAACAATTAAAACCTCTCTTTTCCTAACCAAAATTAATTAAAACTAAGTGGAGATTTGAAGTACAAAAGGACCCTTAATTGTTGACATGAAAGAAGGAGTGATTTAAGGAGGTATGGTGTGTAAGAAGGAATGGGCTTGCATGATGGAGCATGGGAGTATTGGAAGTCTTTTGCACTTGTTAAAATCTCCTTTTCATTCTCTTTTCATTCCATAACTATATTGAAAACTTTAGAGACAAAAAGCTCTTAGATTCCAACCTCTCTTCTTTCTTCATTCTTCTACCTCAAACCTTCTCTAAACTTCACCAAAATTCACTATAGTCCTTAAAACATCCCCACAACACCATCTAACATCTCACAATAGAAGAAATGGAAACTTTTTGGGTCACCATTGACAGGTTGTGAGCAATGATGGAGTTTAAAGGGCTTGGTCATGAGCTTGTGTACATGCTGGTTGCATGGTAGGAGGATTTAGGTGCTTGCAAGGTTGAGGTAGGAATAAGGGATCTTGTTCTTGTTTTTGGGTGTGCTATAGGTGAGTTTTCTCACCATTGAAATGATAATATTTGTGCATGGGTTGGTGTTTGAAAATATACTGTGTTGCTTGACTTTATATTGAATGTTTGATTTTGAATCATGCTTTGGAAAGCAATGACATATGTAAATGTTGTGTTTTGACTTGTATGACTTATTATGACTTGTTGCATAGCCTTGAAACAAAGCATACAAGGATTAGTAGGGGTCATACTTGATTTGGACTTGAAATGAAAGTGTTCGTATAGAGATATTCACTATAGAAGCACTTTCATGTTGTGTATATATTTCTTGCTTTGAATATAATGTTTCATGTTCAGAAATTATTTTCTACACTTCTTTATGATGTGTTTGGACTTGATATTTATGTATGATTATTTGAATGAGTGAAGTTGAATTTGAATTGAATATGGAATTGTTTGTATAGCGATAGTGGATATAAACGCACTTTGCATCCTTTCTCTTATGTCTTACTTTTTAAACTCTATCTTTTGAATATTTTCAAATGAGATGTTTTCTATACTTATATCAGCCTAAAAAGCAGTAAGTATTTGAGTTTAAAAGTTATTTTGTTTATAAAACAAAGTTGTAAAAGTTACGGTCCATATAGCGATAGACGCCATAGATGCACTTTGAAAATCCTTATTTTTAATAAAGTATAAAATATTGTTTTCTTTAGATATTTATAAAACCTTTTCAAAGGAGTTTTATAAAGGGTATATAAGTATTTTAGAAGAGTTTAAAGTTTTAAATATATTTTAAAATAGTTATTCTGAAATTTTAAAGTAGAGGCTTTCTTATTTTATTTATAAAACTCTTTTAGAAGAAGGTTTTAAATAAATATTAAGTAATTATTTGTAAAGTAATATTTTATGTAACTATTTATAATCTTATTTATAAGTATTTCAAAAGGGATTATACACACACACAAAACTTTATAAAAATTAGTTTAATATTTCATTTAGTATAAAAAGTTTTATCACATTTTATTCTTTAAGTTTATTTTAAAATTCTATTAAGTATAGTAACTTTATAACTAAACTATTATACATACATACATACATATATCATTTTAAAAACATTTCTAACTTATTTATTTTTGAAAGACTATTATTTTGGAAGAAGGGACGAGTAGTTACATTTTGTAAAAATGAACGTGTTTGTTTTCTTATATATGGATTGATAGTATTTTTATACTTAACACTAAAAGCCGAGTGAGGTAGACTTCTCTATTTGTGAGAGTTAATGTTGATGTTTGACTAGGGATGAGCAATAGCGCTCCAACCTACCGACTTCCCTCTTGACCTAGGAATAGTTAAGTTGGAATGTCGGAAACGTGTTAAGTATGCGAACCTTAATTTCTATAAGAAATCATTTTTGGAACTAGATAGCCGATTAACTAACTATAAGAACTTGACTTAATAACATAAGTTAATGGTTTTGTGTTGTAGTAAACAATGTTTAAATAACATTTGTTTTTAACCCTAATTAATTATAATTAGAGTTATAATTAGAGCTATAATCTGTGGGCTTTGATAGAAAGGGCTTGGAGTAGCAGTAGGAGTTTGCTTGCCTTTTAAAGTAGGGAGAAACAAAGTAGAAGTAATAAGGACATAACTCATGGTAGGAGCATGGGTAGGAGAAGATGGAGGTTGAGGAGTTTACGACATTGGAGAATGGATCCTGTATGAATAAGAACCTCTGGAATGATGCAAAAGGGACAGTTTCTTAGACTAGTATGAGCTGGAGCCTTTGGGAGAGCATGGATGCTCATGGTAATCCTATCGTGATGTACAACCTCATATTGGTGCTCACTTTCCTCTCTATCGCCAAAAGAGTCGCTGGACAAATGGAAATCATGATGTTTATAAGATTTAGAAATAGGGAAGTTTCTAGGCGATGTTTGTTCAAGGTTTTTAAAGTAGTAAAATATACCCATTGTACCTGAAATGGAAAAGAAATCAAGTATTATTACTGGATATCGGAAAAGAAAGATGTCTGAAGTGCATGATAGCGTGTTCCTAAGTTATGCAGGTGCAGTATAACCGTATCTAGTATACGGACCATGCTCAACCAAAACGGATAGAAAAGTGGTTACGCCTTAGAACGAAAATGGAAGATAGTGGCGTTGGCCTAGTTGTGCAACATTGCATCTACTTTGACATCATTGAGATGAAGGATTTGGAGATCTTTAGGTATAGATTCGATGGACGGGCCAATGACTTCGTCATCTTGGTGGAAGGGGTTGCTTCCTTGGTCTAACTGTGATGAACTGGGAGTTGCTTCGATGTGCCCATGCCTTAAACTTTTGAATTGAGGAGCACGAGTAGATGTGCCTTCCTCTTCTGCATTCTCCCCGGTCGATTCCTCGTTGAATCCTTCTTCTTCTTCATATTCATCTTGAACCTCCTCTTATATACCTTCTACTTTGTATTCGCCTTCTTCTTCTTCATCATTGGATTCAACATCGATGAATTCTTCTTCTTCATTATCATCAATGATTACTCCAAGATGTGCCGGAGCTGGAGGAGGAACCTTATCTCGTGGAGCACCAGGTGTGGTAGGTTCAAAGTAGATTCTGCGATTGTTGTAAAGGAGGCAGAAATGACGAAGCCATAGATCGGTTATGAGAGGAGTTATGCTACACTCATCTTCATAAATGGCTTAGAGTTGTGCGACCGTTCACCTCAAACTGTTGTTATCAATTCTTGGAGGGATATCTACAGTGAAGAATAAAGGGACTAAAAATATGGATGAAGCAATTCCATATGAGGCGATAGTTGGAGAAATATCTACTTTTGACCGAAGCAAACGGGGTAGCATACGAAGAAATATTCATAGCTTTTGTTGTAGAGGTTGATTACAACTTTATGGTTTGTAATTGTTCAGAAATTGTAAGTAAAAGATTGGAGGAACGACACTAAAATTTGTAGAGGTCTCAAATATCAGTGAACAATAGCTTCCTTCTCAGATGTCGAACAAATATCATGAATAGGCTCAGGAGAACCACGTAAGCATTGGGATGCAATTGTGAAGGGGTGAGACTCACTGATTGTAGGACTTAGCAAAGAAATGGATTGAATAGAGGCACCGCTCTAGACAAGCACATCAACCGGCAATAGGCTATGTAACCGGTTAGAGGATTAAGGGATCGCTCATGAGGCGATGGGAGTCAGACTTCATCCAAAGGATCTCATGCCTACTGCAAATTCTTTATATTTCAGTATCAGATAAGAAAGAAGCGTGGGAATGTGATGGATTGTCTAAGATCATAACCCTTTCTAGATTAGCGTCTAGAGGAATCTAGTTGTATATGTGATGCCCTAGCTCTAGTGACCAAATTATCAAAGGGAGTTTACTTCCCGATAGTTCGGATCAAATAGCATGGATGGAGTGATCTCTCATATATGCTACTTTTGATTAACACAGATACGTTATAATATCTGAATACATATGAAATAATACGTTGCTCGTCTCAAAACAAAGCAACATATATGAGTTGTTCGAACTGAATAATACAATATTAAATACACAAATAAAAATTTCCCAACTAAAACATCGGAGTGAATAAAAGTAATGAATTTTATATCATATCCAAAAATCTGATACATCAAATCAAATATAAAAAACTCATCATACAAGCACATTACATCGAACATTACAATGGTATCACAATATAGTATAAGCAAAGTAAATATACGCATCACATTTGCTCCAACTCCATATCATTGCCCACAAAGCACATGCAATCATAATATTGATACATAAAACAATCTCAGTCTAACCCGAGGTTGTCAAATACATAACAAACCCGAGTCGGGCTAGAAATCTAGTTGTGAGTGTAACCGTGCTCAAAATTTAACATAATGTGAGATAGGTTTAAACATGTAACACATTATACAACTCTACTCAGTTATAAACACAACCTCGTCACTATAGTCTGTACCCATAAATAACTCCATATAAGCTTTGTAATTCAAAACGCTTCAAAGCTGATTTCCAAATTCATTTCTTCCACGATCATTTTCCTTAAGATCACTTCAAAACAAATTTCCATATCTCTTCCATAACATCACTTTATTTACAGAAATCTCATATATTCAAAAATCATATACCAGAGGCCCACTTTACAAGCAAAGTCAAAATATTAGTTTTAAATACAAATAATTTATCAAAATATTTTTCAATTTGTATAAAACCAATATTTGTAACATGTTTTTCAAATCAATTTGAAAAATCCAATTCATTCAAACTTTTTTCCAAAACATCGTGCAAAATAAAATTTCTCCTTTATTTGTTTAAAATGCTACTTTTCCGTTTATCAAAACCAGATTTGTAACATTCAACAATCTCATAAAAACTAGATTTCAAAATACAATATGGTTTCTCCAAATCTAGTTCAAAATAAATATATCCTCATAGGGTAAATGTCTGTCATTGTACATTATAACAAATCATAATAAATCATCTTCAATCGACATCTAGGGAGGGAACCCTTTAATCCAACCCTAACGATCCAGGCTCCATATATACTAAGCATCACCTTTGAGCAATATATATATTAGTAGAAATAATATCCAAATGATTTATAAATTAAGTAGCAATTTGTTTTAAAAGGTAAAATTACCAAAACTATTTCCAAATAGGGAAATACACAAATCATAATTATTTCTTTTAGATTGGAAAATTATCGGTAATACAAACGCTATCAAGATACCTCTGGTTTATTTAACACAAATCACTTTATTTTACCAAATCAATTAATATTTCCTGATTTCCAAAATTTCAACTTCATAACAATAATATTATAACAATAATAGTTATGAAAATCTAACTTTAATACTTAAAATATTTTTCCATGGTTTATTAGAGCTATTGGATGTGATAGACTTTTAGCAGAATAGTATTTGACTTTTGCTTAAATATGAAAATATTATTATTGTCAATTGTCCATATCAATTCTATTTATACAGTTCCATAATACTACGACACCTTGTATTCTTGAATCTATAAGTCAAAAATATTCGAGAATAACCAAATATTATGTTTAAGCAGTACCATGTTTTATTCTGCTTAACTAATAAAATGTCAACACCAATCATCCAATGTAACTAAATTTTAACATCCAATACAACCAATGCCATAACATCAAACATTCTATTCAACTAACCTAGCTATTCAACAATCAATCATTCAAGCATTAGACTTAACTCAAAAATAGTTTACATTATTCAAGCCAAAATTAATTTTAATGATTTAAATATGATTTATTCTATTAAACTCACTGTAAATCCCAAAGCTTTGTTAAATGATTCAAATTCAATCTTTTAAAAATATAGATTTTATCTAAAATTGCTTCAAATATAATTTCTTGGATTTTCAAAACAATAAACAAGTATGTTATCAATATTTCCCTTTTAAAATGTTTAATCCTTTTGAAAATTTTCGTTGTGAAATTTAAATTCAAATAAGCTAAAATGCTTTGGAACATTTAAATCTAATAATTTTAAAATATCATATATATCTCAAAGTTATTTTCAAAGATTTCAAAAATTCAAATATCTAAAACTTTGGTTGTTAAATGAACTTTAAATACACTCCATATTTTCTGAAAATCATTTTTCTCAATACATCAAATCCTTTTTGAAATAATATGTAACCATTCCTTTCAAACGAAAGTTAAATTATAACTTGATATTTCAAAATTTAAATATTAACAATTCATGCAATTTTCCTTTTTAATTCATTCTACCATAGATATGGAAGTAAACATTCATAGCAACCATCTATCACCTAAAATCATCCTATATATAATCATGGTTCAAGCCATAATTTGATCTTAAGAAAGCTAGTTTCAAATACACAAGCACACTAGCATATGCACTTTATTCATTTTGATCAAACCATCAAATATAAATGAACATCAATAATTTGCAAACATATAAACCATGGACAACAAGTATAAATAAGAAACCATATATAAAATCACGAAACCATGTTATACTCCCTTTAATTCATTGTCTAGCTACAATTTGCATTCAGTCATTCAATTTTCAACTCATTTTAAAGTCAAACAACGGCTATTACTTTATTGCATTCATAAAAATGAACTAGTCGAGGGAATAGATGGATATACTCACCTTGTTTCTACCGTAACCGACATCGCATGATCTAGGTCCACGTGCATCTCCACCTCAACCACCAACATCGCTGCTTCCAATCGCATTGATCGCCTCCTAACGCATACGCAATGCCATCGTCATCTCCGAGGTCGACATTGTTTGCCTCCTCGATGTCACCAACATTGCGAGACCTAGCTTGTGTCACCACCCCCTTCCTTCGCACACGCTACCTTCGCGACAATCACTAACGTCGTCGCTCCTTATTACGATTGTTCGACACGCCTGCGAACATTTTTTTCCATTTCGAAGTGTGTTAGGGCATGTGGGTGGAAATGGGGCAGGTTTAATAAGGGATAAAGGCGACACCAAAGTGGAGAAGGATGTAGGGTGTAGTCCAATGAAATAAAAGTTAGTTTTATTTTTCTTTTAAATAAACCAGTATGCCTAACCGCTTATAAATCTAACTGCATTTTAATCGATGTTTTAAATCTATTTAAAAATCTACTCTAAGCATTTTATCAAATTTTTATTTCAGTTTTGAAACAATTAGTTTTTTATCAAAACATCACCTTTCAGTTTTAAACAAGTTTAAAAAATTGTTTTATTCCTCAAAACAAATTCCAAAATTTCACAATAATTATATATTTTGTCAAAATAAAATTTTAAACAACACTTGGATTTCTACAACTCGATTCATATTCCAAATTTGAATTTTAAATCAATATACTTCTTTTATTATCAAATAAATCCAAAAAAATCAATTTTTTTAAATTCTACTCTGGAGAGTAGAGCCGAGGAATTCGATAACCCCACCTTTACGACCCCCCTTTAAGTCAGGCTCTCACAAAGGTACTTTTCAATCCCGAGGCTTTCACTCATTTAAGGGATTATTACATGCCTCCACAATTAACAAGCAGCTAAAGTGAAGCTGCCAGGACTCGAATCTTCTTCCTTTGCTGAAGAGCTGGGAACCCTTGCTAACTGGACTAGAGCTGCAGACAAAAAAATTCAATTTATCGTATCAAATTTAATAAAATATCCAAAATAACTTTTTAATTTTATTTATCTACATAAAGTACTTATTCAATATCTTAACTCGATTTAAATCTAAATTTTAATTTTTTATATTCAAAAATTCTAATTTATAATTCAAATATTTAATTAAATTTCTAAAAATTCATTTTAATATATTTATTTTATTTTATCTTCGAACAGGAAAGTTACAATATGTCTCCTCAATGATCATAAGCGAGACTGGAAGGCCAACGAGATTGGTGAGGTCTTTAAGGACCAACTATGGCAAGAGTGGAAGTCAACGCCGAGCTTGAAGTCATCATTGGTGATGATGAAGCGAAAGTAGTTGCTGTAGCTATAGAGATACATAGAGAGTGTCTTCAGGGTTCCATAACTAAACTGAAATTTAAGATGATGAGCATGGTCAAGCAATCTCTATTTATTTTTATATACTTGAGTATATAAGAGTCTAATCCTCGTCTATGGTCGATGTATAACATCTAAGGAACATTGACGTATGTCGATCCATTAGATTTTGTACTTTACTAGAGGCAATATTTGTGTCCTATGAAGTGTGTTATCCTATATCTTTTGCACGGTGTATGGAAGCACTCTATGTAAAATCCCGCTCGTGTTAGCAAACGAGCTTAGATATTACCCATCAACGACACCAGATGGATATCAACGTATAGTAGAACTTGAATTCTCGATTAGGGAATCCTAAAGAGATGGTGCAATCTTCACGAAGCGAAGATTCTTTAATAGCAAATCTAAGCATTGATGGGACAAGTATCCCAAGACGTGTCTACGCTAAGATTTGTTAAAGGATGAAAGAAATTTCATAGGACTTTACCCAAAATCAACCTGATCCATAGCCAACCAGCATTCAAGAGCTAATCTTCATTCATCGCCATCACAAATTCAACCTATGCCGACCATTTATCTCAACTCCATCTTTGGGTGAACAGTTGATGGCCATCGATGGGGATGGATCGATTAAGACTTCAAATTGTTCGAAAATTGGTAGTGATGATGAGGAAACGACATGATGGCTCTAGCAATGAGCACATGAGGCAAGAGTTGGCGAGGAGGCAATAGAAATCTACTTTAATTAACCTGGAAGAGATGGATCAATGATTAAAGGCGATGGCGGCTGGTGTTGTAATTCAAGATTAAGGAAGAAGTCAAAAGAGCTAGGTTGAATTTTTGGAGATGAAGGAGGCTTGAAGGCAAATAAAATGGATGGAGAAAAAATTAACTAAGTGTTTTACTTTTATGTGAATTGGGAAGCATTGATCGGCACTGATCCATGCATAGTTCGGTACCGATCCGTAAAAGTGTCACGTTATTTTCTAAAAAAAATGGAAAATAAAGATATAACTACCTGACCTTGGACTGGAGCAACTATCGGATAATTCTCAACGATGATCGAAATAGGCGAAGCTTGTGGATAGCGGTTTAAAATATCTTCCCAGAAGACTTGACTTGATTACCATTTGGAAATGAAGTGCCAAAATTTTCGGTGAAGTTGCAATGTTCCATGGAAACGTGTCGAGTAACAAAAGCATCTATGTAGATTTGAATTTAGTCGTTTGTCTCGATTCAAAACATGTTTTGTATTTACAAAAGCATACATTGGAGGGGGCAGCATTATCCTAAAAGTCTGTAGGACCGTGTAATATGGATATATGATAATACAGAGTATAGTGATGATAGTAATATTGTAAATAGTACGGAATATAAAAGCAGTATAGTAAAATGACACCAGATATTTTATACTGGTTCGAAGCACTGTCCTACGTCCAGTCCCAGACTCCCTTCTGGAATTTAACTAACTACAATACCCTCACTTAACCCGGAGGAACATGTCTATACAACCCCTGAGCAGCCGAACAGGGGCCTGAGCAGCAGAACAGGATTTTTGCCTCAACAGCCGAAGAGGACTTCACATGCCTGAGCAGTAGAACAGGACTTCGCTAATACAAAAGAATATCTGATACTGTGTGTTCTTGAAAACACTGATTTGTCTCTGATAATACAAACTTCCTATAATCAAATCCTCAAGTGTATGAAGTGTATGTGAAGATATGAAAAGAAAGTGTTGCTAAGAATCGAAGATTATGAAAGTTAATTTGGAGATTCAAAGCAATAAAATGCTTGTATGCTATTTTGAATGTGAGTATAAGAGCATAAGAAGAATACAAGATAGTTAGAAAGATTTTTTGGTTAATGTGAAGTGTTTGGGGACATGTATTTATAGTAGTCAAAGAGTTACTGCCATTGGTGAAGAGTTCTGACCAAAAGAAGCATCTATTTCCATTCAGAGAAGGATCACAACTCTTCGCAGAATGAAGATGTCTATTCAAAATATGACAGTTGGGTTCAGGTCAGTCGACTGGTCGAAAATGGTCAGTCGACTGAAAAGTAAAATCATGTAAAAAATTCGTGTACAGATGTGCATGTATGTTAAAATGCACAGATTCAGTCGACTGACTGACCGAATTTAGTCGACTGAATTCTGTTGTTAAACAAAAACTACAGTAGCTCACTTGGTTAGAGTACTTGCCTTCCAAGCTAGTGACCCGGGTTCGAGCCCCGCTCCATGTATTTTTTGAAAACTTCATTTTGATTAAAATATGCATGCAGTCTTATATGAATGTGAATGACGATTCTTGAGGAAAGATTTTAACAAAGGACTAAACTAGACTCTATACACATATTTGATGACTCTTGTTAAAATATACAACTATATGAACCATACTTTGAGTCGTTGAGTCCGGATGTTGTCGTACTCGTAGATTCGTGAATTGTTGTGTCTTGTCAGCAATCAAAACCTATGATCCAACATTCTCCCCCTTTTTGATGATGACAACTCCATTTGCTACGAACGAATCTTCGACAAGCTTTGTTGACTTATCTCTCCCTCTGAATATATTCCTGTAATTGTGCTACAAATTTCTCCCTCTGAATCTATGCTTATATTCCTTTAAGTAATTAATCATTTCTCCCCCTTAATCTATGCTTGCATCGTTTATTCCTGCAAATAGTGTTAGAGCAATATCTTTCTCCCCCTTTGTCATCGACAAAAAGGAGAGTTTATATGATGACATAAATTATATTCTACATAAGTGTTAACATAGAATAATATAAAACAAAATAATTACTAGTTATAATGTAAGGTATCAAAAAAAATTAACATTTAAAGCATGCGATACCTAAGGTTCTTATAGTTTCCTAATTTTTTGGAAACCATACACATTTGGGTATGGTAGAACCTTTATAAATATAATTTTCATTATTAACTACCATATAAAAATAATCATCAATGTATTTTTCTCTATTTTTCCAATTAACAGGAACCCACATGCTTAGATAATTTTTTTTCATATTTCCCGTCAATGATTTTGTACTTCTAAAGAAATTATAAACATTATTGGTCATAACAGTATTTGAATTTCTATAAAAATTGGATTTAGACTTTACTCGAAATTTAGTAGTAGCACTAACACTTTTACTATACATGAAAGCATATCTAGTGCTATTTCTACGATCAATTTTATTATATCCTAAACCACTTTTATCATGTAACGGTCTAGAATTGGATAAAATCATGTTTAAATCGTTTTGACCTTTATTAAATTTTGCGACTTCAGTGTTAAGTTTATCAAATTTAGCTTTAAAGTCACAATTATTATTTTCAAAAGAAATATTACTATTATTTAAAATATCAATTTTCTCTTCAATTTAGTATTCTTGTTTTTTAACGTACAGTTTTCATTTTTAAGAAGGAAATTTTGAGATTCTGAATTATCTAAAGAGGATTGTAATAAATCATTTTGTCTTTTTAAATCAAAAATTCCTTTTAAAAATTTTTCTCTCTCTTTCTCAAATATGGTGTTTTGTTCATCTAGAAAATCTGTAAGAGCCTCAAAATTATTCTTTAAAACACCAAGTTGATTTTCTAAATCTAACTTCTCATTTTTCAATTTCTCATTTTCAAGTTAAACAGATTTCATCTTTTCTAAAATAATAAAATTAAGCTTTGAAATCTTATTGCTTACACTAACTAATTCATTATTATCTTTTACCGAAATTTGTAAATCAGAAAGTACCTTTTTGTAGTCTTCACCGGTGGCTTTGACAGGGATTTTGCCTGTTGTATTTCGACTGGATCGTTTTCTGGCCATTATTCTATGATGTTGTGACAATCGATAGAATTCCAGGCTCTGATACCAAATGAAAGTCTGTAGGACCGTGTAATATGGATATATGATAATACAGAGTATAGTGATGATAGTAATACTGTAAATAGTACGGAATATAAAAGCAGTATAGTAAAATGACACCAGATATTTTATACTGGTTCGGAGCACCGTCCTACGTCCAGTCCCAGACTCTCTTCTAGAATTTAACTAACTACAATACCCTCACTTAACTCGGAGGAACAGGTCTATACAACCCCTGAGCAGTCGAACAGGGACCTGAGCAGCATAACAGGATTTTTGCCTCAGCAGCCGAAGAGGACATCACATGCCTGAGCAGCAGAACAGGACTTCGCTAATATAAAAGAATCACTGTGTGTTCTTGAAAACACTGATTTGTCTCTGATAGTACAAACTACCTATAATCAAATCCTCAAGTGTATGAAGTGTATGTGAAGATATGAAAAGAAAGTGTTGCTAAGAATCGAAGATTATGGAAGTTAATTTGGAGATTCGAAGCAATAAAATGCTTGTATGCTGTTTTGAATGTGAGTATAAGAGCACAAGAAGAATACAAGATAGTTAGAAAGATTTTTTGGTTAATGTGAAGTGTTTGGGGACATGTATTTATAGTAGTCAGAGAGTTACTGCCATTGGTGAAGAGTTCTGACCAAAAGAAGCATCTATTTCGTTCAGAGAAGGATCACAACTCTTCGAAGAATGAAGATGTCTATTCAAAATATGACAGTTGGGTTCAGGTCAGTCGACTGGTCGAAAATGGTCAGTCGACTGAAAAGTAAAATCATGTAAAAAATTCATGTACAGATGTGCATGTATGTTAAAATGCACAGATTCAGTCGACTGACTGACTGTATTCAGTCGACTGAATTCTGTTGTTAAACAAAAACTACAGTAGCTCACTTGGTTAGAGTACTTGCCTTCCAAGCTAGTGACCCGGGTTCGAGCCCCGCTCCATGTATTTTTTTGAAAACTTCATTTTGATTAAAATATGCATGCAGTCTTATATGAATGTGAATGACGATTCTTGAGAAAAGATTTTAACAAAGGACTAAACTAGACTCTATACACATATTTGATGACTCTTGTTAAAATATATAACTATATGAACCATGCTTTGAGTCGTTGAGTCCGGATGTTGTCGTACTCGTAGATTCGTGAATTGTTGTGTCTTGTCAGCAATCAAAACCTATGATCCAACATATCCGTTATTTTATCCAAGTGACATTTTGATGGAATTAGGCTACGAAATGATGAAGAAACATATTTTAGACTCGAAGACGATCAACTTTGAAGAACAAAAGAAAAATGGGTCAAAATTGGTTAAATCTAAGGGTCGGTACCGATCCATCAAAAAGTCCAACGGGACCCCAAAACTCAGGTGTAATGAATTTATTTCATGTATGAAGAAAAAAGAAAGTTTTTGGGCATAGAGAATGGATCATTATCGATTGATCAAAAAGAATGTTTTGCCAATGAACTTAAGAGCATCGAAGATAAGGCATTTTGGAGTAAAGTACAAAATTTTAGACCAAGACCATCGATCGGTATCGATCCATCATGCTTTAAATTTGGTCTAGATTTGTCCTGATCTGTTTCTGATATATCGGATCTTACTTATTGACAATTTCAAAAAAGACACGACGAATCTGAAGGCCAACAACAATCCAATTCAGCTATAAATAGGTCATTATGTCCAATAAGAAAGTGTTGTATCTTTTGCTTACTTTTGCTATTATTTTTGTACATCAGGATAGAACTTTGAGAAATCATTGAAAGTGGTAGATATAGTACAAATAATAAAATTGATAAAATGGACGTATACCAACGATGCGTCTTTTTTGTGTGTGTGTGTGTCTTTATTAATAGTTGGAATAGAAATGCAATTTTTTGGTTCGACCGTGAAGTTTCGAAAATATCCTTGCAAACAAATAAGAGGTCGGGAGTTCGAATCACACCATGAACAAAAATTAATATCTATCTTCAAATTGAAATTTTGAAACATAAACAAGTTTACAAATTTAAACCCCACTTTAACAAAAAATCACATTTTTTGGTATTTTTCAGTTTGTCTTTATCAAACAATATAGAAATTTGAATTTGATAATTTTATAAGACGCTTTTATATGTATGTGCACTACACGTGTCAAAAAATCTCATCTATATATATATATAGCAAAGATTGGCTATACCTAATTTTTTCTGCACCTCAACTATAATTATTTGATCTAACATCTTTAGGTCCTAAATTTACATTCCTAGATCCACCCTCTCCTACGATCGTTTACCCCTTCCTACGTTTAACCTCTTTCTGACCATCCTCCGGCTTTCCTTAGAGGATCTCCAACAGCAACCAAATAAGGCTTAATATTAAGGCTCAGCAAATTATTCCACTCCAATAGTGCAATTCAGTTGTAATATTAAGGTTAATAATCAGGGACCAATTCAAAATTGGTCCCGAGCGTTGATTAAATTAGCGCCCAAAGCATGGCGCTGATTAAATCAGCGTCCAGTATAGGGCGCTGATTTAATCAGCGCTTATAGCCATAACGGCTACTTCGCCAATGGCTCCTTCCAACGGCTTCTTTCCGTCTTCTCTATAAAATCACTTTCTTTCCTCTTCCTATCTACACAAACATCTTTATTCATTTCTTCTACAACCTTAATTATCTGAAAATGACTTCACCTTTTGGAGATTTCACGCATCCTTCTCAGTCTCAAAACTATTTCTTTGACGATAGCCAACAACAACCGAGAACTCCTCCCACACATCATTCATCGAACCCATGGAGAAGCGACGAGGACTATGATTTATGCAACATTTACTGTCATTATACGAATGACTCGATTAGAGGCAACGATCAGAGCGGCGATAAATTTTGGAAGAAAATAATGCATACCTTCAACCTTAAGCATCCTGAAAACACTCGATCTTTGCCGGCGATTCAAGGTCGATTCGGAAAAATCAATCATCAAACTCAGTTTTATGAATCACAGATTTATAAAATAAAGAAAGCGAACCCTAGTGGAATGGGAGGCGAAGAGCATTTGGTATGTTTCATGTTATTATTAGATTTTTGTATTTAATCTGATTATTAATTTATTTCTTTTTGGTTTTCAAAAAAAAATGGTGAATAAGGAATTCATAAAGCTTTTTCCAAGGGAAAACGGAGCTAAAAAAGCGCGCTATTACCAATTTCCTAACTGTTACGAGTTGCTGACGAGCACACCGAAGTGGAACTCCAATAATGCGAAGAGCCTCCGAGATGTTCAAACAAAGGGGAAGGGGAAGAACAAAGCATCTAAATTGTCATACCCTTCTAGCCCGAGAGATTCATCTTGTAGGGGAAGTTAATTCAAGGGAGAAAATGAGTCGGATGCGCTCAACCAGAGTGCGGATGAAGGTTATAGACCAGTGGGAGTCAAAGCAGCAAAGAGAAAGAATAAGGTTGATGCTATAGTGGATGCTAAAGTGAATGCCACTCTTGTATTCATGAAAGAAGGCATCAAGATAGAAGCCAGCTAGCGAAGGAGAAGATCGATGTGATGCGTAAGTTTGCAGAAATTGAGCAACAAAAGCTGGATATTGAAAGGGAAAGACAAGAATAGATTATTATGGATAAAGATCTGATGGGGATGAATGACATGCAAAAGCAGTATTGGATGGAGCGCAAATGACAAATAATTGCAAACGACAAATAATTAGTTCCAAGTTCCCTCAAAGTAGTTTGTTTTAATCTTAGAATTATTTAAGTTGTACTACTTTCGGTGTACCGTGTCATTTATTTAAATCTGCTGTATTTTGTTATTAATTAATGTTGTATCATTCTTGTTTCCATTTAGACAAAATCGATAACAAAACAGAATAACATTTTGAAGGAAATGCAATACATATTAATAAGATAACTTAAATACTATTTCAACGCAAACGCGTACGTACATGACAAATCAAACATAAAATTGAACTAATAATCACCAAAGTAATTCCAAATGTGATTCATAAGATCTTTTTGTAGCCGGTTGTGAAGTTGTGCGTCGCGGTATGAAAGTTGACGTTCCACGTGAACATCGAATGCTTCTTCTGTTATAAGAACATCAGCTCAGAATACTTCTGGCATTTTCCCTGCACCATCATATTCGTAGTGACGTTGTCTTCGTCCATATCCCTTTCGTCTTCAATAATCATATTATACATAATAATACATGCAAACATGATTCTGGATATTTTTTCCCGAGACCAAAGTCGACACTAATCATTGCAAATCTGGATTGTAGAACGGTAAAAGCTCTTTATACATCTTTTCTTTGTCCCTCTTCCATCGCATCAAACTTTGCTTGCTTTGCTATTATGGGGTTTGGACATGTTTTCACAATGGTGCTCCATTTTGGATAAATCTCATCACCAAGATAATATCTGTGCTCGTAAGTGTTTTGCCTAAGAGTAAACGACACTGGAGTTACTCGACCAAGTGCCAGATCATTAAATAAGTGTGACCTCTTAATAACATTTAAATCACTGTTAGATCCAGGCGTTCCAAAGAAAGCATGCCATATCCATAAATCGTATGAATCAACGGCTTCCAAAATAACAGCTGGTTTTCTTTCTTTACCATTATAAGCTCCATGGTATGCTTTAAGGCAGTTGTAAGCTCCATGGTATGCTTTGAGGCAGTTCTTCCATTCCCAATGCATACAGTCGAGACTTCCAAGCATTCCAGGCCATCTTCCGCTCTCATGCATTTCTCGAATCCGCACCACATCATCCTCATTTGGAGATCTAAGGTACTCGGTGCCGAAAACATCCACCACAGATTGGGAGAATTTGTCAAGAGTTTCTAACATGGTCGTCTCTGCAATCCGATATGCATCATCCAATGCATCTGTGAGGGTGCCATAAGCTAACATCCTCAGTGCAGCAGTCATTTTTTGTTCACTGCTAAGCCCCTGTGTTTTCGAAGCATTTGGTTTTTGAATAAAATATTTGTCATTGTTTTGAATACCTGTTAAAATTCTTAAAAATGGATCTCTTCTCATTTTGTATCTTCTCCTAAACATATCAGGTCCATAAGTGCAATTTAGGTTGAATTAGTCTTGCATCAGAGTTTTGTGGAAGGAAAATTGATTACGGTTTACATGTTTCCGACCCATGATCGATCCGCAGTGTTTTTATGATCTGGAGCTATAAGCTTCATGGCATATGTCAGCTATTTCTTGCAATTCTTCGGCTTCCACTTGGAGTATCTCTTCTTCATCGGAATCACTATCGTATGCCATAACACATTTGAGGAAAGATGAAGTATTCATTGTTGTATTTAGTTTAATGCTAGGAGAGAAAGAAAGAAGATGTTAAATGTGATTCATGGAATGGAAGTTGAAGTCCTTATATAGAAGTGATACGATATGTAGGTTTAGTGGCAGACAGCGGCAAGTGGCAGACAAAAAATGCAGAGTGTAGTTAAATTAACTGTAGCAAGTGGCAAACAAAAAATGCAGAGTGTAGTCAAATCAACTTTAGCAAGTGGGAGACAAAAAATGCAGAGTGTAGTCAAATCAACTGTAGCAATAAGCAGACAAAAAACGAAGAGTGTAGTCAAATCAACTTTAGCAAATGGGAGACAAAAAATGCAGAGTGTAGTCAAATCAACTGTAGTAATAGGCAGACAAAAAACGAAGAGTGTAGTCAAGTCAACTTTAGCAAGTGGCAGACATTATTGATTTGTATAACGACGATTATGAATTGCCTATTTAACTGAAAATTCCATAGTGGTACAAAAAATTCCATGGCAAATGAAAGTTGGACTCCACATGATTATTTGGTACTAATCAAAGCGTACATAGAAGCCGATACAATACATATGGAAGAGGAGATTGAGCAAGATTTCTGGGTTACTCTAAACGAAGCCTTTAATAATCATCCTGATTGTAGATTAATTCGACAGATTCTAAATACTCGCAGTACTTATGTTACGTTTACTAGAGCTTGTTGACATTACCGAAGCGTTATAAGCACGGTGAAGGAAGAAGACCTATTTCAGTTAACGCGATCTATGTATGATACATACTACCTTTGGGAGTATCGTACTAATTTTGTTGGACATGCTGCATATGAACTATGGGTTTAGACAGTTTGAATGAAGTTTTATTTATTTTCGTTTAAGTTCTATGTATTTCCTTTCAATCGAATGTATTAGGGTTCAGTTCCATGTATTTTCTATTAGTTGAATGTGTGTTTTTTAAGTTCTACGTATTTTCTTTTAGTTCTTTAGTAAGTTGTATACACTTTCACTATCTACCGAGTACATAATATAACAAACAACATTGAAAAAGACTAATACAGAAAGGACAACAAACATTGAAATAAACCGATACAGTAAGGACAACCAACATTGACATAAACCGATACAGTGGAAACGAACTGATAATTGAAACGATGCAAACAAGATATAAAACAAATACAAACCAGATGATTTAAAATCTATCTTCAATCACGTGATAACTGAACTGAACCAAGTGTCCTCCTGAGCGTTTCAATTTCTTGTTCAAGTTCAGTTGCATACACTATTACACGATGAGGTAAAGGATCATCCAACCATTGCCATAGTTCAAATCCATCAGGAAAATTGCGGCATCTATAGTGGCGTCGACCAATGTCTGATCCGTTTCTTATGACGAAATACAAAACATTAGTTCCACAATTGTAGTATATTTCTCCAGAATCAACCTCTTGTTCTGGTTGAGGTAGTTGAGCCCATATTTAAAACCCTCTTTGCCTTCTCCCATTACTGCTCCTCCACTCCTCCCTCTGTCTTCTTCCATTCTCCAAAAGCCTCTGCTCTTGCAGAGTTCTCTCATGCTCTCTCACATCTTCATAATGTCTTTCCTCCATTTCAACATACCATCCTATTGGTTCTTCGAGGTAAGACGGATTAGGAGCGATCTCGTGACTTAAAGAACCTTCGTATGAGTATGATTCTGGCAAGGAAATATGGCTATAATCCACCGTTTTTTGCTTAATAGGATGAGATGAATTTAGAACGATTTTCCAACCAATATAATATATAGCAGTAAGAAGATGTCCTATGGCAAAAACTGTGCAACGTGGCTACAATGTTCGAATAATACAAAATACTATACCACTTTGTAATAACATTGACATCAAACGTACTACAACGTGTCCACGGTGCTAAGTCTAGCAAACACCAAAAGAAGTGCAACATACAAACAATGCTCGATATGACGTGACACTGTCAATAAAGCTATGCAATGTAAATATGCTATAAATAAAGCTTTCCAAACATCAAAAGTAGTGCAACGTGCAAACAATACTCGATATGACGTGACGCTGTAAATAAAGCTATGCAATACAATACATGTCCTTAATGTACATGTAAAAAAACTGTATAACGTGACAATAAACAGTAATATATGTCCTCAATACAAAATAGAAGTATGTCAATATAAACAAACAATGATAAAATAAATGTAACAGTACATAGCATGATCATCCTAAGTCAACGGCATCGTCGTCGTCGTTGTCGTCGTCCTCGTCGTCTGCAACGTCATCTACATGGGTAGGATCACCATGATCAAACTGAAATGCAGCTAGCTGAGCCTGCAAATCATCATTCTGCACCTGCATCGCCTGCTGAGTCTACTGAGCCTGAAGACTGAGCGCTTGAGTATGAATGGGGTCATATGTTGTATGGCGGCAATATATTGCCTATGCTCGTCCAACCTATCTGCATACTGTAATTACATATAATATATCAATATATGTTTGTTTAACTAATATTGTGCAATTAAATATTAATACAATGAATTACCTCATAAGGCGGGTATAGTCCTGTAGTGGGGACACCAACAATATCATGATCCGAGGGATAAACTATCGGCTGCTCGATAAGAGTACCGGTAAGATCATAAGCTCAATAAGAGGCATCTAGATCGAAGTCCATGGGCTGTTGAGAATACTGGGATGGAGCGGGACCAAAAGAAAATGAAGGTGCCTCAACTCTACCACTGGCAACGTGTGGGCCGATATGATCGGAGTTCACTCCTCGAGCGTAGTCAGGTAACATGTATCGTCGAGGAGCAACTCTAACCCAGTAGGTGTCATAGTCCCCCTCCGCTAAGAAAAATGTAGAAGCATCCATTCATCTAGTCTGTCTCAATCCCTGTATATACTGTGATCCAATGGTCCGACGTCTGCCAACCATGTCGTCGCAAGATAATGGATCTCCAGGGATACGCAACTCTCCAATAGTCTGAAACTAGCATCGCTCCCCCCAATACCAAATAGGAAGAAACGAAGAAACGTCGATGGTGGGAGTAAGATCATCATTTGCATGCCCAAATGATACGAAATAGAAAGTGGTTGAGCATCATACATCAGGCTCGCATGTGTCATGGCAATCCAATATGCAGCCCATGGTGCCCGGAAAATATTGTTCCTGCACCTCATATCAATCTGAGTACGGGCCTCCATCAGGTCATGTCTAACCCCCATAGGCGCCCGAGAAACTAACTGAACACGCTCCCATCGTCTCATGTGCGTAAAATATGTCTTTGGAGCATGGCTAGCAGTCTCAACAATATGGGGATGCATGTTCGCCGTGTACTCATAGTACCAGTATGGCAGAATGTACCAAAACCCAAACATCTACCTAATCTCCCCCAAAGCATAAGAATCAAGTGTGGTGTACAAATATCTGAGTATAGCGGAACCCCAATCAATAGTATGCAGCTAATCTAAACCGGCTACCGCTACAAGGTAACCTAATCTAATGGTACTCTTTTGGTTCGAAAAGAAAGTCGAACCAAATAAGTACAACAGAAATGCTCTAAGCACTGCGTCACTCATAGCCTCAGTGCCCATATGAGCTGCAGTGTACGCTTATAGATATGTAAAGGGAATCGCCTCACAGACAACATGACCCTCCTCAAACTGAGGTAGATAAAGAGTGAAGACCTCAGTGCTCTCAAATGTATGATCAAAAGGAAATGGTATCCTGTTAGGGCCTCCGATCTCAATCCCAGTCAACTTATAAAAATTGGCGGGGGTAATGCCGAGCTCAAAATCAAGAAAATGAAAAGTATGTATCGTAGGCCACCACCTCTCAACTAGGGCTGCTATGAGTAGACGATCAAATGACTGTGGTGGCCTAATCTGTAAGAAATATGCAAAAGGACTAGTCTGCAACCTATCTACTAAAACCTGGGGTAGTGTGTCATACTGCTGTGCTCTACTCTTCGCCCTACTACCATGATAGCTGAGGTACTGTGACTAAAAAATTAAACGGTTGTTCGGTATTATTGTACAATTTAAATTCAAACAACTAAGTAATGCACTTTATATCACATATCTAATAAACATTATTTAATGGTTAGTTATTTATTAGTTAGAATTGTGCCTCGACTGCATCCAATGCTGTGAAGATATTATGACTGTATCCCTCTGACAGCTCGTGCAGAATCCGTAGCTGAAAAATCGTTGTATCTGATGCTGGAGTATTGTGTGCTGGGCCTACAAGCTCCTCTGGCTGATGTCGAACGGTATATCTTGCGATTTTAGTTACACGTGACGGCATTTCGACCTTTTTTTATATAAAAAAAAAGCAAATAAAACATAGGGAAAAATAAGGGTAAAGAAGCAGGATGCCCCGCTTATTGGCGTCCAGGCCCAGGCTGATTAAATCAGCCTAATGGTTGGACGTTGGTTTAATTAGCGCCCCAGGAATATTAAGAATAGTGAGGGGGGTAGTTGGAGATGCTGTTATGCCCATTCTCTTGCTTTAGACATTGATTTGTGAGGAAAATCAAAGAAATATATAGATTTTTTAGAATACTAAGGAAAATAAAATCAAAATCGACTTGGCGGCCAGCGTTTCCAAGCAGCAGTCACCGTTATAAATATAAACACTGTGAATTTTCTATCAATTGGGGTATTTATAACACACACATCGTTATCAAACGTAAACTTGGGCAATGATATTTTTTGTGCATATCCTTTGGAACAGCATTTTTTAAATCCTTTTCTTCGCCGTGTCAAATCAAGTACTAACACTCCTAACCACACAAATTAGTTGGAAATTATTGTAGTGACATGTTCGAGAGTGGCATGGCATATTATTAATATTTGACATGCACACTTTTCCTCGACCCTTTTCTACTGATAACGACCTGCAGTTTTAAAGTTAATTATTTCGTTTGCTTTTCGCAAGTTGCATTTTATTTTGTATCGCCATGTGTCGCTGGCTGAAATCTTCGAGTTTTGGTGTTTGGTGGACATGATTTTCAGCTCATCTTTCCAATTCGCTTTCTACAGCCGAGTTGCCGACTTAACCCTGACGTATGCCTTTGGGCCTTAACAGCTTGGATTCGTATGAATGCACAAATAAAACGGCGATTTGTCTGAATGACAATTATGGGTTGGGCTGGATCAAATCAATTGATTTGCACTGGACCTCGTATATGGTTGGATTATTAGTATGTTTTTAAATGGATTAAACATGATTGGATCGAACTATAATATTTTGCATTGAAAATGATAATATGTTCAAAAATTAAAAATAATTTAATATAATATTCAATTTATAAATTTTGAATTTAGTATCCAAGTACATCGCAAATTTCATCACATACTTTATTCGCCAACACTACATTACTTGAATCTGATTACGAAATAACTTGTGTTTTTGTCTTGAACCATGAATCCCCAATAGTAGACAATGTTAAATGCCTGATGAACGTTCAATTTCTCTTTAGATAGGTTGAACAGGATTCAATAAGAGTTGAGTTGGATTAAAAAAAAAAAAACATCTACACAGTGTCGTATTCGATTGAACTGGGTTGGGCTGAATTGGGCTTGTATGTGTTGGGTCTGTTAAATATGGCATGTGTGCACGGGAGATTAAGCAACCCTTTCTGTAAACTCTAAGAATCAGGTTTATTTAGACAGACGATATATAAATACTGGACAGCAGAGTTGGAGGTTTCGCTCACTTGTTGACTTTGCCTTGTACGACAACATAAAATTTTGAACGGAAAAACAACCCTCACTTGTTCACTGGTCTATGCATTTTGAATGTTTAACTTTTGGAAGGTCGCAAGTCATAACATAGCTCACATTTTCATTTTCAACTATACACTTACACTTGAATCATTGAATTCAAGGCATACTTCAAACATATATTGCACTGTTTGTTACTGGAATTCAACGATTTCTAGAACTGACCATGATGGGAAATAAAATACTAATTCTATTAAAACTTCAAAAGTTGTTGAATATGCCTCCACAAAACTGAAAAAACTAATATATCTATGTTTATACTGAGTATACCCACACTATTGTTAAAATTTTCTCTTTACCATTCTCCTATAAAAATTAGCTCGTAAAAGAATTTCACCATGTAGAAATTATCTCCAACAATAATTTCTCCATCGAAAAATCGCTTCAAAATCACAAAGCAATATAAAATTCAAGTTTAACATCTTATGATTCCATTAGATTAGTATTATCATCATCACAATTCATCGATTTAAGTATAAGATTTGAGTATTTACCTAAACTTCGACTATTAAAGTTTATTTGATAAGAGGAGTAAAAGAAGGAAAATATGATTGAAGGTTAAAGATGGGTGAATGACAAAAGGGAAATTTTGGAGAGCTACTAAATAATATCATGTATCTAAATAGAATTAGACTTTACAGTTTCTTCACCAGAAGCATAATGAATTTGTAATGTATTTGTTACAAATATCAGTATGTTTTATCCACTTCGCCTTATTAGCTACACTAACTTGAGTCGCTCAGCCATAAAGTTAAAAAAAGTTACAGCATTACCCAAATTGGTATAATAAATTCAAGGTTAGCAATTACAAAATCCCCGACAAAATGGGACTATAATAATTTTGATTTTGCACCAAACAACAGTATAAGTTTACGAAATGAGATTTGCTCAACCGTTTGGCTGAAAAAAGTTGGACATGCTAACTTGACAATCAACAAAAAAATTTATTGAACAAAATACAGGATACCAAGTAATTTTAAGCAAAATTTGAAAATTTTATCTCTTAAACAATCAATCATTTAAACAAAGAACTTTTCTAATGAACTATTACGCAACCAGTGCGCTGCACACGATAATATTGTAAAATATAGTATTTATACTTTTCATGTTAAAAGTAGAACTTTGTCATCTAACCAATGATAAGTCAGAGAAATAAAAGGACTATAATTAAAATTGTTATTACTATTTATGTATAATATTTGTTATGTCGTTTACATATCTTTATATTTGAGTAAAAAAATAATTTTATCATTGTTGTTAGTATGAATATGGTATACATATTGAAACCGAAATATTTTAATAATTTATTAAATGAATTAACAAATATTATTTAGCTGACTTTTTATAAATATGTTAAATTTAAAATTATGTAATTAATTTAAATATATTTACTTAAGGGTGAATATAGTAGAAAAAAATTGAGAAGGATTTTGTAAAAAATATTTGTGTAAATCTTATTGTGGCGTTATTTAAAGTTAAAAACTGAATTTTGTAATTCAATGTGATAAATTTTTGAGACATATGATTATACTTGGTTTACAAATTAACTTTGTCATTATTGATTATGTATATAATTTAATGCATGTGATCTATATATATTGTAGTTGAATGAATTGTTTTTTTTTGTTAATTTGAGCGCGTGCGCGCGCCCACACAGAGATACATACACACTAAATTGATATATATTTTAGGATTTATTAGAAGAATAGGCTGACTATTTATTGAGATTATTTAAAAAGTATAAATTTGTTATTTGGTAAATAAATTAAGTACATGGATTTGATATAAAATACTATCAAGGAATTTAGGGGGTTGTAAATAATGGTAGAAATTTTAAATTTTAGGTGTTTGAAGCCAGAAACAAAATTTTACAATGAAACGTAAGATAAATTTATTTTGATAATGAATAAAGACAAGCACCATTGTCCCAGTGGTTAAGTGATTTGGTTTTGGTGCGAGAGGTCACAAGTTCGAAACTTACGTAGCGTGATTCGAACGTTTATTGGCATGTGATATGTTGTCACGGTGATTTGTTATATATAAAGTACCGTTTCAAAAAAAAGAATAATAAAATGAATTTGTTAATATTGTTTATGTATGTTATTTATATTTGAATGAACAAAAACAATTTTACCACTGTTAATATAAATACTATATTATTTAGATGAATTGATAAATATTTGTTTATTGAATTTATTCAAATAGTTTAAATTCAAGATTACATATATTGACTTAAATGTAATCAATTAGTGTCACAATTTCTTCATAATAAAATATCCACGCTCCATGTATTTCTGTACCAACCCGATTTATTCCAAATTTAGCCCTCTTGATAATAACTAAATCAGCTAGTGCTTCACAATTTTGTTTGCCTTTTCTTTTTTGACCATGAAAATTCAATTTAAAAGAAGAAAAATCATTAACTAATTGAATCTTAGATCTATTACGTTCTCACATCATCACATAGCAACTTCAGTACCACCGTTTTTAATTAAAGCAATCTTGGATCAAGTAACAAAATAAAAACATTAGCACAAGAATTTGTGATCATGATTTAACCAACCTTGTTATTGTGGAGTTAGAGTTAAAATATTTGCATTCGATAGTTAAGGTTCATTATCTTGGTTTGTCTTCTTTACTCGTATTAATTTTCTCTTCAACTTAAATTTGGTATTTAATGGGTATTTATGGAGTTGTAACTGGAATTTGATGGTTGATAGTCCATTGTATCGGTACATGCTTTACTATAGGCTCTTGATCAATCTTAGATAAAGGAACTTGAGAATATGCGATTATCTTTTTTTAGTTTCAGTTAAATTTACCTATCATGGATTTTCTAAAGCTATCTTCTTCTTCCATATATTTTGAAAAATAAACTGGCTATTTGTATTGTGCTTAGTTCATTATTAATGCTACTTCAATGGGAGAGAGGAGGGTAAATTTGTCTTAACAATTCTAACTTTTCTCGGTGGGAGTGATGGATGATTAATGGGGTGGTAATAGATGTGGCCATTAGCTAATTCAATTTTGATGTAAGTATTAAGCGGGGAAGGATAAGAACTTACAGAAACATGAACAACTTTCTTAAGAAACTCTAAAGATAAATGATCGTCAAGATCAACTGTCTAAAAAAACTTATAAATGACCATACACAATTAACAGCTCATAAGTTTGGACGAAACTGGAATTTTGATAGCAAAATATATAGAAGTGGTCGGGGAAAAACTAGCCTCACAAAAATAGTATATTTGCAAGATCACTAGCCAACAATTTACACCCGATATGATAGGACAAATTTTTGATCTAAGCCCATGCAGAAAACATATATCAATTATAGGCTTCATCTAAAACTTATTATAAAAATAGCCATCTTTTTTAATTCTGAACATAACATACGTGCATTTTTAAAATGTGCAAGTATTAACTTATAACTAAAAATGACATAGTTGGGTTGGTTTATTAAAGTGTTATAAATTTAGTGTTATGTGTGCTTAAGTCATGGGTTTGATTCCCGCTTTTAACGTTTTTCCCTTGTTTTCAAATGAAGCCGGTTTTGTACTTTAAATTACTTTTTTACTATTTAATTCAAATATTGATAAGTTTTATAAAAAAAAATTGAATTAATTGTATCAAAAATTTTAACGAATTTCATGATATTACTTTTTTTTAATCATTAAAAGTAATTTAACCTTAGTTTAGTTTACATAAAAAATCTAGTGCCATAAAGATCGCTAAAATTTTTGATTCGGTAAATACAAACAATTTTATAAAACTTACCAATATTGAAGTAAATAGTAAAAAGTTAATTTAGAGTAAAAAAAACCGGCTACGTTTGAGAACATGGGAAAAATGTTGAAAGCGAAATTCAAACTCATGACCTAAGCAGAAGTAATACTAAACTTATAACCTTCAACAAATCAACCCAACTACTGTTATTTTTGGTTAAAAATTAATAATTGTGCATTTTAAGAATAAGCATGTGTCATGTCGAAAATTAGAAAAGTAACCTATTTTTACAATAAGTTTTTGATGGAGCCTATAGTTGGCATATGTTATTTGCAGAGGCTTAGATCAAAAATTTATCCGACGTAATATGTGCATTATTGTAATAATCCACAATACTAAACTAATTTGATTATCTCAAGAATGAAGGTGATTACGTTGTGTTAGGTTGATAGTACACTTATTCATCATGGAGAAAAAAATACTAAATTATCATATGTAGTTATAAAGGTTGCACAATGTTTTTTAAAGAATTACCCAGTAACCACTAAAGAGAAAAAATAGATGAAGATGTTATTTCAACTGATGCGCAAAGGAGGAGCCCCGTAACCGATTAGAAAACAAAAGAGTTAGGCTTCGCCATTGGTTGAATCTAAAATCCACATAAATTTTGAAAATCAGATAAAAGCAGGTTCACGTTTGGTAAATAAATGCACTTAAAATACATACAAATTAGTAGGAGAACCTCTTTCGATTTTTGTTGTCTAAAACCTAACAAAAGTTAAAATTATTGCGGATGTCTACCTTATGATCTTACATCTACCAAGTCACAAAAGAATAATATTGGATAAACTATTGTTGGTGAACTTTTTCATCCTCTAACTCCTTAATTAAGGACAAAGTAATTAGTGCGCTAATTACTCCGTTGATTTGAATTAGCAAAAGTAAGTAGTCTTAATTTTGCCGTGAAGTATTGATTATGTCGCTGAATGCTTACACAATCAAGTAGTTATACTTTAACTTTTTTATTAAAGTGTCAAATCCAATCGATGTTTAATTGGAGTACAAATAAAATGAAATAAAGTACCAAAAACTGTCAGGAAAACAACTAAAGCAAAAAATAGTAAGGGACACGGGGAATTTACGTGGTTCGGATTTTAAGGAATCTACGTCCATGAAAAAGTTTCTCTTTCTTCCTTTATCATTGATTTGGTATAGAATTTCATGACAAAGGGTACAATTAAGCCTTAAAGATTTAGAAAAGGGAAAAAATGTCGGAAGCCAAGTGGTTCCCTTTATGCTACAGTGCCTTTTCTATTTATAGTCTTGGGACATACGTACTTTTCTCATCATCATCTGTCAGCCCTTGGATTATGCCAGATGTCATCTATTTGTGTTGTCTATTTGATGTGCACGGATTGCTGAGGTGCCTTTGGCGGAAAGTTTGAATGAAGGTAGGAATTCCCAAAAATTAGAGCGGGAATGTTTGAAATTATGGCGGAAGAATCCAAATTTGAATTGACCTTCCATATGGGCCTTTGGATGGACATTAGGTGTCACTCGTTGAAGTACTACCTTCATGATAGTGCTGACCGATGAACGATTCCTGCACGATGTTGCGGTGTTGATTTGCGCTTGCTCATTTAACATCATACTGGGGTAACATCTTACTGTTTTGCCCTGTTTCAATCTAAGAGTTGACTTGATATACACTTGGCATGTATTCGGGGTTAGTCATGACCTTGACTGGTGGTAATTTGAGTTACCCTTGTGTCTCGTATGCTTGGGTTGTTAGAGAGGAAGAGGAGGAGTTCCATGTTTTTATCGTCACCTGTGAGTGCAGTTCTGCATTGAAGCATATCCTGTGTGGCTCTGTATGCAGTCCTTTGGAGTGCCTTTGATTCTCTATGGTACTGTCTAGGTTGCCTCTAGTATATGCTGGTGCAGACCTGTTCTTGTAAGTGCTGACAAAGTATGAGCTTTGGAGATGCGGTCAGTTCAGCATAACATATTATGCCTCTACGCAGTATTTCTGTCTTGCCTTTGATTTTGTGTATCGTCATTGTGACATGCTTCTGTTTCCCAATGCATGCAGTATTTGTCTCTTACCGTGGTCCCCTTGGTTGTAGGTCGGGTTGGGTTAGGTGTTGTGACTTTAAATTAGTTCCATGTGCAATACGAATGATTGATTCACTTCCTTTTTACTCCCCGTTTACTTTTCGAGGGTGGCTTTCTTGGCCTCGTGTCCTGCTCTATTTTCCTTCAAAGTAGTTCATGGTAAGAACGGGTGTAACACTTGCCCCCATGTATGCTGCGACCGCGAGTCATGGTAGACTTGTCGTTTTAAGCACCCGATCTATGTGTCTTGTCATTTCTGCCTGATTCCCCTTTCTTTTCAGCTGTTTGGGATGCGGGCATATTGTGCTCCAACTTGTATTTAGACATTTATGTGTTACATTTGATTTAGCACCACAGTTCTCATTTCTGAGATTGTCGTTGCCACTTATATGTTGTGTTGTTATTACTACTATTGAGTGACGACGGTGGGTTGTGTGTTTCGTATAACCTACCCTCTTTATTTGAGGGCATAATGTCCTTGGTTGCATGCTTGGTATGACCTGCCCCCTTGTTTCGAGAGCGTAATGTCATACGTCGGGGGCGTAATGTCATATGTGTGCTTAGTCGCATCATTGTCTACCGTCACTGTTCTTATTTCTAAGATTGCCATTGTTACTTGTAGATTGCATTGCAACTGTAGAACGATGGTAGTAAGCTATGAGAAATTTATTCGCGTGCTTGGCATGACCCTCTCCACTGTTCGGAAGGGGACTAAGAGAAGATTTGACTATGAAGTTGGATCGTACATGTACAACCCTTCACATGCGCATGGTTTTTTGGTACTGGTTCTGGTTGTCTAATATCCATACTCTAGTGTGCTATGTTGAATTAGCTAACATAGAGGAAATTTTATACTTGTTCGTGCCGTCAATATCCCTACGATCAATTTGACTATAATACGATTGTTGTCATAGAAATATTTATGTTGGGGTAGGGCGGTCTAATGTCCCCATGTCCAGTGCAGCAATTTGGCTAAAGAGCCGAATTGCGTTGATTCAAGTCCAAGTGGTAGGTCCAGTTTCACCATTCTCAGTGTTGAGAGCACCGTCTTCGTCTACTGGCCTCGTGTATTGCTAAATCAGTGACTATTAGCAGTGAACTGTGAATGTGCATTTAATTTTGCCTAAGATAATATAGAGATTTTTATATTGGTTCGAGCTATATAATATCCTTACGTCCAGTTTATAGTGTTGTTACTTCTTTGTAATACTACAATGTACATCTCATAAGCGATGTAAATTAGACAAAGTAAGGTCAAAGAAGCTCTCAGTCCAAGTTCTTGGAACTAGGTTGCCATCAGGTTTAGATAACCGATATACCATGTTCGCTAAAACCTTTGCTATGACTAGTGGACCTTCCCAGTTTGGTCCCAATTCCGCATCTATCGGATCAATTGTATTGGCTATTACTCTCCGCAATACCAAGTCCCCTTTGCAAAAGTTTCTTTTCTTGAGTCTTGCATTATAATTCTTTGCCATCCTTTGTCGATATGTGGCTGTTACTACTGCTGCTTCATCCCTTCTCTCTTGGATTTGATCCAAGGCAGCTTCTTTCAATTTTTTATTATTTTCTATGGTATATGATATTCTTCCATGTGATGGGACTTCTACTTTGACTGGTAACATAGCCTCATATCCATAGGTCAGCGAAAAAGGATTGTGGCTTATAGGAGATCCGGTTGAAATTCGGTAGGCCCATAATACTAGAGAGAGTTCTTCTGCCCATTTTCCTTTAGCTTTCTACAGCCATTTCTTAAGCAGTTTTTTGATGGTTTTGTTCGTAGCTTCAACCTATCTGTTTTCCTATGGGTGAGCTAATGAGGAGTAACTTTTATTACGTCGTTCTTTTCACAAAGCTTCATGATTTTTTTGCTTTCAAACTAGGTGCCATTGTTAGAAATAATTTTATGAGGTATCCCATATCCGGTAATTATGTTCCTTACCACAAAAGTAACTATCTTCTTTGCAGTAATCGTGGCTAGGGGTTCCAGCTCTACCCATTAGGTGAAGTAATCTATGACCACTATGGCGGTAGCTCCTTCTTTTGACATAGGAAGTGGTCCTATCAAATCTATTCTCCATATGTCGAATGGCCATGAGCTTGCTAGTGGGATGAGTTCATGGGATAGTTGTCTGGGGAAACTAGCGAATCGTTGACATCTGTCGCACTTTCTCACGAATTCCTTTGCATCTTGGAGTGTGGTAGGCCAATAATAGCCGTGTCTTAGCACCTTTTTTGCCAATTTGTTTCACTCAGAGTGATCTCCGCATTGACCCTCATGTACTTCCCTCATGAATCATACCTCCTCTTCCTTGGAAACACACCTAAGATAAGGGGTAGAATACCATCTCTTGTATAATATACCATCAAAGTAGGAGTAGTACAGGCATGGTATCTGATCCTTCGAGCCTCATTTCTATTTAGGAGAAAGATTATGTTTAGAAAGAATTGCTTGATTAGAGTCATCCAGTTATTCTCCTTAGTTTGTTGAGGCGTGAACTCAGTGGGGGGTTGCCCTTAGCTCTCTGTTGACTCTTGATTTAGTGTGCCTTAGATGGCAATCCACTATGCTCAGGTTAGAACCAATATTTGATTTGATTCTGTTATACTTGGCTCTGCTTGATGCCTAATTGGTACTGCCTTCATTTCATTGGCCACTTTGATACTAGCTAGTATTTCTAAAGAGTCAACGGATGAGTTGCTCTTATGAGGGATTTATTCTATCTCAGATTATTCGAATTGCTTTAGTAATTTCTTAGATAGCTCCGCATATTTGGCTAAGGTCGATTCCTTCACTTGGTAATTGCCTTGCACTTGATTCACAATTAACTGAGAATTACTGTGAACTTTAATGTGTGCTACTTTCATTACCTGGGCTATTCGTAGACATGTGAGGAGGGCCTCATATTCTACCACATTGTTGGTTGCTTTTAAACCAAGTTGCACTACTCCATGTAGCTTTTTCCCATTCGGGGTGATGAATACATATCCAAAACCTATCCCATGTTCATTTGATGCTCCACATACGAACAAGTGCCAGAACTGGGGAGCGTTTGTTTCTTTCTATGAATGGGATTCGGCTGGTAAGGTGCATTCTGCTATAAAATCTGCAAGTGCTTAACATATGATTGCCTTCTTGGGGCAATAGGTAATGTCATATTGGCTAAGCTCCATTGCCCACTTTAATAGGCCACCTGATGTCGCTGGGTTATGCAGTATTTGCCTAAGAGGTTTGTCTGTAGGGGCTTTGATGGAATATGCTTGGAAGTAGGGTCGCAATTTTCTTGCTGTAACAAGCAGGTTGTACGCAAGCTTAACAACCGAATAGTTTAGCTCTACTCCTGATAACTGCTTACTTGTGAAATAAATGGGCCTTTGTGTCCCTTCATCCTCCTGTACCACTGTAGCTTTGATAGCTTGATTAGTTACAACTAAGTAAATGTATAAGTTCTCACATGTTACCGATTTTGATAATATAGAAGTATAGACCAAATGATCTTTTAGATTCTAGAGTGCGGCATCGCACTCCTCGGTCCATTCGAAATTTTGCCCTTTCTTCACTTAGTTTAAGAACGAGATGCATTTGTTTATGGCCTTGAATATGAATCTACTTAAGGATGCTACTATACCATTTAGACTCATCAGATACTTTGGCTTCTTCGGGATTCCAATTCCTATTATGGCATCAATCTTTTCAGGGTTTGCTTCGATACCACATGCACTCACTATATACCCTAGGAACTTGCCTGACTAGATAGCAAAGATGCATTTAAGAGGATTTAGCTTCATATAGTATTGCCTTAGGAATGTGAAGGTCTACTCCAAGTCTTTGACATAGTCTGTGTTGCCCTTGATTTTACTAGCATGTTGTCATACACCTCCACATTCTTTTCGATATGTTAAGCAAATATCATGTTAACCAACCTCTGGTAGGTTGCCCCCGTGTTCTTGAGTCCAAACGATATGATCTTGCAGCTGTATAACCCTTTTGTCTGTCCTGAAACTAGTGTGTTCCTGATCTAGTTCAAACATAACTATTTGATTATGCCCCGAATATGCATCCATAAATGAGAGTAATTCATGCCAACTAGTCGCATCTACCAACTAGTCAATCCTTGGTAAGGGAAAGCTGTCCTTTGGCAAGTGTTGCTGAAATCAGTGAAGTCTATGCATGTTCTCCAAAAGATGTTGGCGAACTTTTTCTAGCTCTCAAGTTGTAAGCTAGCTCATTTTTTGTCATCTCATATATCTTCCCAAGGGGATGAGTGATGGGGGTTTTTGTAGTGAGGTTTAGCTCCTTTTGCCGTTTTGCGGGTGACATCCGTCTGCCCCCCTTTCCTGTGATAATTGGGGGTGGAAATCCCATGAGATTATGATACATACCCGACTTCCTCCATCTTGATGTGATCAACAATCCTTTTATAGAAGGCTTTCATACTATGGCAGGATTTCATGCTATTTTTATCCCATATAGCAGTTCCTCCCCAGCATGAGCCACCATTAGTAACGCTTCTTCGCTGGTTATCCCAATCCAAAGAGTTTCTGCCTTGAAGTGCTCAATGAAACCACATAGGCTTTCATTCTCCCCCTGCTTCACACATAACATGGTATGGACGTTTGGGGAAGCTTCTCCTCCCGAATTGAATTATCTTAGGAAATCAGCAGATCATTTGCCTCTAAGACATGACTTCTCCTGCTTCGTATCTTCTGAACCACCATGAAGCTGCACCAAGTAAGTATATAAGGAACAACTTGCACCGGGCCAACCTTTAGGATGTCCATAAAGTATTCAAAGGTGCTGAGGTGATCTTCGAGGTTGGCAGTTTCGTCAAACCTATTGATTGTAGGGGCTTGAAGTTATTGGGAAAATCGGCTTTGATAACGGTCTCACTAAAAGGGGAGAAAATTCCTTCTTTGTTTTTTCTCCAGTATTCCACTGAAAAATCTTTGCTAGTTGTTCTACTCGAGTTTTGAGCTGATGGATCTCGTATTCTCTTGGGTTAACCTGGGATGAGTTACTGTCAAATGTGATGTCCTCATCATTTTTAGCAGATCAGGTTGGTTTATCCAATAGTGGGGGGGTTATAATGGTCGGTTTGGTTTTGATCTTGGGACTAGCCTAGATTTGGCTCTTCAACTTGGTCTCGGTTTTTAATTTAGCATCACCGTTCCCATTAATGGGAGTGCTATTATAGATTAGCATAGTAAAGGGACGATGGCGACGAGCTATGGAGTAGGGAGGTGAAGATGGCCTGTGAATGGCGTGTTTGATGACTGTTTTCTCTAATCCATCCATACGCTGGTTTATTTGGTACGAGATGGATTGGAATGCGGACAGGATGGGATTTGCAGAGGGCCTCAGTTGAAGTTCCCACATCGTCTGAAAGTATAAGTATTTGGAGATAGTCTTTGCTGCTAAATGTGAAGGTTCTTGGATTGGAACAATAGGTGAATCAGTAGGTTTCATGGTTTGTGGTGTACAATTTTACTAGGTGTGGGAAACAAATGGAGGTGCCCTCCTTCTAGCGCCAAAAGATGTGGGTGAACTTTTTTGTCACTCCAACTCCTCAATTAAGTACAAAGTAATCAGTCTGCTAATTACTCCATTGATTTGAATTAGCAAAACTAAGTAGTCTTGATTTTGCCGTGAAGTGGTGATTATGTCGTTGAATGCTTGCACAATCAAGTAGTTGTAGTTTAATTATTCGTTAAAGTGTCAAATCCCATCAATGTTTAATTAGAGTATAAATAAGATGAAATATAGTACTGAAAACTGTCAGGAAAATAGCAAAAACAGAAAATAGTAGAGGACATATGAAATTTAAGTGGTTTGGATTTTAAGGAATTCTACGTCCACGGGGAAGTTTCTCTTTCTTCCTTTATCATTGATTTGGTACAGAATTTCATGGCAGAAGGTACAATTAAACCTTAAAGGTTTAGAAAAGAGAAAAAATGTCAGAAGCCAAAAAAGGTCCCCTTCATGCTAAAGTGCCTTTTCTATTTATAGTCTTGAGACGTACGCTGATTGCTAGAATATTTTTTTCATCATCATCTGTCAGCTCTTGGATTCTGCTAGATGTCATCTATCTATGCTGTATATTTGATGTGCACAGATTGCTGACATGCCTTTGGTAGGAAGTTTGAATGAAAGCGAGAATTCCCAAAAATTAGAGTGGGAATGTTAGAAATTATGGCGGAAGAATCTAAATTTGAATTGACCCTGCATATGGGCCATTGGAGGAACATTAGGTGTCACTCATTGGCCTTGAAGTATTACCATCATGCTTGTGCTGATTAGAGTACGATTCCTACGTGATGTTGCGGTGTTGATTTGCGCTTGCTTATTTGACATCATACTGGGGTGACGCCTTACCGTTCTGCCATGTTTCAATCTGAGAGTTGACTTGATATACACTTAGCTTGTATTTGGGTTATTCATAATCTGAACTTGTGGTAATTTAAGTTTCCCTCGTTGCCCGTATGCTCGGGTTGCTGGAGAGGAAGAGGAGTTCCATATTTCCGTCGCTACCTTTAAGTGTGGTTCTGCATTGAAGCATATCCTGAGTGGCCCTATATGCAGTCCTTTGGGGTACCTTTGATCCCCTATGGTACTGTCTAGGTTGCCACTAGTATATTCTAGTGCAGACCTATTCTTGTAGGTGTTGACAAAGTATGAGCTTTGAAAATGCGGTCAGTCCAGCATCACATATTCTACCTCTTGTGCCTCGGTGAAGTATTCCAGTCTTGCCTTTGATTTTATGTATCATCATTGTGTCTTGCCTCTGTTTCCCAATGCATGCAGTATTTGTTTCTTGCCGCAGACCCTTTGGTTGCAGGGTTCAGGTCGGGTGTTGTGACTTTAAATTGGTTCCCAGTGCAATACAAGTCTGATTGATTCACTTCCTTTTTCCTCTCCGTCTACTTTTCGAGTGTGGCTTTCATGGCCTCGTGTCCTGCCCTATTTTCCTTCAAAGAAGTTCACGGTAAGAATGGGTGTAACCAGTGTTTTAAATCTCGGATTTTGGCCAATATCTCGGGAAAATATCTCGGCTATCTCGGGCGATATTTAAAACACTTATAACTAAATAGGCTGCCAAATCTCGGATTTTGGCTGATATCTCGGATTTTTCATCTCGGCCATCTCGGGGAGATTTAAAAGCCTGGGTGTAACAAATATAATGATACTTGAATTCAAACAATGACGATGATAATTCAAAAAAAAGGAACCAACATATAAGTTTCCATCCAACCACTCTTTATATTGATTCTCAAAAAACGATTGTTTACAATTAATCTAACAATAAGAGCAAACAAAACAAAAATAGAATCAATAACCCAATTGAGAATGATGTTGGACCTCTATGGCAATAGCTTTTTAGGTAGCATTTGTTTAAAATATTGAATACTAAATATTGATCAATTAATGCTGATTGTTGAATGCTGACTATTTAAAATGTTGTTTATTTGCATTCTTATTATTAATTTGTTTTATCAATATATATTATTATTTTCACAATATCACCTTCAATTTTAATATTAAGTAGCATGATGCTAAGGGCACCTCAAAAAGTGCTTGCAAATACAATTGCTAAAAAATACCATACAATTTTACTCTATACTCTTCTTAATACCAGCTTTTTAAGTGACTACTAAAGGCATCAATGTTGACTCTTTTTGAACGGCGAATAAACATCGACCAACACCATTTTCCATGGCCATCAACCACCGAACTATAGTAGTTCAGTAGTTGTTGGCCATGAAAAACGGTGTGGTCGGCGGTTGTTTGCCGTGCAAAGTGAGTTTGCACGGCGATTGATTGCCATGTGACAAGACTTTGGCATTATGAAGCACACAAAGTTTATTGCGTTTATTTTTTTTTCTATGGTATTCGTAAGCACTTTTCGCGATGCCCTCGGCATCACACATTAAGTATTCTTTTATTTAGTCGTCATTCAAATAAACATTATAACCAGTTGAAACTTTTGATGGTTTTTGACAAAATTATCTGCTATATTATTTGGTTTGGCTTCTCCAAATGATTAGCTATTAAGAATATTGCATAGTTTTGTTCAGCTTGTCTAATTTTTTTATTATTAATTCTCACTTTTTCATTGCACATTTTACTTTATTTTTTATTTAAGCATCACATAGTTTTTTTCCTAACTTGTTGAAATTGTTTATTAGTATTTATTTTATTGTGAATTTGATACATAATGTATTTTTGTTTAAGTTAAAAATTATTTTACTTGTCTAATTTTCATTCTCATCAATAAGATTGATATGCTGTCGTATTTTTACTTAAAAGTATGTTAAATTTCTTTTATATCCATCATGAAGCCATATTTAAGTTTATACGAGTTTCTTATTGTTTTTCAATGATGGTAGCCTACAAAATGGTGCTTAAATGAAAAAAGTTTACCATGGATTTAAAAAGGATTGAAAAAAAGAAAATTAAAGCTAAGATTAAAGTATTTAAATTGTTGGATAATATTAAATATGGTTCAAAGTAATAAATAAGAATAATAAATAACAAGTAAAAAAAAGTAAAGTTTATTTGGAGCATGGTATTATTGGAGAGTACTATAATAAGCAATAAAGAATAAACATATCAAAAAAGCAAAAAAAAAAGACTGGATATTAGACTGAATTTAAGTGATTTATCAAAATCACTTTTTCAAAACAAACAATTTATAAACTACTGATCACTTATTCTAAGTAACATTCGGCCCCTTGCTCATTTAAATAAACAAAGCCTTAGTGTTTGCAGAAGAAGAACAAAATGGAAGAAGAGAGAAACACAAAATATTTTTCCATACTTTATCTCTTCTTGGCTATATTTATAACAATTAATTACTTAATGTCCAAATTAATATGTATATGACAAAAAATAAATTGATTATCCAAACAAGCCTGTTAATTAGGAAAATTCCAAATTCACTCTTTCTTTCTTTCATATATTATTTCATCTTCTCCATGTGATTCCATATTACCTAGATTTAACACACCCCAAGGAGAAGTATTTATCATATTTAACTTGTTCCCTCTAGGCCTAAGAAATGAATATATTTTTTCTTTCCTAACTCGACGGTTATTAATTCAAAACTTATATAGTTAGCTAGTATAATTTATTCAAAACTGAATTTAGTTCTAAATGCAATGGAACCATCACGAATAACGTGTGTATTCGCACATGTGCAAACATAGGTCAATGTGCTTAGTTAATCAAATTCAATTAAAACAAAAAAAATTGTATGTATTATACTATAATTCATCAAATTCTAATGAGTGCAAAACAATAATAAAAGAAATTGTTTGGGTAGGCTATTCCAAATTAAGTTATGAGTGTGTGCATAGTAAAAGTGTTGTCCCTATCATAATGCATGATCAAGCACATGTAATCACACACCACATTCATGTTAATGGCATGTAACAAAATCACTACTAAGTAATTAAACTATACAACCACACAACGGTGGGTGAACCGACCGTTTAGTTTCATATAAATTAGGAAAATATTTGTTGTTAATTTTTATTGATATACAATATAACACATATTGCCAATATATTGAATAAGAAAATTACCATCTTATTAAAAATAAAAATAATAAGAATATTACATAGTCATGATGAAACTATTTATTATTTTGCAAAATAAATACATATAAATTTTCTACAATTTTATAGGAGTATGGCTATCATTATCATAATAAATGAATATTTTATTTAATTTATTAAATTTTAGAACCAAATAATACTAAACAATAAACTTGAATCGCCTCTTTATTACTTACATTTTCATCATGTATCTCCATCTGTAAAGAAAAAAAAAGATTTCAAACATTAGTATCATATAAATTTTGAATATACATACATACATACATACATATATATATATATATATACATATTTCATAATCATCATACTTTTCAATCCACCTAATAAGTAAACATAAACATAAACATAATTTTTTTGTTTTTGATTATTCTTAACCCATTCAAATAATACCTAACCAAAATGACCACTCATTCAAATATTTGTTCTTATATCCCCTCACTTAAGCTTGTACATTTTTACCCTTCATTTTAAGCATGCAAGTTTTTTCTAAATTTTGAAACCAAACATTAAATATAACTTGGAATTTTCTAAACACAATTACATTTGATCCATTAATGGTATTGTAAGATCATAGAGCAATTTTTACTTATAAACTCTAAGGTTCAAAGTACATTACCATGAAGGACTATTTCTTAGCTATTTTAATGTTAATTAAAGTAGAAAAGGAAAACCGGTGATTTGAAAAGATTTACCTAATTATAATTTTTTGCAAAAGAAAGCGAAAAAGAAAAAACATCACAAAATAAGTAAACTATAAAAGATCACAAGCTAGTTATATTTTTGGAAATGATAGCTAATATGTACATTCAACAATGGAGAATATAATTGCAATTCTGGAGGAATGTTTTCCCTTGTTATTAATTTTCTAAAGAATAGGACAAATTTTCGATTAGCACTAGTTATGGAGATTAATTTTGCAAAACAGACTACTTTTGAAAGTTATCTATATATAATGAGAATACCTTCGTTTGAAGCTTTGGAAATTACGTTAATACCCTTGCTATACATTAATTAAAAATAAAGTGACATGAGGATGGTTTCATCCTTGCTAAAAGTAAAACCAATGCATTTTTTCTTTTACACGTCCAATCAAACGTGCCATACATACTGGTTATCAAAATTGGCCAGTTCCAACCTAGTCAGCAGCCAAGCTAGCATATTTTATAACTGTCTAGAAATTGCGCAACTATGAGTTGCGATTTTGAAAAAATATTCTAGGGTGACTTTGAGTTGTGCTACAACATATTATTTATAAAAACACATTTGTATATGCGCAACTCATACTCACGCATTAAAATTTCTTCTAATTGTGCAACTTATAGCCGCGCTAATGTCAGATAGTTAGAAACATGCTGAGTTGGTTGCCGACTAGGCTGAAACTTGCCTATTTTGATAATAAGTTCCAAAATAGACTGTTTTGCAAAATTGATTTTTAAACTTGCCCTAATCGAAAATTTGTCCTTTAGAGTAAAATAGGCATTAGTGCTTCTGTTTCTGTTACTTCTTACGCTCTATAATTTTCGAAAGTTTTACTTGTATGAATTGTTTTTTTTTGTATTGTTACCGACACTCCAATTTTGGATATAAGGAGACCAAATTATATGAACACTTCATGTTTAATAAAATTGATATGAGTGGTACACGGCCTTTAATCAAAGTCAGCATATTTTCCTGGTTTACCGCTGGTTAAAACCGTAAAACTCTACAGTAAAATGAAAACATCCAAATTAACTCTTTCACTCTCCTTGCTTTTTATATAAAAAAAAAGATGAGAACTAAAAATTCTAAGGAAAAACTGAAATTTAAGTAAAATTTAATTTAAAAAAATGTATGAAATTATGCCGGACTAAAACCATAAAATTGATAATAGGCTGCCGAAATAAATAAAGTTAAACAATAGAGGGTTGTCGAATTAAATTATTCATTTCGGTCGTCTCCTTTCGAACTTTATTTCCAAATCGGCTATACACTGATTTTTTTGGTCGACAAACACGTTAAACTCTATCTACAAAACCCCAGAATTTTTTTTAAAAATAACCTGGTTGTTTCTTTCTCATTTGGAATTCCGTCTGTAGATGAGTTTGATTTGTCCATTGATTATTGATTTAGATTAAATGTTAAAGAAGGAGATTAATGATGACTAAAGAATTAGGGTAAAAAAAGGGCAACTTGGTCGGTTTAAATTGTAATTTTATGAGGGACCTATTTTTATTAGTACCCTCATTGTAATATTTTGTTTTTAAAAAAATGACCCCCTCATATCCAAAAGTAGAGTGTCAGTAACGATGCCTTTTTTCATCCCTACTACCACTCATTTTAAATTGTTACCTCTAGTATTTTTCCTTTGCATTTTTTTATATCTATTGCATCTCCTTTTGTTTCTATAATGTACTTGACATTTACGAGATCAGTCAATTATCATTAACGGGCAGATCATTATATCCTTCTATATCAAACCATAGTGATTAAAAAGACTCTTCTTTTTTCACAGTATCCTTTTAATAGTTTAAAAGACCTTATCAAACCTACAGGCATGCACATTTCTCATTAAACCACATGCAGCAACATTGCTATTTGCTATTAAACTACAAAGAGAGCAAAGTGTTGGATAATTATCTCAAATACCAAAGTATTTTCATCACTTGACCTTTTGTATTCTTTATAAATGAGAAAATAGTTTTTATGGATTGCTTATTTATATGATTGATAGACTAAAAAACAATGGGAGTTGAAGTATTTTGGTTTCTCTCTCCTTTCTTTCTTCTCTGATAAAAGAATACAAAATTGGCAGAAAACAAAAGTCATCTTTTTATCTCTACAATTCTCTCTAAAATAAAATCAATGTTCTAAATATATTCAAAACTCCCGAGCAGTGACTTTTTCAAATCCCCAAATCATTCAACCTTAAGTGCACAAGTATGAGGAATCATTATATTAACCTTGGGGAGTGAATGACAATTATCGATTCACCATAGTCGTGTCGAATTTTGCTTTCGAGGCAGTGGCCTCATCCATGACATAACTTCCATCACTTTCTCTTATTGTTCCTACCCATCAATTTTCCAACACTTGAAATCGAAATTAAATCCATCTTTCATAAGGACTAAGCTATTTGGGTTTTGGAGGAAAGGTTAGAATGTTATGATGATTAGTGAATGAGAAGAAAATCATGGATTTTATGCAATTTGAATTGAATCAGAGATATTCAAATCAATGGAACGGTAAAAGTTATATTAAAGTAATATTAAGGTACTTTCTACTTTTACCTTCTGCCTTCTAGTTTGAATTAATTTTGGGTTTTGACAATGACTTCATATCATTGCTATTATCGAGAACATTTCATGTTTTTTTAAATTGCTTTGATTAATGATAAATGTTAATCATAGCGACATATGTTTTGATATGCTATGATATAAAAATATATCTACTAGCATATATAAGCTTATGATAAAAGAGAAATTATCAAGGTTGTAGTGAAGTTTCTAATAGATTTATGAGAATAAAGAAATATATACTCAAATATTTTTTATATGCAAATTTAGGCACTATTATTGTGTATCTTTGATTTAGAATATTGCATTATATATATGGAACACAATAATGAATTAGATATGGGGCAAATTCTGTTTCAAACCGATTATTTACTTAGTAGCCACCAAAAATTAAAAAAGTCTGTAAACCTAAAAAATAACTTAGTAGCCCCCTACCATTTCTAGAATTGCCCTTCCCATCACGCAAAATGTGAAAAATTGAATTTTTTCTTCACTGATTTAGAAACTAGGGTTAGAATTTTTTCTTCATCGAATTAGAAACTTAGTAGTAAAAAATTAAATTTTTTCATAGTAAATTCTGTAAACCCAAAAAATAACTTAGTAGTGAAAAATTGAATTTCTTCTTCACTGATTTAGAAACTCAATTCATATTTTCTTCAGAACTACAATTAAAAAAGTCTGTAAACCCAAAAAATAACTTAGTAGTTAAAAATTGAATATTTTCTTCACTTATTTAGAAACTAGGATTTTGAAGAAGCAATGGTTTAGACAGTAAGAAACTGACGTAAGAAGTTAATGGAGTTGAGAAGAAAGAAAGTACGCAGCTTTCTAAGGGTATTTTAGTCTTTAAAATTTTATTTATTTTAGGGGGCCTACTAAGTAATTATCTATTTGAAATAGAATTTGCCTAGATATGGTGTAGAATAAAATTAAAATTGGTATATTTTATTATTAAACATGACACAAGTTATAGTTAATGGCCAAGATCTGAATTGGTATGAATTTATCATATAATTTGACTTGAGACAAATGTAAAATTATATGTTTTGTGAATTCAATATCTAAATAAAGAGTTTTCATTTATAAAACATTCCAACGTAGACCATTAATTTGAAGTGTAAGCATTTAATGAAAAATTAATAGTACGATGAACTAATGAAACTCTGGATAGAAATTATAAATTTTTTCCTTCCATTTCTAGGAGTTAAAATAGCATTTACAAATCATAAATGGTTGTAAATGCAATATTTTTAATTTAAAAATTCACTTCATTTGCTTGAGCAGTTATTGTTTTTTTGATAATAAACTTTAAGTATCCAAATGGATAAACTTGCAAATGAATTTATATGAACTATGTTTAATATATTTGAGAATTGAAAATAAAATGACAACCATCTTTTTATTAAATTGAGTTGACCTATAAGTTGGGCGCTTATTGCAAATGCACAAATGAGTAAATAACATATAAGCAAATGATAAAAATATTGATTTTCTTTCATTGTTTTACTAAGAATTTTATGAACATTAAAGATATGACATTTGAATGGTTAAATCATGTAATTGATTTGTGACTTATTTATGGAAGTAAATTAAAAGCATTTAATTATTTATTTAATGTTTGAATAAAAATTTAATTTGGTTGACAAATCATTATAAAAAATGAAACCAACTAATAGGAGACTTTATTTATTGATTATGGAGTTGGATTTATTATGAGAAGAATATATATAAAGATTTTAAGTTTTTATAATATCAAAGTCATCACAATCCTATATTGGAAAATGATTGTTATGGATTTTAATGTTAAAGTTAAGAGGTTGTTTGTGTATAAAGTTTTATAGTTGAACGGTTATGTTAAATATATCAAGATTTTATACTATATCAGTTATGAGAATGGAGAAATTTTGAATATTTAAGTCATACACTTGTCTTGAAAATTTTCATCCAAAATAAGGAAGAATGTTACCATTCAAAGACATGAGTACATTTTAGAATTTGATTGTGGTTTTAATGTCAAACTTAATCATGTTTGTTATGCATACATTTATTTGGCAATACAATTGAAATATATACTAAAAGGATTTAAAATATTCACTTTGTGGACATGAATGAATTCGTTGAAAGTGAGGAAATAATGATATGAGTTACGCATTACAATTTAATGATGGTACAATGTACACAAAACTTATATAGAAGCAAGCTATGAGTTTCATTCATCTTTGAAATAAAATAAAACGATGGATATTGAAAGTAAGGGGAGATATATTTATGAAGAATATTTATAAATCAAAGGGAATAAGTTTTATTTAAGTATACCATAAAGTATTTTAAAATGAGACACTTACTATAATGTTCTTATGATTTCTAAATATATGGAAACTAGTTGTTTTGGTCCATGTACTGGCCTAAGAAAAATTTCTTGTTAGGAAAATATGTATTTGGATTACCAATATAAGGATTTTAAATATGACAAAATTACTTATTTCAAATACATGTATAAGATTGGATTTAATTATAAGTGCTGGAAATGTATATGTTGAACATAGGTGTAAACATAATGATTTATGTGTTTCCCCTTTTGTTTGAACTCAATTATAAGACCCAATATTTGACATGTCACATTGAATAATTGCATACTTTATGAGTTTTGCATCAAAATAGAAGAATTCATGAGTTGAATCAAGTACTATATTAATTAATTCATGCTTATTTTTATTTGATAATTATTTTTACATGTAATTGTGTTAATTTATGTTTATATATATGGAAAATACAAAACACGTTAAAATAATATTGAATGTAACTGAAGATATAAAATTGAATATACTTATCTTTGCTAGTTAGATTGTATGTGGAGAAACTAATTTTGTTAGGTTACTTCATACTAACATGGTACCTTATAAGAAACTAAAATGAGGTATTCTTGGATTATGAAAATGTGTTCCAAACTAGAATTTCAGAAGTGTGGTGTGATGACCCACCTATAACCCGCCTCATTGACCCTCAAAAATCGACACTAATACATCCTTGGTATTCATGTGCTGCAAATCCAAGTGTCGAAGAGGTGGATTATTAAGGGTTTTTAAAAGAAATAAAGATAAAAGACAGTACAAACCAGAATCTCACATTGTATTCAACATTTAATTATACATATGAGTAGTACATGCAATTACTTCAAATTGCTCCATCAGAGTTCCAGTAAGTACTAATCTAGCCAGGATAGTTATAACCGCCTATCCTCATAAGTGCTGGTAGGTACATCATAAAAAATACAACGAAATTAATAGATAACTTTCTATAAAGGACCCAAATTGCTCCATGCTCCATGCTCCATCCAAAATGCTCCAAGCTACTTAACTATTTGGATGCCTAGAAAATAGAGCAACCAGAGTTTAAGGGGAAAAGAACTGGGTCAGTCATGGGACTAGTATGAGAAACTCAAAATATAGATATTTGAAAACATAGAGTATTTTATAAGACCACGCCGCACATAAATACATAGTAAAATGATTATTCATCGAATGACTAATCATCTATTCTATTTTCATTAAATAGAATGAGGAGCAGGAAAACTTTACGAAACCTCTGAATCAAACATTTTCTTTATTGGTTTTTACCTTATGATAACCAAAATCTTTATTACACAAAATTTGGTAATATTATTTTTAATGACATTCTTTTGAAAACAACTTTCAGGTAAATATACATAATCTTAGCCAAAATTGTTACATTATTAAATTCCAGCATACTAGGCTCTACAATCAAGTCCGAAGCACTTATTGGAGAATGGATTCCATATAATGACAAGGTAAGAGACTACCTTCTAACAGTACATCTCTAGGAAAATGCATTGGGGTACCAACAAATGGTCCTCTACCAACATAGAATCGACCTACCTTTACCGTAGATAGTACCGAATATGACATCACCCCAGTCGTTCCCGACCTATCCGGGATCCCAAAGCATACACAACATACCCGAAATATTGAGGGTAACCTAAAAAGGTGATGATCATATCCTAATGGGTGCGACCCACATAGCCCTACCGCATCTACCCTGTTTCTGTCATTCACGAGTGATGAGGTTCGAGGTAATGTTTACCTTTTACATAGCATATTCCACTTTGAATGCCACATTGCCAATTCCATCACACATTATTGATTTCCACAAATGTACAACCTCTAAGCTCATACGTCTTAGAGAAGGGTGTTAAGTATATGAGAGTTACCTCCTACACCACAACAGATGTACATTTGTAAAAATAAACGTATGTGCATTTTAGAAATGAAATGTCAGATATTTGTCCATACAAGTTGTCTAGGAATAGGACAAACCAAAGGAACTCTCCTACTACATTCTGTTGGGAATCATCCCTAGGATTAATAGTGAGCGACCCTTGCATCGAAGATCAAATGAAGGTACTACTGCCACATATATATGATATGGGAAATTTCCCCTATGGTCAGTGACAAGCAGCCCTTCATTCCATTTATTATCATTCCATATCTTCACTTTCGAACGTACATTGGTTCGAAGTGGTTTTCGAATAGGAATAACCATTCATTAATATCTTTTATCAAATAAAATAACTCTTTTAGAGATATAGGTCTTTAAATCATATTCTTTTCCAGTATATACGAAATCATTAAACTTCTCTTCAACTTTAGAAATACCAAACCAAAATCATTTCTCATAAATTACATTGTAAAACCTTATTGAGTAAAAAAGTTTGATAGAAATTATACTAATTCTACTCAACATCGATTTCTGTATTTAACCTTTACTGTCCATCGAATAATGGTGAAATCGCCTTTTAAATTCATATAGATAGTATGGATTCCCTCCGTAGAATCTAATACCAAGTATAAGAAAATTATATAGATAGTATGGATTCCCTCCTCAGAATTTAATACGTACCAAGTATAAGAAAATTACACAGATAGTATGGATTCCCTCCTCAGAATTTTATACCAAGTATAAGAAAATTATTTCTATACAATCCAAGTTGTATTAAATTAAATTTGAATCTTTTATACTTACCTCGTTTCCGACATTTCGACCTTATCTATTCCCCGTCCATGAAAGAGGCCAGGTGAGCTAGGGCACTGGTTGCTCCTGAACAACTTCTTAGTTTAAGCACCTCAAATCCGGATCTCACGAATAGAAAAATCTAGTCTACTCATCTGCTTTCAGAGCCAAGATTAAATTACTTAATTTTAACAGTTTTTCTTTAAATCATTTGTCTAAACTTTTTAAAATAAATTATAAAACCTTCAAATCATCTTTAAAATACTTAATTATTTATTTGAAAACATTTATAAAAGATTTGGAAAAGAATACTTAAGTTTAAACCCATATTTCTAAAGTTATTAAAAGTGCTGGGAAAAGTGCCGTGAATAGTGCTTTTAAGGCTTATTTGATAAAAACAACTTTTCTGTCATTTAGAAATCCATTTTTATAACTTAAATCTCTTTTAAAATATTTATAGAATTATTCCATAATTTTAAAGAATTAAAAATATAAATTTTAAAGAATTTATCGATTTGGTTTCCGAACTACCAAAGCGCGATTATTTTGAAAACCTATTTTGCTCATATTTCAAAATCTACTAAACGAAATCTCAATATTTTTTTTTTATTTGAGAACTATGATTATAAGAGTTCGAAAAATTCTTATTCCAAAGAATTCTGACTCTGAATCCATCTTATAAATGGATTTAACTTTCTAAGGCGCGAAATTGCGAACTACTGTTACGCGACGCGTCTTTTTTAACTCAATTTTCATATACTTTTCAAACTTTATCGAAACACTTTTAAATGTTTATAAAATATTTCTAAAGCATTTTAAATAATTTTAAAGAGGTTTAACAATCTCATATACACCATTTCATTTATTAAAGGAAAATGATTTTCTTTGTGATATTCGACGTGTATTAAACGTGAATTGTTTACACATCCAAACAAACATATTACCATATCCAATATGATTCACAATCATTAAAACAAAGCATGCCCATACATAAATATCATCCAATCCAATATATCATAATATAAATAGAGTTTCTCACTTGATTTTCGATCGGACTAACCATAGGTCCGCTATCTCGAAATCGGAGCCCATGACTACTAGCACAAATGCTCCTAGGGTGTTCGACCTTGATCTTAGAGGCTTGGAAGAGCTCGACCTTGCTTGGAAAGTAGTGGTGGAGGGCTTGGTAGCACACGGCTTGGTGGAGGAGAAAGAAGAGATCACTTGCTTACACTATGGTTTGAAGTGGTATAGATATCGATTGATTTTTGTATAACTTTATTTTGATTTTGTAATATTTTATATCTTAGGCTATGGAGGCCATTAATGTAGAGATGAAGATGATGAAGAGTTTAGGAATCTTATGAAGAATAAGTGTGAATGAAGTGAAGATGGGTGATGCTATTTATAGGAAAAAAAAAGTGGATAAAAATATCATGATATTTACTTGCCATTTCATCACCATTGCCTCACTACTACTCCCCTCTCTGACCTCATCATTCTCGATCGAGCATCCCTCTCATGTGTGTAGCTATGTGCTTGTAGTTAAGCTATATGAAGTTGACTTTGGATTTACTTAAGGATGAAATTTTAGGAAAATACCTTGGATATTTTGTAATATATATATATATATGTATGTATGTATGTATGTATAAATATATTTGTATGTATATATGTGTTCATGTGCATGTGAATGTGTTCATGTACATGTACATATATGTGTGCATATATATCTCAAATGATTCACAACGTTGCCCAACTTTCCTACGTTAAATCGTTACGGATTTCGATTTCGATTTCCGGTCATATTTTCACTTCTTATTAATACACACACACACACACACTTATAAACAATGTTTGATAATAGCATTTCTATCATTATATAATAATTTAAAGGGCTTATTTAATAATTAAAATAATTATTGAATCATTTAAACTCAATTTTAAATTCAAAAATCATTTGTTCCAAAATAGTGGTATCGTTGATGAAGTCATAAAGAGATTTTATTTTCAAAAATAAAATAAATAATTTTGTTATATATTCTCACTCATATATATAAATAAGTGTATGTGTCTAGCTTCATGCACGATGTTGGATGGTCTAAGAGCTGTTTATGATAAAACGGTTTTCGGTCATTTTATCGATATATCTTCCAAAGTATATATTTTTGTAAATATTTATTCAAAATAAGATTACCAATATTATTTATTGTTCAAAACATTATCATTTATGTCAAAAAATCTTATATTTGAATATTTTAAAATTTTCCGAAGTGATGAATTTGAGGGTCGTTACATGTGGGGATATATAGCTAAAGTGGGTCTTCCATAGTTTAGAAAAATCAGCAATAGAAATTACGTATTTGATTTTGAATTCCTACACATCCTTCTATTATGAGACAAATTTTTTACAAAAGGCTAATGTGAGAAAATTTAATTTTTTTAGAAAAGTTGATCTCACAATGTTAAGAAAAACATGGACAGATTTAAATGTTTTTATGTGGCACCTATGTTATCTATCCATGATTCTTGCATATACAAGAATAAATAACACAATTAGCCAAAGGATGAATGTGATAAAATTAAAGGAAGCGTTATGTTTCTCATGAATTATTAAAGATGCAATTACTTATGATATAAGGAGACACATTTATACACCTATTGATGAACATTGGAATTTCTACAAGAGTGTGCAGTGGAAAAGAGATATATCTATTTTGGACCTAAAACAATTAGAAATTAGTGAAAGAAGTGATCTTATAAAAATGAATATAGTCAAATAGAACTTCATACAATCTGCTTTCTAAATTATCTTCAAAGTAAATTAGTCCTTGAATTTTCAAGAGGAATGGGCTTCGAGCCTAGAGTAGAGAAAAATGTGATGAATACCAATTAGTGGTCAATCAACGCAACGTGATTACTCTTTCCCTTCCTATTGTTTGTATTAATGAGTTTGATTGCTCTTGTATAATCTATAACTAGTTTTTTGGTGGTGCTTTTTAAAATGCACTTGATGGATTTTGCTATTTGACACGATTTTAAGTTTTTTTGCTTTTATATAATCCATAATCAATTTTTGGTGGTGCTTTTGAGATGCACTTGATGGATTCTATTATTTGATATGAGTTTTAGTTTCATTACTTTTATATATTTCACAATCAGTTTTTGATAGTGCTTTTAAGACCCACTTAATGGATTTTATTATTTGATATGATTTTATGCCTCTTTGCTTTTATATAATCCATAACCAATTTTGATGGTGCTTTTGAGATGCACCTGATGGACTTTTCTATTTGATATGATTTTAAGCTTTTTTCTTTTATATGATCCATAACCATTTTTGGTGGTACTTTTGAGACGCACTTGATGAATTTTGATATGTGGCATGACTTTAAGTTTCTTTGTTTTTTTATAATCTATAACCAATTGTTGGTGGTGATTTTGAATGCACTTGATGCATTCTACTATTTGTTTTAAGTTTGAGCTTCTTTGCTTTTATATACTCCATAGCTAGTTTTGTTGGTGCTTTTGAGACACACTTGAAGAATAAATTGATTTATTTTAGTTTAAGTTTATTTGCTCTTTTCAAATCCATTATCAACATTGGTGGTGCTTTTGAGACGCGCTTGATGAATTTCATAAATTTATTTAAGGCAATGCCTTATTACTTATATATAATTCTTAGCCAGTATTGGTGGTGCTTTTGAGACACACTTGATGCATTCTACTATTTGATTTAAGTTTGAGCTTCTTTGCTTTTATATACTCCATCGCCAGTTTTGTTGGTGCTTTTGAGACACACTTGAAGAATATATTGATTTATTTTAGTTTGAGCTTATTTGCTCTTTTCAAATCCATAATCATCATTGGTGGTGCTTTTGAGACGCACTTGATGAATTTCATTAATTTATTTGAGGCAATGCCTTATTATTTATATATAATTCATAGCTAGTATTGGCGGTGCTTTTGAGACGCATTTGATGGATTTTATTAATTTATTTGAGGGAATGCCTTATATATAATTCATGGCCAGTATTGGTGCTACTTTTGAGACGCATTTGATGAATTATGTTGATTTATTTTGTGAGGTTGAGCCTTTTGCTCTTAATAAGTCCATAGCCATAATTGGGAGTACCAGAATAGAGCACTTGATGGACTCACCTACTTGGGTGTGAAGATGGGCCGCCTTCTATAAGAGCCTTGAACTCTCTAGAGCACTCATGAGTTCCCAATATAGGTGTATGACCATTAAAAATGCATATTTATTGCGGAGTTTGTAGAAACTAAAAGTGTAGTACATGTTGTGAGATCTTAACCTAAATCCTTATAGCGCAAGAACAAATTCACTACTTAGATTAAGTTTTGTACTGACTTCCTTATGTATCAATTCAATTGAAAGATATTGGTACTTACGTATGAAAGTTTCTTTTTGTCTAGGTTATTTTCATTCAACTTCTTTGATTTTTATTTTAATTAATGAGGGATTGTTGGCTAATTTAGCCAAAACCAAAGTGTTTTCATTGCTTGATCTTTTGTATTCTTTATCAATGAGAAAACATTTTTTATGGATTGCTTATTTATTGTGATTGATAGGCTCAATAGCGATGGGAATTGAAAGTTTGTTTTGATTTCTCTCTCCTTTCTCTCTTCTCTGATAAAAGATACAAAATTGGCAGAAAACAAAAGTCATCTTCTTCATCTTTCTCTCTCCATATTTTCTCTAAAATAAAATCAATTGTTCGCAAGTGTGGTGCAATGGAAAGGGATGCCTAGGTTTGGTAATAGATCCAGGTTCGAATCCTGCCTTGCATGCATTTCTTGAAAAAATAATACCCGGAGATTATAGGTGCTATGAGTTTAAGCGGACATGTACAACTTAATTCCCCGCAGGAGTTTACCGGTCCTCCAGGTTCTCCTACAGAGTATATTAAAAAAAATCAGTTTTCCAAATACACACGAAACTTCTGGGCAGTGACTTCTTCAAATCCTTCAACCTTGAGTGCACAAATATGAGGATTTGGATAATTATAAAAAAAACCAAAGTCTTTTCATTGCTTGACCTTATGTACTCTTTATTAACGAGAAAACATTTTTTATGGACTATCACCAGCCTACCTATGACATGGCAAAGATTTCAGTTTTAAGACACATGTGAGAATGGATATTGGATTAAAATTGTATAAAGTTGCCATTTCAGGGTCTAACAATAAAATGCATGCTACATGAGTTTTAGAATGAAACTAACTCAACCATTCATCGTTTTCATCATGGTTTATTGAGAAAAAAAATATGTACAATACAACTTATGACACTGAACAAAACATTCAAATAATTTAGAACCAGAAAGTGGTACAAAATAGGGACATAACAGGTGACTGAAATTTTTTGAAAATTATTTATGTTATTTATGTGGAAATTAGGGGCCATCTTATTTTCAAACTTAATATATGGTGGCCCTTCTTATAAATAGGTTTCAAATTGCCTCATAGAATTATTTTTGATAGTTCCTTTTCCGTTACTTTCGAAAATTAAATTTGCACTTAATACATGTTAATATGGACAAAATTATTTTTTTAAGCAAATATTTGCATTTTGTAAAAAAAATTGCAATTTAAACTATAAGTAATTTTCCATTAGAAACTGCAAATATTTTTGAAATTTTTTAGCAAATATTTGAACTTTGAACTGCAAATACTTGTGATTCTTTTGAAAATAATTTTAATTAAGTTTTGTGAAAGCTATTTTTAAATGAGACGGAAGTGTATTTTGAAACTTAGAGAAGGTGGTTAACAAAACCTACCATTACTTCTTTTCATATGCCGACGTTTATACCCCTACATTCCCAACTTGGAATACAACTTGCTACAAATTGGAAATGAAGGGCAGTGCAATGAAGTGCTTATTTACAAAATGTAGCGAATTAGCAGTTTTCCAAAAAATGTTATGTGGCCCTGACCAGTGTGGAGAAATAAACTTAGGCTTTGTTTGGTTTGCCATTTTTTGTTTTGCGTTTTCGTCCATAAAAAGATGCGCAAGACTTGTATATTGTCGAAAATGACCAATTTAGAAAATGAAATCAACATATAAAATAGAAAACAACTTTTTTATATTTTTCGTATTTAAAAAAATAATAAAAGCATGAGAAACAATCCAACCTTCCGTTGTCCTTCAATCCCCTCCACCGTCCTTCCATTTTTCTTCCATCACCTCCGTCATCACTTTACTACTCTTATATTTGACATACATATTTGAAAACAGAAAATCCAAAATTTGTTTTTAAACTAAACGCTATTTAAGTTTTGCTGGTCCATAGATAAGTGACACGGACATGGCTAGTTATTAACGAATGCGAAATTTAAAACCAAAGATTTAAACATTTATATAAAGTTGCAGCTTCATTATGCTCCCCGAGTTGCAAGCATTTCAATGTTCCCAGAAATAGCTATAGTAATATGCTATAAAATATTCAATTTACAAAAATTGTCATGTTCCACATTCAAAAATTACCATTGTACTCCACATGTAATTAATGTCATATTAATTTTTTTAGGGAATACTACCTTGCGGATAATTTAATTTATTTATTTTTGGATGCGGTACTTAAATCTTTATTGCAAAATAAAAAAGGGGAGTACAAGAATACATATGTACAATCAGGCTTAGCCCATTAAGACCCAACATATAAGTACAAAGGAACCCGGCCCGTTAACTAAAGTAGATATCGGTAGATGGTTCTGGAAACATCTAGTTCCATCCTACTTCATTTACTCGTTAACTTTGTTTCTCATGTTTCCTAGATCTAAAAGACACCTTCTAGGACAAATTGTAGCACTGAATCAGGATTGTGCTTGTCACCAGCATCATTCCTATAGATCTGTGAAGGCCTGGTTTGAAAATCTCACATGCAGCTTCGAGCAGGTTTTCGAAAATGTTGAGAAATAAATAGTAAATTCGACTGGCAGTGCTGTTATGACAATGGGTTATATCAAATACAATTATAAAATCTAAAATCAATTATAAAAGAAGTAAAATTACACTTACATTCGATTTCAAAATATTAAAAGCAGTAGTTCCTACATAAATAAAAGTTAAATAAATTTTAAATTAATAAACAAATAAACGAAAAGGGAAAACCTTACCGCGGAATCAAACATCGATTCAATAATATAATTATTTTACAGCATTATCACGTCAATTTTACATTTCAATAATACAACTACCAATAATTTATGAATTATAAAATAATGTTATAAACGATCATACCAAATTAGTTACATATGATGTAGGTACACCCTCATTTTCTCTTCTGCTTCTACTTGCAACTCCACAATTGTACATATATATACATAAAATAAAAAGAAAAAAGTTTCAACTATGTTTGGACTGCGCCAAACTCTATACACTACGACTATAGGATCGATAGCTATTGTATATAAAAAGACGGCCTATGGCCTACGTACCCTTTTGGAGATAAGTCCATGTAATTTTATTTTATGCTCTTCTCCTATATTCAAATAGTGATTGCAACCATTTCAACCATCACAAACAAAGTAAGTAATGCAAACAATGCAATCATTGTGGCCATCATAACCAATGCAACCAATGCAAATAGTAAAAACAAAAAATAGTATTTCTACTCATTCATCTCAACAAATCATCATATGGGACCACAGCACAATAATAATAGTACACATTCATCAGACACCAATAATATCCAATGACAACCTCAATTTATCAAATAAAAAAATCACAACAGGAATATACTTATATACATGATTAATTATCAACTATAATAATACATCATCAATGTAAGTATAAATCATCCAATGTATACTAATCACTCCATAATAGTAACGCAATTATCAATACATCAAATGTGTACTAATCCAACCAGCATTAGTAACACAGCATCCATCATCAAATAACCATAATTATATACCCATCGTCTAGCAGCAACAATGGTAAAATATCGCACACTCATCCAAATGCGATACTATCATTAAACATCAAATATATATGATAATTACATTGACAATTAACTATACATTCAACAATCGTCCAAATAATATATTTGCATCCACTATTCTTTTAAATATAAAATGGTTTTATTGTTGTTTATTCTAAAAGCTTCATTTTTTACCTCAAAACAATAATAATTCTTTCAGAATGGTAATATACTTCAAAATATTTTGTTGTAATCTTATTACTTCAAATCTCTCGAAACATCGTAGTTTTATATTAAAAATACCTTTCAAACCAAGTATTGTTATTTTACGTCATAATAATAATATACATGTAAAATCTTTTTAATATTCTACAACACCGGTTTATTACCGTTTATATCAAAGTAGTGCAATTTTCACAAAAATTGTTGTATCATTTATGAAATCTCATTTTATTTAAATAATAATAACAGTCTTTCCAATTTTAGTTTAAAATACATTTAATTTTTTATTTGTGAATACCCCTAGAAATTCATAGATGATAACCTTATTAGATTTCTTCCATTAATTTCATTTAGTTCATTAAATGACTGTTATTTGAAAACATCATAAAAACTGTAAATAATTACGTCTGTCATTTATTTATCTAATCTTTTCATTATTATCCATATTATTTCAATTAATTATTTTCCAATTAAAGTTATTAACAATTAGTTATAATTAAATACCCAAAAATATGACAATCAACAATAATTATTCAATCAAGACATAATTCATTCAAAATATTATAATAATCAAACAGTCATCCAAAGAACATAACATATATGGACAAATATTACTTTTCATCAATAGTTACATATTTTATAATTTAAAAATTCAACTAATTAAATAAATAAACCATACCAAAGTGTTTTTTGCAACAGTCTTTAAACTCAGTAAATCCAATGCCATGTCATTTGAAATTCCGTCATGAGTCCAACAGAAGAAACCGCGTACGAATTAGAGATCAATGCGAAAGATGGGGCGATTAGAAGTCATTTAAATTGAAATAATATTTAATAAATCAATGACGTAGTTGTAAATTATCCTATCTTCATCCCCCATCTATTTTCCTTGGAACCAAAGCTATGCGTCAAGCCCCCTTTATGCCGCAGCCTCACGCAGTCGGAGTCACCGCCTAACACCTTTGGCCGACCACCGCCGCTTTGTGTCGACCCCTTGAACCACCATGATGGCGCCACGCATTGGACTTCGCCTCAAAAACACTACCGACGAACCCATATGCTGTGACTTTAAATGCCAATTGCAACGAAATCGTGATGATTTGGGTCGATCGGCGGGCTTGGTTAAACCCTTCTAATTGTATTCTCCCTGATTATACATCCAGATGATCGAATCGTCGTTGTTTAAGAAACCCTAAAACGAACAGTCTACATTGATTCACCGGTTTCCACTCAGATGGTGCATCGAACAGAAAAATGAATCTCAGACGTCTCTTTATCTTGTCAAGGTGTTCGATCTGGTACATGATATGTATAAGTTTGGCATAATAATTCATTTGGTGTTCATTTTGTGATTAATAGATCTAACCTTTATTAGACAGAAGAAATTAGATCTAAGGAAGAAGAAGAGGTCATTAGTGAAGAATAATACTGTAAGGTGGCTGCTAGACTACAACTATCTATTTATAATAAAAAAGGAGAAGTGTTGGGTCAAAGCGGTCATAAAGACCCAAAAGCCCGTTTTCGCACCCGAGCGAAAATATGTCATGCTATATATCAAAACATACGTTTTCGATATTTCTAAGCTTAATGAAACCATTTAAAATTCCAAAAAGATAGTCCTACACAAATTTGTCTTTCACCACCAAATATTTATTTTAAACTATTATATTAAAGTTAATACTTAATTATTAAATATGCAGGTTGTTGCAATCTTCCCTCATTTAAAAAAATTGTGCCCTTGTTGTAGGATCGTTTTCATCCTAGAGGGGGGGGGTGAATAGGGTTTACTAATAAAAATTAATGCGTAAATAAAAATATAAACAGAAAGTAATGCAGTAGAGATCACACACAGGTTTACCCAGCTTCGGCAAAAACCTGCATACGTGCTGCCCAAAGGTTTCTACTATAAATTAAGTAATCAGACGCTTACAAACATACGTAAACTTGCAACACCCGCTAACTAGATTAACCTAACTCTAAGCTCTAAACTCTGCCACAACTCAGCCACTGAGTTGCGAATTGTTCGAACTACGCCACGTAGTTCGTAACCTAGTTAAAACTAGAGTTTGACTCAATTAAAAGAGAAAGATACAAAATACAAATAAAAAACAAACAAAACCCTATTTATAATTTTACGCCCAATAGAAATAAACCGGCCCAAGAATTAAGTAATTAAAGTGAACACTGTCTTCCCCTTTTATAAAATCTTCGGTCGATTCCTTTTGCTCTTCAAAAATTAGGGTTTTGAATCAAAGCCGCCACTTTGAATTTGAAGTTCAAATTGATTGCTGGTATGCTTTCGTTCCTCAATTCTCTTCGATGCTTCTTCAATCAGTGTAATTCGATTTTTGGCTGCTTCACTGTCGAGTTCGAATTGTATGAAATTGGTATGTGATTTTTGCCCCTTTTCCGATTTTGATTATGCTCGACTTTATGCTTTGTTTATTTGCTTGGGCTCGAACTCGATGATTTTCCGAAGATGATATGGGTTCAATTTATAGGGTTCAAAAGCCTATGATCTCGTTCGTATATTTTTTGTTTGAATTTTTCAATTGATTTGTTTTGTCGTTCGGTTATTAATTGAATGCTTGTGATGAATTCTGACTTGTTCATTATATACACGTTACTCCATGAATTCAAATTTTCTCCGTTCTTTTCTGCTATGACTTTGGCATTTGAATTTGATCCTCTCTTTACTTCCACGACCTGTTCATCATGCTTTGTTCCATTCTTTGCTGGCAGTTTTTGATTTTTTTGAATAATTCAATGATGTTTGACAATTTCTTTTTGAAACGTGACCTTGACTTTGTTCGCTACTACTAATATTTTTCCACGGCTCCTTCACTATTTTTGATGTGTATATGTGACTGCTGCATACTCATGCTGCCTTTGATTGTGTGTTGTCACCATGTATATACATATATACATATGTATGTGTGTGTATATGTGTTGTGCTAGACTTTGTACAGGTAGAAATTGATGTCTCCTCTATGCTCCTTGATGTGAAGTCTGGTGTGTGTTCATATAAGTTTGGTTGTATACCTGTTCATATGACTTTGCATTGTATTTGACTGATTCTTGAGATGCTGGTCTGTTCTTGTTGCCTTTGTTATTGAATCCATGCCTTATTATGTTCATGCCTAAATGTAGCTCCATGTACATATGTTCATGCCTGAATGTTGCCTTGTTTTCATGTTCAAGTTGACTGGTCTGATATGATGTTAAGTTGTTATTTGCATTTGCACTTGAGTTGAATCTTGTCTAGGCTTGGGTTTGACCTTGTGCTCACCTGTCCCTACTATTTTAACAAACAAGAGTATATTGGTGTGCACGACCTTGTGGCATGTACAGTGATACACTATGCATGTCACAAGTTGTTCGTGTAAGATGAATTAAAAGAACGATGACGAACAATCTAAATAACTAAGGCAAATAATATTTTCAAAACACACACACTTCATTGTGCACTGTAAAATATTTCTTTTTCAATTTTACCGTGTCAGTGTTTATTTTGCAGATAGTTCAGATGCTGAATACAGGCTGGAACGGAGTTGAAGATCAAATACAAGTGATGAGTGAATATGTAGTGAGGTGTAATATGTATGTTAAATTGTATAGTGAAAATTGTGTTGTAATTGAAACTTGTATAGTGAGAGCTTAAATTTGTACTATTTGATTTTGTAATAAAATATTTATTTGAATAAAATATTTGTTTGAATATGAATTACAAGTTACTTATTTTATTCAACAAATATTTATTTAATTATGTGGAAAAATAAAATACTACAATAACAAATACATTTAAACGAATATATATATGTTTATTATCATCAAAAAAAATCATAGGCTATTATATTCTAAAGTCTCCCCCTTTTGATGATAACAAACATATATTTAGATTTTGGCTATATTAAATGTATTTGGTCTTGATGAAATCTATTAGCTCCCCCTATTTGAATACCCCCCTACAAAAAAGCTCCCCCTTCACATATGCATGACAATAAAAAGGAAAATTTGCAAATAAAAAACAAATGTAAAATGAACCTAGTTATTTGCCAAAATCTTAACCTCTCTCCCCCTTTTGTTATCAACAAAAGAGTAATAGTGTTAAGTAAGAGTGATAAAGTGATAAACAATAATACAACATTAATACCTAATCGAGTATAAATATTAAATTTCAATAAAAAATCAAACAAAAATCATAAATACTATGTTAGGCGCATATTCCATTTTAGAGTGATAGGGGTGATGTTGGCATAGAAAACCATATAGTCGTGTCCATTTGTGGTATATTTATGACAGGAAATTTTTAAATACTTACTAACCATGCATAACCGTTAGGATTTTTAAATGAGATTGGTAGTATTACCTTTTTGTTATTAAAAAAGAATTCCAAGCATCTTCTAACCACGCATAACCATGAGGACTTTTAAATGGGGTTAGAATCAACTCGCCTATTTTATCTAATTTTGATATGTGTTCCATACATGCATAACCGTGAGGACTTTTAAATGAGCATGAAAGCACATAATCAAATATTCCAAGTAGTTCACCCATGCATAAATGTGAGGAATTTTAAATGAGAGTGAGTACTTTTGGATGATTTTATTGCTAATTAAAAAAAAAGAATAATTTCCTATTTAAATACACCATTTTGACATACTATATTGGATTTTGATGAGTGATTGTCGTAGAAATATGATAGGAATAAAGATGGAATTTTTACCAATCAAAGTTATTACAAATTTTGTTTAAATTTTTAAAGAAATTTACTAAATATACTGTCTCAAGTCATAATGTATGATTAATATCAACACTCATCACTTTTTTTAGTCACTATTTATCTTCTCAATAATCAATAGGGAGTCAGATTAGTTAACATAGGCATTTAAGATCAAAAATAAAATCACATTTCTAAAATGCCTAAATTGAGATGAAGTCGACAAAAACTATTTTCTGAAAGGGGCTTTGTAAAAATGTCTGCCAATTGAGAATCAGTTGAAATGAAGTTTATGCAGATACTTTCTTTTGAAATGTGATCTCTAATAAAATGATGTCTAACATCTATATGCTTGGTGCGAGAATGATGTACATGATTATTTGTAAGATCAATTGCACTTTTTCTATCACACATAAGTGGAACTCATTTAAAATTTAGACCATAATCTTACAATGTTTGTATCATCCATAAGATTTGAGCAGAGCAACCGCTTAGAGCAATATACTCTACCTCGGTGGTAGATAATGAAATACAATTCTGTTTTCGACTTGGCCATGCAACTAACGAATGTCCTAACATAAAACATGTTCCACTAGTACTTTTCCTATCAACTAGACTTCTATCATAGTCTGCATCTGGATACCCTTTTAACTCAAAGTTATCATTAGTTGGATACCATAGACCAAGGCATGAGGTGTGCAACAGATACCTTATAATTCTTTTTACAGCTTTTAAATGAGATCCCTTTGGATTTGAATGAAACCGTGCACATAAACAAACAGTGAACATAATATCTAGTCTAGAAGCAGTAAGATAAAGAAGTATACCCATGTGTATCTAGAGTAATCATCAACCAATACAAAATAATATCTCTAACCATCTAAGCTTGCAATATCATTAGTTCCAAATAAATCCATATGAACCAGTTCAAGAACTTTTTCCTCTTACCTGAAAATAAGGTTTCTTTTGATGATTGGTCAACAATTTTGCACAAATCAAAATAAAAAACAACATTCATTCCCTTATCACATAACTGGCTGATTGAAATCAGATTATGGTGCAGATAATACATCGTTTAAGGTAAACGTACCGTTACCTACTTTACCTTTACCGATAATTTTACATTTATCATTGTTGCCCATTGTGACTCTGCCACCTTTGTACTTCTTTAGGCTAAGGAACTTTGATTTGTCGCCCGTCATGTGCCTGGAACAACCAAAATCCAGGTACCACTCTTGTTGTTCCTTAGCCTGCCAATACACCTACACGAGGAAAGAGTTTGGTGGCCTATTTGTTTTTATAGGTCCATAATTGTTAGTGACAAAAGATTTTAAAAAACAAGTTTGTGTAGAACCAAGACAATCTATTTTAGTTCCTTTTGGCACCCAGATTTGTTTGACTTTAAGAGATTTTACATTTGTGCATTTAGAAACCCAAATTGGTATGGTTTTCGTGTGTTTGGGTCTATACCAACAATTGTTGTGATTATTGCCTATTTTTCCACAAATCGTGCACTTGGAATTGACATGATTAGTTTCACTTCTACCTTTTTCAAATTGAGTATACCCAAGTCCTTGTCTAATAGTATTAACAGTTTGTTTCCCTAATAGAATATTTAGCGATCTTTCTCCTTTGGAGAATTTTCCTAAAGTTGTAGACAATTGTTGGACTTGTGTTTTGAGAGATTCATTTTCATTCAATAACAAAGTGCACTTTTTAATAGAATTTTCTCTCCTAGTATTTTCATTCTCTTTCAAAATCAGAATTTCATTTTCAAGCGATTTATTTTTAGTTTCTGATTTTTTTATTTCCTCTTCAAATGATGGACACTTATCACACTTAAGGCTCTTATTTCTATAGTTTTGAACCATTTGATCAAGCTGCTTATTTAGTTCTATCAAACTATCTTTTTGTGATTCAATTTTAGCGTACTTCTCCCTAAGTCATTCAAAACAACCATTTACTTCATGAAAATATATAAGTAATTGTGAGTGAGCAAGTTTTGATACCTTGCTTGGCTCATCATCATCGTTGTCTCTTGTTTCTCCTGAAAAGCACAGATTTTCTTTTTCACTCTCACTTCCAGTGCTTTTATCATCTTCATCACTTTCATTCCAAGTTGCTGCAAAACTTCTCCTTTTCGGTTTCTTTCCTTTGCTGAGTCGATTTTAAGGATGGGCTTGATATGACCAGGTTTATTGCACTTGTGACAAACGGTCTCCTGCTTTTCTGAGTTGTCTAAATCTTCGACTATTCTGCTCTTTAGTTGTTGATTTAGGGCTGGATTTCCATACTTCCGGTTCTACCTTTTGAATCTCTTTACTATCAGTGCCAGTTCAGCTGCTTCATCATCATCATCATCATCTTCACTTTCTATTGTTCCTTTGAGAGCCATTGATTTCTTACGCGTATCTCCTCCTTCACGTTCTTCCTTGAATTTGATTTCTAGCTCATAAGTGGTGAGATTTTCGATGAGTTCTTCAACTTTAACCTGTTTCAGATCCTTTGATTCTTGGATGGCAGCCACCTTTGCTTCAAAATTTCTTGGAAGAATTCTGAGGATTTTTTTGACTATTTCCAGTTCTGTGTATGGTTTTCCTAGGGATTTTGATTTGTATACAAGATTAGAAAGTCGTCCATACATTTCTTTGACACTTTCATCCTTTGCCATTGTGAAGTTCTCATACTCGCTACTAAGCATGGCAAGGCGAGATTCTTTAACCTAGGAGGTTCCTTCATGAGTCACATCAAGTGTGTGCCAAATTTCCTACGCAGTTAGACAATGTGAGACACGGTTAAATTCAATTTGATCTAATGAACAAATAATAGAATTCACAGCTTTAACATTAGCAGTTTGCAGTTTATTTTCAAGATATGTCCATTGATCCATAGGTTTATCAACTTTTTGATTGCCTACCATTACTATTGGTGTGCTATATCCCGTTTCAACAATATTCCATGCATCTATGGTTTTAAGAAAAATTTTCATTCTAGTTTTCTAATAAGCATATTCACCATTGAACATGGGTGGTCTAGCTATGAACTGGCCCTCAACAAAAGCATTATTAAAAGAAGCAATTGAAAGAACAAATCAAATTTTTTAACAAAAAAATGGTTTTTGTTCCTAGCTCTGATACCACTTGTAGGATCGTTTTCACCCTAGAGGGGGGTGAATAGGGTCTAATAATAAAAATTAATGCGTAAATGAAAATATAAATAGAAAGTAATGCACTAGAGATCACACACAGGTTTACCCAGCTTTGGAAAAACCTGCATACGTGCTGCCCCAAGGTTTCTACTAGAAATTAAGTAATCAGACGCTTACAAACACACGTAAACATGCAACACCCGCTAACTTGATTAACCTAACTCTAAGCTCAAAACCCTACCACAACTCAGCCACTGAGTTGCGAATTGTCCGAACTACGCCACGTAGTTTGTAACCTAGTTAAAACTAGAGTCTGACTCAATTAAAAGAGAAAGATACAAATAAAAAAAACAAACAAAACCTTATTTATAATTTTAAGCCCAATAGAAATAAACCGGCCCAAGTATTAAGTAATTAAATTGAACACTATCTTCCCTTTTTGTAAAATCTTCGGCCGATTCCTTTTGCTCTTCAAAAATTAGGGTTTTAGAATCGAAGCCGCTACTTTGAATTTGAAGTTCAAATTGATTGTTGGTATGCTTTCGTTCCTCAATTCTCTTCGATGCTTCTTCAATCAGTGTAATTCGATTTCTGGTTGCTTCACTATCGAGTTCGAATGGTATAAAATTGGTGTGTGATTTTTGCCCCTTTTTCGATTTTGATTATGCTCGACTTTATGCTCTATTTATTTGCTTAGGCTTGAACTCGATGATTTGCCAATGATGATATGGATTCAATTTATAGGCTTCGAAAGTCTATGATCTTGTTCGTATATTTTTGGTTTGAATTTTTCAGTTGATTTGCTTGGTCGTTCGGTTATTAATTGAATGCTTGTGATGAATTCTGACTTGTTCATTGTATATACGTTACTCCACGAATTCAAATTTTCTCCATTTTTTTTTCTGCTATGACTTTGGCATTTGAATTTGATCCTCTCTTTACGGCTACGACTTGTTCATCATGTTCTGTTCCATACTTTGCATGCAATTTTTGATTTTTTGAATAATTCAATAGTGTTTGACAATTTCTTTTTGAAACGTGACCTTAACTTTGTTCACTGCTACTAATATTTTCCCACGGCTCCTTCACTGTTTTTGATGTGTATATGTGACTGCTGCATACTCATGTTGCCTTTGATTGTGTGTTGTCGCCATGTATATACATACATACATACATACATACATATGTATGTGTGTGTATAGGTGTTGTGCTAGACTTTGTACAGGTAGAAATTGATGTCTCCTCCATGCTCCTTGATGCGTTATTTTAAGTCTGGTTGTATTTTGATCTGGTTCCATTTATAGATGTCTTTGTTATCTCTAAAACCTCGTGCAGTGTTTGCTGGCTTTGCATTCATGTTAACTTGTCTGGTTCAATTTGGTCTTGTTTTATTCTTGTTGAAATCCGGTTTGTGGTTCTACTTGAGTCTGGTTGGTCTTCATATGTTCATTTGAGCTGCTGTCTTGGTTGCATATTATGTGTGCACTTGGTTAAGCTGTTACTCCAATGTTTTCCGAGTCCTTTGTACATTTGGTGATCTGGTTTGGTGCACATGAGTCTGGTCTGTGTTCACCACTTGAAGTCTAGTTCAATTTGAGTCTGTCCTTGTAGTCTGTTTCTAGTTTCATATGTATGTTCATGCTCCATTGTGTTCACCACTGTTGTGTCTGGTCTGGTTCCTTTGTTTATTTTTTTCATGTTGAAACTAAACATTGTTTCGAGTCAAATTGCCTCCCAGTTATGCCATATTTCTTGAGATGTTGTAGTGAGCATTCATGTAAATGTTGTATGTTGTTTCCTTTGCACCTGACCATGCCTGAAACTTTGTTGCTTTCTGAACTGAATTTTGTTTTGTACTTTGGTTGCATTGTGAAGTCTGGTGTGTTTTCATATAAGTTTGGTTGTATACATGTTCATATGACTTTGCATTATACTTGACTGATTCTCCAGATGCTGGTCTGTTCTTGTTGCCTTTGTTATTGAATCCATGCCTTATTGTGTTCATGCCTAAATGTAGCTCCATGTACATATGTTCATGCCTGAATGTTGCCTTGTTTTCATGTTCAAGTTGACTGGTCTGATATGATGTTAAGTTGTTATTTGCATTTGCACTTGAGTTGAATCTAGTCTAGGTTTGGGTTTGACCTTGTGCTCACCTGTCCCTGCTATTTTAACAAACAAGAGTATATTGGTGCGCACGACCTTGTGGCATGTATAGTGATACACTATGCATATCACAAGTTGTTCGTGTAAGATGAATTAAAAGAACGATGACGAACAATCTAAATAACTGAGGCAAATAATATTTTCTAAACACACACACTTCATTGTGCACTGCAAAATATTTCTTTTTCAATTTTACCGTGTCAGTGTTTATTTTGCAGATAGTTCAGATGCTGAATACAGGCTGGAACGGAGTTGAAGATCAAATACGAGTGATGAGTGAATATGTAGTGAGGTGTAATATGTATGCAAAATCGTATAGTGAAAATTGTGTTTTAATTGAAACTTGTATAATGCGAGCTTAAATTTGTACTATTCGATTTTGTAATAAAATATTTGTTTGAATAAAATATTTATTTAAATATGAATTCTGAGTTATTAATTTTATTCAACAAATATTTATTTAATCACGTGGAAAAATAAAATAGTACAATAACAAATACATTTAAACGAATATATATATGTTTATTATCATCAAACAAAAATCATAGGCTATTGTATTCTACCCTTTCAATTTTCCAATATAATCTTTAACAAAATTAATAAACCATTATTATCAGTCTAATATCAAAATATGGGAAAATACATCAATCACAAGTTAATAACTTTCAATGCAATATGTAACGATCATATAACATTAACTATGATACAATCAAATCCATCCATGAACCGAATTTTAAATCTCTACTCATACATACTGTAGTAATATACACTTCCTTAATTATACAATGCAAACTATAGAATGTGAAATAATATTTCATTAATAAGGGTGAAACAATATCAACCATGGACTAACTCATATCATGCATTTCTATGACTTAACGATAACTAAATATAATTAAAGTCCATAACAAAATATAGGTTGATACAAAGATGCATGTGCAAATAAATTAATAACCAATCAGCATAGCTTATCCAAATAAACTCATATATTCAAAATAATGCGATATCATTACTATACTAACATATCAACCAATAATACATGTGTGTTTATTTCTATGCTAACTATTCACCCATCATAATATGCCTCAAACTATTGAAGATCTTCCTCATAGTCTCATCCTAAAGATACCTAATGTACCATTTTATACCTGTATCATCTAAAATATCATGTGTGCCTACCTATGGTCACATCCTTAAAACAGTATAGGTCTAGTCTTAACTATGCCCTTCAAATGATTTGGTCATCCACTTATGATGCAACTGCATCGATCCTTGCTTCACTTGTGTGCTTTGGGTATATGATAACTCACATGAAAATTCCTTTACCAAGGATTAATGGGAAAATCCTAGTTTTCTACGTACCCGAGCACTAGTCCAAAACTGACACTAGATCCATTCCACCAATCCAGGGTATATGGATCCATCACTTCGATCTAGAGTTTCCATTCCAAGTACCCAATGAGTTTCCTCACCATAACCCTACATATGAGTAAACCAGAAAACAACCCGAGTATCAACGATCTCTTAGCATGCATATTCGAGCCCTTTCCTTGCTCCCTTTTGTTTCCATTCATCCTCAAGCAACCATTTCACATTCCTTTCTTTTTATGATAGAACATATCAACATTCTATCCATGGGTCACTATTCCTAGAACCCGCCCTTATGGATAATCATCCTCACGATCCCGTAGATCGAATCGCCATCTCTAGAACATAACTCAATCATCATGTCGAAGCATCACACCTTTGCCTCGTCATTTATCATCGTTTCTATAGTGTTTCCTTCGTCTAATGACTAGGACAACCCACCCTATATACTAAAGAGGGACTTGCTAGCAAGGAGAGTTCCAATACACCTTTAAAGCAAAACATTTATCGAAACATTTTTATTTTGCATTCAAGGCTTCCATCTCCTTTTAAAACAAAAGGTCTCTCTCTTTTAAAATAACATCGTTAATTTATTAAACAATTTCCTAAAATAATTTCCATCATTTTAAACCAATTAAAAATAATTTTGAGGAAACATCGTTTTATATTAGAAATTAAATTATCATTTGAAATAAGAATTCTTTGTTTTAAAATATTTATGGAAGCCAAAAATAAGTTTTCAAGTTCTGTATATTGGACCTTCTGCCTATCCTTGATTCCTCAATGATATCCATCAAGCCTTTAGTTACTGAAATCTTCTGACCATTATCACTCATCTTCGTGGAACCTCTTCACATTTCTATGTCAAACGAGGTATACACAATTCCAATATTTCAAAAAGTAAGCAACCAAGTGAACAAGTAAACAACCAAACAAACAATAGCTAACAAAAGCAAAGAAGCAACAAGCACACAAACAATCAAAGTAAAACCAATGCAAGTAAAAGAGATTAATCCGAACAAGCAGAACATGAATTAATATGGAATATAAAAAAAACAAGTAAATAGATTAAATCAACCATAGTAAAACAAACAATCAATAGCATAATGCAATCAGGATAAAATATTTCAAACAAGCTCGACATAGACTGATCAAATAAATACTCAACAAGTGACAACTAGAACTAATTGTAATAAACAACCATCAAACATATGGTATAATCATAAGAAATTAATTCAAATGAGCTCAACATAAATTACTAAGAAGCAAAAGTTTCTTAATTGCAATTAATTTAACAAACAAAAATGCAATACAAACAATTCATCCAAAGTAAACGAATACAACCAACAAGGTGACTATTCCAAACACTGAAATGGACAGTCGCTTCTTCATATATCAACTCTTTCCATGGAATGGAATAACTAGATGTCCCTACAACACATTAGGGAAAATCACATATAATAGTCATAAAAGTAACATCATCATAATGGGTGTCAGGCAAATTCAAAATTCATCTTACCCCATCATATTATAACCTATGTTATAAAGTCTAGTTTAGTAGTTCCCGGCTAATGTTCCCAAATAAACCATCTTTTCAATAAAATATCTTTCTAACAAACACCTTCAAAATTTATTATTCAATTAAATAATTTACCTTTTCAACCTTTTGCTTTTCAAATCAGATAATTCTTGTCTTAGTAAAATATTTCCTTAAGGTATTGCAAAACTAGGTTAATACATCGCTTCTTAATAATAATCTCCAAATATATTCTCAAATAAACAGTTTTCAAATTAGGTCTCTCAACAAGAACTCCTTACCAAAAGTATCTTTCTTTTCAAAACATCATTTATCAAAGAAAACCGTTTATATGTTAAAATCTTTTTAACAAAAAATAAGTTTTAGACAAAAGTTTTTTAAAATCAAATGCCCTTCTTTGATAAAACCTTTTTTCTCAATTAAATATTTTAGTACATTCTTTACCCAAAATTACTTCTCAAATAAAGATACTTCCATCAATTATTTTCAAATATCTCCACCAATAAAATATTTCCCAATTAAAAATATTTACACTAAATTATTTTCAAATTCTTTTTTTGAGAAATAATTCCTCTAAAATAAAATATTTTTTATGAAATAACTTTTCTATAAAGTCCCTTTAAAACAAATCTCCTCCATTTCAACAAAATATTATTTTCTTGAAAATAAGGGTTTCTAGATACTCCCCAATAAGTTATTTTTTACAAAAACATTTTAAAACCTTTTACTATGATTAAAATAGTTTTCTCCCTCAAAGCATCTTTTTAAACAGATTTTGCTTCAAAATGCACCTCAATAGAATATTTTTACAAAGTATTCTAAATAAAAGAACGAAGTTACACAATACTTTTCAACACATACTTTTTTCCAAAAGATGTGCTGAATTAAAACAATTTCAGCTAAGATGTTCTCATTAAAACATTTCTTTCAAAATAAAATATTTTCAAACATAACACTTTTCAACAAAAAAAAATTCTTCCCGTAGATAAAACCCCCCTTTATTAGCAAGGTGTTCCAAACCACAATACCATTATAAAAATACCTTAAAGGAGTATTAAAAACAAATAAATTATCCACACTAAAAGGTTCCTTTAAAGGCTAGATTTAACTTCCAATATCTGATTAAAACACCTTTTTACTAAAACACTTCCAAATAATTATTTTTACAATATTTACTCTTTCTTACAAAAATATATCCGTAAAAATGTTTTATTTCACTAAATTAAATCCTTTATTTTTCAAAAAAATTCTTAATAAATCACATCGTGTGCCTCCATCTTATTAAGGTCGAGTTTCAATTAATTTGTAACAACCTAGAATTTTGGTCATTTGATTTTAAAAGTTTAATTAATTTTAAATATTTAAATAATTGGATTTTGCAGTTTAATAACTTATAATTCAAATATTTGAATTGTGAATTAAATATTAATTAAATTGATTCGATAATTTTATTTAACTCCTTTTAGTTAATAAATAATATCGGTGAATTCAATTTGAAAATTGATTTACAAAACTAGGTCGGTAAATATCGATAGTTGGATCGAAAATATAAAACGATATTTAATTTTGTGAAAATAGCATCCTAGGGCACTGTCTTAGATTTTGACGAAACCAGTGCATTAGGTCCGAAATAATAAATTGTTATACGTCATCGAGTTTCATAACGATCAAACATACATTTGGTTGTGCGAGCTCGAAACATGTAGCGATTAATTTTAGGGAATTAAATTAATATTTGATTTTAAAAGCTAACTTCTGTATACTTTGGAATTAGGTCCCGAAACTAGTTCCATTGAGTTCGAAATAAGGGTACTTAGTATAGAACGACAGTCGACATGCTTCGATAGGAGTTTGAGATTTTTGGATATGCAGGATATTTTAAAATAAAATAATATATATACCCTATATTTTAATTCTTACTTCAGCCATACTCTTCGCATGTAAACGACCCACTTTTTCATATAGTTTAAGTGGACAGTCAACCACACAAGACCCAGACGGAAAGGCGGATAGTTAGGGAAAAGAAAGAAGAAAGAAGGAAAGAAGAAACTGCAACACATAATCTCACAGCGGAATGAATAATCTATAACATACAACAAATCTTTACACAAAGGAAAAATGTAAAATACATACACCAATCAGAGTACACTAGCCTATTTCAACCAGACAGTTATAACAGTCTGTCCTTACAATTATTGATAAATACAATCAACAGACAACACAGCGGAACATAAAGAAATATGTTGATATGTCTTGGACCTCCAACTCGTCTCCTAAGCTCCAATGCATCCAAAGAATCTATATACTCGGTCTGACCCGAGCATTATAATAAAATAACACCTGAGTCGGTCTGGAAAACCAGCGTGAGAAAACACACCCAGTTGAATTTTAATGTTTCAAAAATCTTTTGAAAACAAAGATATCTCATAAGACCATGCCGCATAAAAACACGGACGTGTTTTTACCTTACGATAATCAAAACATTTTCTATAGAAAGTCCATTGATATTAAGATAATGTCTAGAGTACAAATACTTATTAATCATAGTCGAAATTATTACATTAATTAAATTCCAGCATAATAGGTTCTACAATCAAAACCTTAAAGGCTTGTACTGGAGAATGGATTCCATACTATGACAAGGTAAGGAACTACCTTCCCATAGTACACCACCAGATAAAATGCACCGGGGTCTGACAAGAACATCTTGTACCCCTACCACACAGGACTGACCTACCACTTGACTAGTAATTCCGAATATGATCACCCCTTTTGTTAATGGGCCCTGAAGCATACATGAGTAGATGTTAATCGATCTAGATTTGGAATGACCATACCCTGATGGGAGCGACCCACATGGCCCTGCTACATGCCCGATTTTTGTCATTTTCCGGTTGATGAGGCTTGAGCTATGTTTTACCTTTATATAGCACTTCCCACTTAGAATGCTAACACTGCCCTCCAATCAACAATGCAATGCCAACATTCATCCATACAAGTTTGTTCTAGGACTGGACGAAACCAAAGCCACTACTTCTACTACATCCATTTTGGACTCACTCTTAGGATTGGTAGTAAGTAGCCCTTGCACTTCAAAGAGCTCCGTCTTCAAATTCCATCATCTTCAAAATGTCTTCACTTCGAAACGCTTGAGCTGGATCAAAGTGGTTTTCAGATAACATATCTGATCCCGGTCTCTTCAAAACAACATTTGATAATTTTCGGTAAACTCAACCTCGGTTTTGTAGGAAATAAACAGTCAAAGATAAGAGCAGAGATTATCTCCTAATCGTTAGTGGACGGATTTTCTTATCATTTGTCCTAGGAGAACAAAATGAGATTTATACGTATAGTACAACATCATAGAGATGATTGTGCCATATAACTCACATGTTTCTCCTAGATATTTCCAAAGTTACGTTTTGGGTCCATATTAGATAGTCGGTTATTTAACTATCTACAAACACAAATCCAAATCAGGGATTTATTTCCAAAAGGAAAACCAACATTAGTTAAGCACATAAGCAACCACTAGCCTTCTTAATTAATATTTTCATTAATAAAAATCACTATGTAAAAACTTGTAGTAAAATACTTTTACAAAGATTCATTCACAAACCCTTATATTTTCAATACCTGAAAATATCCATATACTTATCTAAATGGTACAAGTATATTCACAAAATAGAGAAAGATTTTTTATATACAATTATAAAATCATTTATAAATCCATAAAATTATTTATAAAACTCCTCTTACAAACCTATAACCCATTTCTAAAATTCGCTTATAAATATCAAACCATTTATAAAACTCATTTACCTTGTACGTAATCTTCCTTTAAGCCTTTAAACCATTTTATAAGACTCATCTTATAAAACCCAAGTCCGTTTATAAAACTCTATTTATAAGCCTAGAAAACATTATAAACAAATAAATATCATTTACTTCAAAACACTGTTATATAATAATATTTATTTACAAATAACATTATAAATAAATAATTATTATTAACTTCAAATAGCTTAAAAATAATAATTAATAATTTCAAAACATTATTAAATATACAATAATAATTAATTTTACCATTATATTATAAATAGTAATAATTTATTTCCAAAACATTATTAATAAATCCTTATTATTAATTTCAAGCCATATTAATTATTTAAATAATTAATTTTTCAAAATATTAAAATATTGATGAATAACTTTAAAACAACATTAAATATAATTAAATAATCTTAAAACAATATTAAATATAAATAATCTTAAAACAACATAAATAATCTTAAAACAATATTAAATATAAAAAAATAATTTAGAAAAGACAGATAAAAAGTTGGAGTAAAATAGAAGTTAAATCCTTTAAAATAAAATATTTTTGAAACCCAATTTTAGATTTAAAATCATTTCTTGTCTCTAAAAACCAATTCCAACTCAAATGGCGATTTATATCATTTAAAAATACTAATTTAAAGCTAATAGTTATCCAACCTTAACCGTTAGCGTTATTGATTTTTTATAATTGTGGGGCTTTAAGTTTTGAACATACGATAATGTCATAACCCATAGAGTCAACCATCAGGTTTAATGTCCAGTAATTCATATAACAAGAATATTACTGAAATTAAAATAAACCATAACGAGGATCCTGTTGGATCCCTCCTACCCGTCCCTATGCATCACAGCTCACACACACACACACACACAACATATATATATATATATATATATATAAGCACACACACACACATATATATAAAATCAACAGTTGCAAGGAATCCTATTGGATCCCTCCAATCTGTTCCCCCGCATCACAAATAGTATATAAGCATATAATACGAGTCATCCACTCTAGGGCGGGTATATACATACATACATACATACATACATATATATATATATATATATATAAGGTCATCCGCCCTAGGAGAGGGAATAAAACCAAACCAACTGATAAATAGTAAATCATCTAAACATCCAATCAATAATTTTTATCAACTATATAATATACTGGTTAACCACAAAGGTGAATTTAACTCACAGAAATTCCTGTTGTCGACGAGGCATTCTGGTTTCGTCTAAATTGATCAACGTTCGATTTAGCCTGAAATTCAACAAGCTCCATTCCTTGCCAAACCAACTCCATTGCGAAGATAACGTCCATACGAATGCAACGCAACAAATGGCGTCCGAATCCGACCTCGTACGCAAAAGTTATACCATTTGTAAGATTTACAATTTAATTAATATAATTAAATTTATTAATTATATCATTAATGGGTTAATTACCTAGGCTAAAAATGTTTAGCCTAATCTCATCATTCATTTTTGTTCAAATCCTCCAAGCCACGCGCATTTTAAAATTGACTCCGTTGCCGCCGCCTAGCTCCACCATGCGCCACCACTCTTCACCCACGAGTTGCCCCCACCTCGACAAGCCTACGCCCCAAACCCTGCCTCCCCACATGCCACCGTCACCTCCAAAAACCCCACGAAGTTGGGCCGTTCATCTTGGAATTTCCGCCTTCGCAGTTGATCGGTCGCTCCCAAACCTCGGCCACGCCTCGTGTAACGACCTACCTTTTGGGACATTTTAAGCACACTCACACATCAGACTCAAACCATTCCAAAGGGCAGATTGCTATGGGGTAAATAAGAAAAAGCAGAGAAAGAAAGAAAACAAATACAGAATCTCGCAGCGGAATGAAAAAATATAATAATCAAATAAACAGTTCATGAAGCTGTTTACAAATAACATTGATTAAACCTTTATAATACAGGTCAGAGTTACATACTACAAGAATATTTAATAAATAAATGCAGCAGAGCAACATGATGCAGTGGAATAAATATAATACATAATAATAGTACAAAATCTTCGTCTTCATCCTCCAGAAGCAGTCTTCGATAAACTGAAAAGCTCAGACTGACCCGAGCGAATTGAAAAGACAAAACACTCGAGTCAAAACTAAAAGATCTTATGTAAGTTAAATCAACAGTAAATAGATACGAGTGTAACGGCGTCAGAGATGTTTATGGGGTTTGACATCTCCTATCCAGTGTCAACATGGGTGCAATAACTTAGAGATGTTCGGGATTTCCATCTCCTAAGGATCCGTTAAACTATCTACTATGTAGTACAATATGCTATTATAATAGTGTCTACAATAAAGTAAAGTGTTAAAATAGCATTAAGGCGTTACCCATATCCCCTTTAACACATTTTTATATATTCCCATAGTCTATACAGTACTGTAATTCCTCCGTAAACTGGAGGGCTATCAGAGGGCACTCCATAGGTATGGTACAAACCAAACTCGTAGAAGGCGCGATAAGGCATGCGACAAGGCATGCGAGGCAATGCCCAGGGTAGGATTCTACCATTTTACGGATCCAGACTGGTGGCAATGCATAACAGCTACTACCGCCCACCTCGGAATACACTCCTAAATCAAAATCAAGGGGTGGCCACCAAATCAATCACAAAGTGATGGAATGGTATCGAAGAAATGTGCCCGATAGGAGGAATGGCCTCACTTGGCTCGACATGGCTCCTGTTTTAGCCACATCAAGATGACTCACGGGAGTCAGGGTCACGTAAATACCTCATTCAGAATCATTCGCCAAACCATCCTACTTCATTTCTGGTATCTCCACCACGTACACAGTTGTTAAAGTGGTTTTCGATATTGGCAGAGAGTACGACAATATCCGATCCCGGTCTCCTTAATAACCAAATGCTTATTACACACCGGATGGTTCATTTACATTTCAAAGTAAATTCATAATTGATATCAAAATATCATATTCTCAAAATCACTTCCTAAACATATCACATTTGAAATCATATCACTTTCAAAAATCATATTCACTTCCAAAACCATATTCACTTTCAAAAATCATATTCACTTATGAAATCATCGATAAGATAGGTTAATTAAATCCTCGTTCCAAAAATCATCATATTTACTCAAATATATCATTTCATAAAAAGGTATCAATTTCAAATTCCAACTTAGGTTGTATCATCATCAATGATTTAAATATAAATACTTCAACTTTACACAGTCTGAAATTTTAGAAAATAGTTTAGGTAGCCATAAATAGTTTTAATAGTTTAAAATAGATTGAAATAGTTTAAATAGTAAAAATAGTTTAAATAGATTTTAATTAGGTTTAAAACGATTTATATAGATTTAAAATAGATTAAATGGATTGAAATTATCTTAAATAGATTTTAAATAGGTTAAATAAATTTAAAATAGATTTAAATTATTTTAAATAGATTTAAAATAGATTAAATAAATTTAAAATAGATTAAATAGATTTAAATTATATTAAATAGATTTAAAGTAGATTAAATAAATTTAATTAGTTTAAAATTGGTAAAATAGATTTAAATTGGATTAAATAGGTTATAATAGATTAATATAAATTGAAAATAGTTTTAAATTGATTAAAATAGTTTAGATTAGTTTAAAATAGATTTCAAAGTTATATCCAACATTTCAATAACTCAATTCTGATAAATTCATTTATATTTGACACCTCAACTTTGAAATTAAAATTTAAATCCTTTGAACAATTCATTAAATCAATTCCAATTTCAACATTTACATTAGGACTTTCGAAAATAGTTCAATTTAAATAAATCAAATTTCTATTTCAAAATACCAGTTAACTGAATTCAAAATTTAAAGATTCAAAAATCATTTAATTTAACCAATCCGGTGTCCGTATATAATTTTCTACCCTAGGGTCAAGTGATACGGATATTTATCCTTTCAATCCGCAATTTAAAATTTTACGATTATATATCATTTAAAACCGCAATCCCGAATTAAATAAAATCCATAAAATCGTTCGAGTCTATAATTTCAACCCATAACGAATTTCCCTAATCTATAGATCATTCGGGTATGTATCATTTCAACCCATAGGGAACTTGCAGTGTTATAACAATATAAAATACAACATCCAGTCATCCAATATCAATAATCAAACATCCATCACAATCATTATCCAAATCAATAAATAAACATCCATAGATAATTGATTATCATTAACAGGTATTCAATATTAAATTAAACGATGATTAAATGCAATAAAAGTCAAATTTAACTAGAATGACCATTTAAACATACCAAACATTAATCAATAAATTCAAAACACATCAAAATTTTAATTTAACTAACATAAGAAAATTTAGTAATTATGAGTGGGTTAAAACACTCACCTTCGATTTTAAATCGAATTAAAATCCAATTTAGTACCAAAATTCAAACGGTCTCAGAATTCGACCAGACCAATTCCATGTCCTCTGGAATTTCGATACAATCCCAGCGGAACCAACCGCATTCAAATCCAAGTTTGTATGCAAAAGATATGATAGTTAGAACATTAGGAAATTTAAATTTAAATTTAAAACAATCGAAGGGCAATATGGTAATTATCTATCACCTGTAAACCCTAATCGGTCAGCAACGTTCGAACACGAACGTTCTCTCACTCGCTGCTGCCAAGTTCATCCCCAAACGCCACTGCCTACGTGCCGCTTCACGTCGATCGAACCATTCCACCATCTCCCCTATGCTGAGCCGTCGCCTCCGGCTCCACCCCGACAAACGCGCCGCCACCTCCCAACCTCCAACCGAAACCCAAACGCCTAGCTTTAAAGCCAAATTCCAGTGAACTCGTGAACCTGCGATGCAAACGAACGGCACCCCAAGGACCTGCTCAACTCCACCTTCCCAACCCCGCCTCCTGATCGTCGATCGGACGACGATCCACCGTTGGATCGTCCAAAACCTAGAATAGACGGCCCGGGTTCATTCTCGATTTCTGGACAAACGGTGAATCCGATTGAAAAATGAATCACACCAGTGAATTACGCTCGTCGAGAACTTCAAACTAATATATAAATTAATATGGTTTGGAGGAGTTTGACCTTTGGATTTGGTTTTGAAATTGGATTTATGGTTTGGCAATTGGAGTTTGTTTCTGCCATTGAAAAGAAGGAGATAGACTAGAAATGTACATACAGAATAGAGGAATAAGAAACAACTAGGGTTTATAACAGGCTATATATAGGTAGATCAGAAATAGAAATGAATGGACTAGATTTGATTTGGATTGAAACGATAACTACGACCCAAAAGCCCGTTTCGTTCCCGAAACAAAAGTGGATCATCCCATATATCAAAATAGATGTTTTCAATAGTTTTAAATTCAATGAGACATGTTTCAAGTCCTAATTCCATCGTATGAAGAAGTTAGCTTAAAATCAACTTATTTCAAATTGATTTCAATTGAATTTAATTAAACTGGTTTCTGCGCGTTTCGAGCCCGTACGATCAAACGACAAGTCCAATCGCTACCAAACTTGAAACCTTACAATAATTCACTGTTATGGATCCGATGAATTTGGTTTCATCGAAATCCGAGACAGTGGCCAAAATGGCTATTTTCACGTTAATTAAATAAATTAATATTAAATTAATTAATCGCTTTTTAATTCAAAATTTATGAATTAAAAGATTTTCATCCTTTTTGATTACTTAGACATTTATACTAATTTAGACAAGTTTACATAAAATTTCAGTGTTAAATATTACACTTATTACAGTGTTTCAATTTCAACTGTAATTAAATTCAATTTATTAAAATTTTAATTCCAATAATTTGATTTAATTCGATTACATCTTTGAATTCAATCAATTATTACTTTATAGACCTAGTTAACATTTTTTTATATCTTATTACACTAATATTACACTAATATTCTACCATCATCATCTTTTACCATATTAGTTGCAATATTTCAAGTACATTGAATTTGTCAATTTTATTTTAATTTAAGATCCCAATAAATCAAATTATTCTTATTCCACTTCTTTTTATTACATCAATTATTGTCTTATGAACATAATTAACATTTCTATACATTTTATTGCATTCAACTTTTACAGTTATTGCCTTAACTCATTATAAAGTAACGTTTTAATTTCATTTAATTATAATTGATTAAACAAATTGGTAACAATTAACAATTGTCACCATTTCCACATTTAATAACATTCGTAAGTTTATTATTTACAAACAAATGTTATAACAACTTGCACTATACTAATTCTATCCAATTTCAATTTATTACACATAATTTCATTAATTAATCAACATATGAATTATCAATTGCTCTTTTAATTCAATTATCAATTAATACACACATTATTACAATATATTTACAATCTATCGCTAATTATAACCTTTAAATCATTATAATCAATTAGAATTACATTTAAAGGAGCGGTCAATTACCTTAAATTAATACTATTACATTTCATTCCAGTTATATTCTTATTATTAAATCGCAAATTTTTATTTCTCCCAACATTAAATCACAAAACTTTATTAAATTAACTATTTTTAATTATCGAAAATTACGGGTCGTTACACCTCGCTCTCACCTTCCTCTACACTTTCCCTTCAGAGACCATGGGCCAATAACCCTCCACATCACACATCACCGCAATAAGCAAAAAAACAATCGTTGTTTATCCTCCGATCGCACCCACCATGACGCGACCCAGCCGGATTCGACCGTTGAATCCCATCGGCTCAATGTTGTGAACATTTCGCTAATTGGTTGCCTCACCTGAAATGGCACGTGGTGGCTCCAATCAATATCAATCGTTGGATGAGGGAAAATTTGAATTTGAAAAAAAAACGAACTTGCTTCACTAGTTGAAGTCGTGATTTTAAAGGGAAGACGGTATGGCTTTGAACGTGGCAAGGGTATGGTTGAGAGTATGGGGGAGTATGGGTAGGGTATGGTAAATATATTATTTTATTCTAAAATATCCGATAATAAGCACCCAAAAATCTCGAACTCTAAAAAAGGGGTGCCGCCTAGTGTTCTATATGAAATACCCCTATACCGAACAAAATAGAACCAGTCTCGAGACCTAATTTGATCATATACAAAAGATAGCTTTTCAAACTCAGTTATATTATATTAATTTATATAATTAGTTTCTAAGCATTTCGAACTCGCATGACCAAACGATTCGTCCGATCGCCATGAAATTCGACGGCACACAATAACTCACTATTACGGGTCCAACGAAACTGGTTTCGTCGAAATCCGAGACAGTGCCCTGGAAGGTTATTTTCACACGTTAATTAAAACGATTATTGTTTAAAACTAGTTCATTCACTTTTAATTTAATTTTAAAAGTTTACTAAATTCATTCTTATCCAAATAGAATTTAAACCAACTTCCGAAATCATTTTCATTCACATAAAATTCAAGATTTAATTCTTTAAACAATTTCAAATATTCAAATAACCATTATACTTGAAATTCAAGTTATTGAACTTATAAAATTAACTTTTCAATATTTAAAATCAATCAAATATTCCAAATTCAAATGACTAAAATTTTGGGTCATTACATCACATCAGGCTCATTGTCCCAAGTCTAAGCCACTCCTCCATCTCCTTTATATTCCATTTCCTGTAAGCTAAAAGAAGGCTTTCAAAACTTCAAAAATTCAAATCAAAATGGATACTCCACTAAAAATCACTATTTTGGATCTGTTAGACTCATATTAGCTACAACTTCTCGTCCATGGTCTCGGCTTAGGTTGCATCATCATTTGGAAGTGCTCGTCAAAGTCATGGTCGAGCTAGGCTTGTTATAACCCGAGATCTTGGTGACGTTAAGTTGCATCGTCGGTACCATTATGTTTCTAGGTTCGAGTATCACCTCCCCACCAAATTTCGTTGACTCCGGAGCCATCGGGTGACTTGTGAAATTTAGGGCTACTATGAGGGTGATTAGGTCGGATTTTAGGGTAAGGGTGCGGACCTAAATTAAAGGGGATGGTCGTGATGAGCTCGTGTAGTGGAGTTCGTCGGTGAAGTCGGTTTGCAAATCCGTGGTGTATCGAGTGAGATAGGAGGAGAGAGGAGATTTGAAGAGGTGGGTTTCTCTTTGTACATGATACACTACGTATAGGATAGGGATTAGTGAAGGGGAAGATGGATTAAGGGGGAGTGATTAAGGTTAATGAAGTTAATTAAGTTATTAATTAATTTAATTTAATCGATAACATGTAATTTGAATAACTTCTGCATACGAGGTCGGATTCGAACGCCGTCTTTTGCGTTGGACTCATTGCGATGATGGATACGTAGTGGAGTTGGAGCTAGTGGAATTTTTGGCTAAAATCGAACGCTTGTTCTATTTTAGTTCAGAACGGAACGATTCGGCGAAAACTGAAATCAATGTGAGTCTAGCTCACATTCAAATATACTATATCATATCTGCGATGCTATAACTATTATTGATTGCTTGGATGTTAATTAGATTGTTTGATTGACTGTTTGGTTGAATTTCCGTTTGGAAAATGGATGACATATTAACTTGACTGCTATGAACCCATATGATTATATAAATTATCCATAACCATTGTTTTTTTGGGAAAATTTGTAGAGAGACCCTAAGGGGTTTCTCACCAATAATTATTTATTTACATCCTTAGGCTGTTATATTAATATTTAATTGAAATAAATCTTGATATTCTATTTAAATTGTTCAAGTGTCGTTATAGCGATTTTCGCTATACCGTCATTTATTGATTTTCATCCCCAAAACCCCATCGTGTGTGTTTTGACTTGAGCTTGTGTTTCTATAAATAGAATTTTAAAATTCATTAATCATATTAATTAATGATATTTTAAATTAATTAATCATTTTAATTAATGGTTATTTAAATTAATTAATCATTTTAACTAATGATTTTGAAATTAATTAACTAACTTAATTAATGATGTTAAAAATTGGTTTATCTTTAGATTTAATTAATCATTTTTGCTAATGATGTTTTATACATAATTAATCATTTTAACTAATGATTATTTGAGTTTAATTAATTATTTTAATTAATGATAATGGAGTTTAATTAATAATTTTAACTAATGATATTTGAAATTAATAATCATTTTAATTAATGATGTTTAAAAGTAATCAATCATTTTAAATAATGATATTTGAATTTAATTAATCATTTTTATTAATTATGTTTGAAATTAATTAATCATTTTGATTAATGAGATTTGAATTTAAAATAGATCGTTTTAATTAACGATATTGAACTTTAATTAATAATTTTAATTAATGACTATTTAAATTTAATTAATTGTTTTAACAAATAGTGTTTTGAAATTTAGCTAATCATCTTAATTAATGATGTGTGAATTTAACTAAATCATTTTAATTGATGTTATTTGAAATATGATAAATCATTTAACTAATGATTATTTGAATTTAATTAATTGTTTTGATTAATAATGCTTAAATTTTATTAATCATTTTATTTGATGATATTTGAAATTAATTATTTATTTTAATTAATGGTTATTTGAATTTAATAAATCCTTTTAATTAATGATGTTTAAAGTAAATTAATTAATTTAATAAAAGCGATTAAAGAAAAATAACTAATTTGATGAAAGCGTTTTAAAGTTAATTAACTAATTTAATAAAGATTTAAAGTTAATTTACTGATGATATAAAAGTGTTTTGGAAACAATTAGCTATTTCATTTAAAAAAATTGATTTGTTTATTCAAAAGAGATTATAAATGTGATTAACTATCTTTTGGGATAATTGATATTGTTTTAAATTTATAAATAATGGTTTATAAATGAGAAAATCCTTTAAAAGGAGTTATTTATAAATAAAGCTAGGTGTAAATTGTTTTAGGTTTATAGTAAACAATGTTTTATTGACATTTGTTTTGGATCCTTATTTTAATACACTTAGTATAATAAGTTTGTCTTTTAAAAGAATATTGTTTTAAAGAGTATTTCCAAAGTGTTTTTAGCAATATTTTTAATATGGAAATCAAGCACAAGTTCAGTTTTTAAAAGTAAAGTTCGATTTTGGTTATGGAAAAGCAGTTCTATAATCGATATCCCTTATATGGAAAGGATTTAGTCATACTTTTAATGCTAAACGTTGAGGCTTAGACTTGTTTCTATATTCAATGTTAAAAATATCGTCAAGGTGATGCCTAGAGGTAACACTACCTCAACTTGCCCGGCTTCATTTTCAATCAAGGAATATCACTTGTTTGGAATCGATGAAGAGTGGTAAATATATGAAATTTAATTCCCATACACGATCATTTTAATTATCCCCAATAGTTGATTTATTTACTATCGGATTCAGCTTTCTTCTTAGTGTATCGTCACATTATAATGCTCTTTTGAGCTTTGTTATCCTTTGTCGGAATGACTAAACCCAAAACGCGAGAGGAGGCCAAGCTATATGGAGTTGTTCCTATTAAAAGGGTATTTTTACATCTCATCTAGTTTGGATTTGGTTGTGCACTTAGATGTGGAAATATTTGGATTCTTGGTAAGGTTTGGCGGGGTCCGGCTTGGTATTGTCCAAGAAGAGTCATAGAGTAAATGGGCTTCTCAAAAGTATATTACTAGAGGTATACTTCAAGGGTACACTTCCTTAGTCATTTGTTGGAAAATTTCCTTTCCTTATTTGATTTGAACCTTTGAATCTATTTTTCTTTAATTGCAACGGGAAGGGTCAACCACTCTTCATGGTGTTTAATTATTGGCTTTGTCCATTGTATCAAGTTTGGACTGTTATCTTATTTTATCCATTCTATCCAGTTTGGATTTTGGTTGGATTATTTTCATTCTTTCAAGTTTGATTTTTAATACTATTTATGCCCATTTTTATTTGGATTTGTTTCCTGTTGTTTATTTCTACTCTTTCCTGTATGGATATTATTCTTGTGAGGTAAAAACCCGTTTCATATTAGCAGCATGGTCTCGTAGAACTTTTATATGTTCCTCATTATTTGAGTTTTATCATGCTGGTATTTCCAGACTAATCCAGGTGTTATTTTATTATAATGCACGGGTAAGACCGAGTATTTTCCCAGGTTGGGTTTGGTGTTATGGAGATCTTGGAGAGGATTTGGAGGTTCACCTGTCATAGTGTTTTATTTTCCGCTGTATTATATAGTATCCATATCAGCAATTGTAAGGTCGGGATTTTATAACTATCCAGCTGATAAGGTTTGTTTTTAACTCTGATATACTCTGTATTTTTGAAGTGATAGTTTTTACTGTCCTTGTTATATTATATGTTGTGGATTTCGATGTGAGATTCTAATTTTCTCCATTTTTTATTTTTATTTACCTAATAATCTGCCCTTTTATCGATTGGATGTTCGACATTTGAACACAGTGGTAGTATTCGGTGTCGACTTTCGATGGTTAAAAAGGCGGGTCGTTACATAATTTAACATGGAATGTGTATTATTCAGGTTATAACCAACACGTAACCCCTCCTATAAGTGTTCATCATATTCCATTCCTACTTTATTTATCTTTTGTACGATGATCATCATAAATAAACACCATTTTAGGGTGAGGTAACAATGGTTAATCAAACAAACCCCTACATGCAAATCACACAATTTTCAATCAAATGCTCTCTCATTATATTTTAACCCAACCTAAGGTATGAAATAAACTCCTTAATGCCAACGTACCCCCATTTGGAAGATCAAGCCCATGTAGTTCTATTTCATGCTCTTCTATTGTATCTAAATACTTGTTAGTACATTGCAACCATAACATCTATGCAACGATTGTAAGCATCAGAAATAATGCAATCAATGCAGCCATTAAAACCATTGCAACCAATGCGAGTAGTAAAAGCAAAGAATAGCATCTCATTCTATAACGATTTGCCTTTTTGACTCCCAAATGTTGATACTAATACATCCACGGTATTCAGTGTCGAGCAAAGACCCAGAATTTCGGACACTTCGTATTTAAATATCTGAATTAATTAAATATTTGAATCTTGGATTTAATGTTATTAAAATGACTCAATAAGCTTTTTAACCACCTTTTGAACCATACGTAATGATGGTAAACTGTTTTTGGAAAAAAGTTTGCAAAAATAAATACTTTGAAAAATATTGATAATGTGATCGACAATCGTTTTATCGATAAACAGCTTTTTAACCGTCATAAGTTGTTCAAATTTTTTTTACATACACTTATTTGCATTGGAAATTAGTAAAATGAAATATATTTTTTTAACATTTATGAAAATAAACTTTTGGATGATGTCATTAAAGTATTATGAAAAGAGCTTAAATGGTAAGTCTTAACTCTTAAGAAATGATAAAGGAGAAGTGATGGGAGGTGATTCTTACATGTCATGAAAGGGCGGTGAGAACAAGCTTATTCTACACCATTTGAAGCTTATATAAGGAGGGGAACACCCTTGTCACTAATTCACAAAGCTTGAAATGGAGTATGAGAATTAAATGGAAGTGCTTAAGCACTAATCCATTAATTATTCTCTAACTTTTTCGTGCCTTAACCAAATCATCTCCAATCTCTTCTAAACTTTGGCTATAGGCCTAAAAAATCATTGGAAGCATGATTAGAAAGTAAAAAGTGGGAGAAGGTAAGAGGAAGAGGGGGATCTGGGAGGTGGCTGTGAGCATAAAAGTAGGAGGAGTGTGGCTTTGGTTTGAAAGTGCTAAAGGTTGGACCATTAGGCTTTTGGTGATGGTGGAAGGTGGTTTTTTGTTCTTGTGGCTTTGTGCTTGGATTTAGTATGGATCTAAATGATTTATCTCACTATCTTGTTTTTATATATTATGTATATGTATGCTGTGTGCAAAGTATAATAGTTAAAGTGACATTAGCTAAATAAAGTTATAAACTTTGGACCCCTCTTGCTTTTGAAGCAAATGATAACTTTATATTGTATAACATCACTTTTATTAACTTCTTAAATATATGGAGTGGCCTTGACTTAATGTTTAAATGGTTGTTTAACTTGTGTGTAAATTAAAGTAAGTTCGGAAGTGCTTGAAGCGAGAATAGTCGTTATAAGTGCACTTCCGCATCCCTTATTTTCAAGAATTTTATAAATAAATGGGAAGATATTATTAGGAGTTTCTTTCCATGGTTTTTAAGTACCCTAATGTTAGTACTTGCTATAAAAATTTCAAGTCTTAAACCATTTGTTAAGGTGGTTAAATCTAGTCACAAAGATCGTTCTTTTCAATGTTGTTTTAACAAGGACTTTTAACAATATTTATAAATGTTGTAGTAAATCGCTTATGGTTTTAAGTGTTTAAAAATGATATTTAAATTTGGTATTTTTACTAATATTTTTAGAGATGTTTTCAAAAATGTTTTGAAGTAATTAAAGTTGGTTTGAATTTTAAATATATTTTTAATAATTCTATATAAATTTGGGAAAAGTAAAGAAGAGTTTGACACTAAAAGCCGACATGTGGACTTCTCTATTTCTAAGAGTTAAGATTATGCCGAGTAGGGATGAAGCAATAGAGTGCTAACCTAATGGGCTTCCCTTTTGAAGGAGGAAAAGTTAAGTTGCAATGTCGAAAACGGGTTAATCATGTTGTTTGCTACTTGTTTGCGGAAATCATTACTATCATACTTAACACTAAAAGCTGACGAGTAAACTTATCTATCTGTGAGATTCAAGAATGAAGTGCCTAGGCATGGCTTTGATGCAACCAGTGCTTTAACTTACCTGGCTTTACTCTTGAATGAGGAATGGTTAATTTGAAATGTCAAAATCAAGTTAAGTATACAAATATAGATTTATATAAGCAACTGTTTTAACTAGATAATCGATTAGTCGACTATCGAACTTAACCTATTATAACTGAGATCTTTAAAAAGAATGTTTTAAAGATAATACAAGTATGAATTGGTATTAGGTTTGTTGTGACACTGTGTTAATTACATTCATCTTTAACCCTTTTGATTATACTTATGAATATAAATAGATCTTTAAAAAGAATATTTTAAAGATAAGCATAAGTGGAATGGTTTTGGGTTTGTTGTGACAATGTGTTAATAACATTAATGTTTAACCTTTTTTTCATAATACTTATGAATGTAAATAGATCTTTAAAAGAATGTTTTAAAGATAAGCATAAGTGAAATGGTTTTGGGTTTGCAGTGATAATGTTTAAGTAACATTCGTCTTAAACATTTTTGAATGGATTTATAAAAGTACTTAGATACATAAAATGAATATTTTGAAGGAAATTATAAGTAAGAAATCTTTTGGAGAAAGATAGAAAAAGCAAATGTTTAAAGTAAGGAATCTTGTTAATGATTGGTGAGTATACTTATATCATTTGAAATACGTATATGAATACCTTTCGAAGTATTGAAAAAAGTACAGATGAATAGTACAAATTGATAAATGAAGTTTATTAAATAAAAGAAGTTTTACTAATAAAAAAGGTTTTAATTAATAAAAGATTAATTAAACAAAAAGGTGGTTAGAAGTTGCTTACTTGAGTTGATCGTTCTTTGTGTGAGCTGATCGTGCTTTGTATGTTTAATCATTTATGGAAAGCATTTAGTCATATACTTAGCACTAAAAACCAATGAAGTAGGCTTGTCTAACTATGGGAATTAAGATTGATGTTCGTGTAGGGATATGAGCAATACAGCTCTAACCTACCAACTTCACTCTTGATCGAAGGACAATGTGAGATGAAAATATCGAAAACATGATAAGTATATGAGACTTGGCTTTCATATGTGATCGTTCTTATTATTATAGAATGACTAAATTCGTCGATTCAGTCTTGAAGAGGCTGGGATCGATAAGTGTTTTACTTATCAAAAACTACTTCTACACTAAGATAAATGTTCCATTATTTCATGATGCTTGAATCCATGTGTTGTTTCGAGATTTGTTCGAGATACGGGGATCCAATTGGGGATTCGTGTTCTATTCGAGTGATGAAGACTTATGTGAAAGATGACGAACGTGGCCTTTGATATTGGAAATGGATAAAAATAGAGTAGGCTACAGAAGTTGGGGTTTGGCCAACCCACGATAGAATATTATCAACTCCAAATCTAGAGTATGCTTATTGATAAGTTGGTACAGTTTGATGATATTTAGTAACACATGGTTCATGTTTATGTTCGGACGTGGGCCTTTGTGTTTACCTTATGGTATATTTTTTCTAGAGAAATACGACGCTCGGAAGGCATCCTTGTGCATGGAGATCCGCTTCAGTTTACTGGAGGCGCCTTCATGGAAAATCCATTATGCGAACGTTCCTTATAGGTTTTGATTGTACCCCCTAATATGCTATTGAATGTCATAAATGTAACCATTCTAGCTATGTTATAATATTTATATTCTACATCCTAGATATTATCTAATATATCACCTTATGTACTTATTAGATGGTGGTTCTTTTGAGGGGATAACTGTTATGGCATTCTATGCAGTCTCAAAAGTACTGTTATATGTTGTACATATATTTTTTGAGTTTCTCATATCAGACTTATGTTTGTTGTTTGGTTTTTGTGTCCTCTAAATTCCTCGTGTGCTCTTTCGAGTAGTTTGAGAAAGGTAGGTTTTCATTGATGATCATTGAAGCTCGAGAAGACGAGCTGGATGTTTCACCTACCGTGGTACTATTATTTCCAGTGCATTACTTATTGTACATATTAGCATTTGTGAGGATAGGTTGTTATAACTGTCCAGGATGATGATAATACTTAGGTTTTATAACTTCGAAATTTCTGTATCGAAGTAACCCTTTGTACCGTTCTTTTAATATTATATATTACCGTTCCACCAGTGAGATTCTAATGTTGTGTTCCTTCTTCCTTTTTATGTTTTCCTTTTCTTTTTATTTTACCTTAATTTTATGTCTTTTTGGCACTTGGGTGCTTGGCAGACGAATACCAGGATGTATTAACGTCGACATTTAGGGGTCGAAAAGGCGAATCGTTACACTTGGTATCAGAGTTGAAGGTACAACGGGAACATTGGCATTGGTCGGGTATGACTCATTAAGAGATATGGTAATGGAATGCCCTAGCATGAGTTAAGTGTATTATACATATGAAAGCGTATTTTTATTTATTATAAATGTATACCTTGATGGTAATTATAACTGCAAAAATTAAAGATCTTATATAAGATAACTTATATGAGTGAATTGTCAAAGTATAATTTAATTAATGTAGGGGTTACTGATGTTTATTTATTATCCCTCGTTAATTAGTTTAGTTATGCTCGGCCAGTTTATGGGCATTGACTTTCATTTGTTGATTGTTGATTTGTGATCAACTAGTTTATGAACAGTTTTTACCTTTTCACTGCATGGGTTGGGTAGACAATATTTGTAGATGCATTAAACAAACATCTTATGAATTTAGTTTCATAGTTTGACTTTAGACATTCGGTGATAACGTTAGGTTAATAGTTAACTTTTGTAAAAGTTGAATTTAGTGAAAGATGTTTATTTTAAAGCTAAGAAAGATAAGATATTTTAGGACTAAACATTTGTAAAAAGATTTTATATAAGAAAGTGATTTTATATAAGTATGGTTTATAAAATATGGCTTATAAACAAGAAGGATTTAAGCTGAGATTTTGAGAACTTAAATCTGGGTATCCTTGAAAATGTTTTTCAAGATTTTAGAAAAATAATAGTAGTATTATTTGAAACTAAGAATTTGGAAAATTGGTTTATGAAGTTGAGATCATGGTACTTAGTAATATTTACAAAGTATTTGATATCGTTTGGAAATGATTTTGGTTAAGTCCAAAAGGCATGAATTGGATGTACTGAACTCACTTATGTCGCTTGAAAATAATTATAGTGATGACTTCAGCATCATCGACATTCATTTTCGGGTTTCTAAGTGGGGAATGCTGCAGGTTTTTTTTAGTAAAACAGATTTCTATTTGCTTCCGAATGCATGGTTTATTATACAAAAGATATATATATATATATATATATAATTTCATAAGAGATTTGATATAAGACCAGGTGTTTAGTTCTAAAGTTTTCTTTAGAAAGAAGTTCGATATGAACTTTTTATGTAGAATTTTTTTATATGTATACTATGTAGGGTGCCCGAGTGGTAATGGCATAGCCTGGAATAAATGTTGTAACCTTTTCATGATTTCCCTTTTTGGGTAAAGTGTGTTTCATAGATTATTGAAATTTGTTAAGTTATTGTATAGACACATGTAACATATGCATTAGGATTGTATGGTATGTACATCGTGATATGATATGTTGTTTGGTAATTTTCATTTGTTAAAATGAAATGGGATTTTCGACGATTTGAGACAGTCGAAAGCTTCTGAATCATTATAGAACTTGAAGCTTAGTATTTTGTGAAAATATAACAGTTGAGTTTATATAACACTTGAATTGAGAGGTTAGTAAGTCTAAAAACAGTTTAATTTGTTGAACATACTTGATAAGTAAAATAAATTTGATGTTTTTTACATACTCTTAGGATGTCATGGAGTATTATACGAATATGAACTTAAGATATAACTATTGATAAACTTGAAGTGATGTTTTCTGAAATGTTTCATAAATGAATTTGGTATTAAATGAGATATTACTATTAGTGTAAAAGAACGTGATAATAGGATATTGGTATAGTTAAGAAACTAATAGAATAAGTACGTAAGTTGTACATAGATCGTCTTAATCGCATGACTGTTCTTGATCCAGTATTCAAGTATATGATTTCGAGGTGGTTTACACCAGCACGAACAAGGATTTTTCACTAGATTCTTGACAACAAACACTTTATACAGATTGTTGATATGATCCTAAAATTTTCTATTATAGTATAGGCTTTGTAAAGAGAATGGAGATTTCTAATCAGGGAACCGGATCGGAGTCCACACTAGAGAGGTCAAGTGATCTATACTAGTTGGAAAGTGAAATTTATGTGATCAAGCAAGTATCAGAATTGATATTGTGTACGGATAGTCCATGTACATCGTACAAGTTTTTGTACATTTGCATACTATGTTTTGTTGGTTTATGGGAAGTTTAGGTAATAACTCTTAGATTTTTTATAAGGTAACATGAATAATGGGCTAGTAATATCCTAAGGCTGTTGAGGGTAAGGTACGCTTAGTAGATTTTTTATAATCCTTGTGCGATGAGTGGATTTTGAACTTATGCAAACTGTAAGTTTTATTTGCTAAGTAGATTTGGAATACTTTTAAGTATTGCTATGTAATTTTTTCATTTGTTGCTCATGTAATAATTTCAAGGATGAAATATTCTAAGTGGGGGAGAATGTAACGTCCTGTAATTTCGGATACTTCGTATTTAAATATCTGAATTACTTAAATATTTAAATCTTGGATTTAATGTTATTAAAATGATTTAATAAGATTTTTAACCCTCTTTTAAATCATAAATAATGATGGTAAGCTTGTTTTTAAAAAAATTATAAAAATAAACAAATAAATACTTTGAAAAAATATAGATAATGTGGCCGAAAATCGTTTCAACGATAAACAGCTTTATAACTGTCAGAAGTTATTCGAATTTTTTTTACATACACTTATTTGCTTAGAAAATTAAGAAATTTATTTTTTTACCATTTATGGAAAAAAACATTTTTGATGATGTCATGGATGATGTCATCAAAGTTATTATGAAAAGAGCTTAAATGGGAAGTCTTAACTCTTAATAAATGATAAAGGAGAAGTGATGGTAGGTAATCCTTTCTTGTCATGACAAAGGGAGTGAGAACAAGCTTATACTACACCATTTGAAGCCTATATAAGGAGGGGCACACCCTTGTTAAATAATCATTAATTCACAAAGCTTGAAATGAAATATGAGAATTAAAAATGGTGATAGTGTTTAAGCACTAATCCACTAATTATTTTCTAACTTTTTCATGTCTTAACCAAATCATCTCCAAACTCTTCTAAACTTTGGCTACAGGCCTAAAACAACATGATGATTAACAAATAAAAAGTGGACGAAGGTGAGAGGAATAGGGGGATCTTGGAGGGAGCCGTGAGTGTAGGAGGAGGAGGAGGTGTGGATTTGGTTTGAAAGTGCTAAAGGTTGGATCATTAGGTTTTTGGTGATGGTGGAAGGTGGTTCTTTGTTCTTATGGCTCTATGCTTGGGTTTGGCGTGGATCTAAGTGAGTTATCTCACTATCTTGTTTGTATATATTGTGTGTACATATGTTGCGTGCAAAGTATAATAGTTAGAGTGACATTAACTAAGTAAAATTATAAACTTTGGACCCCTCTTGTTTTTGAAAGCAAATGATAATTTTATGCTATATAACATCACTTCTATTACCCTCTTAAACATATGGTGTTGCCTTGACTTGATGTTTAAATGGTTGTTTAATTTGTGTGTTAAATTGAAGTAATTTTGAAAGTGTTTGAAGTGAGAACAATCGTTATAAGTGCACTTCTGAATCCTTTATTTTCGGAAAGTTTTCTAAATAAATGGAAAGATATTCTTTAGAGTTTCTTTCTATGGTTTACAAGTACCCTAATGGTAGTACTTACTATAAAAATTTCAAATCTTAAATCATTTGTTAAAGTGGTCAAAATTAGTCACAAAGATCATTCTTTTCAATGTTGTTTTAATAAGGAATTTTAACAACATTTGTATATGCTGTAATAAGTCGCTTATGGTTTTAAGCGTTTAAAAATGATATTCAAATTTTGTATTTTTCTCTAATCTTTTTAGAGATGTTTTCAAACATGTTTTGTAGTATATTAAAGTTGGTTTGAAGTTCAAATATATTTTTAATAATTATATATAAATTTTCGAAAAGTAAAGAAGAGGTTTAACACTAAAAGCCAACGAGGTAGACTTCTCTATTTCTGATATTTAAGATTGATGTTGAGTAGGGATGGAGCAATAAAGCTCTAACGTACTAGGCTTCTCTCTTGAGCAAGGATTAGTTAAGTAGGAATGTCGAAAATGGGTTAATCATGTTGTTTATGGAAATCATTAATACCATACTTAACACTAAAAGCAAACGAGTAAACTTGTCTATTTCTAATATTCAAGAATGAAGTGTCTAGGCAGGGCTTTGACACAACCAATGCTCTAACTTATCTGGCTTCACTCTCGAACGAGGAATGGTTAAGTTGAAATGTCAGAAATAAGTTAAGTATACAAATATTGACTTGTATAAGTAACTATTTTACTAGATAATTGATTAGTCGACCATCGAACTTAACCTATTATAACTTAGAGATTTAAAAAGAATGTTTTAAAGATTATATAAGTATAAACTGATTTTGGTTTTGTTGTGACAATGTGTTAATTACATTCGTCTTTAACCCTTTTGATTATACTTATGAATATAAATACATCTTTAAAAAGAATATTTTAGAGATAAGCATAAATGGAATGGTTTTGGTTTGTTGTGAAAATGCATTAATAACATTCATCTTTAACCCTTTTTCATTATACTTATGAATATAAATTGATCTTTAAAAAGGTTGTTTTAAAGATGAGCATAAGTGAAATGGTTTTGGGTTGTAGTGACAATGTTTAAGTAATATAGTCTTAAACCTTTATGGATTGATTTGTGGAAGTACTTAGATCCTTATAATGAATATTTTTGAAGGAAATTATACGTATGGAATCTTTTGGAAAAATATAGAAAAAGCAAAGGTTTAAAGTAAGGAATCTTGTTAATGGTTTTGTGAATATACTAATACCATTTGAGATAAGTATATGAATACTTTTTGAAGTATTGAAAAGTGTACAAATGAATTATAGAAATTGGTAAATGAAGTTTATTAGATAAAAGAAGTTTTACTAATAAAAGAGGTTTTAATTAATAAAAGGTTAATTAAACAAAAAGGGAGTTAGAAGTCACTTATGTGACTTAATCGTGCTTTGTGTGACCTGAAGTGCAATGTATGCTTACTCATTTATAGAATGCATTTAGTCATATACTTAGCACTAATACCCGATGAAATAGGTTGTCTCTCTATGGGAATTAAGACTTATATTCGCGTAGGGATATGAGCAATAAAGCTCTAACCTACTGCTTCACTCTTGATCGAGGGATAGTGTGAAATGAGAATATCAAAAACGTAATAAGTTTACGAGACTTGGTTTCCATATGCTATCATTCTCATTATTATAGAATGACCAAATTCATCGCTTCAGTCTTGAAGAGACTGGGATAGATAAGTGTTCTACTTATCGAAAACCACTTCAACACTGAGATACGTGTTCAACCTCTTAGAAGTTGATATGTTCGAGATGCTTGAATCCATGTGTTGTTTCGAGATCCGTTCGAGATATGGGTATTCATTTTCAGTTCGAGTGATGAAGATTCTATGAAAGATGCCAAACGTAACCTCGACATCGGAAATGGCTAAAGACAGATAGGCTGCATGATCTGGGTTTGGCTGACTACAATAGGATATTATCAACTCCAAATCAAGAGTATGCTTATTGATATGCTGGTACCGAGGGTTGATGATATTTGGTACCATGTGGTTCATGTTTATGTTTGGACATGGGCCTTTGTGTTCACCTTATGGTATATCTAGAGATATACAATGCTCAAAAGGTATTTTCTGATCCTTGTGCATGGATATCTGCTTCAGTTTACTAGAGGCATCTTTATGGAAAATCCATTATACGAACGTTCCTTATTGGTTTTGATTATACCTCCTAATATGTTGTTGAATGTAACCAATGTAACCGTTCCAGTTATGTTATAATATTTATATTCTACACTCTAGACATTATCTAATAAATCACCTTATGTACTTATTAGATGGTAGTTCTTTTGAGGGGATAACTATTATGGCATTCCATGCGTTCTCAAAAGTATTGTTATATGCTGTATACATATTTCTTGAGTTTCTCATACCAGATTTATGTCTGACGCTTGGTTTTTGTTTTTTCTAAATTCCTCGCATGCTCTTTCGAGTAGTTTGAGAAAGGAAGGTTTTTGTTGACGTTCATTGGAGCTCGAGAAGACGAGCTGGATTTTTGACCTACCGTAGTATTCTTATTTTCGCTGCATTACTACATTGTACATGTTAGCATTTGTAAGGATAAGTTGTTATAACTGTCTGGGCTGATGATAGTACTTAGGTTATGTAACTCCGAAATTTCTGTAACAGAGTAACCCTTTGTACTGTTCTTTTGATATTATATATTACTGTTCCACTATAGAGATTTTGATACTGTGTTCTTTCCCTTGTTTTGTTTTCCTTTTTCTTTTCTTTTACCCTAACTTCCTGTCTTTCCGACACTTGGGTTCTCAGTACACGAATGCCGTGGATGTATTAGTATCGACATTCAGGGGTCGAAAAGGCAAATCGTTACATGAGCACTCAAGTGTTAAAACGATAAATTGTTAGGGTAAAACAAAAGTAAAAAGAAAAGAAAAAGGAAAAAGAAAAAGAAAAAAGAGGGAAGAACAAAAAATCTAAATCTCACAACGGAACGATAACATCTCATAATAGAACGATAACATATAATATCAAAAAGACAGTACAAACTGTCACTCTAAGATACATAGCATTTCAGAGTTACAATCCTACATTCTATCATCAGCCTGGGCTGTTATTACAGCGTGTCCTCACAAATGCTAATATATACATAATAGTAGTGCCGCGGAAATAAAATACAAATTGAGGCAAATGGAAGCATCCAGCTCACCTCTTGAAGGTCCAAAGAATACCAACTAAAACCTTCCTTTCTCATACTGCCTGAAAGAGCACTCGAGGAATTAATGGAAAGATAAAACCATGAGTCGATCGTAAGTCTGGTGTAAGAAGCTCGAGAAATATGTGATCAACATATAACAGTATTTTTCGAGACCATCCAAATCATCTAATAAGTACATATGACGATATAATAGATAGTGTCTAAAGTGTAGAATATAAATAAGAAAATAGTTATGCTGCTTGCATCTTACAACGCAGCAATATTAGAAGTACAATTAAAACCGCTAAGTTACGTTTACATATGGATTTCTATTGGAGGTGCGATCGGTACATCGAGGACAGGCCTCTTGAAGGGTTAAAAACTACCTTTCGAGCACCATATATCTCTACAAAAAATATATCAATAAAGCCAAGGGATAGCAAACCGTATGAACACATAAAGATTTAAATACTTCCTTAGTAAATTTTGTTCATATTCAATAGAAATAAAACGATCGCATATGAAAATCAAGTCTCGTAAACTTATCAACGTTTCCAACCTTCTCAACTTATGCTATCCCTCGGTCGAGAGTGAAGCCTGGTAGGTTAGAGCACTGGTTGCATCAAAGCCCTACCTTGACACTACATTCTTAACTGTTGCAGATAAAACAAGTCTACTATGTCGGCTTTTAGTGCTAAGTATATGATAACATATTTTCCATAAACGAGCAAACACACAAAGCATGATTAAGTCATACAAGCGACTTCTAATCCCCTTTATCAAATAATACTTATTTGTAAATACTTGTATATATATATTTAAAATGCCTTTACAAAAGATATATACATGTATACTTATTTGACTATTCATTTCTACTTTTTACATTCATAAAACTGTATTCATATTCTTATCTCTAAGATATAAGAATATTCATAAATCACTTAACGAGATTTTCTATTTCAAAATATAATCAAAGAGGTTAAAAACAAATGTTACTAAAACATTGTTACTATAAACCCCTAATCTCTTTTATAAATTAAATCTTTTACCTTTCTAAACTTTTTCCAAATCATTTCATACTTATAATTACCTTTAAAATACTCTTTCTAAATAACAAGTATGTTTATAAGGGTTAAAAACAAATGTTGCTAAAACATTGTTTACTATAAACTCAAAATATTTCACACTTATCATTATCTTTCGAACATGCTTTTTAAAGATCTAATAACATTTATAAGTATAGTTAAAAGGGTTAAAAACAAACGTTGTTAAAACATTGTTTACTATAAACCAAAAACTACATTTGTACTTAACATTATCTTTAAAATATTCTTTTTAAAGATCTAAGTATGTCTATACTTATTTTATAAGGTAGGATACTTTTAATAACTTCTCAAAACCATTTATTATAACTTAATGTTATAACAAAAACCCACTTATCATCTATTAAACAATTAACTAACATGAAAATACTTTTAAAATACTTATAAACACATTTTAATTATCCATATAAAATATTAAAAATAACTAAATTAGAATTTAACAAAAATCAATATAAAGCATGTTTATATATATATAACCTTTTACTATAAAAATTCATAAATAATTATTAAAAATATATCTATTACTTAAACTTAAAAGCACAATCCCTAAACAGTATACGCAGGCAAACTAACTGCTACCTTTTCAAATACTCTTCTCTCGTTCCTTTCTCATGTTTATTCCACAATTTTATAATAAAAAGAAATTAAAACAGAATGACCCATGTACTAAACTTCTACTTTCTTGCAGTACAGTAACAAATATCCCTTCCGTTCTTCTAACTGCAAACCCTAAATCAATTTTCATATCACATAAAAATGTTCCACCTTTCATTTTGATATTTGAGTACAGATCGGTACAGCCGTCCCTTTGAAAGTCAACTATCCACCGTCAATTTGGAACCAAATCTATAACCCGAGACGCATCATCTGCGCTGCAGTAATTTTGGTGAATAACGAGACATTCCAATTTTCCAATGTTGGGTATAAGTTATTGTCCATAAAGTTTCAAAGGTTGTTTCACATAAATTGGATCTCCATTGCTTGAAGGTACGTTTAAATTGAGGAAGTTCACTGAGTTTGTGGCCGATGCTAATTAAATTGTTTTAGCTTTTTGCACTTTGTATTGTTTTACTGTTGACAACAAATTAAGTCTTCTCCATCAAAATTGTAACAACCCGTACCTCAATGGGTCTAAATTTAGACAAAAATCGAAGCCCAAGTCCATCAAAACATAGAACGTTGGATTTGATGCCTACAAATAAGCATGAGCATTATCAGGGATTTATAGAAATCTAAACTCACAGCGGAAACAATAATAGAATACGAATACTGATTATGACTACTACCTTAGAATTAATGGTATTCCTTGGATAACAGGTTGTCACATCAGCATCAAGCATGAGAGAAAAGAAGGTTTCTTCAACAACTAAATATATCTAGCTCTAGTGTCGTGTTCCTCTAAATCTATCCTATGGGTTGTAACGAGGAGGGGATCAGAATAACATACTAGTGATTGAAAAATATATAAACTTTCCATAACATAAATTTATACCGTTTGCTTTCCATTTAATTATTATGTCTATTCAGGTTGGTAATTCTAATCTAACCTTACGTTACACACAAGATTGCTTACCTACCCATTTCCATGGTACAAAATATCGACGAAGCCTTATCAACCACCAATACTTCCATATTCATCTGCCACTTAATACTTCTAAATATGAAGCGGGCTTCTACTATCCACAAATAATAGTTTTAAAAGAGAAAGAGGCGGACTTTGCCATTTAAGACCTCAGTCGAGGTAGACTCTATCAAGTAAGACCTATTCCCAAGGTGGACTTCTAGCCTCGTCATTATTGGTCTATTGGTCCTAACTATATAGACCTTTGACCACTATATATGGCCTAATAATTTATAACGCAAAACTCCTAATATGGAAGTTGCTCAAATTTTGCCATGAACGCAATGGTGCAAGTTTCATGGTCAAATTCCATCATTTGCATAAATTCCATTTTTGCAGCCTAATTAATTAACTAATTAAATAACTAATGCCAAATTACGGAGTGTTACATTTTCCTCCCTTAAAAAGAATTTCGTCCCCGAAATTTCACCAACGACTAAGTTATGGTTTTGGCTCATGATTATCCTAAACTACACAACCAATGAGTGTACAACCAATTTCGCAACCAAACGTGCACAAATGCATAGTGTATTACTGTATCACCACACATAAAATATGTATGTAGAATAATTATAAATCAGATCCTCCTATATGAATGCATTCCTTTGAAAATATTTTTGAAAAAAATGATGCAAACAACCTATATGTATACTGGCAGTTTTTTATGTATGCAGCTTTCAACAAATCTTTTCAAACAAAACAACATACTCCTACGAATAGAAGTATGAAGCAACCAATTTGCATCCAATTCCTATCGTCCAAAAATCTGACGCGATGAAAATTCGCTTCCTAAACTTTACTCCTATACCGGAAAAAGGAATTTAAGTGAAAATTTTAACATTCTTACCACTCTATAATCTTCCTATCCTCGTAGTACAATGGAAATTTCCTCGCTACTCTGGATTTACTCCAAATTTTCCATGCACAAAATGCATAAGGAGGCATATCTTCAAGCCCTAAAACGGAATTGAGTCTAAAAATAGACTCCCACTCGTTATTGACAAGGTATGGAAATAGAAATTCCATGGCTAAAACAACTTTTCCTTATTGCCGCTTGCATTTATTGCATCGTCGATCGTAATGCACCGCTAAATTTGCAAATTTTGACTCTATTTGCCTTTCTTATGCTTAACAATCGACCTTCAAAATCAAATATTTCACAAAAACCTTTCTCACTTTTCAAATTTGTACATCATTTAAAAAATAAAATCCCAAAATATTTAGATGCACATTTTCCCTTGAAATCAAATTTTTGGACAAAAATTCTAAAAATAATTTAAGAGTAAAAAATAACTAAAATCTAAAAAATTTTCAAAAGAGAAGCTTTTCAAAATATTTCCCTTTCAAAAAAATTAATTAATTAAGCCACAATTTCAATGCAGTCGGAAGTCGGTTATGCGCTAAATGCATAAACCAAATTCTAAAATTCTACAGCTAACCTTTATCCATAAAACTTGACATTTTATTTTAAAATGTCATCATGCCCAATTACCCAAAATTTTTAGTTTTTAAGGAACATGAGCAATGACCCATGATACCAAAACAACTTATTAATATCCTTCGCTAAAATTTTCCAACTATTTTATACTTCCAGTCTTGTATTGCATTTACTGTTAGTTAAGTGTCTTTTATGAGATTTCCATATTTATACTGCTTCTCCACTATGTATATATAAAAGCGGTTTGCATGTCCAGAAACAATAACACAGTAAATAAATAGGAACTCATAATATCGTGCATGCCTTTTACAAGAGACAACTAACAGTTACAACCCAAACAACCTAAAAGAAAAGAATAAATGTTGGAAGGGAAAAGATAAAAATACCATAAATCCTAAAATAATGCCTACAGACTACGAGATGCCTTGCTCCGCGGCTGGAACTCGATCCATTGTTACGACCCTTGAATGGTCGTAACATTGTACCTATACACCCAATCCCGTGCCGCTAGCGCTACTGGGATTGCTGATTGCTTTGGAATTGCCATCTTCCTAAGGAAGGGTCTAATGATGGCAGAAGGAACCTTTTACTAAACCACCTCCCCACGGAGGTTCATCTGTATTACCTAAAGACGAGAGTGGATAGATGAAAATATGGAAAGTGACTCTGTGGAGTGCTAATTCTTGATCAACAAATTGCATCATAAGGGTGTGGATCCAATTGATGGCGATGCCACCAATACTAGCATAAGTGGTCTTTTGCACCATTGGATAAATCTGGTCGTAACTTCCCATCTTAGGAATGACGTTATGCTGAATGATGCGCACAACCTGACGGCAGTCAGACGTGGATTATCTGTCTTTCAAGCACCGACATCCTAGGAAAAGATCTGCTGCAAAATCTTTGAGTCGGTCACTTCAAAATCATCCAACTCCACGTCCTTCGCCGAGGCCTCCAAAATCTCAATGAAATCATTATTAGTCGGCTCAATCAAGACACCATTTACCACCAAATGAATCAAACTATTGCCTCTATAGAAATTATGTGCCAACAAGACATCAAAAAGGCAGATGTACCATGGGTAACATTTATGCTCAAAGGTATTGAAGCAGAGGACCGGTGCAAATCCTACCACGAAAAATAGCTCTTCCACCCTAAAGGGGCATAACCTTATGCTCATTCCGGTCCAACAAAGTGGCATATTAAGGGTTGAGATCATAATGATGTGAGGAAAAACCGGCAGTGCGGAAATGTACTTAAGCTAAGAAGGGTCGGAGGGAGGAAATAGGGTTTAGATCTGGAGAGGTTGTGGAAAAGATCCAATGAGCAAGATCAATATGAGGGCAGGCGAGGCTGCTGCTCCTAGGGAAAAATGGCATCGCCTAAAGAAGGAACGTCAGAGAGAGGCCGATACTTTGAGGAGGAGGAGAATGAAAATTGGGTTTGGCTTATTGAGGAAGGAGGAATGAAAGAAGGCAACTGGGTGAATTCGGACGCGACTTTTACAGTCCCGTTTCAGGTTCAAGTTATGCCAGAACTCGTTATCTGGTAGACCACTCTAGTTTTACTGCTAGGTGGACAACCGCTAGACGGGCTTTGGACTTTAATTTAGCCTAGACCCAGTTAAGGTTGGATTAAATAATAATAATTGTTTTGCACCGCCTCATTCGATCCGACATGATCCGTCCTCATCACGGCGGTGTCAAAGCCAACCACCTAGTCCTGAACCATGCTGCAGCAATTCACAGTAGTACCAACAAAACTGCCGCGACCAACAATAATTCCAAAAACCCGAAAATATTCCAGTTGCTATTTCTTGCCTACTTCGCACAGAAATATTTCTTTAAATAGCTGGTGGTACAACAACACTTCAAACTACCAACCCCAATAAAATTGAATGTCATTCCTATTTTGTCTATACCTTAAAGAAAGAAGATTATAAAAACTTCGATTTTATAAACCGAAAAATCACTGAGCTAAATATACATTCCTTTATACTTATTTCTAAATAATAGAAACTATTTCATACCAAAACTTCCCTTAAAAATCAAACTTATATATAAATATTTCAGAGTTTCCAAAAACTTCTTTTTAAAAAAACACAAATTTTTTCAAATTGAAAAACTATTTCCTTGCCAAAAATCAAAATCAAGCCTTTACTGATATATACATATAAGTATTCATGGATTTCAAAAAATAATCTTTTATAAACTAAAAATTTCTTAAATGGTCAACATAGTAGTATACATTTGTCTTTGAAAATTAAAATTTCAAAACTTTCCCAAAACAAAATTTCCAAAATAAATCCTTGGGAAAAAATCCTTTGAAAAACCCTTTTTCCAAAAACTAAGGCATTTCCAAAATATACTTTATAAAAACTCTCTCACGGGATTAAAACTAAGAAATTAACATTAATTCTCCAAATAAAAATTCGGTTTGCCATCAAAGAGGTGATTGATGGACAATCTCTTGCCAAACCTGGATGTTCGCGACTTACAGACTCCAATTTTTTGCCCATCTGGAAGAACTGTGTGTCTTCGACTGGAACTCATCATCAAAATCCAAAATCACAAGGTAGCTAGATCTCAACCATCAAGTTGAACTCCTCCAGTCTTCGGGATTCTTCCATATGTTGTACTCATGCTCTTCATCATCAATGCCTTACGCATCGCTAGCACTCCATGGTAATTCGGAGTTGGCGTGAAAATCTTAACTCTAAGATATTTCCAAACCATAATTGCTTTGCCTATTCCTTTGTGGTGGAACTACAACTATTTCTATAATTGGAATTCTTAGAATCTAACGTAAAAATATAATAATACTAGATAGAAAGTATGAATACGTTCTCTCAGTTTATCCTAATTTCTCTGATATACTAACTTGGCTCTGATACCACATGTAACAACCCCTACCTTAATGGGCCTAAATTTCGAAAAGAATCGAAACCCAAGTCCATCATAGCACAGATCGTTGGATTTGGTACCTGTAAATAAGCATGAGCATTATTATAGATCGATAGAAATCTAAACTCACAGCGGAAACAACAATTGGATACAAATACTGATTATGGCTACTACCATGGAATTTATGGTATTCCTTGAATAACATATTGTCACATCAGCATCGAGCATGAGAGAAAAGAAGGATTCTCCAACAACTAAACACATCCAGCTACAGTGACATATTCCTCTAAATCTATCATGTGGTTGTAATGAGAAGGGGGTCAGAACAACGTTCCGGTGATGGGAAAACCTATAAACTGTCCATAACGTAAATTTATATCGATTGCTTTGCACTTAATTGCTATGTTAATTAAGGTTGGCAAATCTAATCTAACCTTGCATTACACACATGATTACTTACCTACCCATTTCCAAGGTACAAAATACTGACGAAGCCTTATCAACCACCAATACTTCCATACCCTTTTGCTACTTAATACTTCTAAATATGAAGCGGGCTTTAACTATCCCCACGTAATAGTTTTAAAAGAGAAATAGGCAGGCTTTGTCATTTAAGACATCATCGAGGTAGAATCCATCAATTAAGACCTATTTCCAGGGTGGACTTCTAGCGTCATCGTTATTGATTTATTGGTCCTAACTACAGAGACCTTTGACTGCTATATATGGCCATATAATTTATAATAGCTATACCACTAGTGCATCTATCGTTATTAAAGTCTTAGCAATGGGAGAGACTGTATCCAAGCCACTTAGTACCTTAATAATAAGGACTAGGCGGGCCTCTGACCATTTAACACCTATTAGGTAGGCCTTTGCCATTTATTACTAACCCCAAGGCGGATTCGTCACTGGTACATCTAGCTAACATTGCTTGGAAATCTCATTAGGCTACTTGGTGATTCTTTTATTGGAGAGAGGAAATCCTAGATCAGTCACTTAGTACCTCAAACTAGAATTGAACCCTACCCAAGACATCCATCATCACTCTTAATTATAAATATAAAGTCACCTTAGGTTAGTTCTTTCGACAGGGAGGTGGGCCCAAAGATAGCCACTTAATACCTCAACACCGAAGTAAACATTTTTATACATATCCCTCATTACTCCTAATTCCAAATTTGGACCATTTAATACTTTTTCTAAAAAGCAAGTCTAATCTCTCACATCGTCATGGGTCCTAGGATTACTGATATCATATCAGTAGTAAATACAGCCGACTGCTGGTAGCCTCAAAGTGAGGGGCGGTCTTCCATCGAGTGACTCTACCGACCTCACATCACTAACCTACTAAGTCCAATTAACCATCCTAAGTCTTTACTTATATGATCTTATATTGACATTGGACTTAGCTTACTAATTCCCTTTTTATTTAAGGCAATAAGATTTACCTTAAACACCGATCTACCCGTAAATTCTCTTTTAATGCTCATAAATGTCAATTTGTCCATAAAATCTTAACAGACATTTTCTAAGACATTTATGTATGATTACTAATTTCAAATTAGTAACCTTTTTATACTTATTTCATTTTTATCAATCTCATTAATCCATTTGTCACTATTAATTGTAACCCTTAATTTAATACTATTCATTATTTCTCATTAACTGCCCATTAATTTAGGTTACGATCTTTCATTTTCTATTAATTAATTAATATGAATTCCTAATTTATTTCCATTAATATGAATTACTATCTTTTCAAGTTTTAACTATTCGCTTCACTAAATAATAATAACTAATGATAAATAATGCACGAATAAATACCATTCTTCTTGATTAACGCAATAAATACACATAAACTACTTAATAAAACTGCCTATTTGTAACCAAATATACTCTAGTCATGAATATGTAACTAGAATATGCTTTCCATATTTAATTTGCTGGAATTAAATTCCTTAAGAAGATTTTCCGCTATGATTTCCATAGATTGATTTAGCACAAAAAGGAACAGATAATTTCTTATTCTTGTTAAATCAAACGTTGCCCTTTTGAATGAAAAGTGGAAAAAAAAGTAAACAAATTTACAAAAATCAATCAGATCTTATTTCCACAAATTAAACTATAGAAATTTACAACATAGCACAAATTGGGAAATAATCTAAAAATCCTATTTTACACCCAAGTACAGATCTAGAATAAAAATATACAACATTCCAAATTTAAATCTTTAGGACCGATTTCCAAATCTAGGTGTAAACATATTTAAAATTAGATCTAAAACAAGAATATGTAGGCAATAGTTTCCTACACTAATTTAAGTCTACAATTCACCAATAAAATTGATTTAAGCATAAAAATCAAACATATGCCAATGGAATAGATTTAAAATCATAAACAATATATAAAATTTCTCATTCGCTTTTTAAAAGTGATCCAAATCTCCAGATCTAAAGTGAAACCTTAAATTCATCTCCAAATCCATTATAATCCAAGAAATATGTATACAAGGGTAAACACATACATTAGATCTGCGAATAGGTTTGAGATTGAGAGAGAAAATAGATACAAATATAAAAATATATATAAATTACCTCAAATGCACATATAGTTGATACTCTTCTTTTCTCCTTTTTATTAGATTTATATTCTTCTCCAATTTGTATGAATATAGATATAAATATCTTATTTTTATAATTTAAAAAGAATGTGAAGAAGAAGAAATGGCAGAGCTTCACTGCTCTATTTAGAAAAATTTGAGAAGAGAAGGAAAGGTTAGACTTGCATTTGTAGGCGCTAGAATCAACCAAAACCGTTAGATCAAAATACAATAGAATAGATTCGGGTCGTATATGGCCTAGGGTTACTAGAGCCATCACATAGAGGCGGGTCGACCATCCTCTGACGAACACTTATACATGGCGGTCGACCCATGGGCCCATGCAATTTTAGTTAATTTTCTTATTTTAATTATTTTCGTTCCGAATTTGTTTTTCGTCTGTAACTTCTTCGTTTGGACTCTGACCGAAAAACTCCAAATATGAAAGTTGCTAAGAATTTTTTCAAATGCAATGGTGCAATTTTCGTAGTCAAATTCCATCATTTGCACAAATTCCATTTTTGGAGTCTAATTGATTAACTAACTAATTAAATAACTAAAGTCAAATTACGGGGTGTTACAAACTGATTCATTTAGATTTCATACATGTATATTTTGATGTGGTTGTTTTGTTGACATGTATGTATATGAAGATTCTTTCGTAAATTTTATGTTTGATGAAGTAATTTGGTTAAAGACGATCTGTTGGATAAGCCCTATTTCATATGTCCATATGGAAGGTTATTGATGAGTACGCAAACTGCTTTCTTACTCTTCATTACAAAAAATGTTTACATCAGTCGATTGTTCTCTGCAGATAGAAGAAAATCTATATTATTATACTAGCATAATTAACTTATGTACTTGAATTTCAAATGCTATACTCAGTTGTTACTATAAATCATTGCACACAATATTAATATATTTGTGAAATTTAACTTGCAAATACCACCAGATGTTGATTGTTTGTTCCTTATAACTTTGATGCACATTCTGGTTGTCAAACTACAAATGCTGGCTGTTTAATTTTTTCGAGTAAGCTTACTTAGTACATTATTTAACCTATACAATTTTGCACATTTTTTGGGAGGAGGGTTTTTGTCGGATATAATGTATTATTCTCTTTATGTTTATACAATTTTCCACAACTGTTTAGACTGAATCGGGAAAAACTTATACTGCTTACTCCAATAGCAGGTTTATAATTGGTTAATGTGTAGATTATTGTTATAACTTAAAATTCCATGTAGCTCCAATCCATGTTTGAATATCCATGTTTTCAAAACGTTAATACATATTATAAAATATGTCTACCTATCACTACAAAACAAGGCGGCTTTAGTGACGACAATAAAGCATCGCCGGCCGTCTCCGACTGTCGCTAGCCATCGCTAAATAGCCCACCGCCACACAGTAAAGCGACGGCTCCATCACCAAAATAACAATGGTTGGCGACGCCTTGTTGTACACGTGGCAAATTAGTTAACAAAGGGATGATGCCTCAAGTCGACGCTAGCCGTCGCTAACCTGGGCCAAATTATCGTCACTAGCCGTCGCTAACCTAGGCCAAATGGCCGTCGCTAACTGTCGCCAACCGTCGCTATTCTGGGCCAAAATTTCATAACCAATTCTGCTATTCGATCCATCCAACCACACAACCAATTTCATATCTCTTTCCAACACATATACATTCAATTTCATAACTAATACCACTCCATCCATTATATAATCTCACACATATCACAAATAATCATATATATATATAACACAACATATAAATTTACATAAACATTTCATCACCACCATATAAATATACCATACCAATCACACGGAACATTCCAAATCCATCAAACAATTTAACCATACGTACAAATACTATCCATCAATCACATGTATACACAAATGTCCACTAACCCATCAAACACCACAACCAACGAACAAGTATCAAATATATACACAAATGTCACATAACTGCAAAACAAGATGATGATAATCCGATAGAAACACAAGCATACCTACTCATCATCATCGCCCAACCCTTCCTCTCCAGGCATCGTCCCATGTTGTGCCAAGTAGGCTACATTATGCTCGTCTAGCTGGTGCGCCAATATGCTCTTCCTCCAATCGTTTATCTCCTCCAGCTGTTTTTTCATTTGAGCAATCTGCTCCTCGGCTTGGGATCTCCTATAAGCCCTCTAAGACATTAACGCCTTTGAAATAGTTTATATCTAGCTATTATTTATGACCATTATAAACAGAATGAACAAAAATGTGGATTAATTATGCGGCTAATATTTATAATTAACTGTTATACATTGGTTGCAATTTATTTATTTCAATTATTCAGGTTCCTTATTCAATTTATAATTTGTTGACTTAAGTTTAAATTCATTTGCATGTATAAATTTATATATTAGTAAATGAAGAAGTTTACCTCTTGATTTCTGTAACTGTATCGCCTATTTTGGGAAGGCGGATCAATAATAGCATCACATATACGATTTGACTCCTCAAATGTTAACTCTGCCCGTCCAGTGGACTGCGCTACTCATGCCCGCACCGCTTCATATCTCTCCTGCAATTACGAACAATAGTTTGACACGATAAATATTAAATTTAAAGTTTATGTAATGTGAAATAAAGGAATAGAAAACATTGTCATTACGGATAAGCATGTTTACCATTACGGATCTAGATTTATCGTCCATCCACTCATATGAAACGTTACCTTCCTCATCTGTCTACTCAACAACATGCGTGGCCGCGAACACCTCAGCCATTGTAGGCTCGCGATTTACCTCGCCACTTGAAAATATATACATATGAATAAACAATGTTACAAATATGATTAAACGACATTTTAGATATTTATAAACACAATTTATAAATTTACCAACTCTCTCATGGGTTCTTCGAAGGATTTGGAGCCGCCATGGTGCAAAGCGGGATTTTTATTCCTATTTGCACGGTTTCGGGCAGATAATTCCTACAAATTTAGATACACGATTAACTAAATTACTGTAACTAATATACGAAATTTAAAAAAATTATAACAACAATGCAAAAGTATATAACTTACTTTCACTTCTGGAGTTTCCCAGAGCCGGAGATACTCAGCCCACACATCAGCGCCCATCCAATTGGGTTTTTTTCTTGCATTTTTAGCCTTAGACAGAGTGTCCCTATAATTTTTTTCCGTCCTCTTATTCCAGTGATCGGTAAAAATAACCATATCCTCTGGGTCTACACGCACGGCTGCCTGCATATTGAAATTAGTTTGAATTATGTACATTAAATTAATTTTCAACTGAAATACAAACTTATACTTACGAGTACATCAGCCAATATAGCGTTCTTGATATGCAGTGGGATGTCGTCCCAATGAGGCCAATAGCCTGACATCCTGCTCATAAATGCCTTCGTGGAAACTTGTAGGATGAAATTTGAAGGCTCCACCTCAAAGCCCCTATATAAATTTTGATGTAGATATTTAATAAATTTAAAAAAATATACTTCAAATAAATTTGATACTTAACCTGCGCTTTTCGAAACTACCTCTGCAAGTGGGCGTAAATCCGGCATCGTTCCACTAGCCCCTGCACCGGAAGAAGGAGAAGGCTCAGATCTCCGGCTATTTCTCCTGCCAAACATATCTACCATAGACAAATAATATCATACAGTGAAAAGACATAAATTTATTAGTACAAACCATGTTTCAGTAATCATCACATAAAACTTCCACTACATCATAATAAATGGGACAAGATCTCATGAATACATATATAGAAATGTCAAAACAGAATAGTACATAGCTCATAACATAGTCATCATTATTCGTCATTATTAATACATAGCTCAGAATAATATACAGCTCAGAATAATACATTATACAACAAGCGATGTAAATATTCGGAATTTTCAGTCTTCGTCGTTTCTGATTCAGACTCGGCCTCGTACTCTACCTCGTTTTCTTCGGTACTTTCAAATGCATCTAATAAAACATTCGATTCATCATTCAACGGTCCTAAATCAACGTCATCGGTTGTTATTATTCCTATATTTGGTTCAAGATCCACTTGATACGCTGCTTCGTCTGGAATATTATTTTCGTCAAACGTAAACCTTGGCTTTGTTTTAAAAAGAGCCGACCAATCTGCTTTATCTCTTTTTAAGGATGGATACAGAGCATAATAAACTTGTAATGCTTGCTTGGCTAATACGAAAGGATCATCCTTTTAGTAATGTGAGATATGCTTTATTTCAATAAGCTTATAATCTTTGTGCACGTTAATTCCAGAACCAGGAACATTACTAAACCAATTGCATTTGAAAAAAAAAACTTTTTCTGCAGGTTCTACATAATATGTCAACTCTAGAACTTGTGTTAAGACCTCGTAAAAATCTTTTATATGCTCATCTGGATCATCACCACCTTTGACAAATACACCGCTGTTATATGTTAATTTTTCAGCCCCGTAATCTTTCGTGTTGAACTTAAATCCATTGACAAAGAATATTGGATAAGTCTTCACATTTCGTTTTGGTCCGATCGCAAGATGTCGTAAACCTTCTTCAACGACACAGTTTCTTGGATCATAAACGTAGTTCGAAAACCATTTTGCAAATTCTTTACTGAGATCGCCAAATGGATGCTATGATTCGTAGATACTGCAAATATGTAATATGACTTATAATTAATATGTACGTATAAGTGAATTATATATGAATTTATTATTACCTAACAAATGGTGCAACTTCAGCATAATTTAGGAGAACATATGTGTGTGCTACATGGTAATCTATATCGTCTAACCATATTTTCATACATTTTCCAGCAGGTCGGCCATGTTATCTAAAAATAGATAACATTGTTTGAGAAGAATGTTGTTCAACGACTTCATCATTACGAGGAACGCTTACAAACGATAAGTTCACATCATCACTGAAGTAATGAGAGAAAAAGAACGAAGCTTCTTCTTCAAGATATGATTTGCAAATCGAACCCTCAACTCGTACTTTTTGTCTAACATTTTTCTTCATATGATTCAAGTACCTATTACAAAATAAATTTAATTTATATTTAGATATAGAAATCTGAATTTTAAAATGACATAAATATTACAGATATTCAATATTACCTCTCAAATGGATACATCCATCCATATTGCACAGGACCTCGAAGAAGTGCTTTAGATGGAAGATGAATAGGTAAATGCTCCATTACATTAAAGAAACCTGGCAGAAATATTTTCTCCAGTTTGCAGAGCAGTATGGCGATTTCTACTTCAAGTTTACGTATACGATCTACTTTTAATGTCGTTGAACAAAGCTGTCTGTAAAACATACTTAATTCTATTATAACACTCCATACTTTTACGGGAAACAGTTCTTTGAAAGCCACGGGTAGTAAATATTCCATCATGATATGACAATCGTGACTTTTCATCCCACTAAATTTACTGTTTTTAAAGTCAACACATCTACGAAGATTAGAAGAAATCCCATCGGGAAATCTTAGTTCTTTCACCCACTTTACCACGAGTTTTATTTGCTTGCTGTCTAGCTCATAACATGCTTTGGGTTTTTTATTGTCATTGGGCTTCATATGAAGTTCGGAGCTTTTACAATAGTTTGCTATATCAAGTCTTGAATTCAAATCGTCCTTAGTTTTCCCCTTGACATTCAAAATTGTATTAAACACATTATCAAACATGTTTTTTTGTTATGCATCACGTCAATATTATGTCGGAGTAAGAGATCTTTCCAACATGGTAACTCCCAAAATATACTTTGTTTGCACCAATTATGAATGTCTGATTTTCCTGGAATTTCAGTATGTACTCCAGTTTCATGTATCTTTGGATAGTCCTTTACAATTTTATATAATTCTTCGCTTGGCCAAATCTTTGGTGGTTGCATATTATCTTCTCTGTTAGCTATAATTTTTTTTCTATCTCTTCTAAAATTATGATTGGATGGAGAAAACACCGATGACAATCAAACCAAAAAAATTTCTTCACATGCTGTAAAGAAAATGCTCGTGTTTCTTTCATGCAATAAGGGTAGGCTAGATGATCGGCCGTACTCCAACCAGAAAGCATCCCATATGCAGGAAAATCACAAATAGTCCATAATAAAGAAGCGAAATACGAAATTTTCTCTCTCGAAATGTCGTATGTTTCAACTCCTTCATTCCACAGTTTTTTCAACTTTTTGATCGATGGTTGTAAATAAATATCGATTCCTTATGTTGGATCATGAGGGCCAGGGACGACAATAGTTAGAATTATATATGGTGTTTTTATAAACATCCATGGAGGTAAATTATACGGAGTAACGATAATTGGCCAGGATGAATGTTTACTACCAAACCGAGAGAATGGTGAAAATCCATCCGTACATAAACCGAGTCTGACATTACGGCTTTCTGCAGCAAATGCGTGATAAGTCTTATCGAAATGTTTCCTTGCTTCTCCGTCAGATGGATGCATCAAAGTTCCTTCTTCCAGTGTTCTCACACTGTGCCATCGCATTTTACACGCCGCAGCAGAAGATGCATATAACCTTTGAAGTCTGGGAGTGATGGGTAAATAATGCATTCTCTTGTACGAAACTTCTTTTCCTTTCTTCTTTCTTGGTTTGTATCTTTCCTCGTTACATATTCTGCATTTTCTAAGGTCAACGTCATCTTTCCAATACAACATGCAACCTTTTACACATACATCTATCTTTTCGTACAACAGACCGAAAGCAGACATCAGTTTTTTCACTTTATAATGACTATCGCACATCAGATTATTGGATGGCATGTGTCATTTTGCAGCTTGTACAACTGCTGTAAATGCAGCTTCTGTAAGGTTGAATTTTATTTCATAGTAATGTATTCGACGGTTACTGATAGTTCGGCTCCGCTTTTACAACCGTCCCACAACGGCCTCTTAGCAGAATCCAATAAATCATATATTCTTTTAGCTCCCACAGTCGGTTCTACTTTGACATTTACGTCTTCATCGTCAGCTTAATGGTAGGAAACATTGATCGTGCTGCATCTTCCACCATATTTTCTATCGGATTCGTCATAATATTATCGTCTTCTAACACTACAGGATTAGGTGTAGGTTCAACAAGTTTTCCATGACGATCCTAGAAATAATAATTTGGCACGAAACCATATTTATACAAATGTACTTCAACTATATCTGGTTTCCAATGCTTCAAATATTGGTACTTACTACATGGGCAACGAATTTCTTTGTTATTCATATTATTAGATTTAGCGAATCTAATAAATTCGTATACACAGTTATAGAAATATTCCTTTATTGAACCTTTCCTACCAGTTCTGACTTCATACATCCAACTATGGTCGAGGAAATAATCGAACATTTTTCCTGATTTGAAAATATATATTAGTAATTTCGACAGCACTTCAGTTCACTTCTCTTCTACGCATAACTTGCACTCAAATGGTATATTGTTGTTGTTTTTTCTAAAATAAAGTAAAGTCATTTAGGACTAAATGCTTCACACACCACACTTCTGTCTAATTTCGACAACACTTCACTTCACTTCTCTTCTACGCATAACTTTACATCCAAGGGGTGTATTTTTGTTGTTGTATTTTCTAAACTAAATTAAAACCTTTTGGGACTAAAGACTTTAATTTTTTAGCGTCAATTATTTGTTGAAACAATATTTAATGCTTATTTTCAAATCAATATTATATTCATTTCAATTTTTTTAAAAATCAATTTGGGTAAAATATTTATTCTTGTTATATTTATTTCTCAATTTTTTGGAAAATCGGTTTTAGTACAATATTTGTTCTTATATACTCATTTCTTAATTTCTTTACAAAATCAATTTTAGCAGAATATTTGTTGTTGTTATATTCATTTCCTAAATTTTTTTTCAAAAAATCGATTTTAGCAGAATATTTAATGTTCTTAAATTCATTTCTTAATTTTTTTACAAAATCGATTTTAGTACAATATTTGTTGTTGTTATATTTGTTTCTTAATTTTTTTAGAAAATCGATTTTAGTAAAATATTAGTTGTTGTTATATTCATTTCCTAATTTTTATTAGAAAATCGATTTTAGAAAAATATTTAATGTTATTATATTCATTTCTTCATTTTTTACAGAATCGATTTTAGTAGAATATTTATTGTTGTTATATTCATTTCTTAATTTTAAAAAAAATTGATTTCAGTATAATATTTGTTATATCCATTTCTTATATTCATTTCTTAATTATTTTTTTACAAAATCGATTTCACCGGAATATTTGTTGTTGTTATATTCATTTCTAAATTTCTTTACAAAATCGATTTTAGTACAATATTTGTTCTTGTTATGTTAATTTCTTAACATTTTATAAAATCAATTTTAGAAGAATATTTGTTGTTATATTCGTTTCTTAATTTTATTACAAAATCGATTTTAGTAGAATTATTTGTTGTTGTTATATTCATTGCTTAATTTTTTTTACAAAATCCATTTCACTAGAATATTTGTTGTTGTTATGCTCGATTCAAAATTTAATAATTCATTCACACTTAATTATCAAACATTGTACACTTATCAATAAGCATGTTAATCAACGATTACACACTAATTTTTGAGTTTCAAATCAATCCTAATTTTTATTTATAAATTAAATAATCAAACCACTTATTAACTTCCCTAAATCAACTAATATACCATTATCATCAACTAATACATAATAATTCATCAATTCCAAATCCATAATCAATTAATTTTCTAAATAAAGGTTTTAATTTTATCCCCAAATCAATTAATAAACTACTACCATCATCTAATATCAATTATTCTAACATATTCAAACCCATAATCAAATTATTATCAGAAATTAAATTTAGAGATTATACCTAGAAATTGAGAAATCGAAGAAGTAGAGAAAACGCAGCAGCACCGGAGGGCGACGACGGCTTCTAAAGGCGGTTGGCGTCGGCAGAAGATGGTTGGAGGCGGAGGGGGGGGGGGGGGGATAGCAGAAGTTTGGGAAAGTGAATTTTTTTGCTCGCGTCCTGTCTGTATAACCCGCGTTTGGCGACGACCGACGACGGCTAGCGACGACTGTCTTTTTTAGCTGTCATTAGCTATCGCTTGTGACGGTCACTAAACCAAGCCTTTTTGTAGTGTATCTCCTTGATATATGATTTGTTCAGTTATAATCCCACTGTGATATATGACTTTAGAAGCGATCATTGTAGGCTGACACGTGTTTGAATTTGGTACCATCTATTTTTTTCATTTTCCTCAAACAAATGTTTTATATTTCTTTTATGAATGATTACGACGTCCCGGTATCCACTATTCGTTACATGTATTTAGTTCATTGCTTAAATATAGACAAATTATTTTCATTTTTTTCAGTACAGTTTTTGGGTACTGTTTGAAAAAATTCATAATTTTTCTACCAGACTGATCACTGTCCTGGACATTAACCTGATTTGCAAATTATATCTCCTCAATATATTTTGGAAACCATAAACTGTTAACCTGTGTATTATTATGCACTGTGGATTAATTTGAATGACTGCCACATGTCTATTTCCACATGTTAACCTGATTAATTTTGAAAGTTGAAGATATGACACTGTTAAAAAAAATCAGCTAATATTTATTGTCGTGGCTCACCTTTGAGTTCAGTCAAATAAGTTAGGCCTTTCTTTACTTACGCATTCTTACTGAACTTAGTTGTTTATTCCAATCAATAGCTGCAATCTTATTTTTGGTTATGCGGAGAGAGCGGAAAAAAGAATTGAGATCCGAAGCACCCTGTTATTCGACAGTATAAATTCAACGTGATTTCCTCCTCCATCTTCATCCTTTAAAGAATTGTAAAGGAAATGAAGGCATTTATAATTCAAATGGTGGATGATGAGTCACATTACCTGATATAAAATAAAGTCAATGATTTTTCCATTACAATAATTATATTATACTTTAAATCGTTAATAAATATGATATACACAGCAAACTTTTATCTTTTTATTTGTTTTGGATGTTATATGTTACATAGTAGCCTCATATGTTATATATAATAATACAATTACAAAATGTGATATTTAGCTTCAATTTCCTTCATAACTTAACTGGTCCTTATATCTATAAGATAATAGGTTGTTGGTATATTTTAGTATACAAAGCAATTGCAGTTAAAAAATAATTCTTAAGAGGTAATTTGATAACTTTTCGGTTATAATTTTGTACTAAGATGAATACTAGAGTTGGTCATTCTATCTAAGATGGAGAAGATACCGACACGCATAATTGAGTGCTAACTGACGATAATACATCTATACATTATGCTCTTACTGATGTATCTTTTCTACTGTAATATAGTAGGACTTCATGGTGGATACGTCATCACCTACTTATAATATTCACTTCTGTTTGCCATAGTATTTTCTGTAATTTGTTTTGTCCTTTCACACATTTAACATCGATTACTTTGTAACTAAGTGTTTTATATCACTGCCTTTGCATCCTATGGCCGTCCGTTCGTATTCTAACTTCTGATTTTGTACATGGAAATGATTTAAACCAGAATATATAATTAATGGACAAAAATCTGATAGTTAATACAGGCAAATTAATATATTCCCATGTATACAAATGCTTAAGTAATTTCCATATACAAAAATCCATAGATAGTCTCTTCAGTGCACGCAAATACATATATAGTTACAGTGCATTGTTTTGTTTCTAAGCAAAAGTTAATGATGTTGGATCTTCTGTGCGCTCCAAAAGAAACCAAGGTTTCCAAACCTCTCGCTTTACTTCAAAATTACAATAGTGAAGCAAGTACCGTATACCTATTTACTTCTCTACTTTATTGTTTTAGATATCTATTTATTTTTCTTTTCTTTTAATGTTGATATAAAACCCATAAAACAATACTGTAACAGGCAAGTAACTAAGAAATGAAAGGAAAGATAGCAAAGACAGAGAAGATGCAACTGAAGACGCAAATAAAAGAAAAGAAACTGGTAGAGGAAAGAGAGGAGTGCATTCGAAATCTGATTAAGGCCATAGGAAAAACAAGAAAGCAAAGATATGAAGCAACACATCAAATTTAGCTCCCATGCAGCAACTTTGCTTTCCAGACTAATAAAATTAAAACCATTCGTAATAACAACGTGTAATAGCTACAGTTATTGGAGACTTGAAGAGGGTTGGGTATCAGTCAGTGTTTTTTCTTTGGATTAATTTCTATTTTTGGTTCTGTCGGTTGATTGACTGATATGTTTTCAAAATGTTTCGTACAGAATTTTTTTTATCAGGCTGCCACTATCATTCTCTAAGATAAATTTCCTGTAAATTTTTTTATCAAACGCATTTTAATCTAACTTGTGTAACAAGATCGGTGTTTTAGAGACTCCACCACCAAAACATATTGTATAGACTACATTCAGGTAAGTACAAAGCTACATCTTTAATTTAAGCTAAAAATTCCTGAATAATTTCTATTCCTAATTAAGTATATATCTTTCTTTTATGTCTGAAGGGTATAAAACCTCCAAAGATGTCTCTGCAATTGCATGTGATTCCACTGAATACTTCACATGCAATGACTGATAACGACCGATATTAGCATTTCCCATTTTAGAAGACTTGAAACAAGATAAATCATCTTGGTCCATACTTTCTACGAAAGTTGGAAACTTTGTATGTTTTTTGAGTGGTGTGGTAAGATCATGGTTTTAAATGTTCTGTATATCGTCCGATATCTCCTCCGAGATCTCCTTTTCACACTTAAACGAGACGAAACATCAAATCTCTTCCATATCTCCCTCGACACTCATCTCGTCCGAGATATTCTAATCTCACCCGAAATATAGATCAAAATCTCAATCCGAGATCTCACCCGAAATTATACATTTTTCTTATTTTCCATAATATTTTTTATTTTCATATTGATTCAAAAGAAACTACTCAATCCAATTATAATTTATCAACTTATTGAATATATTCTTTACTTTTTATCTTAATGAGTTATAGCGAAATGTTTCGCTTCTTTATTATGTTCAAATAAAATGATATTCAATTATTACCAAATCAATTAAGCTAATCAAGCTATTACTCTTCTAAAAATATTCCTTTTACCATGTAAATCAAGTATGTTACCATTTTTATTTTTACTAAGAAAGTTATAACCATTAAATAAATTTTTGACACATCAATTTTAGACACATAAGTACATCCGAGATATTCCCGATATACATTATAAGATCCGAGATGTCAATCTGAGATGTACACTCGATATGTACTCATCTCGTCCGAGATCTCCCTCGATACGAGATAACTTGTGTAAAAATTCCGAGACGAAACATGACCGAAATCCGATATTTAAAACCTTGGGTAAGATTGGATACCTGTATGTATGGTGCTTTAGCTTTAGATTGTACGGTATTGTGATGTTTTGTAAATTGGTTGGAAAAGTTGGTATTGGTCTTTTTGAGAGATGGTGTTAAATAATTTGTGCTCTTGCTTCTCAATAAGGAAGTAATAACTAGTTTAATCATGTAACCATTTAATTGAATGAGCATATTGTACCTCTGGTAATAGTGCAATGCACATGAAGAAACAAAAATCATATGAAGCTTCAACCTTTCTGTTACATCATCCAGCCGCTTTGTTGTACTGTTGTTATTATTGCTAGCTTGATAACCAATCATATCAAAACAATTCACACACAAATACATGACTGAGTTTACGAACAAAAACAATAATATTAATTACGTTTAGTGCATGATATATGTATAAATAGATCAGCCCATGCATTCAGAAACATAAATACATAACATATTCGCCTAACACATGATACAATAGTAGGCAGGAGAGGGGAAAATTCAAAATATTCAGCCCATGCATCCACTTATGCACACGGTAGCCACATTTCTATTTATTTATACACCATACACATAAATATATCATTAACCTATAACAATTCACACTTTCACACAATCTTGTCCAGATGGATAGCACGGGTTCCATCCTAATTTAAACTTGAAACCACTTTTTTAATATAAATTATTAAACATTCCTAAAAAGTTTTTTTTTTATTTTGGCTAGATATCATTTTTAAACCTTTTAAAGTCTCAAACAACATACTATGGTATATACAAAACTGCTATCAAAAGTTTAGAAACACCCAAAAAGTGTTGCAGTTTCATATTTTTGCCACAAAACCAGTTTTAAACCTTTCAAAGTTCGACCAGTTTTCAACTAGTTAACATTTAAAGTCCAATTTTTTTACGGTAGTAAGTACACATATAGTACTTATTAGAATAACAAAGAAACCCATAAGGATATATTTCAAAATCATATTAAAAATAGTCGAACAAAAGGCAATTTTAAAGTGCTCATATAGCGACTATTTCGCTATAACTTTTGCCACTTTGTTCTACAAGTCCTTTTACTTTCCAAACCACTTCCTCGTTGTCTCGTATTCTATTATAAGCGTAGAGCACAACTAAAATATGTACTTTCATAATATATTCACATTTAACCATTTCAAAGTAAGTTAAAACACAATGGATTCAAAGTGCACTTATCGCAAACTTTCTCACTTCAAACACTTTCAAATAGGGGTGAGCAAATGGTTGGTTCGGTTTGAGACTGATCAAAAATGTTGAAACTAAAATAACCATTCAAGAAACATAAACCGAACAAAACCAAACCGATATTTTTTGAAACCAAAACTAACCAAACCGATAATATTTGGTTTGGTTTGGTTGGTTTATTTGGTTTATGTTAAAATGAATTAGCACTACTAGAACAACAGTATATTCCGACAATAGATATCGACGACCGCCGACAGCTAAATTACGACGGCTTCCAATGGCTAATATTTTCTTGACTTTGTTACGAATAAAATAATTAGCCGTCGGAAGCCGTTAGAATTTTGCCGTTTGCGGCCGTTAGTAGCCGTCGGAAAATCGCGATTATCTTCTTCCCTAGGCCGAACCAGAAACATTTCAATTACTCCCAAAATTACCAAACCTTCTTCCACTATTTCCATCTCCACCTTCAACGCCCGAAATTCTGCCGAAATCGCCTCCTTCTTCGTCAATTTGGAATCCCATCTCCTCCAAACCCCTAATCTCCTCTATTTTAGGTATTATTCATAAATCCTAATTTTATGAATTTGTTAATTTAGGGTTAATTTGTTAGTTTAATTGTTTATATTGTCTTATTGATTGTGTAGTATAGTTTATTGAATTTTAATTACGGTTATTATCCTATATAAGTGTTGTATACTAACTTGTTTAGTTTGTGCGATAAGAAATAGTGTGCATTAGTTGAATAATTTAGTGCTTTTACGCCTTACTTAGGTTATTTAGTGTGGACGAGCATAATTTAGGTTATGCGTTTTTTAAAACGTCGAAAACGATAATTAATTTTATATAACGTACGGTTAGTTAATTGAATATAAATAGGCGGCCAGAATCCATTTGCTACCACTACGCTGCGGGGCTGGTCCGTTTCATCTCTGTTCTAGTACAATGTAACTGTTATTGAAGTTACAATTGGTTTCGTAACACTTTCCGGTAGTTGACGATCGATATTAGCATTTCCCATTTTAGAAGACTTGAAACAAGATAAATCATCTTGGTCCATACTTTCTACGAAAGTTGGAAACTTTGTATGTTTTTTTAGTGGTGTGGTAAGATTTGATACCTGTATGTATGGTGCTTTAGTTTTAGATTGTACGATATTGTGATGTTTTGTAAATTGGTTGGAAAAGTTTTGAGACTGATCAAAAATGTTGAAACCAAAATAACCATTCAAGAAATATAAACCGAACAAAACCAAACCGATATTTTTTGAAACCAAAACCAACCAAACTGATAATATTTGGTTTGGTTTGGTTGGTTTATTTGGTTTATGTTAAAATGAATTAACACTACAAGAACAACAGTATATTCCGATAATAAGTACCGACGACCGCCGACGGCTAAATTACGACAGCTTCCAACGGCTAGTATTTTCTTGACTTTGTTACGAATAAAATAATTAGTCGTCGGAATCCGTTAGAATTTTGCCGTTTGCGGCCGTTGGTAGCCGTTGGAAAATCGCGATTATCTTCTTCCCCAGACCGAACCAGAAACATTTCAATTACTCCCAAAATCACCAAACCTTCTTCCACTATTTCCATCTTCACCTTCAACGCCCGAAATTCTGCCGAAATCGCCTCCTTCGTCAATTCGGAATCTCATCTCCTCCAAACCTCTAATCTCCTCTATTTTAGGTATTATCCATAAACCCTAATTTCATAAATTTGTTAATTTAGGGTTAATTTGTTAGTTTAATTGTTTATATTGTCTCATTGATTGTGTAGTATAGTTTATTGAATTTTAATTACGGTTATTATCCTATATAAGTGTTGTATACTAACTTGTTTAGTTTGTGCGATAAGAAATTAGTGTGCATTAGTTGAATAATTTTGTGCTTTTACGCCTTACTTAGGTTATTTAGTGTGGACGAGCATAATTTAGGTTATGCGTTTTCTAAAACGTCGAAAACGATAATTAATTTTATATAACGTACGGTTAGTTAATTGAACTTTTAAACATATGCGTATATGATAAACTATCGTATACGGTAGTTTAACTTAAGTTAAATGTTAATCAGTTTAATTTAAACGTCGAAAGCCATTTTAAAAAAGAAAAAAGAAATATGTAATATACTTTATTCATAAAACCCTTAGAGTGTTTTTTGGCCCCGTCTGATAAGTATTGTATATGATCGTTATGTGGATATTCATTTTTTGTCACAGAACGGACATCTATATTCATCATATACAATATTTATTGGATTTGTCCGTGTATTGGACAAGTTACAAATACAGTAATGTAATTACATCTCGTGAATCATTTCATTTTAAACGGTTCACAAAATTTCTACAACACTTCCTTTACGTTCCCTGTGTACACGCAATTGCGTATGACTCAAGGAACAAAAGGGAAGTGCTGTCGAAATTTTGTTGAATCGTTTAAAATGAAATGATTTACGAGATTTTGTTACGTTACTGTGTTTGTAATGGGAAGTAGGATGACCCAGCAACAAAGTGTCAATGATCAATTAATATAAAACATTAAACTGTAAAATTGTATTGAAAAATAAATTATCGATGTGGTTTTAATTTATATCGTATTTTTTAATTAGTAGGAGAGATGATCAATTATTTTATTGATCGAAGCTGGATGTATCAACAACGAAGGAAAATTGGAGGCTCAATAAGTGAACATTTTAATAATGGTGTACACGTATTTATTGATTTCGCTTTAGGTAATAATGGGAACGACGAAGAAATCCGTTGTCTATCTAGTAGGTGAAAATTGTTGAAGCATTTGATACCAGAAATGGTTAGAGTTTATTTGCGTCAGTACGGTTTCGTGTCAAACTATTTGGTATATGATCGTTATGGATAACTTGTAGCACCTAATCTTGTACAGTCAGAGGAGGAAGTGAGTAATGAAATTATTACGACGAATCTCGTAGAACATATGATTGAAGATGCAGCACGTTCAATGTTCCCTACTGCTCAATTTGTTGATGACGATGTTAATGTTGAAGAAGAACCAAATAATGGAGGAATTTTTTTTATGATTTATTGGATTTCATGAAGAAACCCTTTTGGGAAGGCTGTACAAGCGGCACTCAATTATCAGTAACCGCAGAATACATGCGATGAAATCTAAATACAACCCCACAGAAGCTGGATTTACAGCTGTTGTACAAGCTGCGAAGCGGCATATGCCTCTCGACAATTTAATGTGCGAAAATCATTATGAAGTGAAAAAATTTATGTTGGCTTTTGGTTTACCGTATCAAAAAATAGATACATGTTTAAATGGTTGCATGTTGTTTTGGAAAGAAGATATCAATCTTAGGAATTGTAAAATATCTAATCAGGAAAGGTACAAACCAAGAAAGAAGAAGGGAAAAGAAGTCCCGTATAAACGTATGCATTATTTACCTATTACTCATAGGCTTCAAAGGTTATATGCATCTTCTGTAATCGCGCATCATATAAGATGACACAGTGTTAGAACACAGGAAGAAGGCACGTTAACACACCCAGTTGATGGGGAAGCATGGAAGCATTTTGATCAGAAATATCCCGATTTTGCAGCGAAG